>CM022953.1:1052810-1662818 GCA_012931725.1 Litsea cubeba | reverse complement strand
GGAGCAGGAGCAGGGAGCGGAAGTGTCGCCAGCACCTCCCGAGCTTGAAGCTGCTCGGGTGCTGGCAGAAGATGGCGTCGCAGAGGAAGAAGACCCCCGCCTGAACTTGGCCGCTAGGTCCTTCACGGCAGGCTCCCTCGACCTTCCCGCCATGTCTTCTTCCTGATCAGAAGAGTAAGCGTCCACTATCTGCCTCAGGTTCGGCGGTTCCGAACTGGAAGTGGACGCCTCGGACCCAGACGCGGCTCGGCTAGCGGCAGGATCGCTCAAGGGGATCCCGGCAGGTACAGCAAGAGAGACGGTTGGACGATCAGGGTGCGCTTCGTCCACCTCGGGTACCCCGGTCCTCTGGTAGTGACCGCGGTATCTCGGCGTGTATCCAAGCAGCTTCCAAGCTGACCTAGTCTCGTGCCCCTTGTACCTCTCAACCTTGTTGATGTCGTCGGGGTTCCTCCTCCAGCCTTCACTCGCAGCTCGGCGTCGTCTCGCACCTGCCTCTGCATAACAAATAATAGAGGAGTCAGCTCGGCATCGTCGAAATCAAGCAAAGAAGGTGAACGAAAAGGAGCGATGTTTACTTGGGACTGTCCCGGGGCGGCGCGGGACCGCTAACCTCCTACTTTCGCCAGCGCCGAACTCCCAGTCCCCCGAAACACAGAAGAAGGCTTCTTCGGCATTCTTACTTGAATCTTCCAAGGCCAGGACGAAGCCTCTTCGCTGCGGCTTCACCCGGAGATAATATTTCCCTTCCCCGGCCTTGCAGATATCGTAGGTGTCCTCGATGTCATGAACACCTAGGTCGGTCCCCAGAATCTCGTTCAGCTTCGCCGTGCCCATGATGACCTTATAGCCATTGGGCATCAGCTGGCACGGGGTAAGGGACCAGGTACTGAGGCAAGCTCTAAGTAGAGGGTGCAGGGGGAATCTGACCCCGCCCTCGATCACAGAGATCAGAGGGAACGGCATCCAGCCGCCGGACCAGCGCATCGTGGCATAGTCGACGGAGTCCGCCGGTTTGAGTAGGACTCGCTCCGGAATATCGAAGGCAGCCCTAAATCTGGCTATGCCCTCTTCGGTGTCTAAACTGAACCTAGGGGTGCCCATGTCTAGAAAGAAAGGTACAGCAAAAGAAAAAACCCTAAAGGCTGCTAAACCCTAGAAAAAAGCTACACAGAGGCGTGAAGCAACTTACAGAGACGAAAAGGGACGACTCGAGTACAGATCCAGACACGCCCTATGGTCGTCCTCGCTAGAAAGATCTTGAGCAGCAGAGCAGAAATCGGAGATGAGGGCGAAGGCGAAAGAAATCAGAAACGAGAAGAGAAGAAGACGACCCTATTTATGGAGAAGAAACCCTCGGCGCGCGCTGCTTTCGAAATTCGAAGGACGGATTTCGCGATCCGCGCCCATTCCATCAATAAGACAGCGCAATCAGTGAAGAGGCGACGCGTGTAGCCGTCGACTCGCTTCCCGGTACAGACAGGTCAGAGCATTCATTACTTCAGGACAGTTGAAGCAACACCAGGCAATGACCGTCGCATCCCCAAGCGAGTCTTCTAGCTTTCGACCACTAAAGGCCAGGGCGCTCAAGAGGTCAGAAGCTAGGGGGCAATTGTGTGGGGAGATTTCCAGAGCCACAGGATTACGCTAATCACAGCCATCAGATGAGTCTAAGCATTCTCACGTGCCATCCGCGTGCCATCCATGTGGCACCAGGCTCACCCCGGCTGCCAGGACAGGAGGTCCGGCCGAAGTCAAGCAGCTCCGGGCCACTAGCGCCGAGCTCGGCCATCTCGGCAGAAAGCTCCACCTCGGCTGAAGGAGCCGGGACGGGAGCCAAAGTAAGAAAGAACCTCCGCTTGCGCCCCTCGCCCCCTCCACGTCATCAAGCACGTGGAGGAATAGGGGCGCGAGCTAGCAGGACAGATGCGACATCCAGCCGCTCACAATCTTCGCCAGATCACTGACATGGCGGCATCCAGCGGCTGAGGCCACATCAGGGCAGGGCCCGAGGGCGGATCCGATGGTACCCCTACCGCCAAAGACGTCCAACACGATCTGGCCCAACAAGACGCGCATTAAATGCGACGTGGGCTGATCCGACGCGCATTTAATGCAGAGTGGGCTAGATTGGACCGCATTAATTGCAACGTGGGCTGATCATGACTTCCCAGTCGAATCATGAGACCCATGCCAAGATATCGTCCAAGATATCTTCCAAATCGTCTATAAAAAGGACTGCATTTCACATGCAAGGTACGCAACATATACACTCGAGAACTGTTACTCTGTCTCTCTTCTTCCTCTCCTTCCATTGTTCCAGTTCCTTCACTGACTTTGGCATCGGAGAGCCTTGCGCCGCCCAGGCCAGGGTCCTCTGACCGTGTGTTCTTCTCTTTCAGGCTTTCGGACGGTACTCAGTCATCACCATCATTGGATAAGTCCTCTAAAGCTCCCCAGTTATTGTGGGTCATTATTTTCTGCACCTACAATATTCATTTTATTTTTTTTGTTCTTCCAGCCTTGGATGCTTTCATTCGAAGACCAAACAAAGCAAACAAAACAACCCGAGGCTCCAAGACCAAACAAAAGCACAAGCAAAACAAACAGAGACCCAAAGAAGAATGAACAAAAAACAAACAAAACCAGCACAGAACCAAGAGTGTGCAAAACAAAAGGGACTAGAAAAAAAATGCAATTGAGTCGTGTCAGCTATAAATCTCAAGCTACTGGGCCTTAAAATAAACTCCATAGGAACGTTCTGGTGGACCACTTCCAATCCATTGTTGTCTTATAGCCAGATTTATGAGACGTTTAACCTCATCTTTACTATATGGTCATCGTCTGGTAATATTGTCTGAATCATATCACAACCGACAGGTTAATTGGGAGGGGCCTACGTGGTTGTCGAATGCTGGGACAAACTTCCATTATTTCATTTCCTTTGTCGGATTGTCTTTGCCCCCTGTTGGCAGCTTTTCTTCTTTCTACACTTCATCAACCCACTTGTCGAGTACGGATTGTTGAAAAACTTTGGATTGCCTGTATTCTTTTCAGGTCTGTTTGTTTATTAGATTTCTAAGAATTTCCGTTTGAAAAAGTCTACATGGTCAATTTTTTTTACCAAAATTTATAATAATTCTTGTGATATTTCTTGAATATCTCTTGATATTAAGGAGATATCATAGGGGTTATCATAAAATCTGACAAAAAAATTTATCCATGCAGTACAGCTGTTTTTTTTTTTTTTTTATGAATTCCTGATAAGAAATAAGGAATTTGAAATTCTTATTTTCATGAATTCCTGACGAGAAATAAGGAATTTGAAATTGGCAGTGAAATTTGCAGGGTCCCAAAGTCCGAAGAAACAGGCTCTTTGTATTATAATTGAAATTTAGATTTAGTGTAATTACCCTTTTGGTTATAAAATTTTAAAAATAGGATAAAGAGTCGTTTGTGCCGGGCTGTTTTTCATGGATTCCAACGAAATATTGGGAGATCTGACACTTTCCCCATTTCTGTGTTTGGTGCAGCGATAAAAGGGCAGAGGAATCCAATTTCTTAACTAGATTTTCTATACAAGAGGGATCTAGAAATCCTATCTATCCGGGTAAAAGAAGAGAAAATGCGGGGCTTCTTTTTTCGCGGCACCGTGGGAGTACTCCTAAATTCCTCATGATTTCTTCGAAAATAAATTCTTATTGGGGTCAGTAAAATTATTTTTTCATGGAAGAGAAATTGTTTTCCATGGTATGTATAAAAACGTGCACTAATGGAATGTGTGGAACTCAACCATGAGGCTCAACCATTCATATATGAATGTCATATCCTCCGGTGATATATCTTCAAATTCTTACTTTAATAGATACATGAATGTTATATCCTCTAGTGATGTATCTTCAAATTCTTACTTTAATAGGAATTAATCCCGCTTTAAAATTAAGCACATGACTGATAGCAAGATTAATGGCAGAGTACCCAATCATGTTCTAAAGTGAAATTTGAAAACTAGAGATGCTAGCAAGTAATTCCAAAATCAATCGGTGGCTCAATGTTATATAAATAGGTCATATCTCTGAGACATTAGCATCATCTCTGTGGGGGTGTTTGGTGCAGTTCTGTAATGGCCCAGTCCAAAGATTCAGTAGTCCCTGTGATTGATCTTGAAGATTTTTCACTCCAATCTTCTAAGAACCTCTTAGATGCTTGTGAGACGTTGGGATGCTTCCGTGTGGTGCATCACAAGATCCCGTTACAGCTCCTGTCCGAAATGAAATCGGTCGTCCGACATCTTCTCGACCTACCAACCGAGACGAAACGCAGGAACACCGACACGATTGCAGGTAGCGGGTACATGGGCCCCAGTCCAACGAATCCTCTGTATGAGGCCTTGGGTCTATATGATGTGAACTCATCTGAAGCCGTTGATGCCTTCTGTGACCAGTTGGAGGCCACCCCACATCAGAGGTAAGTTTTTTCATTTCTACAGTGTTCCTTTGTTTCTTTGACTTTCTCTTGTTTGGTGATTGATTCAGTTGTAACTGTTTGAGTTTGTTTGCCTGGTTTGTGATGGATTCTTGTTGATTTGATCAACCCCAAAATATTTGATAAATCTCACCAAGTTCTATAGGATTTTGAGACTGTTTTGGGTTAGTTTGTATGGATTTCCAAGTTCTATAAGATATGGGCTTCTAATGATGTGGTGGAAAGTGAAGTATGGAGGATGGATTACATGAAATATCCTCACTTGGGTATGAAGTAATCATCTTATATCTTGCACTCTATCCAAGATTTTTTCACCCAGCTGTTTATAAAAGCCCATAAATTAAATTCATGTGATATTCCTATTACTTATTTCAATGGCCTTATATTTTGAGGGTGTAGTTGTGTGACAAAAGGGATTATATGATCCGAAGGAACATTTTTTTGATTTTATGTGGAGCACAATGTTGTGAGATGCAATTTTCTCCACGAAATGAAAAAGAAAATTTGAATTGATTATCCTTCGTAGAGAAAATTTTGATTTCTTATCAAAGAGAAAGTAGGAATGAGAGATTCCTCTCTTCCCCATGAAAACAAATACTTGTGGAGTGAATAATCTTTTGTTGCACAAGTCCAAAAAGCTTTACAAATTAAAACCTTTTGAGGTTCAAGAGTGAATTGAAGGTCAGATGAATGTCAAATCTCATTGTATGGTAAACTGATAAAAAAAGTTCCCAAGTTTTCCTCATGTTTTACCAAAAATAAAGATATAGATAGATACCTGTTTTCACTTTGTCTAATTGAGAATTTGGACAGAGAAACAATCAAGTCATACGCTAGTGAGATGCACCAGCTAGCGATGGACATAGCACACAAGATTATAAAGAGCTTGGGCATTGAAGGGGATGTATGCATTGGATGGCCCATGCAGTTCAGGATTAACAAATACTCATTTACAGAGGAAAGTGTAGGCTCCCAAGGGGTTCAACTGCACACGGACTCCACCTTCCTGACGATACTTCAAGAGGACGAATGCGTAGGAGGCCTTGAAGTGATGAACAAAAATGGAGGATTCATCTCTGTCCAACCCAACCCAGGATCTCTACTTGTTAATCTTGGAGACATTGCCAAGGTAGCCTTTTATTTGATTACAATATTATTAATTAATTACACTTATTGGGGTCTATTTGTTTGCATATAATACATGAGAATTGATTGCATAGGACGTGTTACGGTCAAATGAGCTCAGCCCAAGGATTTTTAAAGATGGGAGGGCTGAAGGACATTAGGTGAGGGGTATAGGATGCAAGGTACTTATGTAGATTCAACCGTCACTTTCTTAAGAAATTTAAAATTATTAGGGTAGTTGCTGGGTATTTATTTTTCACCTCACCTTGATTCGTCTTTCATGATTGTAGAAGGTACTATTTGATGGTTATTTTTGAAATTTCATATCCGTTTCTTCAACATCTAATTACTTTTGGAAATAAAAGTCTTACAATTCCTATGTATTCATTTACACGAAACAAGCAGACTCTGAACATTTGGGCTTTGAAAATGAAAGTAAATGAGATTATCAAACAATTAATCTTTGAAACCAATGTTTCATGTGACTAATTTGTTTCTTTGGGGCGATGAAAATCCCAAGGCATGGAGCAATGGCAGACTCTGCAATGTGAAGCACCGTGTGCAATGCAAGGAAGCGACTACCCGTGTGTCCATCGCTGTGTTCCTGCTGGGGCCTAAGGAGAAAACAATGGAGGCGCCGCCGGAGCTGGTGGATGCTGATCACCCTCGCCTTTACCTTCCTTTCACCTATGAGGATTACCGGAAACGACGTGTCTCCGGCGCGCTGCACACCGGAGAAGCTCTTGAGCTTTACACTATGCACCAAGCTTGAACTTGGATATTGCTTCAATCAATGAATTCATACACGGTTGATGAATTCTACAATGTAACGAGCTCAACGTTGTAATAATGAGCCATTTTGGTTTTTTTCTTTTTGGTGTCATGACCATGAGGTCTTACTTCTTAGTGAACACTACAAGATTATAATAATATACACTTCTATTTGGCGATGGCGTTTATTTTGCAACTGATCAAGAGCATTGTCCAACTCTTTTACATTTGCTTATAAAATATATAAAAGAATGCGGATTAAAAATTTAACTTTAAGATCTTTGATGAAGAAGCATATTATGTCAATGAAGATATTTAATCACCATTGAGTTAGGGTTCAATGGTAAATTCAAGGGGGCCATGGCATCATATATTATGTATTGATGATGCAGCCACATGGAAGAAGGGATGACAGCCTTGAGTTGCCCCTATATATATATTAGGGGAGTATTTTTTTTTCACCCCAATTAAGGGGGTTGGGACCAATTGAGAACCCGCACACATAGGAAGACAGTCACTCACATGGAAAAGGAGGCCGTACAAGCGAAAATATGTGGTGTACCCAGGGTTTGAACCCTAGGCACCAAAGTGAGCACTGGTACGTGCTCCTTACCCCTTACCACTACAGGAATTTTTGCTTTTAATGGTGGATTTTTTACGCCGCTAAAAAGCTGAATTTCCGCCGCTAAATCAACTCCGCCCCTAAAATCCCAATTCCACTATGAGGGAGGCAGCATTTGAAATTTCTCCAAATCCCTTGCAATCAAACAAGCGAGAGTCACATGAGTAGCAGGAGCTCCATGTGAGCATCTTGCTTTGCTAAATTCATGTTACACATGGCATACAACTTTCTTAGACAATGACATTTGCACCAAACCAGTAGGAGTGAATGTGGTGGCATCCTGACAACTGAAGCATGGTTTGTCCATTTATCACTTGAGTGGCACAAGTTTACCAATTCTGGACCTGAAAGATGATGGACTACCATTAAAATTAAAAGGAGAAGCTTAGTGTTGCCTATGGTGAACCAAAACTGGCTGTTAGTGCAAGGGGATAACTGATAAAGTGATAAGTCCATTAGATGAAATAGATGGTAGGGATTGTTTTGTGCAATTCTGATTTTTGAGGACAACGTCCACTCTCGTTTCTGAACGGTTATAATTGTGGTCGAGCTCTCTCCCTCACCATAAAACTATTATTGTACCATTTTCCATCACCAATTGGTATTGTCACCAATTGGTATTGGGATAAGTGATAGCTCAATGGGAGTATTGTAAGATCCTACAAGTGGTATCAGAGCCTGTTGGTCAGTTGTCTGTGTCACGGACACGCGTCTTGCGAGTTGTGCTGGTTTTGAGATAAATGGTAGCTCAATGGGTGTAAGATCATACACTGATGGCAACATCCCTTCCCGGTGGGCCACATCATGTATTAAATAAGCTTTGCCAAATTTGGACAAGCGTGCATGTGATTTTAGTCCTTTTTCTACACTTCATGAAGGGATGGAAGGGATGGAAAAAGAAAGTATATACATACTACTTGGGCCCAAATTTTTTTTAGTACTGGCCTTTTAGCTTACAAGAAAAAGGGGAAACAAATTTTAATATTTTATTTTAAAATAAAAAAAAATTAATATTAAAGCCTACTTGACTCTAATCATCATCATAAGTTGGGTTTGGTACCAGTCAAAATTACCCCAAACTCATTTCAACTCACACCTGGTACCGACATGGCCCTTCCCAACCCAAGAAGGATGATAGTAGCCTAAGTCTGATCCTCTATAACTATACTAATAGCTTGAGCTTTTGGTATACTAGTGACTCCGGTTAAGATACTTGACTAGGTAATGGTGCGAGTGACGGTAGAAATAACTCAGATCAGCGTCAAATTCCACTCAAAGATGATGTAAGGTGGCTTCACCAAAAGTAGTTTTGAACAATTTGGACTCTAGAAGTGGGATCCACTAATAGATTCATAACAACACCCCTTTTTGGGCTTGTTTGGTTGAGCGCATATCTAATAGAAATCTAGAGATTTCCCACAATTTCCAATTTGATTGGGTTTAGGTTGCTGAAATTTGTTGAGATGGCCAAGTGAAAAGTCATTTTTGGCCATCCGAGTTCTTTGGATGTTGGGATTCAAAATGCTCTTTTGCCATTAGCATTTTTGGAGTTCTACTTGCTGGGAGAAAGCATATCCTCAAATGCTTGCAACCATATAGACCCTTTTGAGAAAATCCCAATTCTATGCATATTTTGTAGTTTGTAGGACATATATATTTATAGCTTGCTTAGATACAAGGTTGCTAACCAACCAGAGCTACCCCAATTCTCTAGCCATCTATTTGTTGAAAGTCAAATTAAAATAAATCTATTTCAAGCTAATCTAGATCAACCAAATCTATTTCAAACAAATTAGGATTACCAATCATGATTTCAAATAGATAAGACTTGCTGAACACACCCTAAAATAATATTAGCACATAATTTTCCAAATAAATGTTCTTGTTTGCACAAAATAATAGTGTCAATTTCATAAATAAGTTTAAATTTCTTACCCTTCTCTGAACTCTCTCTCTCCCCTCCCAATGTGATGTGAGTAGGAACGTCACTTCCCTTGTTTCTTTAGCAAAGCTTTCAACAACCAATCGACAAAGCAGGCAAAAGTCACTTTCTTTGTTATCTTTTCTATTTGGCTGCTTCTTCATTTCAACAATCTAATTGCCGATTTTCCCAGCCATAGGAGTATAGGCTTGCCTTTTGCATTGAGTAGAGGCAAGATCAAAAGGATAAAAATACGACTCAGCCAGTTACAAATGGTGCTCCCTGGTCTGTTACAATTGGATGAGGATAGGCTTTTGATATGCCGTGATTGGGTATTTGATTAATATTGAAGATTTAGGATTCGAGATCCACTTAATAAATCAACCCACTAGTATGAAAAAAATACTAAACTACGCAGCGGAAATAAAATCACAACCACACACCTCAAAGACACCAAATTTAAGGTGGAAAACCCTAACCAGGTAAAAAATCACCGATCCAAACTAGATCTAATCAAAACACTATGAATCTCGCAATTACAAGAAACTCAGATTTCTTTCCTAGATATCCCCTATGTAAAGACTGAAGTTACATTGTGTCATATCACGCTTCAAGGACATTACACCGTTGATTGCAACAGACTCAATCCAGCGCTTGACTCCTCAAATCTTCTACGCAAGAAGATGATCTTCTACAAATGATTTAGAAGAACTTGGTGCTCTAGAATACTTGCAGCACAACTCTTCAAAAATATCTAGAGAATATTTCTCTCAATTAGATCACAAATTCAGAACTTGAGAGATGATCTTTCATTTTTCTACTTTTGGGTTGTGATAAACACCCAATTTATAACCCTTAATTCGTACAAGAGACTCCTAATAATATTCCACTTGGAAAAAGAGAGTTTTCTTAAATTTTTTCTCAGAGTCTGGATCCAACTGGGCTCACATCGCCGTTCTCGCTATAGCGAGAAGGAGTCTTTCTCACTATAGCGAGACCCCACTTTCTGCCTGACACGTTTTTTATGTCCCGAAATCACCTTCTCTTCAACACGAGAAGGAGTCTTTCTCGCTATAGCGAGACCCCACTTTCTGCCTGACACGTTTTTTTTTCCCGAAATCACTTTCTCTTCAACCTTCTCTCTCTCTCTCTCTTTTTTATTTACTTCTGTCAGCAGCTTTTGTTGACTTTTTTTTTTCTAACAAATAGCTTCCCCATTAATTCACATCCCATCATGAAAGTGTATGAAAATTGTGAGCTATAAATGAATCAATGGGGCCACCTCTATGACCCCAGCCACTGAGCCAAATTTCTATCAAATTCTACAGTCCCAATGGTTACATCATACATGAGAAACAAATGATTGAGCTCTTTTGGTTTTTTTAGTGAAATTGCATATTTTATACGTAATTAATCTAATGGCAAAAATATAACTTATATGAGAGTTAATTTTTTTTATAAATAATGTAAGGTCATAAAGTAATTTTGAGTTATATTTAGATTTCACAATGAGCCTCACCGATGGATTATTCATAAGAAAAGCCTACCCTTTTTATGCATTATTTGGGAGTCCGGATCCCCCTAGTGTCTCATGCATAAAAAAACCTCCAGTGTGAGGCCTAAGTATTAATAATTTAGACCATTCAAAATGAATGCCATCTCCTGATGTATCCTCAAAACTTACTTTATTAAAAGTTATTCCTACTGTCAGATTGAACACATGATCAATAATGTAATTAGCATAGTCTTACGCATTATTAATTATATAATGCAATGGTGGGCCTAAGATTTTCGTTTGGGGGCAGACTTAATCGGTATTTACATTTGTGTTTTGGGGGAGAACCAAGATATTCGTGTGGGCTTTTCCACTTGGGCTTTGAAGCATACTCAAGTCTGATGGGACGACTACCTTCAAAACTAGGGCTGTGAAAATTGACCGAAATAACCGAACCGCCCGGCCGAACCGACCATTTGGGCGGTTCTATATATATTTTTTAAAGAAAACTGACCAATCGGTTATCTGTTTCACCTAAAAATTAAACTACGGTCGGTTTTTTTATAAACTAAAAAACCGTTCGGTTAAAACCGAACCGACCGAATTGTTAAGCAGCTGAAGAATGCACTAACTTAGTGACTTGAACTGTTGAACAACTGCATTTTTTAAGTACTACTAGCTAGCTGTTAGGCTTATACTTATTGTTAATTGTTGCTCGGCCTGTTTTATTTGTGTGTAAGTTACTAAATTAGATTGGACACTTAATTTATTTAATGAAATTAAAGGCCCAATGGCCAATTAGACCAATACAAAATGAGGCTTGACCTATTCAAATTAGGGCCCAGCCCAAAACCGAAAACCGACCGAAAACCGACGAAACCGAATGTTCGGTTTTCCCACTTGCACTAAATACAGTGGTCGGTTTTCGGTTATCTATATCCAAAAAACCGAACATTTGGCCCGGGTGCAGAGGTGACTGAAAACCGACCAAGACCGACCACCGACAGCCCTATCCAAAACCATATACTACATGGAATTGTTTGAATCATGTTAGAATAAAAGTTGTTGTCAGCCCTCAAAAGGTAGAAAGGTCAACAAAAAACGGATGAAGTGAAAGTTGCTGACAGATGAGACAGAATTCTGTATGGAGACAGAATGGTGTCTCGCTATAGCGAGACTCCTTCTCGCTATAGCGAGAACGGCGAATTGAGCCATGTCTGATCCGGACTCTGTGATAAAATTTGAGAGGGACTTCTTATTCTAAGTGGAATATTTTTAGGAGTCTTAAGCACGAATTAGGGGCTATATATTGGGTGTTTCTCACAACCCAAAGAGACACAGATCATCTCTCAAGTTCTGAATTTGTGATCAAATTGAGAGAAATTTTCTCTAGAGATTTTTGAAGAGTTGTGGTGCCAAGTACTTTAGAGAGCAAGTTTCTTCTGCATCTCTTGTAGAAGATCATCTTCTTGAGTAGAAGATTTGAGGAGTCAAGCGTTGGATCTATTGCAATAAACGGTGTGATGTCGTTGAAGCGTGATGCGACACAAGATAACTTCAGTCTTTAGATAGGGGATATCTAGGGAAGAAATCTGAGTTTCTTGTAATTGCGAGATTCATAGTGTTTGATTAGATCCAGTACGGATCGGTGGTTTTTTACCCGGTTTGGGTTTTCCACCTTAAATTTGGTGTCCTTGTGGTGTGTGCTTGTGATTTTATTTCCGCTGCGAAGATTATTGCTGCGTAGATTATTATTTTTTACATACCAATGTATTGATTTATTGAGTGGACCAATCTAGAGAACTCAAACCCTAAACCCTCAAATCACCAATAGGTGGAGCCATAGTTTCACCCATCCAGTTTCACCCATCCCACTAATGAAAAGCATCTGGGAGACAACTCCAAAAGCTTCTTTTGGGGCATAATTGCTTTCTATACTCTTGCAAAAGGGTGAGTCATATCTCTCTCTCTCTGTCTCTCTCTCTCTCTGTATGTGATGTCTTTGTAAGGGGTGGTGATTGGTGATCATCTATCTATCTATCTATCAGGTAGACTCTGTATGTGATGTCTTTGTAAGGGGTGGTGATTGGTGATCATCTATCCACCTATCTATCTAGTAGAAAGAAGTGATTTGATTGATGACGATGGACGGCAGAGAAGAAGCAATCCCAGTGACTATTGATCTGGACCAGTTCCCAGTCCAGTCTAGGAAACTCGTAGAAGTTTGTGAGGGTTTGGGATGCTTCCGTGTGGTCAATCACAAGATCCCGTTACAACTCATGTCCGAAATGAAATCGGTCGTCCGAAGTCTTCTTGACCTGCCGGCCGAGACGAAACTCCGGAACACCGACACGATTGCAGGTAGCGGATACGTGGGTCCCACACCCAAGAATCCTCTGTACGAGGCTTTGGGTCTCTACGACATCAACTCGTCTGAAGCGGTGGATGCCTTCTGTGATCAGTTGGATGCCACCACCCTTCAGAGGTTTATAACTTTCCATCACTCCGGTCTGCTTTTTCCTTCTTCATGATTTCTTTCTTTCTGCCTTTCTTATTTATTATACTCTTCGTCTATTTTCTGTGAATTTTGGTGTTCTGCACCAAATGTTGATTGAAGAAATCCTCAATCATTTAAGAGTTTCAACCAGATGTGAATGGTAAGAAACTGTCGGTTAGAAAAGCCTTGATCTAGAGGGTACTGATCAGGTCAGTGACCCAAATTCTTTCATCCTGTGATACTGATACGTAGTGGTTGAGGTGATATGCAAAATGGTTCAAAAAAATAGGAATCTTGTGTATCCCTATTTGGAGTCGAGATAAAGACAACTTAAAAAAAAAGGCTATTGACTATAAAAAAGCATGAAAAACAGTATTTTCCCTTAAATTAGGAAAATGATACGGTGAGAACTGTTATCATGGTTTAAACCGTGAGAGTTATGGGTGGAGCCCACCTATCACCCAATCCAAACCTTGCAATAGATAGGGACCCCCTTAATAGTCACACACTTTAAGATTTGGCACCAATGTGAATGAACTAGACCGTTAGATCGACTATATACTCATAGAACTAGGCTTGATGAAGGGGTTAAGAGCATGGGAATGGTGCTAAACTTGATATTCATGGTGGTCCATATAGATATTTCAATCCCCATCGGTCCCATCCCAAAATGAGACACCCAATGAGCCCTGCAAAAAAGTTCTCACGGTGACTCCGTGAGAACAATTCTCACCGGATCAAATCCCTTTAAATTAAAATTACTTTCACTTCACTGGATTAGGCTGTAGCGCTTTTATTTTCAAAAAATGGTAGCGGTTGTTGGCGGATAATGTTGGCTATTTTGAACCATACTATTGAGGGATCCTCACATCTGCGGATTCTTCTCTTGTTTCCAACTAGCTAGAAATCTTCTCATGCCTTTCCTCTGTAGCTTGTTTATTCATTGCATCATCATTGATTACGATTTCAACGAGTTTTGGTGTGAATTTTGATGGGTCAATGCTCAAAATTCTGCCTAATCTTTATATTAGTACACACATCTAACATCAATTTTGCACAGAGAAACAATCAAGTCATATGCTCGTGGATTGCACAATCTAGCCATGGACATTGGACACAAGATATCACAGGGCTTGGGTATTGAAGGGGATGTGTGCAGAGAATGGCCAATTCAGTTCAGGATAAACAAGTACTCATTCACAGAGGAGAGTGTAGGGTCCCTAGGCGTTCAACTGCATACAGATTCCGGCTTTCTCACCATACTTCAAGAGGATGAATGTGTGGGTGGCCTTGAAGTGATGGACAAGAGCGGCCAATTCATATCCATCGATCCCATCCCAGGATCACTCCTTGTTAATCTTGGAGACGTTGCCAAGGTAATACTACTTTATTGTATATACAACCAAACATCTGGGCTTTGATCTTTGGTCAATTCAATGAAAGAAACATTGAACACTCTAAACATGCATGTGTTCTTCGTGAATATTTACAGACTACATTTTGTCCAGGTATACTAGGTGAAATGCATGCCTAATCAAATAATAACACTGTTAGAGAATATTGAGTTGTCAGAGGATTGTTAGAGAATTGTTAGGATTAGGATAAGAGTTAGTTTGATTTTGAATTTGAAATATCTTTGTGTATAAATTGAGAGGAGTTCGGTGAATTTCTCTAAAAGTCTTTATGGTATCAGAGCTGAGCCTAGTCTAATATAACCCAAATGTAATCTAAAATTATAGTATAAGATGTACCAATCCTTTCCATTTCCAACATTGAGTCTTCATTCATGTGATTGATTTGTTTCCTCGGATGGTGATGAATATTCCAAGGCATGGAGCAATGGCAGATTTTGTAATGTGAAGCACCATGTGCAGTGCAAGGAAGCGGTCACACGCATTACGATCGCAGTGTTCCTACTTGGGCCAGAGGAGGATGAGGTGGAGGCGCCACCAGAGCTTGTGGATGCTGACCACCCTCGCATCTATCTCCCTTTCACCTATGAAGGTTACCGGAAAAGACGCCTCTCAACGGGGCTGCGCGCCGGTGAAGCTCTTGAGCTTTACACCATACAAAATGCTTGATTGTGGGCATTGCTTCTATCCTATCCCATCTTTGCATGTTGTTAGGATTTCACCAGCACTGTTGTAATAACTCTCAAGAGAGTAGGAAATAAGAATGTCAGCTTTTGAAGCATGGCTGATGCCAATGGCTTTTCTTTTGAAACATGTAATGATTTCTAGTAACTCTTCATAGCCCCCATTTACAGATGCGTAAGATCCCGATCCCGACCCCGCCTAAGTTTGATTTATGTTTAATTAATCTTAATTAGGTGCCTAATGTGTGTTTTGAATGATTTTGTGATATGGAATAAGTAGATTAGTGGAGTGTTGAACCAACTTAGATAGACTTATGACCTTTTAATAATTTTGAGCCACACATGTATTGCCAAAGTTTAATGGATTTAAGTGCATTTCATTAAGCATGTCATTAGCATTAATCTTCATATTTTGACCCAGCTGATTCAGACCCAATTTGACCCATTTTCAGGCCCAACTCAATACAAAAGCCCCTTTTTAGATTTCTTCCATGAAATGGGCCTTGCATGCAATGGAACCAAAAGTTCCATTTTATAAACCAGTCACCATCGTCCTTTTCACTCTCTTCACCTCCTTTTGGCTGAGAACTCTTCTTCCTCTTCCCTTCTTCATGTCCATCTTTTCTTATTCTTCCAATCCAAGCCATGGAAGCAATTACATGAGAGATTCCTTAAGTTCATCTTCATCTTTAAGCCCTTCATTCTCCTATGGACCCATTTGCCCAAACCATCTTTATCTTCTCCATTTGGCAAAGTTTCTTACTCTCATTCACTTCACTCTCAATCCGGCTAAGGAGATGTGCATGTCCACTTGAAGAGCATATTCACCATCTTTACGTAGTCTTGGATTGTCAAAAGCTCCTTCTTACAAGTCTTCATTGCTACCATAGGTGAGACCTCAAGCCTCATTCCGAATTTGGGTCTAAAGTTGAGTCAAGGAGACTCATTTTCATGACATGCATGTTAATATTCTTTTATATCTTGCATTTCACCATTGTAGGAAATTGTTATTGAGTTAGCATTTGGGGAGTTTACTTGATTTGAGCCAAAGGAAAAGATTAGAATGAAAGCACCAAAAAGAGGTAAGTAATGAGCAACTATGATTGATACATGTTTATGAATCTTTGATTGAATGTTATAGCTCTCTTGGATATCAATTCAGCCATTTTTAT
Source organism: Litsea cubeba (assembly GCA_012931725.1). Lineage (NCBI taxonomy): Eukaryota > Viridiplantae > Streptophyta > Magnoliopsida > Laurales > Lauraceae > Litsea > Litsea cubeba. The sequence goes on along the minus strand of CM022953.1, from coordinate 1,646,635 downwards.
TGTGTTAGATTGTTTATGTAAAAATGGGTTCTTATAGTGAATTATGGTAGAATGTAATTTGGATGGATTTTGGGTTTTGTGAGCACTTTGGAGGCTCATTTTGGTCCAAGTTATGCATTGTAAAGATGGATTATAGGTAAGGAGAATAAACTCCTGAAAACAGGGCATTTCAGCTCAGTTTATGCCTAGAAAATGGGTCACAAAATGTTGTTCGCATTGGGCCGCGGGTCGGCCCGTCGGGCCCAACAACACTAACTTTGAAATGGCCCTAACTTTTGATCCATATACCCGATTTTTGAGTTCTTTATACCGTTGAAAAGCTCTCGAAGTGTAGAATCCAGTGGTCTACTCCTCTTCATGATCAGAGGTTGGGAGACTTAGTTAATAATTGGATCAATGTGACTTTGAATCTAGTTTAGACCCTGTTAGAATCCATTGAATAATTAGGATGTTAACAGCACTTCAAAAGGGCCTAAAACCTTCAATAATCAATCCATGAGGATGATTATGACATAAAAACTAAACACATAAGGTTCTTAGAGTGTTTAAGATTGACTTTGTAGGTCCTTAGACATGGAATCCTAACCAATTAACATAGTCCGATGGAAAGTATAACACGTGAGAATCTTGGGCTGAGATTATTTCACATGCTTATCCGTCTCATCTAGAACTTCGCCATGGGTGTTGATTTAGAGGGATTCGGTGTACCTCACACCGACACAACGTGACATCAAAAAAATGTAGCACGTGCATCAAATTATCTAAAACTATATCGAAATGGACGGTTAAAGATGACAGGTAATTATATTAGGGTTGGCTAGTAAATATCCTTGATTTTATTAATCTATTTGCATTTGCATATTGAGATTGGTTTATTTATTGCCCTCAAATATTCAGTTACTTGTTATATGTATTATTCGTATTATTCCACAAATTGTACTATAATTGCCTTACAAATGTTATCGTACATTGATGTGATATTAGAACGGGGTAAGCATATGATTCGAAATTATGGTTTGAAAATAAATGGATTTGATTAGAAATGATTCGGTTAGAAAAGTCTTACTCCAATCTAATTATTATTCTATTCAAATGGTTCGGCACTACTCAGCTTCGACCTTGTGATACCCGACGGGTTTACAACTTAGTTCAGTTATTCAAGACTACTGCAGTATGCCATCTGGAGTACCGGAACTCAAGAAACGGGTAGCCTGTAAGCCTTGGCCGGGACGCTGGTAACATCCCAACTAGATTCGCTCTCTATCATAGAGAATGAGCAAATGTAGTAGCCAACTAGAAAGTGAGTATTCGATTATTGATTCGATAAAGCATGAATTTTTCACAATGCACAATGTGCTTAGTTGACATTTATTTGGTCTCTTTAATCTATTCGTATTTAAATTCAAAATTTAAATAACATGTGTTGAATCTTAATTGCTCATATATCTTGTTGAATCATCGTATTCATGGTGCTACACTTGGTGTCACAGTGATCCAAGACACCTAAGAAAATTAATAATAACCATTCAGATTAGAGATTTGATCGGTCAGCATATTGATTAGCTTATCTGCCGGAGAACATAAAATTGTGATAATCATGGTTGGGATTAAATGTTGCACCTTGCACTGGATCATGGTTTATTTATGATTGCATTGGTATTAGGATCATGATCCATTTGAGGTAAAGCATCTAGTATTTCTATCATTAGAGTACTTTTGTACTACGCATCAAGGGCTTTATATTATTAGTCTTGATTAGTTATTTTGTTAGATGAATTATTGGAACTTTAATTGACTACTCAAGCTTTGATATTGATATTATATATGCTTCCGTAATTAAATGTTCATTGACAGGTGTCGGTGAGTAATCATCACACGTGAAATGTAAAATTTTCTCCTTCGTGAATTTGGACTTAGTCCGGAACAGGTACGAATTCACGGAAGTACGCATGTCACGCCTTGGGAACCACCCTAATAAGGGGATTCTCGGGTCCGGGATGTGACAAGATGTGTTTTGTATTTGGATATAGAGTCCGAATCCTCTGTCTACATCTATTTCAAGGGAACAGTGTAACACTTTCCTTAAACTACATTGTGGGGCCTACAATGATATAATTAAGATCGCTCAAGATGAATCTCATCCCCTCTGCTGTTACATCCTCCGGCGGTTTTAATTCAAAAAGAGTAAGTCCCAGAATCTGATTGAGCACTATAACGGAAACGTGACTGAGCACTGATGTAGTGATTTCATGGTTTTGATGACAGTTGTTGGTTGAGATTTTCAACACATAATTCGTGTTAAGGCAGACATTCAAATCAAAGGAGCAAAGAGTTCAAAGTGAGACACGATTTATAGATATACTTGGTGCTTGTTGTTTTTATGTGGTTGCTTTACCAAGTCAACCATTCCCATGATAAGAGGAAGGCATTTGATGAAGAAACATGGGAATTTCTTAATTGCGCAAAGGAAATGCATGAAATCTTGAAAAACAAAAAAACACAAATGGGTTTGGGACCAATCACCCTTTTATATCTATGGTTGCATGCAAAAGAGGTCAAGGGTTCAAGTATTGGTACACCCTCTTCTTCAATTAAAAAAAATAAATATGCAAGAGGTGATTTTAATTGGTGAGGCCCTATGCCATCATATTATGGAATACACATTGCATGATATTATGGAATTGTACATGATATTCCGTGATATTGCCAAAAAAAAAAAAAGTGACAGGAGGCCCTATGCCATCAGTAGTAAGAGTTTGATCCCTCCTTCGTTTTATAAGGATAATTTAAGGGTGTTTTTCACATAAGAACTCCAAAGAAAAGGGTTCACTGAAAGAAACTTCCCACTAGGACGAACGTTGTAAAATATGATTAGTGGAAGGTACCTACGCAAGTGCACAAAGGAGAAGAGAGAGAACAATAGGAAACTATTTTCTTGAATGTTAATGGCAATCAATGGGTCTACCTCTAGGAGGCCAGTTCCATGTGAAACAAATGATTGAACAAACAATGTTCTCCTACAAACATCTGAAAGCCAGTCCAACACTCTGGGTTCATTTTGGCTTACCTTTCATCAATGAATCATTTTGAAACTATTTTCATCCCATGATCTAGCATAAGTCCAATTTTACACTCACTAAACCTTCATTCGTTATTGGATAGAATCTCAACATAATCCTTGGTTTTAGGGGGGATATTCCTGTGCATCATTCCTTCACCATATGGTGAGAGACAAACTTAATGTGGCCTACCTAGGGACCCACTAATCATGGGACTTGTGGGGGATGGGAAAAGACACCTTGGATGAGACCATAAATCAAATTTGGGGTCAATCCCATGCCTCTAACCTTCATCCGTGGCCCACAAATTTAATGGTTTTTTATTAAAGGAAAAAATTTGACCCTCGATCCAACGGTCCAATCCATTTGGATAGGCGAAAATTCAATGAGTTTACTGTACTTAAGGGGGTTCCATGTGTGTGGATGGTTCGAATGTGTTATAAAGTCAACACTACTATGTTGTCCCTCACCATAACATAGTGAGGGATGGATGCACATGAATATTTTCCATGATTAAGATGCATGCCATTAAACATTAAGGAGGTTAAGTCAAGAAATAGGATAATCTGTGGGTCGTGATTTTTGGGATCCTCATTCTCCCTGAGGAGACCATTCCATCTATCCTCCTCTCATTGATAAGCTTGCATCTATTGGACCATATAGAAATTATATGCTCTTCACAGAACATTCTCCGCAATTGACCTCCTGCTGGATGTCAATTTAATTTCATATTTTCAACATAATCTATCTTATGGTAGACATAGCTCAAATTGGAGCCAATTCAACTCAAAGATGATATAAAATAGGACAGTAATTTTGAATGGTTTCCATTTCAATAAGATGGCCCCAATAATGGACTCATAACAATAATCTACCTAGGAAGATCCCACCTGAATGAATAGTATATATATATAGTACATGTACAGTAATCGTATACTTATAAGTTAGTCAACTCTGTATGAGTAGTATTTATATATAGCACATGGACTGTAATTGTATACTTCCTCTCTCGCTCTCTCTCTCTCTCTCTCTCTCTACTTAGCAGGCTTTTGTCTTTGTGACTAGGTAGTGAGTGGTGGGTGTGATTGATGATGGACGGCAGAGAAGAAGCAGTTCCAGTGACTATTGATCTGGACCAGTTCCCAGCCCAGGCTGGGAAACTTGTAGAAGCTTGTGAGGCGTTAGGATGCTTTCGTGTTGTCAATCACAAGATCCCGTTACAGCTCATGTCCGAAATGAAATCGGTCGTCCGAAATCTTTTTGACCTGCCAACCGAGACGAAACGCCGGAACACCGACACGATTGTAAATAGCGGATATGTGGAACCCACACCCAGACATCCACTGTACGAGGCGTTGGGTTTCTGCGGTTCCAACTCGTTTGAAGCCGTCGATTGCTTCTGTGATCAGTTGGATGTCACCGTCCATCAGAGGTTTACTTTTTAATTTATTTTTTTTTACTGCTTTCCATCATATCCGTTAATATCGGTCAATCTTTTCTTTTTTTTATCCTGTATGGGGCCCACTCTAGAGCCAGAGAGGTAGAGCCGAAGAGATGAGACTGAGAGGGATCAGGGATGGGTTTGGGAGTTCTTCTTCTTCTTCTTCTGCTTCTTCCTCCAATCCTCCACCTAGCTGCTCTTGCAGCTCTTCTGCTTCCTTCGCCTGCTAGCCGAGCCTCTCCTTCTCCTTCTGCTTCTTCCTCGTCGTCGTCTTCTTCTTCCTCTTTTACTTCTTCGGATAGGGTTTTGGTCTTTTGGAAAAGGGGGAAACCAGAATTGGGTTTTGGAATAGGGGCGTTGGATTTCTTTTTTTTTTTTATTTTCTTCTTCCATAACTTATCCTTATTAGTGACGTCGCAAAAATATATATATATTTGGTGAAAAAAAATGTTCGTCTCCAATGAGCTAAAATAATTCGCGCCAAAGCAAATGAAATTGACGCCTTATTTTGGTGACGAAATATGTTTGTCATCCATAACTTATCCTTATTGGTGACGAATTACGTTCGTCGTAAAAAAAATTATATTTTGTGACAAAAATGTTCGTCTCCAATGAGTAAAAATAATTGGCGCCAACGCAAATAAAGTTGGCGCCTTATTTTTGCAGACAAAATTTTATTTTCGTCTCCTATACTTTTGAAAAAAATTAAAACAAACGACAAAATTTATATTTCGTCCTCTTTGGGTGTTCTTTTAAGACAAAAAAAAATTTCGTCACAACAGCGTAGATTTCTTGTAGTGTGTGTTGGTAAAGGCAGCAATTCTCTATGACTTTTGCCAACATAAATTTTCACTGCGTCGGAAAATAGTGTCGAGAAAGGTAAGTTTGTCAAAGATGGGGTTTTGCGGACGCAACTCATGCGTCGGCAATGGTGTGAATAAAAACTCAGACCTTTCCCAACGCACACTTGTGCGCCGCCAGTAGGCAAGATAATTGCCTACGCATTATTACGTCGCTATTAGAAAAACACGCGTTGGCAAAACTTTCCCTCTCTTTTGGGGTTTTTTTTTGTTGGATGTGGTTTCAATAGCTTTTGCCAACGCGGTCTTACTTGCGTCGATAAAAGTAGTATTTTCTGTGACTTTTGCCAACGCAGTCCAAATATGCGTTGGAAATAAGGCTTTTACCAAAGCAAATTTTCACCGCGTCGGCAAATAGTGTCGGGAAAGGTGTATTTTATTGTAGTGTCTCCACAAATCATGGGGAGGGTAGGGCATCGAAAGATCTGAATTTTATCCGCCTGTGTTTGAAGTTTATCAGATAATCCTAGCCCTTTGATTGATGACCTTAAAACTTAAATGGTGTTAGAAGATTTATTTTTTTATTTTGGATTTTGATCCAACGGTGAGTTTTTTTTTTTTTTTTTTTTGGGGTGGGGGGGTTGGTTTGGATAGACTTTGCATGTGTGTGGGTGTGGTGGTGGGGGGGGAAGGAATTTGTGAGCTGATCAAGGGGTTAAGAATATCAATTGTGCCCCATACCATATTTTATACATAGTAGGCTCCAACTAGATCTTTTAATCTCCTCACCCCCATCCTGATGCAAGCCCCATAACCATAAGAGGTGCACTTGGAGATCTCCATGTGCCATGTGCACCGCGCTAAAGGGATGGGGACTATATATTGCCTTGCTTTCACAGCTTTTAATGTCAAGTTTGATGGGTCAAATCCTAGAAACTCTGCATAATCTTTGTAGAGTTATATGAATATCTAATATGGAGTTTATACAGAGAAACAATCAAGACATATGCTCATGAAGTGCACAATCTAGCCATGGACATAGGATACAAGATAGCACAGGGCTTGGGTGTGGAAGGAGATTTGTGCAGAGAATGGCCAATTCAGTTCAAGATAAACAAGTACTCATTCACAAAGGAGACTGTAGGCTCCCCAGCCATTCAATTGCACACAGATTCTGGCTTTCTGACCGTACTTCAAGAGGATGAATGCCTGGGGGAATTTCAAATGATGGATAAGAGCAGCAGAATCATACCCGTCGATCCCATCCCGGGATCATTTCTTGTTAATCTTGGAGATGTTGCCAAGGTAATATTACTTAGACTACACTTGACGTTTTGGGGCCTATTTGGATAAATGAGGAGTGGAGTAAAATGAAGTGGATTTCACATGTAGAGTGGAGTGAAGAGAAGTAGGTTGAAGTTAAAGTAGAGTACTTCACTTCACTTCACTTCATTTCAATGCTTATTTTGAAATTAAGGTTTTGAGTAAAATCCACTTTTACTTAAGAAAATGGAAGTATTTAGAGTTGAAGTAGAATGCAATACATGTGGCTTATAAAATTACTTCATCTATCAGGCCAGACTCATCCAAACGGAATAGAGTTGAAATTTTAGACTGTTAGTGCCCATTTAACTTCACTCTATTCTATTTTTAACCTATCCAGACAGGCCGGGCTTTGAGTTTGTTTAAACAATGAAAGAAACATCAAAGACTCAAAACTTGTCTTGCATTTTCTTGGTGAAAATTTAGGGACTGATGCTTTCATTAAGAATAGCTAATGACTATTTATAAGAATTCAATAAATAATACAAACTCAAAACAGAATATCTAATCTGATTCCTCATAGAAAACCTAGTGATATAATAAATAGGGAACCTAATTAGATAATAACACTTGCCAAATATAATCCAAATCAAATATAATCACTGTCCAAGTTGAACTCATTCTTTCCATATCCAACACTGTTCAAAATAGTCTTTATTAACTTTTAGCAATCTACATTCATATGATTGATTTGTTTCTTTGGGATGATATAAATTCAAAGGCATGGAGCAATGGCAGATTTTGCAATGTGAAACACCGCGTGCAATGCATAGAACCAGGTATACGTCTCACGATGGTTGTGCTCATACTTGGGCCAAAGGAGGAAATGGTGGAGGTGCCCCCGGAGCTTGTGGATGCTGACCATCCTCGCCTCTACCTCCCTTTCGACTATCAGGATTACCGGAAACGACGCATCTCCATGGGGCAGGTCGCTGGTGAAGCTCTTGAGCTTTACACCATACAAAATGCTTGAATATGTGCATTGCTTGAATCTTATCTCATCTTTTATGGTTTTTAAGATTTCAACAAACACTCTGTCTTTTGTGTAATAACTCCAGAGAGTTGGAAAATTAGAATGTTAGATTTGAATGGGTGATGATACCCAATGGCTTGTTCTTTTGAAGCATGTAATGATTTTCAGTAACTCTTCATAAACCCATGTGCAGAAGTGCATTGTATTTAATGGTATTACAATGCTCTTCATTGCAACTTAGTTATTTAGAATTTGAAGTCTACTTTTCACTAGAAAGTAGAAACCCAAGCAGCTGATGTACTAGAAAACAGTAGTTAGATCACTTTAGACAAATAAAGGCCAGTACCAATGACAAAAGATACAAAAGTGAGAAATAAGGGCCATGATTTGTCTCCTGCGCTTGTGAAATGACATTTACGTATGGTGCAAATGTAGAAATTGGACTAGTGAAACACAATCCATGTCTGTTTGGATAACAATTTCACATAAGTAAACATGGAATGATTTGGTTTGCATATGTACCATCATACATCTCAAAATATATGAATATTTAAGACAAAAAAAAATATTTTGGAGTTTAATATGTGAATAAGCAATTTGTATGGTTCGGATTAGAAAATTTAAGGCCCACAAATATTCAACCTGTACCAGCACCTCTCCCAGCCGAGTGTAATGGTTCACCCCTTTTCGGGTATATAAATTTTTGTATGAAAGCAACCTCATTTATATACCATTTTTACTGATGATGAAATGATCAAGATGCCCAAGGGCACCTCAGGCCCATCAAACCAACCGCATGAATTTCGAGGGGCAATCTTTTGCATTTCTTTCAGGAATTTCTAGTATATAAGAGGAATTCCTTTCAAAAATACTCTCAAACAAACAGTGCTTGGCTGATATTCTCATGGTGTACAGGTGTTTCATAGTTGTACATATCATAAAGTAAAAGTTGAAGTGGTATCTGTAAAGATTTAGCAAAACTTACACTGGGGTGGTTCTTCTATTTGTTTTATCTTCTGTTGCTTTCTTGTCCGTAATGAATTTTGATGATGCCAAAAACAGGTGTTCGGACACCACCGGTCAGTATGATTAATGCCAAGCAATAAATGAAGAGAGATGAGGGATTTATAGTGGTTCGGTCAAGCGCGACCTACGTCCACTTCAAAAGGGTGATCTGGGATTAATGTTGAGAGTTACAAAATATGTCAAAGTAGAGAAAATCCCTCCCCTCTCAGGTGATGAGAGGGCTCTATTTATAACTCTTTCCCACCAGGTGGGGATGCGATCGGTTCAACGTCTCTTTGGAGCGTCGGACGTGTCCTTGAGGATAGAGCCAGGTGGAAGGCAGGTGAGATCCTCTCCACAAGACTTGGTAAATGCAGGTTAGGGGAGGACTCCGTCGCGATGACTTGGAGCCTGAGATGACGAGGCTTCGCTTAATGGAACCCGAAGTTCAACGGGGCTACTGGCCTGACCCATGATCCTAGACGGACCGGGTTGCTTGGACCTGACTCATTATCGCGATTCGGATTCGGATTGGGCTTGACTCATCATTTGCCCCTCAAAGTCCCGCACTCTAACAACTTTGAATGTGGGGCTTTCAACTCATCCGCCTCTTTCACAAGTTCACAGTAATCCAAACTCCTCTTTCTGCTCAGATTTTGAAATTCACAGACCTTTAAGATTCATCTTTTGGTTTTTGAAAAAACCCCATGCTTTAAGGACTCTTCCTCCTATAAAACTCTCGATGCCCTGAACCAGACTCTTTCCAAAGAAGAAAGAAATCTCCAAGAGAGAAGGAGATTAAGAAAAAGACTGCAACAAGACACACGAGGGTCAGAGTAGTCGTCCGGACTTCGATGTGCGTTGAGGAAGCGGCATCAAGCGATTGCCGAATGAATCCTGATGTGGGCGCCCAACCCGAGGTCAGATCTGGCGCGCTTGACCCTCGGTCGACCTGCTCCGATGAGGGCGGCAGCAGCGAGGCGCGGTCAGCGGGCGAGGGCACCCTTGCGCAGGGCGTGCAGGCAGTGGGCGAGGGCGCCCCTGCGTTGGGCGTCACCGTGCAGGCTGGGGGTGAGGGCGCCCCTGCTCCGGGCGTCGCCGTACTGGCTGCGGGCGAGGGCGTCCCTGCTCCCGGCGTCGCCGTGTTGGCTGCCCCTCAGTCGACCTGTTCTGATGAGATCGGTAGCAGCGAGGCGCGATCAGCGGGCGAGGGCGCCTCTGCGCAGGGCGTCAGCGCGCAGGCAGTGAGCGAGGGCGCCCCTGCGCAGGGCGTCGCCGAGCTTGCTGTGGGCGAGGGCGCCCCTGCCGCGGTGCTGGCCGTGGGCGAGGGCACCTCGGGCGTGGGCCCCATGGGCGAGGGCACCTCGGGCGTGGGCCCCATGGGCGAGGGCACCTCGGGCGTGGGCGAGGGCTCCTCAGGCGCGGGCCCCATGGGCGAGGGCAGCTCGGGCGTGGTGGCTTCTTGGGCGAGGAGCAAGGTGGCTGCCCTGGTGGGCGAGGGCGCTGGCGAGGTGGGCGTCTGCCTGGCCGCACGTGCCCCTGCGATGGGCGACGTCGCGGTGCACCCCTGGGCGAGCGGACGCGAGGGAGGTGATGGTGGCGAGGCCGTGGGGGCCCCCTGGGCGAGCAGGCAGGACACAGGAGGCTCGGCTATCCCCCCTTAGGCGAGCAGGCAGGGCAAGGGAGGCTCGGCGATGCCCCCTTTGGCGAGCAGCCCCCGCGATGAGCTCAGGCAGAGGGGTGGCTTGCTAGGTGGAGGACGGACGGGCGACCCCAACCTGGTGGGCGAGCCTGAGATGGGCGCGCATGCTCACAGCACCTCTCGCTCAGGTGCCGCATCCGGCCAGGGGTCACGAGACCTTGCATCGGTCTCCGCGGTGAGAGAAAAATTACGTCCTCGTCCCAAGAAATACCAAGGGAAGGTCATTGTTGAGGACGACGGGTACAAAGTAAGTACAATCTTCAGCACCTTTCAGACAGATAGTGACATCTCCCGAATCATTACTTCGTATCATATTCCGCCCATGGTGATGTGTCGTCTTGCTGAAAAAGATGAACCAGCTTGCGACAGCTCCTCAGGTGAGATCCTCATTTATGAGGATATGCTCGAGGCCGGGCTGAGATTCCCAATGTCTTCTTCCATCTGCCGGATTCTTCACTATTTTTCCCTAACCCCAGGGCGTCTCGTGCCTAATGGCTGGAGGGCCTTGCTGGGTTTTCTTGCGTTGTGGAAGAAGGTGAATGGCGAGGATGCCTCCCCAGCTGAGTTTCACGCCGCTTACAACTTGATGGAGTCTCCTGCCCCCAATAGGGGATGGTATTACCTCACCTCCAGGGGATGTAAGCTTCTTACAGGGATGCGTTCGAACTGTCACAGCTGGAAATCTCGCTTCTTCTTCATAGGTGGCGAGTGGGCTTCGCAAGCAGATCAGGATTTGGTGCCCACACGATGGATTAGCGCCAAAAGACTGGGTACGTTTTTCTGTTCACTTCCCCATACTTATGTAAATGTATATACACATTGTTCCTTTATGCACACCGTTACTCTGCAGATCCTCCCATACTCTCCAAGGACCAAGAGGCGAAACTGCAAGCGGTGAGGGATCATCCAGAGAAAGACTTGGGAGCTCTTATTCCCAAAGAAAGTCGTAAGGCCAGTGGACCTTCTCCGGGCTCTTCTTCAAGACCGTCATCCAAGAGAAAGAGTAAGTTAAATCAGCTCTGACCATAATCTTAACATTACCTGAGGTGTTATTCCCTTGATTCACTTGTCAATACTTCTCTTAATAGGCACGGAGGTGAGCAGAGAGATGATTGGAGACCGGTTCTCGGCCCGCTTCTCGGATAGGGGAACCCCTCCTTCAAAGGTGGCGAGAACAGGCGATGTCTCACCAGGAACCTCTCTATTGGCTTCTCGCACCGAGCCCCGAGTGTCTCCCACTCGGGTGGTTTTACCTGAGATATCTCTTCAGGCAGGGATCTCTTCAGCCACACTTCCTGTCCCCCGGCTATGTCCTCCACAGCCGGGTACTTCTACAGGGGCACCCACCGGGACCGGTCCCCGGCGGGGTCGTTCATGGGAAATGCGGGATAGGCTAGGGAGATATGTGCTGGCGCATGAGGTCTCTCGGGTTAACGCCTTGTGCACCGAAGGAGTCATTGACTCATTTGTAGAGGGCCTGACTCAGGTGAAATTCATTATTTATTTTTCTCCTGATTGTTACCCCTTCATTTCTTTATAACTATCTCACTTCTTGTTTTTTATCTTTTCAGCTTTCCACAGTATCCATCTGCTTGCTGCAGCGTGCCCAGTCTTGTGGTCAGATGAGTCGGGAGAAGGAGGCTATGCGGCTGGAGCTCTCCACTGCTCAAGAGAAGATTATTGCCCTGGAAGCCGCTGGTAGGATTTCCGCAACCAATCTTGCTGCGTCCCGAGAGAGGGTAAGCAAGCTTGAGACCGGGCTTTCAGCAGCCAATAAGAGGGCAGCCGAGGTAGAAGATGAGCTTTCGAAGACCTGCGAGAAGGCTTCGCTCACCGAGGCTGAGCTTACGAAGTCCCGTGAGAGGGCTTCGCTCAGTGAGGCTGAGCTGATGAAGGCCCGTGAGAGGGCTTCGCTCAGTGAGGCTGAGCTGATGAAGGCCCGTGAGAGGGCTTCGCTCAGTGAGGCAGAGCTTGCTCGAACCCTTGAGAAGATGAGGCTCAGGGAAGTTGTTGTAGAGGCTGAGATGAGGACAGCGTCCGAGAGAGCTTCTCAAGCTGAGAGGGACCTGCAGATTGGCATCGCGGATGCTTTCATTGATGGCTACGAGGAGCTTCGAGAGAAGATTTCTGCCGCCTTTCCAGACATTGACATATCAGGCTTTGTGCCGATGGAGGCGCCTGATGATGGTGGTAGCAGCTCTGGTGATTATGAGGACGATGAGGAGGAGGATTTTGAGGAAGGGGATGAGAGTGATTAGTGTATAGGGATTTCATGGGTAGGTAGCTTGACTTTTGTAAAGGCAACATCAGCCTGATTTATGCAACTTTTGGTAATAAAAGTAATTTTATTTATCCATCTTTTGTTTTGCAACATTAAATCAAATAAAAAGTGCAAACCTAAGTCCTTTAACAAAAACCCTAATTTGCCCCCTGGACCTCCTCACTGGTAGTACTTCTTCAAGTGTTCTGCATTCCAGGGATGGGGTAAGACCTTTCCTTTAGAGTTCTGGATTCTGTAGGTGCCTGGTCTCACCACTTCTGTTATGAGATACGGACCTTCCCAATTTGGTCCGAGTTTTCCTTCCCGAGAGTCCTTCGTAGCGAGAATCACCTTCTTGAGGACTAGGTCTCCTGGTTGGAAGGAACGAGGCCTCACCCTCGAATTGTAGTACTTGGCCATGCGTCGTTTGTACTCCGCATTACGGACCACAGCCATTTCTCTTGCCTCCTCTATCAAATCGAGGTTGAGGCGGAGTCCTTCTTCGTTGGTGGCAGGGTCGTATTGGTGGACCCTTAGGGAATGTACCCCTATCTCGACAGGGATTACCGCCTCAGTCCCAAAAGCAAGAGAGAAAGGGGTTTCTCGTGTAGGAGTCCGCGGAGTTGTCCTGTAGGCCCATAATACTCCTGGAAGCTCATCAACCCACAGACCTTTTGCTCTTTCGAGCCTTGTCTTAAGGTTGCGCAGGACTGTCCTCACCATCACTTCTGCTTGTCCATTTGCTTGGGGGTGTGCCGGGCTGGAGTGAGGTTGTTTTATGTGAAGGTCTGCGCAGAAGGAGTTGAAGAGCCTGTTGTCGAATTGTTTGCCATTGTCGCTGACGATGGCTTCAGGTATCCCGAAGCGACAGACCAGGTTTTTCCAGACGAAATCTTTCACCTTTTGGTCTGTTATCTTCGCTAGGGGTTCCGCCTCAGCCCATTTTGTAAAGTAGTCGATGGCGACTACTATGAATTTGCACTGGCCTCTACTCAAAGGCAGGGGGCCCAAAATGTCGATGCCCCATTTGGAGAAAGGCCACGGGCTGAGGATGGTGGTCAGCTCTTCTGGTGGCTGCCGCGTCACAGTGGCGAAGCGCTGGCATTTGTCACACTTCTTGGCGAGGTCCTTGGCATCTTTCAACATGCTTGGCCAAAAGTACCCTTGCCTAAGCGCTTTATGTGCGAGGCAGCGTCCTCCCGAGTGATTTCCACAAATCCCCTCATGAATTTCTCTGAGGGCGTAGTCAGCCTCTTCTGGGGAAAGGCAGCGCAGCAACGGTAGGTTGTAACCCCTCTTGTAGAGAACATCATGTAGGATTGTGAACTTAGAAGCTCTCATCCTCAGTCTCCTGGCTTCCAAATGGTCACCTGGCTCGGTGCCCTCTTGGAGGAAGGCTTTTATGGGGGTCATCCAATTTGGCTCATCGTCATCTGATGCACAGTGGATGTTTCCGATTACCACATCCAACTTACTTTTCTCCAACTGGTGCCCGATGAGCGTCGGTTCCGCAGATGAGGCCTCCAATGATGAGGCGAGCCTGGCGAGTGCGTCGGCGGCAACATTTTCTCCCCTAGGAATATGAGAGAGCTGAAAATATTGGAAACTTTTGATTATTTCCTTTACCATGATGAGGTAATCTTGCATTCTTTCCTCCTTTGCTTCGAATTCGCCGTTTACCTGATTCACCACCAGTTGTGAATCGCTGTAAGCGAGAACGGATTTAGCATCCATCTCAATCGCCAATTTAAGACCAGAGAGGAGGGCCTCGTACTCGGCTTCATTGTTTGAGGCAATGAAGTGGAGCTTCACTGCATATTTGATGGGTGTACCATCAGGACTCATTAGGATTAAGCCAGCTCCGCTTCCTTCTGTGGTTGCTGAACCATCAACGTAGAGTTTCCAGGCTGGTAGTGGCGATACATTGGACTTCTCAGGAGGTACTTGGAGAGGCTCTCCGTTCATAGATGGAGAGGCCTGCGAGTCCTGTGGGGGAGAAGCTTGGGCGCCCGGAGATGAGGTGGAGAGCTGGGCGCCCGTTGGTGGAGAGGTGAGCTAGGCGCCCGTTGATGAGGTGGAGAGCTGGGCGCCCGTTGGTGGAGAGGTGAGCTGGGCGCCCGTTGATGAGGTGGAGAGCTGGGCGCCCGTTGGTGGAGAGGTGAGCTGGGCGCCCGTTGATGAGGTGGAGAGCTGGGCGCCCGTTGGTGGAGAGGTGAGCTGGGCGCCCGTTGATGAGGTGGAGAGCTGGGCGCCCGTTGGTGGAGAGGTGAGCTGGGCGCCCGTTGAGGGGAGCTGGGCGCCCGTTGTAAGTAGAGGAGGATCCTCAGTTTGCTCTTCCGCATACGTAAGCTCCGATACAAAGTCAGCCAAAGCCTGTGCTTTGATGGCAGGCCTTGGTTAATAGTGAATGTCGAACTCACCAAGCTCCACCGACCACTTAGCCAATCTTCCAGCAACATCAGGTTTTGCTAAAACTCTTTTCAGAGGTTGATCCGTGATGACAGTGATTGTGTGGCCCTGGAAGTAATGACGTAGACGCCTCGCAGTCGAAACGAGGGCGAGCGCCAGTTTTTCCAACTCTGAGTATCTGATCTCTGCCCCTCTGTATGCTCTGCTCACATAGTAGATTGGTTTTTGTACCCCACCATGGTCTGTAATGAGGACTGAGCTTACTGCTGAGGGAGAAGCAGAGAGGTACAAATACAGCACTTCCCCAGGTAAAGCATGTGAGAGGAGAGGAGGTGTGGCAAGGTATGCCTTAAGCTTCTGGAAGGCCTCCTCAGCCTCAGATCCCCATTCAAAAGTTTTCCTAAGAATTTTGAAGAAGGGCAAACACTTATCTGCAGATTTGGAGACGAACCTGTTGAGCGCTGCAATTCTCCCATTGAGGCGCTGCAGCTCCTTAGTTGATGATGGCGACCTCATATCCAGTATGGCCTTGATTTTGTCAGGGTTCGCCTCAATCCCCCTCTGATTGACCATGAATCCCAAGAACTTCCCCGATCCAACGCCAAAAGCGCATTTCTCGGGATTCAGCTTCATATTGTAGGTCCTGAGAACACTGAAGGTCTCTTGAAGATGACCTATGTGATCTGCTGCAGCCAAGCTCTTTACTAGCATGTCGTCGACATATACTTCCATCGTTCGCCCGATCTGGGAATGGAACATCATGTTCACCAGGCGCTGGTAAGTGGCCCCAGCATTTTTTAGTCCGAAGGGCATAACCCTGTAGCAGTAGGTGCCCTTCGGAGTGATGAAGGATGTTTTTTCCTGGTCCGGAGGGTGCATGTTAATCTGGTTGTATCCCGAATAAGCGTCCAGGAAGGAAAGCAGCTCGTGTCCCGCCGTGGCGTCGATGAGGAGGTCGATCCTGGGCAACGGGTAGCTATCCTTCGGGCACGCCTTGTTAAGTTCACTGAAGTCTACGCAGAGGCGCCATTTCCCATTCGCTTTGGCCACCATCACCACATTGGAGAGCCATTCAGGGTACGCGACTTCTCGGACTGCCCCGGTATCAATCAGCTTTCCCACTTCCTTTTCTATTGCTTGGGCCCTTTCAGTGGAGGCGCCCCTTAACCTTTGCCGAACAGGTTTGTGGAGAGGGCTGACATTGAGGCAATGGGTGGTGACGGCTGTGTCTATCCCTTCCAGATCAGCATGTGACCACGCAAATATGCCCATATTCTCCCTCAAAAAATCTGTCAATCGGCCAACCAGAGCTTTCGGGAGTGAAGAGCCAATATACACCTTCTTTTCCGGATGCTCCTCATGCAAGATGACAGGGGTGAGTTTTTCAACTGGCTCCCCTCTTTCCGTGGTAGCATCATCTCTTGGGTCCAAGACTTCCACCTGCAGCGCCTCCTGCGTCATCTTGGCCTTCATCGAGGTGACGTAGCATTCTCTTGCTGCTACTTGATCTCCTCTTACCTCCCCTACTCCATTCGGGGTTGGGAAGCGGAGGATGAGATGATATGTGGAAGGGACGGCTCTCAAGGAGTTAAGCGTGGGCCGCCCCAGAATGATGTTGTACGCTGATGGACAATTTATCACCAAGAAATTGACCATTGTGGTGGAGGTTCGGGGGGCTGTTCCGGCCGTGACTGGTAACGTAATGGCCCCCAAAGGATACACCT
Source organism: Litsea cubeba (assembly GCA_012931725.1). NCBI lineage: Eukaryota > Viridiplantae > Streptophyta > Magnoliopsida > Laurales > Lauraceae > Litsea > Litsea cubeba. The sequence continues at coordinate 1,629,939 of CM022953.1, read as the reverse complement.
TTTCCCCTGAGAAACCGATGAGGGGAAACTTGACTGGTTGCAATCTCTCTCGACCCAACTTCAGCTTATCATAGGCTTCCACAAATAAAATATCTGCGGAACTTCCACTGTCAACCAAGATCCTATGCACCTGGAAATTGGCGACGGTCATAGAGAGCACCAGAGGGTCGTCATGAGGGTGCTGGATGTTCTCTAGATCTTTATCCGAGAAGGATATGATCTCATCAGTGCTGTGCCTCGACGCCTTTGACGGTCGTGGCTCATCTGGATGCCTCGCCTTTCTGGCGTAGGCTTTCATAGCGGAGAATGATTCCGCTGACCCTCCAGAGATGGTACGAATTTCTCCAATAGGGTGTTGATTTTCGCCATTGTGAGGCTGTGGCGGCGCCTGCCCCCTACCAGCAACATACTGGCGCAGGTGTCCCCGCTGAATAAGATCTTCAATCTGCCTCTTGAGGTCGAAGCAATCGTCAGTGTCATGACCGTGATCGCGATGGAAGCGACAGTATTTGGTCATATTCCTGCGATTTGCTGGAGCTTTCATCTTTCCCGGCCATTTTACAGCGGGATCATCTTGAATTTCCAGTAGAATGTGCCCTACTGCAGCATTGAGAGCTGTGAAAGCTTGTTGATTTCTCTGCGGAGCAGGGAAGGGTCGATCTCTCGGGGGGGCAGGACCGAGTCGGTCCCTGGCTGGTACCCTCTCGGTTCTGCTCCGCTTGTTGCTGGGCTCCTTCTTGTCGTCTCTATCATGTTTTCCTTTATCTGCAGCTCTGGAGGACTCGCCCCGTCTGGCCCTAGTAGCGTCCTCCGCATTCATGTATTTCTGGGCTTTCGCCAACAGCTCCGTCATGTTCTTTGGTGGGCGCTTCATTACTGAAAAGTAGAAACCCGATGAGCGGAGGCCACCCAAGAAAGCAGTCATGGTTACCTTGTCATCGGGTTCTTCCACCTGAAGTACCTCCTCGTTAAAACGAGTGAGGTATGCCCTGAGGCTCTCATTATTGTCCTGCTTTACAGTCAGCAGGTGTGTGGGTGGCTTTTGATGGCGGCGTCCTCCAATGAAGTGTGACACGAAGGACCTGCTTAGTTCTTCGAAGGTGGCGATGGAAGCTGGGGCGAGATTGGAAAACCACTGTCGGGCGGAGCCCTTCAGTGTAGTCGGGAATGCTCTGCACATGATCTCATCAGCGATATTGTGCAGCTGCATCACAGTCTTGTAGGTTTCCAGGTGATCGAGTGGATCCTTCCTTCCATCGAAGGTCTCTATAGACGGCATTTTGAACCTAGGAGGAAGGGGGTAGTTTACTACATCAGACTTGAACGGGGTGTTCGTTCGTCTGACGAGATAATCCACCGTCTCTGGGGCCTGCGCCCTCACTGCATCGAAGACATCTCCGATTTGATTCTGCATCTCCTTAAATTTTTCCTCCCATTGATTATAGGGCTCTATGGAAGGACCAGGGAGATTGCTTTCCTCCTCCACTGTATTATTTTCACTTTCCCCTTCTTGGAAGTGGGGGTCATCAGCCGGAGGTTCTGCAAAGTGAGCTCCACCCTGAGGAGGAGGCGCCGCATAATAAGCATGACCTTGTGGACCAGCCAGGCTCGGGCCAGGTGGGGGGTCCAAAGGAGCTTCGGCAGAGGCATCCTGGGCGCGATGGAACTGAGTCATCAGGGGAACTCCTCGACCCTGGGCGCCATAGGGATGGGCGCCCAGGTGATGGAGATTGGGTTGGGCGCCCACAGGAAGACCCCTTGCCTGGGCGCCCAGGGGATGGGCGCCCGGATGAGGTAGATTGGGCTGGGCGCCCATAGGAAGACCCCTTGCCTGGGCGCCCAGGGGATGGGCGCCCGGATGAGGTGCTCCGTTTCGCGGAGCGGTTGGGCCCCGCGAGCGCGTCGCCTCCTGCTGCTGGATCCCACCGAATGGTGCTCCTCCTTGCCCTGCGAGCATAAGTTGGAGGATTTGCTGGTTTTGAGTCACCAGCTGCTGCATGGTCTCCATCATCTGCTGTGGAGAGGGAGTAGGAGCGGGGGTAATCGGGACAGGATTACCCGGTGGAGGACCGTTCTCTCCCTGTCTGGGAGAGTTAGGCTGAGCGTTAGGGCCCGGACCCGTAGCTAGGCCAGGGTTATCCTCACGTCTTCCTGACCTCGTGCTGATCACCATGATTCTAACAAAGGGGTTTGAATTTTTTCGTTTCCCACAGACGGCGCCAAACTGATGATGCCAAAAACAGGGGTTCGGACACCACCGGTCAGTATGATTAATGCCAAGCAATAAATGAAGAGAGATGAGGGATTTATAGTGGTTCGGTCAAGCGCGACCTACGTCCACTTCAAAAGGGTGATCTGGGATTAATGTTGAGAGTTACAAAATATGTCAAAGTAGAGAAAATCCCTCCCCTCTCAGGTGATGAGAGGGCTCTATTTATAACTCTTTCCCACCAGGTGGGGATGCGATCGGTTCAACGTCTCTTTGGAGCGTCGGACGTGTCCTTGAGGATAGAGCCAGGTGGAAGGCAGGTGAGATCCTCTCCACAAGACTTGGTAAATGCAGGTTAGGGGAGGACTCCGTCGCGATGACTTGGAGCCTGAGATGACGAGGCTTCGCTTAATGGAACCCGAAGTTCAACGGGGCTACTGGCCTGACCCATGATCCTAGACGGACCGGGTTGCTTGGACCTGACTCATTATCGCGATTCGGATTCGGATTGGGCTTGACTCATCAAATTTTTTTCCCAAAAATGAAAAATCTATTTGAAGCTCTCCTCAGCAGTGAGAGAAGGAGCTTGTCCAGGAAAATGTCTTATAAACAAAATGACTATTGGCTATGAATCATGAATCAAAATTGATAAACACTGGTAAAATAAAAGTAGAAATCTAATTAAAAAGCATGTAGCATAACATAGAGGGAACACACTAAAACATAAAAGAAAACGTGTAGCTCAAAGTATAAAGAGACAAGGGGCATGAATTTAGAAAGGAAGGTATCAAAATTACAAAGAGAAATTAGGAGAAAAAAACATGGTCGAAAAGAATGGAGATTATGACAATTAAGATGAGTAATTAGATTGTTCATAAACAAACCAAACCACTTATAATTGATTAATTATGACGCAGTTGGTAATGGTGTCCATGAAGATTGCATAATTGAGCAAGCAATCGCCTACATGGAGGCCCATGATCGAGCACATGGGGTCGGAACCCATGTGTGAACTATACATGAACTGCCAGAGAAAGAGGCTATGATGGGATTTGGTGGAGTGGAAAATGACATGGGTATGCTTTCAATGTATTGCGTTGGAAACCCACCTAACCTAGATTTATCTAGTGTGCGTTTAAGTAGATTAAACGAGAACCACCTCCGAATTTATTTATTGGGTCAAAGATGTCAAGCCTATTCACGTCATTAATAAAGAAAAGAGGCCAGCAGTCGAGTTAAAGCTTGATGCCCATGACAGTGCAGACTCAAATAATGCACCGAGTATGGACTGGTTTCATTAGTGGAGTTAAATTTTTTTTTTTTTTTTTTGGGTTAAATAGTGGAGTCAATTTGATAAGGCGAACAAAAGAAATCAGTGCACTTTCAAATAGGAGTGTCTAAAAATGAATCAATGCCCTATCAATTATCAAATATCACGAGCTTTGTTGTGGTAAATGTCTTCTATTATGTGAAATAAGATGTTTAGAACATCCATGCTTGGGGATCCATGAATCTTGCTTCTGAATGTTGTTTATTCACTGCATCGTCATTCGTTATGTTTCCAACGAATTTAATGTTAATCTTGATGGGCCAGAGCTCAAAATTCAGTGTAAGTCTTCGTAGAATTTTTAAAGATATCTGATTTGGAGTTTATGCAGAGAAACAATCAAGATATATGCTTGTGAAATGCGCAATCTAGCTAGCCATGGATATAGGACACAAGATGTCACATCTCTTGGGAATTGAAGGGGATATGATGTGTTCAGAGAATGGCCAAGTACACGCAGGATGATATGATCAAGTACTCATTTACAGAGGAGACTGTAGGCTCCCAAGGTGTTCTGTGTTCAACTGCACAATGATCAAGGCACTTTGTTCAAGCAATGAAGGAAACATCAAACATTCAAAAGTTTATAGGGACAATTACCGTACGGACAGCCCAATACCCGACAATTACCACATACAAGATAAAATATTGAATTTTACCAAATGGAAGATCGTACAGAAAAAACGGTCAAAATGGGACGAAAATACCCTTTTTCGTGCGATATCCTAGGTCTGTAGGATATCGAAGGACAGTTCGATATCCTACGTCTGTAGGATATCGCACAGTTACCTACTCCCATCCCATCACATATCAAAGATTTTCACCACAAAAAGTCCATTTTTATCGTCTCCGTTTTCGCTGAGGAGGTCCGTTTTCATCTTCTCCATTTTTACAGAGGATGAAGAGTGCAAATTTTAGTGAAAAGCTATAGCGAGAAGTTTAGCTCATCTCAGTCCTTTCAGCTTTATCTGGGCAATCTCAAAACCAGGAAAAGCTTCTTTTGAGGTTGATGAGGAGAAGAGAAAGGTGGGAGAGAGAGAGATGGCTAACAAATGTGGGTGCTGGGCGGCCCTCAAGTGCGGAGTGAAAGGAGCGTGCAGATATTTGGATATCTAACACTTGGTTTCACTCTCGGCAACAACCGAGACCAGATATTTGAATGCTAGCAACAGGAAGCTTGCTGTTCCTCAAGATGCTCAGGCCTCAACAGATGTTGTCATCGATCCACCTGGGCCCGAGAAGAAAGATGTTCCTCAGCTGCTTCAGTTCACTTGTCAGGAGCTCAAATCTGCTACTGGGAACTTCAGACCAGATAGCATATTTTTAGTTCCAATTTTATTTTGTTTAACTTGCCGCAATGTAGAGAACAGTTCAATGGGATTTGATGTTGGAGGTTGTTATTAAATTGGTGTTAGATGTTGGATTTTGATTAGAAAGAGATTTTGTACTCAAATTTTAATTAGAAAGAGAATTTGTACTCAAATGTATATTTTTGTGTCCGGTCTAGTCACTTCCCCTGTGTCTGTGTTGTTGTAAGTCTCCACCCATTTCATCTATATAAAAAGAATGCACATGTTCTGCAAGTATAAGCTTTAATTAAGGATACATGGTACTTAATTCTTTGATTGGATTATCAATTCTATTATTTACCTATTTATGGTGATTAGTGAAGTGTAGCACAACACAAGATAAGATATTGAGCCACTGAGGCCTGTTAGAACATTAACATCTGTCCGAGTGGGCTTCTTGGGTCTCCCAATCATCATTAAAATGATTTTAAATCCATGTTATCAGGGACCAGAATTGATGTCCATAAATATACCCCGGTTGCTGTTTCAGGTGGACCTTTAAAGTAGTTTATTGTCTATTTAAAAACATTTTCTTAAAAAAAATAGTTCAGCACAATTGGGTGGACCAAGTCTCGCTTCTCGCTATAGCGAATTCTCGCTATAGCGAGACTGAATTCTCGCTATAGCGAGTATAGCGAGAACTCGCTATAGCGAGACTGAATTCTCGCTATAGCGAGAATAAGGTCATTCAGATTCCACTGTTTTCAGCTTGGGTTGGCTAAAGAAATTGCCAAAAATGGTCTCTCCATTTATTTTGTTAATGTGATTCATAAATTCCTTCCCAACAAATGGGCCTACAAGCAAACAAGGAAAACTAATATCCACACATCTCCCAGCTATTTTCATTTCCGTGATTGAAAAGAGAGAGGGATGGACGCCGTCGGCTGCGATGTGTCGTGGAGCTGAGATGGGTCGTGCTGTGATGGAATCCAGTTACGATGGAGCTGGAGCTGGAGTTGAAGTTGAAACCATGGCTCTTTTGAATCCATGGGGTTTGTGAGGTTTAGCACAAGATAAAACCAAGAGAAAAAGAGGGTTAGGGAGACAAAAGAGTTTGAGAGAGATGAGACTTAATGAAAGTTATTGAGTTTTCATCTCTGGAAAAGTCGAGCGGGAAGATGAAAGCTTTGGACGGGAGAACGAGAGTAGGTAACTGTGCGATGGAAACAGAGGTCTTCAACGAAAACGGAAATGAAACGGACCTCCTCAGTGAAAAGACGGAGAAGATGAAACGGACTTTTTGTGGTGATGTGATGGAAGTAGGTGACCGTTCGATATCCTACAGGTCTAGGATATCGAACTGTGCGATATCCTACACTTGTAGGATATCGAACAATGCGATATCCTAAGTACTTAGGATATCGAACGCTTCGATATCCTACCGCCATTGGATATCGCTCCAAAAAGGGTATTTTCGTCCCATTTTGTGCCTTTTTTGTGTACGATCTTTCTTTAGGTAAATTGTAATTTTTCATCTTTCATGGGGTAATTCTCGGGTCTTAGGCTGTCCGTACGGTAATTGTCCCAAGTTTTTATGCAATCTACATTCATGTACCATCGGATCTACGCATCACACAAATGCAAAATGTGCACATGTAGGATTTCGTGTCATGTGTATACTACTAAATTCTCATTTAAAAAAAAAAAAAGGTGTAGAAATCTCGGTTGGTACTTCCACATGAATGCAATTCTAAAACATTATAGTAGGAAAGATAACCTCAATAAAATGATTTTCTACTCAATAAAATGATCTTCTAAACAAAGGCATCTATGATTATACCTAATTTGATCAAGTCATTTTTTTTACTAATTTTCATGATCTTTCAATTTGTTTTTCTTTCTAGAAAATCAACCAATTTATAAGATGCACAAATAAAATACTAAAATTCGAACTTAAAAGACTAATTTAAATGATCATACCTTTTCATTAGAAAGCCTTCAAAATAAACAATGTGTCGTACTAGAATACAAAAAAATAATAATAATTAGAATACATTGGACACAATCTACATATGCTGGCAAATAACCAAAATGACCCATAAGATAATTAAGATTCTAGACAAATATAAAGTATTGGAAAAAAATGATAAAGCACACTATTCCTACCCAACCAAGGTATAGTCTTTAAATGAAAGTTAAATTGGAGGCTGGTGCCACACAGAATCAAAATTAAAACATCCCTATCAAACCATTTGGCATGTATATAGGTGACTTCAGTGGGTTCCACAATGTGGTTTGGATGGCTATTAACATCCATGAATATGATCATCAACACTTTATTTATCTATATCCTACATATCCAAGGAAGAAGAAAACCCGGTTCTTATTTATAGGATCACATCTATGATCTAACTTCTGCTCATAGCCTCATACTTTATATTAAAACATCGGAAAATTAGTGTTAGTGTTAGGATATTAAAAAATGGGGAGACATCCCACTTGATTTGATGGAAGTGTGACAGATGCTTGTGGTTATGGAGAGGATAGCGGATGAAAAAATAGTAAATGTTCTCTATAGCTCACCTTTCGTGGGTCCTACTCCGACCCACCTTTGATTAGTATAGGTCCTTTTACACTCTCATCACATCACCCATCATCTGGAACAGGCACAGCTCCACTCTCATCAAACCCATTATGCACAGTAGGATAGAATCCCAAAAAAATTTATAGTTAAAATACTACTAAAATTTTGAAGCTATTAAATTAAGGGCTAGGATGATTTGATCGAGCTAATTTTTTTTATTGACCCTTATTCATAAAGAGATCTTTTTAAGTACCTCGAATACTTACTTTTTCTGAGATTACCCTATATATAAAAACTACTCTTTGTTAACTTTTGCAATTTGGTCTATTATTACATAATTAACTAAATGATAAACTATGACAATTTGATGGTAGGTCCCACCTCACCTCAAAGCAAGTGAAATTTGACTTATATATATGAGAAATATGTTGCAGGGCATGTGATGCAAGGTATGTATTCATGTGGCACGTGTTTCAGGTTTGTATTATTATGTTTTATTTTTGGGGGAAAGGAACACCCACCCATGACCCACCAGCTTATACACTTATTGGTTTTGTTCCTCACTTCCTTGCAAAAAGAGTAAGCCATCAATACCTTATCTCTCTGTCTCCTCTCTCTCTCTCCCCTTTGCCTTTGCCTTTGCCTTTGTGACTTGTGAGGCTGGTCAGTGGTGATCATCTATCTATCTGGTAGAAAAAAGAGAAGAAAAAAAAGTGGTGTGGTTGATGATGATGGACGGCAGAGAAGAAGCAATCCCAGTGATTGATCTGGACCAGTTCCCGGCCCAGTCTGGGAAACTCTTAGAAGCCTGTGAGCTGTTGGGGTGCTTCCGTCTGGTCAACCACAAGATCCCGTTACAGCTCATGTGCGATATGAAATCGGTCGTCCGAAATCTCCATGGCCTGCCTACCGAGACGAAACTCCGAAACACCGAGACGATTGCAGGTACCGGATACAGGGGACCCATGGCCAGGAATCCTCTGTACGAGGCGTTGGGTATCTACGACATCAACTCGTCTGAAGCCATTGATGCCTTTTGCGATCGATTGAATGTCACTGTCCATCAGAGGTTTTAATTTACTTTCCATCATAGCCGTTGGATCTTATCATATATTTGCTTCCATATTTTCAAGGCAACTTTTTTTTTTTTTCAAAAAAAGTCAATCCATTTTTTTTTTTTACGGCAGCAAAGTAGCAATGGAAAAGAATTTTTAACATATTAGTCCTCCTTAAATCTAGTCTTTTTAATTTTACGATGGAAAGTCAGAGAATATCGCTACAGTTGGTTTGACTTTGTTCAATATTTTTTTCTTTAAATTTTTTGCACCATATTTTCGTGATATTATGGATTTCATCAGTTTTGATATCATACACTTTCTCGTGACAGATTCAAATAAAGCAATGGAGTTTAGGCTTCTTTCATTAGGAGAGGCTAATTTGATCTTTTACAAAAAAAAAAAAAAAAAAAAAGAAAAAAAGTTTTATTGTGACAAATTTCTTATATCATGTGATTGAGATGTATGATACATCAATGCTCTCAATAGAGTGATTAAAAGTTAAGATCAAAGGTGAATTTCCTAAATCGAGCATCAAATGACCTTTTCTTTTAAGAAATAGAATTTAAATCATTTAGGAAATAAAATGAAAAGAAAATGGAAAATGAATGGCCTGCCATTGCCCTAATAATTCAATTCCTATGTATTTTAATGTAAACAAACAGGCCTCGTATTAATTTTGATGAGTCGGAGCTCAAAATTCAGTTTAGATTTTATAGAACTATATAGATCTCTAATTTAGAGTTTATGCAGAGAAACAATCAAGAAATATGTACGCGAAATGCACAATCTAGGCATGGATATAGGACACAAGATAGCACAGGGCTTGGGTATTGAAGGGGATGTGTTTAGAGAATGGCCAATTATATTAAGGATGATCAAATACACGTTCACAGAGGAGACTGTAGGCTCTGAAGGCCTTCAACCGCACAGTGATGCCGGCTTTCTGACCATACTTCAGGAGGACGAATGCGTGGGGGGCCTTGAAGTGATGGACAAGAGTGGCGGATTCATACCCATCGATCCCATCCCAGGAACATTACTTGTTATAATTGGAGATGTAGCCAAGGTAATGATACAATTTTGATTACACCAAACATTTGGGGTTTTAGCTTTGTTCAAGCAATGAAGGGAACATCAAACATTCCAGTCTGCATTCATGTGGCTGACTTTTTTGTTTTGGGTGATGAAAATTCAAAGGTATGGAGCAATGGCAGATTGTACAATGTGAAGCATCAAGTTCAATGCTTAGCAGCAGTCACACGCATGACGATAGCCGCCTTCCTCGTTGGGCCTAAGGAGGAAGCTGTGGAGGCACCGCTGAAGCTTGTGGATGCAGACCACCCTCGTCTCTACCGCCCTTTCTTCTATGAGGATTTCTGGGAACAACGCCTCTCAACGGGGCTACGTGAGGGTGAAATTCTTGAGCTTTACACCATACAAAGTGATTGAATATGGACCTTCTTTATCTTAATTCTCATCTCGTCTTGCATGTTGTTAAAATTTCAAGAACTCTTCGTATTTTGGGTAATAAGTGAAGAGAGTTGGAATAAGAATGTAAGCTTTTGAAAGCATGGGTGATGCCCATAGCTCCTTTTGAAGCATGTAATGATTTGAGGGAACTCTTCAATAGCCCCTGTGCAGATGTGCTTTGTGTTTGGATGTATTGCAGTGCTCGTGCATTAGAAAACATTATCATGTATGTAACTTAGTTATTTGCAATTTGAAGCCTTAAATCTACTTTTCACTTAAAAAGTACAAGAAGCTAATGTACTAGAAAACACTGGTTAGATTACTTAGACAAATAAAGGGCCAGTGCTGAAGCCAAAAGATATAAAAGTGAGAAATGAGAGCGCACAGCAGTCCCAGTGCTTGATTTTTTTTAGCTACCCTTGAGTAAATGTTTTCACTAGTACCTACTGTTGCCAAATGCTGCACAACGAAGAATATTGTTAGTTAAATATATAAGTTCATATATCTCAAAATTTATAAATATTTAAGACGTTACACTGGACGTTTTGAGTTCAATGAGGAAACAAATAATTTGAATGGTTCTGATTAAAAATTTTGAGCCCTATAATTATTGAAAGAAATAAAAACTGATCAAGGGGTTTGAAACGATGACCTTTTAGGTGTTAAACTTGTATTGGCACCTCTTTTGTCCTCGAAATGGTGATGAAAAATGATATTATTTACACACCATTGTCACATCATTATGTAAAAACTAATGATGTGCAATAGTTGGCATATGCATCATTTATACATGCAAACAAACGGCCTGAAAGAGATATCTAAATAAGGCACTCAGGCCCATCAAACCAAACGGCTGGATGGATTGATCAAAAGATGAGAAGCGCCCACATCAAGTAAGACCCATGAGAGGAGGAGCCAGTTGAAATTAGGATTGGGTGCTTACATGGGTCATCTTGGACGATGAGGGCAGTGCCATTGAAGTAGCATTCCCATTTGTGCATGCCAGCAGACTTGTAGAAGAGATTCATGGCTACAGAAGCCCGAGATACGACATTGTATGGGGTGAAGCAGTTGCCAGTGCCACCCTTTGCAATGGGGCTGCAGTCAACCCCTGCTTGGCTGCAGCTGTAGTCAATGTTGTCTTGTAGCTTTCTCTCATCTGCTGATGGCTTTCCTATGTACCAAACCATCACGTTCCTGCAGAGTCTCTCAAATCCATAATCCATATATATAGCACATTTGTGTACATACTTTTCACAGAAAGTGTGAAAAGCATAAAAGCTTTTATGCACTGAAGTCAAATCCTTGACTGGTGGAGGCTGATTTCTGGGCTAAATTTCCTGCGATTTCTTGAGAAACCCTTTGCTATGAGGTCCCAAAAAGAAAAAAACTTTCCCCGGGCTCATTAGCTGAAAAAAAAAATGCACAGAGAGAGAGAGAGCTGAAAGCTTACAGTCTTCTGAGGACGACCTCTCCTGGACTCTGCATTGCGGAAAAGGAAATATATATTAGCAAGCATTACCATGATAGAATGCAAGAAGATGTTAATGAGTGGGTGGTCCACATGGTCGCGGTCTCACCATGGGTGAATCATCATTGATGGGCCTCTTTTTTATTGGCATTTGTGGTCCTTTTGATAGGAAGTATTTGGATTTCCATGGTGGGATACAAATATACATTTCAGATTTCAAATTTCTTGGATTGTAAAAACAGATTTCAGGATTTGAAGACGACATGAGAGTTGATCTACAGCAATGAGGAAAAAAGAAAAAAAAAAGTAAGAAAAAGAAGAGAGACATGGGCGGCTCCACATAGATCGACCCCGCTGGATCCGAAAAAGAATTTAAAAATAAATTTTTTTTTCATGAATTAAACTTATGGGAAGCTTTGGATCCCACTCAATTTAAGAGTTTCACCCCACATTAGCTAACTTTACAATTTCTCTTTGTTGCTGTGGTAGTGAACAAAAGTTACATAAAATACCCACCGCCTAAGTTAATGAGCCAACTGTCTATCAAAATTAAAAAAAATTAATGGGCCCACATTACTGATATGCGCTCTAGCAACAACTTTTTAGAACTTATAGGAATCTGTGACATTGCTAGAAAATTAGTGGAGACAAAAAAGGATATCGTATACCAACTAGTTTATTTGCTTTTAAAATTGGCGTTGATTTTACCAGCAATGACTACCACGGTATAAAGAGTTTTTTCAGCAATAAAGTACGTAAATAACAGGTTGCATAACCGAATAGGAGATCAATGGATGAATGACTATTTAGTTACATATATTGAAAAATATGTGGTTGCTAGTGTTGATACTGAATCTATTATGCAATGCTTTCAACACATGAAAACCTGTTGAGGGCAGCTGTAAGAGTTTATGTATTTGGATTTTTTTTATGAAGAACTATTAGTAACAATATATATATATATTTTTTAGAATTCAATATTAGAAGGACAAAATGGGTATGAAGGTGGTAAAACATTTTTCCTGACCGTTTTACCCTCGCCATCCTAAAAGCTAAAACACACACTCTCTCTCTCCCTGGTCCTTTGTTTGGGGCTTTCGGACACTGGGGGAGGGGGGGATAGGCATATAAGGGGCAGTTCCTAGGGCATGGATGAAAAAAGCGGCCGCCACATAGCGTGGCGGCTGATATATCGGCCGTGGCGGGGGATACCGCCACGCCACGGCCGAAATATCGGCCGTCACATCCGTGGTGGCCCATAGCGGCCGCTACAAAGCGTGGCGGCTGCTACAAAGCTGCCACGGCTGCTCGACCCCGCCGGGGGATACCCCCGGACCCCCTCTGCGAAGCGCATGTTTTTGAAAAATGTGGCAATCAAGAAGACAAAAGGATCATACTTGACCATGATAGCTAAGACTTTTTTGCTGGTTGTCTTTCCATTTTTGTGCTTGGATGTCTATTATTATCATAACTTGCTAGATAAGATATTAAACCTGTTTAATTATGTTTGAAATTGTATAGTAGTAAAGATATAGTTACCTATTACTACTAGATTTCAAATTGGACTTAATTAAATTATTTTATAAAGAACCCTCATTGTGCTGGTGACTAAGGTATTCATATTTCCTTCACTAACTCTCTACTCTGTCATTTTTAAATTGGTGTTGAATGTTGATTATTGATCACTTCATAACTTCATAGTTCATTTACTTCATTGAATTTGAACCTTGAATGTTGAAGTATTGATATTTAATTGTTCAATGTTCATTAATGAGTAATGACCTAACTCTTAAGTCTTATGCCTTTATTTCATGTTCTAGTTTTGTTTTTTTTTTTTTTTTATGAGCTTTCCATTACTTTCTAAGTATGACTAAGAAACATGAATACATGTGAAAAAACTAATCATTACTATTATTTTCTATTTATACAGCGATACAGGACTTCATATATTGAGGGCACCGCTACGCCCCCTTTTCTTACTTACTTTTGCAAAAGAACAACATATTCTTTCATTTTATAATTTTCTGGATTTTCTGAAATTTTTTCAGGTTTTTTATGCAATTTTTTCAAATCGCACCGCTACGCCGCTACGTATCCCCGCTACGCTACGTATCGCCCGCTTCGTAGCGGTTTGGCGGCGGGCCGCTACGCCCGCCGCTACCGCTATTTTCATCCTTGAGTCACATGAATGAATCGGGCGCCCAAAAGCCTTGTATGCGGTGCAGATGGAGTTACTTTTCAGTGAAGATACAGTTTCAACTTTCAATGTTTAAACAAATGCTATTTCAATTAACATTTTAATGTAATTCTATCTTTTCAAATTACTTCTCTTTTTTCTACTCAAAAAAATTCACTATTATTAGTCTGGCCAATTTTTTTTTTTTCTCAAGTGTTATTTGTTACTTTGGCTAATGGTGCCGTTCCTCTTAGGCTTCAGATTACAGAGATCTCGGTTAAAGGAGTGGAACTAAGACCACCAACACCAAATAAATTCTTCTATGTTGCATGGTGACCCCTCCCCAATTGGTACTTTCTGTTTCTGCCCTTGTGCCGCCACCACCCAACTAAAGACTGATTTGGACAAGAACTATCTAATTCAAAGGCCAATGAACTATATTTGATGATAACAAAGGGTTGCTTAGTTGGTTGTCCCGAGATGTCAACTGGCTGTCTAGAGATGGATTTCCGGATACACCAGTTTCTTTTCACATAGGTGGGCTGTCCTTCCTATTCCTATGGTATATGTGCTGTCTTGGATCCCATTTGCAAAGGCTGGGGGTAAAGAAAAACAAAAAACCCACACTTGAATCACTTGAAGGGAATGGCTGGTGGGGTCAATGGAGGTGATGCAGAAGGTTAGGTTGGCACTAGAGGAGTGGGACTGGGATAGCTTTATTGGGGCTGGAGTTAGAAATTTGAATTCGTCGTCTTGTTGTTTGTTTGTAGGTTACTCTCAGATTCCCGAGAACAGTAGAGCGAGTATGTCCAAGAGAGAGAAAGCGCCAGAGTATCCCCATTGGCTTGTAATAAAAGTCTCTGCGTCCTGGGCGGACATCAAAAAGTCTACATGGACTAACTCATTGAGTTAGTCCATGGAGCATAACTGTAAAGCTGACATTTCCAGGGTTCCCATTTCTCTTTACTTTTCATCTTCTGGTGGGCCGCACGATGACTGTGACCGAGCCTATCTAGTATCCGCTCATCAGGTGGACCATGCCAGTGCACATGACCCTTTGATCTATTTTGTATTGATCTAAGTGCTCTGTTATTATTGGCAGAGAGTTGTGAATTTTGAAAAGCTTGGTGTTGAGGCTATATCTATTTAAAAATGCTCTCTCTCTCACGTATGGGATATGAAAAAACAATTATGTTAAAATGTATTAGACCCACTATAAGATTGATCATGCAAAATATTCCTGAAATTTAGCAAAAGCCCTTATAATAATGGAGCATTTATTTTGGGGCACTTTAGATCCCCACCGGTTCTCATTTTTTTCATAGATTGAATAGCTAACAAAATTCATATTATGCTATTATGCTCTTTATATGTGATTAGCAATGCAATTCGATTAATAGATTTTTCATAGGTGGACCTGATGGACATTGTTATCAGTTTCATCACATAATATTTCAAATGTGAACTAGTAGGTGACAAGGAAAAAAGAAGCTCACTAAGTTTGTAGGAGATGGGAATTGATCAAACAAGGACAGAATGTCTTCAAACTATTAAAATCTTGCATATAAGAAAACTCCATAAGCCAAAAGCATATTACAATGAAATACATTGCTGTTTTATAGCAATCTAAATGTTGATAAAGTCTGTTGTATAGTTTGTTTAAGTTTCCATAAAACTAATATAATAAAGGAAAATCACCAAGGATATGCAATAAAAGGGCATTTTTGCGATCTCTTCACCTTCTTTGGAAATTCAATTTCCCTATGCAATGAGCAAAAAGAGAAGCAAAGAGAAGAGGGAAGGCAGCAAGAACAACAGCCACAACAGCTAACTGAGCGTAGTGGTATCCAAAATAATCCTCTAGGAAGGAAGAAATTGCTTTGGCTTTGCCAAAAACTGTTATCTCCTCTGTTATATCACCATATTGTGAAGTGAAGAGGGCCCTTAGGCTCCAGGATGTGGGGGACAACCAATAGAACCAGTGCCACCACTTCGGAAATTGCTGCAAAGGACACATCAAATTTGGGTCAGTTTCAGAATTTAGGAATGCGAAGTTTCATATATTATGTGCACAACCAAGCATATTTGGTGAGCATTGTGTTGGTGCCTATATGCAGTATTGTTTTTTCCTGTTCAATTGTCCGGCCTCGGTTAATGCCTCCACATTATGACATGTCTTGGCATGAGGAGGGTTGGCATGATACGGGCAATTTGGCTATAAAGCAAAAACCTTGCCAAACTAAATCTAAGTGAGTTTGCATTAATGTAAGGTAGCACTCTGCCTGCACTGCATTGACACGAAAGATTCCAATGAATGATGATTTTTCTCAAAACTAGGACAACATATCGGGTCTCTACAAGTTGCTATTTGCTTTTTGTGACTAATTACTCTCTTCATTGATGATTTTCTTATACTCTTTTACCATAGATAGCACTTGTTTTAATTGCCTCAATATTCTGATGTACCCCTACCCTAAGAAGTTGATTTTGATCTGCCTGCATATTGGGAGAAGTGAGAAGTTGGCTCACCGGTTCGGGTATCAGGAAGCCTGAGAAGAGATTCAACATGGTATAGCTTGAAGATGCTAATATAGAAGCCACCTGAACATTGGGGCTCAGCGACATTATCAGCATTCCAAGGTAAGTGAAGTATAGCAGTGTGCAAAACAATGCATAGAAGTACCAAAAGATCTTATAAGCTGACCAATAGTACCCTATTGAGGGATATGTGATAGTCACTAGGATAAGTGCTTGAAAGAATATGTAAGGAACCTCAATGGCCACCTGCAACATCCCAAAAAGTTTGAAATCAATGAAGATCTTAAGTAAAACTGATGAGAAAAAAATCATTAAAGATCATCTTCATAGATTTTGTGGGACGACTTTAAGGCCGCATTATATTTTTGGGTCTTCTTAGTTTTCCCAAAGAAGAACCAAAATTGAGTTTAGGCGGTCCTACGAAATATGAAAGGAATGAATTTTCAAGGGCTTTTCTCTTATTATCTGAAGGGTCCCTATTGCCTAATCAAATGTGTAGAAAGTTTTTTGGACCTGTGCAAATGAATAGGCCCATGAGGAGTACATCCCAGCAAACATTTCCCTGTATAGTACAGTGCGTTCAGTTGCAACAAATGGTAGAACTAAGGAGCAGTTGTTTATCCCTATAAAAAACAGGGCAGAGAACATTGCTCCAAGGATGTTCAGCAAGTCTTGCTGGTTATGTCTACAAACATGAAAAACAAGAGGATGTTAGTCTTTTAGATCGAGGCATGACAAAAATTATGGTTACAGGTGAACAAAATTTCCATTTTGAGACCCAAAAATCATGAAGGCAAACCTTCGGATCAGAACTTCTCTTTTCACATATCAGAGTAACTTCACCATTGGATTGGAGCAATCTTCTTCACATGGTAATCTTACATTTTATCTTGGAGGGAAATTCTAGACTTCAATCCAACAGTGAATGTGACTACTGATATTTATCTCAATTATAAATTCACGGGAGCTAGTTTTTATCTAATGGTCTCCTATCATGGCAATGAATGATCCCTCCAATTAAGATTTTTTTTCTCTTTTCTGTGTCCTGTATTAACATACAGTTCAGCCACCTGTATATAATTGTTTCTCTTATAACAAACCTATCAGTTGCATGAACTGAAAACAAAACAAAGTCCAAGGCTAAGTTCGAAATTCAGATTGTAAGGATGCAGGAAACCAAATAAGTAAAACCATCATTTTCTTTTTAGTTGGCATATATTGATTAATTTGTTTTAAATTCAGACTTTGTGCTAGCATTCAGTAAGGAATGTACGTTCTCATGTCTTGATTGGAAGATATGACATACTATTTCCAAGAATGAGTTGATGTAATAACTGAACTTGAAATTAAGGACTTACATTTTCTTTCCATGCTGCCAAAAAAGTGCTCCAAACATAGTAGAAGAGCCAATCAAAAACAGTAATCGTACCAAGTTGTATGCAGGACTTCTCCAATATGACAGGTGTTGTTTCCACAAACAAGCTTTGAACTGTCCCCAACCATTCTGCGGACGGTGGGTGGTAAAATGCAAGTCCTTTGAACACGGAGGTGGTGTACTTAACTGCCTAACCATCTCTTCATTGTCCCTGCAACCAAAAAATATGAGTGATAGTAGGATAATGGCTATTGAGTATCCACCCAATTAATAAGGTTGATTAAACGTCTTCCGATCCTTATATTTCGTAACTGTGCAATATGGTATTATTGTAGAAAATCAATAACTATCTGATGTGTATTGTTCACCATTCAATATCATGGGTACTACTGCTACCACAAGAAGGAGAAAGAAAAAAAAAAGCAAGTGCCTACATACACTCACTTATATAGAGAGGATTCCTTGTAAATACAAGCAAAATCTACACCAAGCTGTGTTTCTACTGCTGCTGAGGTAACTTCTAACATCCATGTCGCTGGATTATAATTGTCTTTGATTTTTGGTACCCCATTAATACCCTGCCAAAAAAAGAGCTAGCCATCAAGATCTATAACCAATTGCTTTGGCACATGGTGATGGCTTATCCAGAAGAAAGAAATGGAGATCACAGTAAGACCCAACTTGGGTTACAGTCCATGTCATTTTGACTTGGAAGATTCAATTTGTGAGTAATAATTACTAGATCTTGAAATTCATGTGCAGTGTATGTAATGCCATAGTTCAATTAGCACATGAACGTGACATGAGTCAAAGCTGGTGACCTAACTCAAATTTAATAGAGTATAATTGGGTAGCACTTGTGTATAGTCTGTTAAATAGTTGTTTATGTAGTTTCCTCTCGCCAATTGGTTTTGAGATTACTGGCTAGCAACTCTGTCATGGAATTAGAGCTAGAGGTCTTGCGTTCGAAACCACACGGGGAAAAAATGCCCCATGCCGCATTGTGTGTTTGTACGGATGCAAGTGCGTAGGGCAAGAAGGCCTCATGTCGCGTTGTAGTCTTGTGCGGGCATGTGCTTCAGATCCGGGTGGTGTCTTGCCTTGGGGGGGGGGGGGGGGGGGGGGGGGGGGTTTAAGTAGTTGTTTATGTTGTTTCCTGTCACCAATTAGTTTTGGGATTACTGGCTAGCAACATAGTCTAATACAAAATGTTTAGAAGGATACTAGAAATAGGAGAGAACAATGGTACTGTGAAAATAGCTCAAACACATATTTTTTGCAATGATTATTACATCAATTCAACTCTACGTTGATATTATATCAAAATGAACGAAATCATTTTTGTATCATGAAAAATCCAAGTAAAGAATTCGACAATTACTAGTAGAAATTACATCTGTATACGTGCCTCAAAGTATTCGATAACTCTGCTTGAATTCCGTCCCAATGGTCCAGCATAAATTAATCGCCCTCCTGTTTTCATCGTGATCAGCTGGAAGAAAGGTATTCTGTTCATTAGCATTGTTTTTGACATGTAATGTCACATTTTCAACTTGAAGTATCAAATGAACTGCCTTACTACCTCATCAAATGACTCGAATATATCTATACTAGGCTGGTGGATTGTGCAAACAATAGTTCTTCCTGTATCAGCTATATTCTTAACTGTACGCATGACTATAGCAGCTGCTCTTGCATCTAGACCAGATGTAGGTTCATCCAGAAATATGATAGAGGGGTTGGAAACAAGCTCTACTGCAATTGTTAGCCGTTTGCGCTGCTCGGTCGACAGACCACTGACACCAGGAATGCCTACTATTGCATCTTTTATGCCATCAAGCTCAATCATGTCAAGAACTTCATGTACAAACTCCTGTGCGCACATGTTTCACCAACTTTAATGAGTTTGTACAATGGGAGGAAATGCAAGTACATGATGTGTATAATGTTATGATGCTCCCATTCTGTGTAAGTGCAGCCAATCTCAGCTGATTCTTTGGTATTTTTATACTTGCTGACATTTGAGAGTTGTCGCTTCACAGTCACAGGCCAAAACTTCTCCCATTTGTGCAAAGTTTGAGGTTTTAATGATTCAGATTGTTGATCTAATAATGAGATCCACCATTGATGGAGAAAACTCTAAAGTTTCTTGAAAATGTTAGAGCCTTCCCTTCTTATCTTAGGTCTTTTCAGATTTTCTTGACCACCACTTTGAATTTATTGTATCCATTTATATATGCAGGCCAACATTGGATGACTAAGCTCTTCCAAATGAAAGACTTTTAGAGCATCTCCTGCTACACTGGAGCCAGTCAGATCAACAATCTGGATCAATGCATATGGTCCAACTAGTACAGAATGGGTCCATCAATACAAGAAAAATCATGCTCGACTCATTTTTCTATTATATGAAGGATATCATACAGCTCTAGTGTTTGAATTGATTTCACTTGGAAGTCGAAGCCAAGCGGAGTATATGACTGATTCTTCAACAGTAATTTGTGGAGAATGTATGTCAGTCTGCTCACAATAACCTGATATCCTAGCAAATGTTTCTTGGACTTTAGGATACCCTCCAATTCTTATGTCTCCTTCAATTATTCCCCCACTTTTCCTTCCTGAAAGGACATCCAATAGAGTTGTTTTTCCCGCTCCACTAACACCCATTAGTGCTGTAAGAACCCCAGGCCTAAATGCACCCGTAATATCATGCAGTAGTTGAAGTTTTCTCTGCATGACACCCTTTTCTCTCATTTCCTGAGACAGACAATAAAGCAAAAATGATTTAAAGTAACCTAAAAGAATAATGGTAAATAACAACTACTTAATGTGAATGATTGTTTTTACTTGATTACCAAAGGGGTGTCGACATAGTAATTCACATCCTTAAATGTTATTGTTAGGGGCTCAAATGGTAATGCCATCCTCCCTGGAAAAAAAAACCATCATTGCAGACGTTAAACAAATTTTATTGGGAAATTCATGTGTGTTCATTGTAGCTTATATATTAGGCAGCCTTGGAGTGCAGCCAAAATGTTGCAAGATTTCCATTCTGCTGCGATAGACTGCAATATGATACTTTCACATTGGAAAATCAATGCAAGGTTCAATGTCAAATCTTGCAATAGTTCTTTTTTCACATTTGAATCATCCCGATATAACTGTATCAAATATCTGGATTGTTAATATAATGCTTTGATATTTGCCCAAATGAACTCTCATCTGTTGTTCTTCAGAGTGGAACAATTACATACAAGGCAAGTCTTACCAGCTTTTTTTCGTATTCCAACAGTTTTATGTGGAAGGGAAGATTTGGACTTCTTTTGTATATGCAATGTGCCACTGCCATCATCTCTTTTGTGGAGCTGAGCAAGCTTATCATGAGAAATAATAGCACGAGATGTTCCGGGAGCTGAAATTTAATCCATACTTGGTTGATGCCAATGAATGGAAATATACACTGAATGATCTTTCTGGAAAACTGAAGTTGATAAATAGAGATAGATGTACTCACGTTTTAAAAAGGTCAATGCCAAAGTAAATCCAATGTTGAAAAGCACTGAGAATCCAAATAACGCACCCAAAGATATCCAATAAAAGTAACCACTAAAGTTTAATCCCCGGATGGTCAATACTTGATTCCCAATAGTTGTGTTTGCAGATGAAATCTACAATTGAGAATTGAAAGCAGATAAATCTTGAGCAAGAATGATCAACTCTTTAGGAATAATGTTCCGATCCACCTCAAATTGCAAGAGATTTGAACATTTGGGCAGAGCAGATTGTTATATATTTTGCAGTGATGTGGCAATGGCACAGGAGGAGAAAACCAGATTAAATATTTTGTGTTCTCCAAACTCTTCTGCTCCAAATGGATAGAACCTTAATTAATGTATTGACTCGGGCAGAAAAGGCAAAAAAAATAGTAATTCACCTAACATGGTTTTTATCTCCCAAAATGCAAAGTGGAACAAGTAACAATCCATCTGCCAATGTATTGAGAAAACAGATTTGGCTTTCAACAATTAATGGCTTAACTTAGAGACCAACAAGATTGAGTAATGCAATTCTTACTTTTTGCCACCGCGGGGCGAGGAATTCATTTAAAGTTATGCCTATCTCCCCATATGTCAACGGAGAAAGCCAGAATCCCCATCCCAACCAAGATGGCATAGAGGCTGCAACAACAACCAAAAGAAAGAAAGAAACACTTAATCATACTACTTTAAACATTGTTAGACTTTATAAGTAAAGAGAAGTTAATGAAAGCTTTACATCGTGGAAGAATGTAGCCGCCAAATAATAGGATGAATAGTAAAAATAAATTTCCACCCATCAAAGCAGCAACCATGGTTTGGAAAATTGATGCAGTAAATCGGAACATGGACATTGACATTTGATGTAGAGCGAATAATAGAAGGAAATGGAAGAAAAACCTAAGAAACATTGAAAGCATTGCTTAGTCATTGAGAGAGAATAGTGCCTTGGATGTAGCCAAAATTGCATTTGGTTTAATTTTCTTGGCAGAACATATGGTTGTCTGTTTTACTATTCACTTAGCATAATAAACTGACAACTGATGATTATTTTGTGTTGGAAAAAAGGAAGAAAAGGTATCCCACCTAGTGCCTGGTCCAAGAAATGCACCATTTCAAATTTATAATGTAATGCAAAACCATTAACTGTCCATCCTTATGCCAGAACATTTGGATTACCTAAGATTTGGGTTTCATCCAAACCTGCACTAAAAGTGAGTACAAGTTGTTTTAGCAAATTTGAAGAATTGGACTTAATGGGTTGATGCTTACCTTTCTGCGTTAGGGCTATACCCAATGACATAGTAAGTAAGAACTGTCCAAACTAAAGATTGCATCAATGAAACTGGAACCTTTAGAATAGAGGCTGGAATAGCATATGCCCAGGCTGGATAGAAATATAAATCTCTCTGTTTGTAGAAAACTGCTAGTCTAGAAACCGTCATGGAAAGCTCGGGGAACCCGTCTAGCATAAGTATCATAAGTGCATAAAACAAGGAACCCATACTGTAATTGGCATGAACCAGATCAACGTGCATCTGGTTATGCAGGAAAACAGTCGTTGTTACTGATGCAATGATAAGAAGCTGTAGACAGAATGCACAGAAGCATGCATGAGCTACAGACAGCCTTCATTGAACCATGATAAAAGAAGTAAAAACTAGAGAGAGAGAGAGAGAATAACTACCCTAGTTGAGTTGAATGTGTAAACAAATGAATTCCTCTTCATTAGAAGAAATTCCCTTGTTAGGCAAGCTTTAAACAATTCCCATTTAGGCACAGAATAAACACTGAAGAACAAGGAATCTTTGTGGTAATTTGACATATCATATGGCCTGGAAATCTCCTCCTCTAGCATTTGTCCAAGTTGGCATGCCTTGAATCTCATAGAGAACTCTTCAGCAGTAACATAATTGTAAGGTTGGTCTGTGTGGTACCAGTACTGTGCTTGATCCTTTTTCGATGTAACCTGAAAAATCAAAATTATTAAGTATCAATTTCAGACCAAACAGTGCGTTTGGATGCACCATAAGCGCAATTCGTTCAATTATCTCGAAAAACAGGTGTTTATTAGTTTCACCAATTATGTGGGAATATGCAACCACCTAAAGTGAATGCTGGCTTCTGCTCAGTCCACCCCAAATCATTATGAGCACCAATCACCAATATTGATTTGGGATTGAAAACTCCGAGAACAGTACTCAAAATATGTAAATACTGTCAAAATATCTAACCATGGCATGAAGAAATCTAAATGCACACTGAATAAACAGGAGAGAGGAAGACTCGTAAGCAAATACCTCTTGGAGAAAGTCAGCTACTCCTTTTCTTTCTGGACACCTGAATCCGCAATCTTCGAAGAATTCAAGAACAAGGCTGCGAGGCCCATGGTATACAACCATTCCTTCTGACATCAAAATGATGTCATCAAAGAGATCAAACGTCTCGGGTGCAGGCTGAAGAAGTGAAATTAATGCAGTAGCATCCATAATGTGCACTAGCTGTTGAAGACAGGAAAGAATTTGATAGGTAGTGGAACTGTCTAATCCATTTGATATTTCATCCATGAAAAGAGCTCTTGTTGGACCAACAATCATCTCCCCTATAGAGCACAATCAACAAAGAAGGAACCACAATTAAGAATCAAGATAATACAATGAACATTGGCTTTCCCCACAATTTAAGTTAATGCTACTTAAATAGTTATAAACCACAACATTAAAAAGCAAGAAATCATGCTAAAAAACACTAGGAAGAACTAGAATATAAAAAAAATGTTGATAACCGCTTACTCTAAAAGCATAAGCTGATAAAGAACGGTATGATAATATATATCAAGGTTACAACACCCTCCTGCACGTGCGGGCTCCTCATGGGAATTACACCCTTCATGGGAGAATACAAGGGCTCCGCACAGGAATCACACCTTGCGTGGGAGAATACAAGGCACAACAGCCCCGGGGATTTGGACACTCGTCCTCCCGCTCTAATCCCATGTTGACAACTACTTACTCTAAAAGCTTAAGCTGACAGAGAACAGTGTAACAATGTATATCAAGGCTACAACAAAAAAATTGGTAAATTATTGATCAGTATAATGTCATGATGTTTTTTGAAATTTTCACAGTACCTGTTGTCAGTCTTTTCTTCTGACCGCCTGAAATTCCTCTTCTCATGGCATCTCCAACCATTGTTTCAGCACATATATCCAATCCAAGGATCTGATCGTGCACAGAAATGATGGAAAGGTCAAATTATAATCACACAGTTCATCACACGTGTTATTGTTTTATAGTATTCATATTTTGTTTCATAGTTATTTGAGTGAATTACCTTTAAGATGTAGTCGGTTTGAAGGGTTCTTTCTAATCCTTCTACAGAAATTGCCTGTTCAAAAAAGTCCATTTCTTAGACATTGCACACTTAATAATGTGCTGAAGTAGCACTACTGCAAGAAACATGATGCAATGAGAACAGCATCACTTGTGTGCTTTATTTCAAATTTTATGTTAGAACAGAGTCGGCACAGACATTTACTAGTACTTCCTTTTGTAAGATTTGTGTGCCATTGCATTCGTGCCATTTGGATCTGACTTTGTGCCCTTATAGTGTACAATATTGGTTAAAAGAAAGAAAAGTTGATGTCATCACCTTCATGTAAGTGTCTATGTCGAGGTCAGGCATTATTCCTTCTTGCTTCTCTCTTCTACTGATTTCCATCATGGTTTCTTTCAAAGACAGTTCACTAGTTAGCTAAGGGTTAATGATGTAATAAAAGTCACAATTTGTTTTAAATATTTGAGGTTTGAATGAATGGATCATTATCTTTTCTACCATGCATCCCGATAAGCATCCAAATCGGACGCCACATACCATGATACACCTTCCTACTTTCTAACAAATTCAAAATCAATGATCAATGCTCATAATGACATAGGGTTGAAAAATAAAAAAGAAATATCAAATATAGTGTGGTTCTGATTTCTACATGGCTCCAAATGCAGGGAAGGATGGACAACCATCCTTTTTGACAAAAATTATCCAAACAACATTACGTTTTGATAACTAAACACATTTTCAGGTATCAATTTATGTGGCTATGAGTTAAATCACCACCAGTTGAAGAGAAAGAATGCAGAGGCAAGAAGCTTACCTGCTCTATGTCCGACACCTTGACAGCGTGCCGAAAAATCAAGGGTTTCTCTCACAGTCATCTCAGGTATATGAAGGTCATATTGGCTTATGTAAGCAGATGTTTTCTCAGGAACAAACTCATCTAGCCCGTAACTGTTGTAGGATATTTCTCCTGTTACCTATGATCAATCAGAAGCTCATGATTGAGTGTCAGAATGTGTATAATACAAACAAGTGCTACAGGGAAGACAACCTGAGACTTACCTAATGCTTTAGTGGTATGTTGAGTAATATTTTGTTTATATTCATATATTTTTATCTTTCTCAAATTGTGTTTTCAGGCCTCTTTTAAGTTCTTCACAAAAAGAAACTCAAGAATCTGCATGGCCAACACAGTCATTCTTAAGTAGAATGAACCTATGTCTATTCTTGTATTGCGTGGATTTATGTGGACATGTAAACAAGGTGTGCTTATATGTATATATGCATCTATCATGAGGTGTGTTTATATGTATATGTGTATCTATCATCCATATTTATGCATATCTCTACTGAAATCTCTGAATTTTGTTAGGACTTTGACAAAGATAGGCTGAAGAATTACCTTGAGTGATTTCTTGAGTTTTCCTGCAAGTGCTAATAGCAAGGTTGTTTTCCCACAGCCTGGAGGACCAAGCAACAGAGTTAACCTGCAGTGGAAACTTGGCTCTGTGAGCAAATAGGCCATCAACCCAAGTCTTCATGGACTTCACCCCAATCAAAAACAAGTTGAACATCACTTACTGCCCTTAATTTTAATTTTAAGGCTTAAGAAGAGAAACATGGAAAATAGAACAATCTCCAAATGATCAACCATAGAGTGATTTTGTAACTAATCTAGGCATTTGGCCAATACAATACATGTGAATGCATTATATTAAGAGAGATGATTAAGTCGTTCAAATGATGATAGTTAAAAACTTTAAATATATTTATCTTTATCATAGTTGTATAGATGTAGGTTAAAAGCAATTTATATCAGTACCATTTAGGCACTGGAAGAGAAAATTTGGAAAAAAAAAAAAAGCAGAGATTGCATATAATGTTCTCGATGCCACTACCTTGAAGGTTTGATGATGCCACTGACATCTTTGATGATGCTTATCCTCGCTTCTTGAGACTTCGAACCTGACAACATTCTTAAACCCTATCCAACACAAAGCACTATATCTGATGAACATGTTAAAAAGCTTATCTTGCTAAAAAGCATTGAATCTGAAAAGCCCGAAAGTGGTGTGTGAAAAGCTCCATTACTTCTTGGGCATTCTGTACCAGAGTTTCTTACAAAGTTTATGAGGCCAATGGTGTTTTCTTAGAGTTGGGTTGTTCAGAATTCACAATGAGAATTCTTATTCAATTGCTTGCTTATTATTTGGACCTACTTAGGTATGACATTAACAGAGAAGAAATCCAAGTTGAAATAGAAAGTAATATACAATATTTGGTAACTCCATTGTGCAATTCACATAATCAGTGATAATGCTTAAAAGATCAATCACAAACAATGCACACACCATAACAAATCAACTAAGTGAACCTCTAAAGACAATCTATGTAGTATGTTCAAGACTAAAACCATGAAAACACTTACAGAGAACATGCTTTTGGCAGTGCTCCATAGGGTAGGCAGAGGCTTGCCATATACAACTTCACATTCTGCTTCAACACTTAGATTTTTGTATCTCACTTCCACAGTAGGCAATCTCGTATCAACTCTGCAAAAGCCAATAACCCACATTCCAAATCAACACATATACTCAAATGAAAAGTAAATTCACTATCATCTCGTCTCGACTCAACTGACCCAACAAAACTTAAAGAAATGCGATTCAGACCATTGGTCCACTCATTGGCTTCTGTCGGCAGGTTATCTGTATGCATGTGTAGATCATACTTTAGAAGTTGGTATCGAAAGAAGTGGAAGCTTACTTATCTGTTCTCTCTCGTAGTTTCTGCAACAAGCGGCGATTATCATTCTCTACATTCTTAATAAGATTTTCAATGACAGCATGTCTCTCTAGAGCTCCAAGCTTCGCAACATCGATCAGCCGCTTCACTCGAACATCTGTGCTTGCAGGGCCGCTGCCTCCAATTGAATCATCAAAGAGAGAGAACCTCAGCCTTTCGACTGTGGGTAGTCTCTCAATGGCAGCCCATTGTAATTGGACTTGGTCTTCTTCATTCTCTCTCACTGAGCTCCTAGCACTGGGAGTTGAAGCACAATGAGAAGATGATATTATGCTTTTTTCAGAATTTGCAGATTTGATCATTGGTGACTGAGTGTGGCCTGTTGCTGCTGAATGATCCATCTTCAAGATCTTCAAAGTCTACAGAGAAAAGAGGACAGAGGTGCAAGCCTTGTAGAAAAACTTCACTGATGTAGAGTACTTGTTGCACTTAAAAAAATCATTTTTATATTTTAAAGCCAACTACATGTATTTATTTTTTTTTTTTTCATTTGGGTAAAGCCACTACATGTATTGGTAGTAGTAAAGAAGGAAGTAGTAGTAGAATACTTCATTTAGATTTTCTCACATGCACATATAAGTATATAACCACTTGTCTTTTCAACATTTTACAAGCCAGCTCCTTTATTTGTGGTTTTTACAAAAAAACCAACTACAATTGCCTGACAACATCTGTCAACTAGCTTGATTGGTGATCAGGCTTTTTTTTCTACTATTTATATATATGAACCTGATTTCAATTTAGAAATCAACTTTAATTGCTCAATTGATTTTGACTCTTCAATTAATTCTTTTAATACCCAATCAATTGCTCAATCAATTGCTCATTAACCGACGCTTCTTCACTTACCCATCTCTTAAAGAGAGAGGCCTCCATGATGCCAAGGCCCATTCCAATTGATTTAAAACTGTTTGGATTTCAGAATTAAACCCCACTTGTGGATTTAAAGAGCTGGCTTCAATGCCTGGCATCGGATGAATATGGAGTAGTTCTTGGGCCCCAGCAAAGATGAATCCCATCCAATGGACCTTTGATTGCTGAGGAGCTGGTAACTGTACAAATGCATGGATGGGATGGTTTGTTTTAATATCCAGACGAGGGAATCATTATTCATTCCATACCTGCAAAGTGACAGCCTCTTATTAATAATTGTTGTGGGAATGATGAAGATTCTTTTGAATGATATCCAAGCAGAGGTTCGCATTGATTTTTATTGCAAACGGCCTTTTTTTTCTTTTCAGAGCCAAATGTCTTTTTTTAAAATTTTAAATGATTAAAAAGTCCTGAGTGCCCCTCTTAATACACTCGGTGCGGTATATAAAAAAGAAAAATTGATTTTGTCAAGAGTTTTATTTAGAGAAAAAAAAGGGAGAAAACCCGTCAAGTTCGAGAAGATTATTTGACTGCACAAATCAAGGATTACAATAGGTAAGAGAAAGAAAAGGGAAAAAACTAATTCAATGAAAGAGAAATCATCTAAAAAATCCGCACGTGCGATTGGGCAAAACTCAGATAATTTTTTTTCAAACTTGGATATATTTGTTCCAAATTCAGATAAATTTGGTCCAAATTCAGATAAACTTGTTCGAAACTCAGAAAACTCATATAAATTTGTCTGAGTTTTGCCAGAAGTTCAGATAAATTTATCTAAATTTGAAACAAAACCTTTTGCAAAAAAAACCTAAGATAAACTTATATATATTTTCGAAAAAACTCACAATAAAAAAAAGATATATAGTAGCCATGTGAGGAAGAAAACTACATAATATCACACAAGCTCTCATGCATGACTAGAATGAACCCATTAAAAGGAGTCAATACTGATATTGTATGGTGCAAAGATCAGTTCAATACTTCTTATATGTCTTAGTGCAATTCTTCTCATATGTCTTGTGGGACAACAATCATGGAAACTCTCGTGCATAGAAACTCCTCAACAATGAGGTGGGGCAAAGATCGGTTGGAAAAAAATAGGTTGGTGATCAGATCTTGGGACATGGTTATCTGATGAATGGAAAGAAAATCCATGAAAGCTTCTGCAAGTAGTGCCTCTGCACCGAATCGTACATTGATGTAGGAGGCTTGGAATCGTTCCCTCCCATTTGAAATTTGAAACTTGATATATTTCATCTCATTTGAATTTCAAAGCTTGATCCAAAGCTAGATAATAAATTCCGTTAGACAGCTTAGATGCGTTTAAAGGTGCAAATCAGCCATTAAATATCATGTTAATTAAGGAGCTTAAAATTAAGGATTAAATGCGTGACATAACTTCAAATGGTTAGAAGTGCAAATGAGTCATGTAAATGTATGATTTGGCATATTTAGGGATCTTCGCTTGCAGTAAGTGTAGGCGCATGGACAAGAGGCTTTAACCGAAAATCTTGTGGCTAATTTAAAGAACAGTATTTAGGGACCTTTGACTAATTTACCCAAAAGATAACTAAATACTCCAAAAAGGGGTTTCCTTTTCTTGATTTTGTTTGGCCTATGTAAGGTGTGGCCCACCCCTTAGGATGTGAGGCAGCCAAGCCAAGGAGACCTTAACCCACCACCTTGTGCTTGGCTTTACCATTGCTAGAACTTACCAAAATCTTGCTTAGCTAACTTGATCGAGCTTAACCCAAGCCCTGGTTACTGGTTAGAGGTTAAGAGACAAGTACACTGGCGTGCACACACACATAATAACAATATTATATTTTAACAATACAATGTTTTAACAAGTTTAAATCATTTATAAATACTATTTACTTTTAACTTAAAATTTTATTTTATTTTAACAATATTCTTCTTTAATAATACTGAAACAACAACAACTTTAAAACCATCCCAATACTCGCGCCACTTTTCTCCCCAAAACGATATTTACAAAATTACATAGCATTAAGTTTTACCACAAAAATTTGTATGTTATATAGCCATTGAGTATTGAGGACTAGAAATTAAGGATTTTGATCATTTGCTTGAAATAATCTTGTGAACATCCGTAATTTAGGTCTGAACTTATTCACCCTCCTAAATCTCTTAATCATCGTGTACTATTTGCTAAAAAAATTTGGGTGTTTAGCATTACTCATATTCAACTTTCAATTATATAAAAAGATATATTTTGACTAAGAATTATTTTTATTTTCAATTTTAATATTCTTAGTTAAAATAATTTCTATTTTACAACATTTTTCTCATTAATATGTGGAGAAGATCCTAAATTTGAAAATACCCCACAGTTTCAGCATACAATAATCTTGAGAATATGACATTTGCAACAATAATTGCACACAAACCCTGATCCAAGTGCTTGCTTAGAAGATTTAAAAGGGAGAGGGTGCACTGTCCCTATCTATCACTTCCCACTCCCAGGAGATTTCTCAATCTAGTTATTTATGAGAGATGATCCTAGCCAACCAATACCATGAAGATTAGTGATTACAGCAGAGGGCAGACCACCTTGCATGGCCCACTCAAGCCATATGTACGGTAGATATGGTGGTTGGAAGACAATGTGTCAATTACATCATCATCAAAGACTTAAGCCTAACTAGCAACATGCATTTGTTTCTCTATTTCAACTATTCTATTTTAAAGTCAAATTCTATAATAGGCTACACTTATTATCATGTTTGGCCTACTCATTTTCAGTAGTGGGCTATCAATCAGAAAACATTTTCCTCAATGGTGTCATGTGCTTGTTGCATGTGGCCTAAATTTCAATTCTGATGATCATAACCATTGATCGAGTTCAAACATTGAAGAAATTTATTTTGAATGCTCACTTTGAGATGGTTATGGTAATTAAATAAAGTTCATACTTGTTTTGCCCACATGCAATCTATGCAAAGATCTTCCCGTGAACCAATAATGATCATATAGCTTGCCAAAGTGGGCCTCGGACTATGGTTTTGATTGCAGTTTGAATTCTTCTAGTTGGACTTGGATCGTTTCTCATCATCTCCAGTGAAAGAAAGAGAAAAGGGGACATAGTCTCTATCAATCACTTCCTGGGGAAATGATCAATCACTTGGGTCGTTTATCACATTGATACCCTTTTAATTTGGTAAGGGGTGTTAACGTTTACACCCGGCTATGGCATGGCTATGTAATGGGTGTTGATTTTGGCATCCTGTTTTTACTAATTGCACCGCTGACGGGAGAACATCCTTTGATATGATGTGATGTGACTCAAATGTGATGTGATGATATGATATTCCAAGCAACTACAGTGTCATCATGTGATATCACTCAAACAACGTGGGAAAGGAAGATGGGACCTTTTTCTCCCCCTACGAATCCTCCCAGTTTCGGGTATAAAAAAGCATGAGATATAGATAAGGGGAATTTACCCTATTGAATCCGGCATGACTTCATGCCATTTTTGAGATCCCAAAAACACATATGTATAGATAAGATTTTCAATATATGTTTTTATTTTATTTATTTATTTTTTCGTTTAGCGAACGGTCGATATCGATCATTTTTATGATTGATATCGACCATTCTGTGGGAACCAAATAAAAGATTGAGTTTTTCAGGATGGAGGGGATGGGGGAGGGTGGAAAGTTTAGTTTGGTGAAGGTTCAGTTTTATTTTTTTTAGAAATTTAAGTAAAATTAAAAGAGGGAGGCATCCAATCCGTGACTTGATGTTCATCTTCTTCTATCCTTTCTTTCTAGTTTCTATCTTCTTTACTCAGATTTATTTCTTCAGCTTTCATCGCCATCAAGCCCCCAACCCCATCACCAAACCATCCCAGCCAAAAACTAACCCATCCTCAACCCCAACCCCATCTATCAATCCCAGCTACATCTAACCCTACTATGCAAATCCACGGCCACTCAAAACCATCTCTATCCACCGTCCTCTCAAATCTCCAACCCCACCTTCTCTGTTGTTTTTTTTTTTAATCAATCCTTTAAAATCCCCAACCCATCTAAAAAACTAATCATATTATCCCTGCTGCACCTCCCTTCCTTTTCAATATAATCAACTTTATGAAGGACAAAAAAAACCCTAACATTTAACCTAATCCTAGCAAGCAAGAAGAAGGAAAGCAATAAATTAGGATCCTTCGTTAATGAAATGATGCATGATGAAACACCACCCTCCCCCTCTCCTCCCTCCTCCTCCCCTCCCCTCCCATCTTCTCCATCCTGAAAAAACCCAATTTTTATTTGGGACTATGACGACCTTATCCATACATACGGTGTTTTTGGGATCTCAAAAGTGGTATGAGGTCCTACGAGGTCCTATGCGGTAATCTCCTCAAAATGCGAGAACTTTGGCTTGTTACCTAACTTAAAATACATACAAAGCATTCAACTCTACAATTATTTGGACAATACTTATCTAACCGCTACTTTGTCTTGCATGCATGTGGCCATTGATGATCGATTACCCCATGAGTAGATGATCAAATTAATGGTGATGTCAGCATGAGAGTTTCATGACAACAACTTACATTGAGAGGAGGGTCATCTTTGCTTGAACCAAACCATTTATTTATCATATGACTATGAATGGTGAGTTATCCAAATTTCAGTACATGATACTTGACCATTGCATTCATAAATATATAAGAGGATAAGATTTTTTATTTTTTACTCATAAAAAAAGAGGCAACTCATCAAATCATCAATAAGGTATGCGTTATGCGTGATTCTTCTCCTTTTATTCTTTCTTTTTCTTGCACATTATTGAGCTTTGAATCCTAATCCTCTCGAAGTTTAAAATTTATAATCACCACAGCTTGTTTAATTTATTTTTAATACTAATTACATGTCAAATGTTTTTTCAATGTTAGTGGTTTTATTAAAGTTTTAGAAAGGATTTGGGCTCTAAACAATGGGATTTTTAGATCAAGACTTTTTATAAGCGTCAACTCAATATTATGATCTTAAAAATTATTTAATTTAATTTTTAATTAAAATCATGTATGTCACGAGCATTGGGTGCAACTTTCAAAATATCAACGGTGTTGGTCACATTGGGTGCCACTTGCAAGCTATCAAATATGTCATGAGCATTGTGATAAATACGAAAGAGACTTATATGAGAACAACTCCCTTACCCGAGTGGTAAGGAGTGTCTATTACTTGGTTGCCCAAGGTTAAAATTCTGGATAGGCCAAGGGCTCTCTTTTGGGCTCCAGCCCCTTTAAATGGGGTACCAAAAATTTATAAAAATGACATAGACTTCTTCAAGAGGTTAAATCTATGTGCTGCAAATAAATAATCATGTGAAGTTTCACTTAAAAGCATAGCAATTATTAGAGACGTAACTGTTAAGCTAATTGAGCATATTGTCCACATGGCATGCCCGGGTGGGCCCCACTGTTGAAGACCTAAAGGCACTAAAGTTTTCGTTTCTTATTTTTATCAAGTAATGGACTTAGAAAATTTAATTTGCTTAGTAAAGAATAATCTCGTTACACGCGATGGACCCAACTGTACATTTATTTGCCTTTATTTTTCTTGTTATTAAGATCTTATCTCTTTTACTTCACTCCACTCTAGTGGTATACCATGTAAGACAACCTATCCGCTCAAGAATCGATCCTTAGGTGGTCCTGTAAAACTAACTTGCCAATGCCACCGAGCTACCGGTGCATTGCCATTTTCAATTGATCCTATGACATAAAGTAGATTGCATTAAATCATAAAAGAAATACTCTATTTTGAGAGGCATCAAAATTCTTCAAACCATGTTGGTTGTACTGGTGTTAGCACCTTAGAATCACATACATGCCTAGAGAGCTCGGTCTTCAAGTTTGTAGTTTCACACTAACCAATAGTCCAATTTGGGGAAAAAAATGTTAAAAAGAAAGAAGTGTGAATACAAATTAGCTTCACAAGCTTTTTTAGAGATCTGAATAAGGGCCTCACAGGTGAGTCCCAAGGTACATCCACTCCTGTTGACCTGAAATTTGACTATAGATGACCTCAAAGGATGAAATTCATTTTAATAGGTCGGATCATCGACATGTCAAAATGCATCCTTGTATCCGTGAGGCTGCCCCTCTAAACAGCACAAAGTCCTGTCAAATCGCAACTGTCCCCTTGTACAGTACAATAGTACATAAATGGTATTGATAACAGCTGGCATGGTCACTTACTTCAAAGAACGAGGAAAGAAAAAGGGACGTATATAGGGTGGGTAAATACGAGGAAAGAAAAAGGGACGTATATAGGGTGGGTAAATAGGATGGATGTATTTAAAAATTTCCTTGTTTTTCACCATTTATTTTTGACTGACATGGGTTCCGATTTGACTGACATGATTCTTTGGTACCCAGCCAAGGGCCCGAGACACGAACGTCACTAACCACACAAAGCTCCAGGTACCGGCATGGGTTCCAGTGTTGGCAGGACTTGGGAAAGATAACCTAACCTAATGGCCATCTTTGTTTTTCACCATTCATTTCTGACTGTGGGGTCAATTTTCGCACCCCCAGTGTAGGGCACCACAGTTTGTCAGCGTCCGTTGACAAAAGGAAGATGCTGAGAGAGAGTAACATCTTTTGTTATGAT
The DNA here is from genome assembly GCA_012931725.1 of Litsea cubeba. Classification (NCBI taxonomy): domain Eukaryota; kingdom Viridiplantae; phylum Streptophyta; class Magnoliopsida; order Laurales; family Lauraceae; genus Litsea; species Litsea cubeba. The sequence continues at coordinate 1,595,242 of CM022953.1, read as the reverse complement.
GTGATGCGGCTCAAATGTAATGTGTTGATACTCCAAGTCAATAATGTAATAATGTGATGTGACTCAAACGTGGAAAAAGAAGATGAGATATTTTTTAATTATATATTATCTCTAATAATTCTATTTAAATTGGTATATTTTATTTTTTATTTTTTAATTATTCTCTAATAATAAACCTAATTTTGAAAAATAAGAAAAATTAATTTTACATATTAATATTTTACAATCTATTTTTTAATATTCAAAAAATATATCTTCTAGTTTTTATGAAAATATTTTTTTTAAGGATGAATCAAATGATTAGTATATGTTGCATATTTTATTTTTCTTACTCTAATCTAATGTTAAGAAGCATGATTAAGTAGCCAGTTGATGATACTCTAATTGAATTTTTTTATTGAACAAGTTATATTTCATTATAGTATTATAATCCATTAGATAAATAATTAAAAAAATATGTCAACTTGATGGTGGGTCCCACTCCGCTTGGGCTGTAAGAAATTGTGACTTCATGTGGTTTTGATTTTAATCTAAGTCCCATTGCCGGATTTAATTAGGCTAGACATAGGATCCTATAAAACACCATCTCTAGATAGAGATGTCAAATGGGCCATGCCGCGGGCTTTGCCGTGCCGTGCTGGGTTGAGGGAACGGGCACGTCCAGCCTGTTTCGGTACAGCCCGCTGTGGGCTGACTCATTCATAAGGGTCGGCCCGCCAGGCCTATCACATAAAAATAAGGATTAAAATAAAATACGAATTATGAAATATATTTTAGTATTCATTACAACTTCTCCTCATAAGGTGTACTACTAACAGTGCACCTGCAATCGAACGGTTTTTTAGGATTTCAAACGACTCTTTATAACTTCATTAAATCAATTCTTTCTCAATTAAGTATACATATTTCCAATAATATCCTTCATTATATCTTTTTTAACCCACCCTTGCATATATTATCTCTAACGGCACGGCATGACCCGTGACGCGCAGTGCCGTGCCGGCCCGCATCCAGTTTGACATGCCTATCTCTAAATAGAATTTTTTATGTTATATTGACAGAGACAATAAAAAAATATAAGCTACTAAATAATAAAAATATATTTTTCATTTTAAATTAATAATTAAGCTATTGAATGATAAATAGATATGTCGCTCATTTGGAACAAATAATAAAACTTTGTTGCACATTTTAAATAAATAATTAAGCAATTAAATCCTAAGAAATAGGGTGCCACCTTCAGATTTATTCAATTGATTTAGCTGTTTTTGTGTGGCCCATGAAAGAATCTAAGCAAATGATCGTGATGAGATGAACCAACAGATGAAATCAGTAAAAGGGTTCATCTCATCTTGTCTCATGGCCGTTTTCCGGACTCCCCTAAATTCATGCCTCTCCCACGTCATGTCTTCACTCTTCCCACCCTGTCATTAATGTCTGCACCCCTTTAGTTATTATAATCATCTCATTTCCCACTGCAGTACCTGACAAGGGGGTGGCACAACTAAAAGTTGTGGTGCCAATATGAGCACCCTTTTGATTGACATGGGTTCAGTGGTGGCAGTGCTGCCACCAATTTGACTGACATGATTCTATGGTACCCAGCCAAGGGCCTGAGACCCATGGCAATCCTCAGCCAAGGGAAAAATAAGTCTTGTTGTCTGAAAGACGTCTTGTCCCACAAAAAGATCAAGAGTTTTTATCCGAAAATACATTTTAAATGGCCACTGTACATAACAGTAAACTTTAGTCATCTGTGCACCTAACAAAAAATCCATACAGGATTCTTATTTTTTTTTTACCATTTTTTTGGGTGGTCGAATTCGACCTTTATTGCAGCGAATTCGACCTTCATTTATATAATTCATTATATATTCAGGACAAACGCACCAAACCTTAAAGATCATTTTTTTATCCACTCAAAACAAAGCTCCATCAGACCCCTCTCCACTTTCGCCTGGTCAGAAAGAGAGCATTTGAAAAAGAACCCTCAAAACCCCAGAACCCAGATGGATCGAAAACGGAGGAATTCGAACTCAAATCAAGAACACCCATCTGGCTATTCGAACCCATTTCGCCGAATTCGGGTAAAACCCCACCTCCCCTGTTCATCAAAACAGAGGAATTCGAGGAGAGAAACCCCACATCGCAGCTGAGATTGAACCCGGCCTCAAAAGGGTTGCCGCGGACAGTTCCAAGGAGGGAGGAGAGGCAGTTCTTTGGAGGGAAGAAGGGCTGAAAAGAGTCGAGGTTGAAGCTATCTGGGTCGGAAGAAAAGGCATTGTCTTTGATTTCTTGGTGATTTTGGATGGTCTGAAAGTCGTTTTGAGGTGGGTTTGAGGTGGTGTTCATGTACCAGTCTTCTTCCAGGAAGGATTTAAAGTTGGAGAGGCTTAGTTCGTCCTGTTTTGCAGTGATTATAGGCTAGGAAATCGCTTTGACGGCATGTAGCCACACAGGTCTAGTAAGTGAGGGTCTGCAAAATTTTGAAATGATGAGAAGTTCATATAGATTTGAACACTATGCCTCTATCATAGTTCGACTTGGTCGAGCAGGAAGATTAGATGAATCTAAAAAGATTATAGATAGTATGCCGATGAAACCCAATTATGCTTTATGGGGTTCTCTCTCTGCAACATGTCGAATCAATCAGCGTGTTGATCTAGCCGAAGTTTCAGTGGAGCAGCTTGTGGAACTGGAAGAAGATGATTGTGGGTTTTATTTTCTTTTTTCAAATATCTATTTTTAGAAAGAAACGTGGGATGATGTGTTGACGGTGGGGTTAGGATGCTTATGAGAGATTGAAGGATGAAAAAGGAAACTAGAAGGAGTGTGATCGAGGTTGATGGTGTAGTCCATGAGTTTGTTAATGAAGGCGGGTCATTTTTTCAAATGGAGGACATTAATTCCGTCATTTGGCACTTGTCAAAGATGCTGATGTCGTAGATTTAAGTTACCAATATTGAAGATAAGGGGAAAAAGAAAAAAAAAAGATCTCTCATGTAAACTATATCTGTTTATGGAGCACCTATAATTTTTGAAGACAAAAATGCTCCCAGAAACCAGAAATCTGGATATCATAGATGAAAAAATGTGAAAACAAAAATAAATTCCTACGTCGAATTCGACCTTGATAGCCAATTTACAAGGTCGAATTCGACGATGGGAGTAAAATAACCAAATTTCAAATTTTATATCATGGTCGAATTCGACCCTGATAGCCAATTTACAAGGTCAAATGCGATGCTGAGAGTAAAATAACCAAATTTCAAATTTCGAATACAATTCGCAGTGGGAAATTAAGGGTATACATTCACTATCTTTCAACTTTCGGCCAATTCACTATCTTTCAAATTTAGGCCAATTCACTATCTTCATCTGTCCCGACGATCGCTCTCTATACTAGCCCTTCGGGCAGCGTCTACTTGACGCCATATCTGTGCTCGTCATCGTCTGACTATGATGTGAATCCGCGGCCGCCGGCTGCGGCGACGGCTCAGAAGCCGACCGTCAGCGGTCTCTCCCGGCTCTTCGCTTCGGCGTCTTCCGTGATAGTCAACTTACAAAGAATGCACGAACGGATGAAGAGATTGGATATATAATGAATTATATCTAACTATCAAATTCGACCTTCATTTGCAGTGTTAAAGGTCGAATTCGACCTCCGGCGCTGCAATGAAGGTCGAATTCGACCTTTAACACTGCAAATGAAGGTCGAATACGACCACCCAAAAAAATGGTAAAAAAAAAAAAAATAGAAATCCTGTACGGATTCCCTGTTAGGTGCATAGATAACTAAAGTTCACTATTACGTGTAGTGGCCATTTAAAGTGTATTTTTGGGTAAAAACCCCAAGATCCGAAGATCGAATCCAATGTAGGATTTAAAAAAATTTAAAAATCCAGAAAATTGAAAAAAAATCTAAAGATTTATAGTTACTAATAATTATTTGCCTCTTTTATGTGTTTCGATTTTTACACTATTAAGAGCTTATTTGTTTCATCTAATTGTACATCGTGGAGCTGGCCGAAAATTTTCCTTGAGGGGTCATTGCGCCTAGGGCTGCACGACCGGATTTCTGGTCCGGCCTAAAATGAAGGACCGGACCGGACCACTTATAAGTGGTTCGGTTCGGTTCGAAACGATCCAGTTAGACCACTTAAGTGGTTCAGACAGGTTTTAATTTTTTTCCCTAAGCTTTTTTTTTTTCCATTTTTTTCCCTTATGGGTCATGTTGGGTCCTTGGGTTTGGGTTTAAGACTGGCCCATGTTTGTGTTAAAAAATTAAAAAATATATATTTATTATTTATATTAATAAAACCGGTCCGGTTCGGTCCAGACCAAACCCCAAAAGCCCTGGACCGGACCGGACCAGAATAACCGGTTTTTTAAATCCGGTCTGGACCAGACCGGATTTGGACCACTAAAACTGTAAATCCGGTCCGGTCCGGTCTGCGGTCCGGTTCTGTGCACCCTAATTGCGCCGTATGTAAAAAAAAAAAAAAAAAACATAAGATTTTCCTAACATATGGGGCTTTTTCAAAATTTCTAGGGGTTTTGGCCTTCTCTTTCCATAGTTTCTCCCCTTACTGTATACATAAGAATTGTAAGACTTTTATTTCTAAAATGACTAAAATTAAAGAAATAAATATAATTACTGAACAAACTATCAAGTTATCTCCCCTCTAAGGGAGAAGGTGGGAAATGAATACATAGCCACCGTGCTAGTGATTCAATCCTATAGGAGAAACCTTTGCATCTACATCCTCATTTGCATCCTTTGCCCCTCACGTCTTTACCCTTCAATAGAGCTCATTTGTCCATGCATGACTTCCTATAAATTCAATTCTCATGTATTTAATGCAAATAAACAGGTCATAAAATATTATTTTATAGTTTGAGACTAAGATATCTTTTGGAATTAACACTACATAGACCTCATATTTGGTAACATAATTCATTTTCGGCCATGGTGATTCATCCACCAGATTGATCATGTGTACGAAACATAAAAAAATATGCACATTACTAATTTGATGAAATATTGTGCATACAGCAGCACACAATTTTGGCCTGCCAGCTATACATACAAGGCATGTAATATGATTGAGATGATCAAAACAAATATATGATCCCTTCATGCTAATCAGGAGTAAACACAAAAATCTCAAAGGAAAGGATAAGGGTCTCTTCAATTTTTTATTTTTCTGGGTGTAAATAACAATGAATAGATTGTGCGGTAAACCTCAACTTAATGGGATAAGGCTATGATGATAACTCTACCGTGAGACAACCTTCAAATGCAAGCCATTCAAGAAGATGACATGTTTGTAGAAACTAAGCCAATGATAAGAATAGATTTAATACAGTCAAGGTTCCAGGGCAGGAATTAGAAATCCTAAGAACGAGTCTGGAATCTGGAAAAGGACACAGATGAAACTGGGTCAGGGTGTAGCTTGCCCTGACCACACCCACACATTTACAGTGCGATCTCTTCATTCATATGAAAATTTTTAAGTACTGGTTATCCAAATTCTGAGGTGCTCATGGGTTGATCCAACTGATCCCTGCCCCACTCTGGATGGGTTTGGGCTGCCTCTTTGGCCATAGTCTGGGACCTGACCTAATTCTTGGCTTGATAGTTAAATGGGCCAAGCCTAGGTCTATCAACTCTTAAAGACCCAGCACAACCCAAGAAATTTAACACAAAGGAGTATAGACATTTTTCAAATGGGTTGGGTCTATGCCTGTTTCTTTGGCCTATATTATGGAGTAGATACGGGTCTCAAGTTTGGCCCAATAACTAAACAGGTGGGCCTTGGACAAGCCTCTGCCCAGCCCGACCCAGCCTATGAACATCCCTATCTGTTTCCCCAGTCTCAAGATACTTGTGGGGTTGAAACTTGGACACCATCAAGATACTTGTGGGGTTAAAAATTGAAAATGGACTATATATATATATATATATATGCAATGCTGGTCGATTAGTCATTAAACCCAATACTTAGGCTTAATCAATAAACAAAAGACCCGTTATAGGCTGGACCGCGCCATCTAGTTGGGTCTTGTGCTGCATAGCCCATCCAGACCCATTCAGTTATCGGGTTAAATCTGATCAAGGCCCAGTCCATGGGTTAAAAACTAGGGAGCTTTGGCTGGAGGTCCCTAAAAGCATTACTTTGTTGCAAACAGTCCACAAAAAAAGTCATACAACCAAATGTCTCTCTCACACTTTTTCATACCTGAAATGTCCAATTTGCCCCTTCCTTCATTGTCGCCTTATTCATATAACGCTAGCCAATACAAAAATGGACGGGTGAAGGACCACCGAAGCTTGTAGTGCTATAATACACCAAAATGATGATGTGATGTTGACTTGAAAAGGAGTGCAGAGAAAAAGGTTGCTATAATACATCAAAAGGATGATGTGATGTTCACTTGAAACGGAGTGCAAAAAAATAAAAATTGTTGAAAGATGTTCTGCCTTTTCCTCTAGCTACTAGCTATTACTCCACCTGTGCCTTGGCTATCTCTTCTTCTTGATTTTACAGGATGGGTGGGCTCTAGCTCAATGAGATGTGATATTAGAAATGGAGGAAGGAACGATCAAACCTGCTCTGGTACCAAGTTCTCCATTTTTCTTTCTTGTTATTAAAGATTGGGTGTGGTTGAAGAAGAAAGACCCGTTGCAAGGCTTGAACATCGTCAGATCTACAAGGAACGATCAAACCTGCTCTAGTACCAAGTTCTCCATTTTTCTTTCTTGTCATTAAAGATTGAGTGTGGTTGAAGAAGAAAGACGCGTTGCAGGGCTTGAACGTCGTCAAATCTATCTACTAGCATCGGAGAAGCAAAACCATCGGAATCCACCATCATCTTTGGCCTTACCGGAGAAGAAAGGTAGCGGGGCCTAGGGATTTCTGAGTTTTTGTAAAGTTTATCTGAGTTTTTGACAATTTATCTGAGTTTTTGACAAATTTATCTGAGTTTTCGTCAAATTTATCTGAGTTTTTGTGAAATTTATCTGAGTTTTCGTCAAATTTATATGAGTTCTGGCCAAATCTATTTGAGTTTTGGCTATTTATTTGAGTTCTAAAATAAATTTATCTGAGTTTTGAACGAATCTATCTGAGTTTTTTGGGACCAACGCCATGGTCATTTGCAGCAGAAACTTGAGTTGCTGAAGTGAATGACATCTTATTAGAGACTTCCATGGAAGAAACCTCCAAAAAGCATATGTAATCATGTTCTTGTGGCCGAGACATTAAACTCCAAGCAAACAGAGAGTGACTCTTCTCAGAGGAATTTTTACAAACATGTAACAGGCAAGCATTGCAAAAACTAAGAAACCGAATCCGTGTGCATCATATTTTGTCAATCATCATAGCCATAGGGAGGGTGTCGTTCTCGGTAAAACGCATGATTGAACATGTCTCTATAATTCTTGTGACATTTGTATGGCACTTTTGGATTTTTCCCTTAAAAAAGATGATGGAAGAAATAGTAACATCTCGTTCCTTTTAGGTCCTTATTAAGATGAAAAGGATTAGTCCATGGGAGCTACTATTTGAACATCTATGCTCTCCACACATTCTTCACCTATCGAGTTTTGCTCCGGATCCTTTTGAGACTTGTAAAAAACCGGACAAGGTCATCTCTGTTTGCTTCAGAAAACGGAACCATATTTGCAACAATCCTACATCTCTATTACGATCAACTGCAACTCCGGTCTGCGTCGCCCACCGAAGATCAATCCGATCCCCTGACTCTCTCTCCTTCTCTCATCTTTGTTGCGATCAAGAAGCTCCTCTCCATTTCAATGATGAAACAGATATGATCTCAAGCCCTTGAGATCTGATCCGAGCCATGAATTCACCAACAGCCTCTTTCTTCTCTTTAACGGTTCCTCTGCGAATTTGCAAACGATCACTAATAATCTAAATTAGAGGCTAACTAATCGTGAAACATGTATGGACCAATGTATTACATGTTGCGTCAGTTACAGGAGCAATTTAGTCCTAAAAAATGAAAACGTGTGCACGCAGGGACTTAAGGCTGTAAAAAGTCAAGCTAAGTGGAAATAGGCCTTAAATTTTTTTTTCTTAGACCGAAGGCGGGAAACATTCAACTCCAGGGCCTTCGCTAATTTTGACTAAAAACTATACCCAAAATTAAATTTGACTTGGACTGAGCCCATGCTAGCACTTTCCAGGGTTGGAATAAATGATACAGAGGAGGGGCCCTGTAATAAAGTACAATATAGTGGAAGTACTGATAGCCTGAAATATACCCTCTATTTCCTCAAAGTCAACCAGTTACAAAACAGCTTCCTATTAGGAACCACTGTATGGATGATTCCTGCTTATCATCCTAGGACTCTGATCCAAAAATATTTAGGTCCACACTCATCCTAGGACTCTGATCCAAAAATATTTGGGTCCACGCTTAGAACCTGCTCTTATAGGTACTAGGCATCGTGCCAGATCCTCTGTCCCAGCTATTACACAGGCACAATGTAAATGTAACACTCTTTCAATACTCTTACATACATAGAGCTTCCAGTATGAATCTCATGCCCTCCAGGGCCTCCACACACCCACAAATATCCTCACGGTCCGATTGCGCACCATGACAAAATATGACATGACTTGACATGACTTGAGATGGCATTGTGGTATTAATCACATTTCCGTGGTTGTGCCCTATCATATGGTGGGATCCACCCACTTTTTTCGAGATCAAACTTAAGGATATATGATTAGAACGAGTGAGGGCTCTAAGATAGAGGTTTAAATCCAGACTCTTAACGCCAGATCACGAGGGGATAAGAATGAGAAAAACCCGCAAGTTGCCAAAAGGCGGGCCCAAGTGGGGGCCATGGAGCTGTGCTAGGGAAGATTCTCACTCCAATCCAGTGGGCCCGAAAGAGGAGGAGTGGGCCCACTTTGTTAGTCGGCCATTAGCACTTTATAGAAAGGTGATAATATTTTGACAGTGATGCCACGTGGTCTCATTTCTTAAAAAACCAAGTCAAATCCCCAGCTCAAACACCCGCGTTTCTTCCTCTTTCTTTGATTCTTTCCATTTGCTCACAGTCTACGCGCCTCCACGCAGCCCTTCCTCGTTACTTCCTTCCTTACTATAAAAAACCGCCTCCACCGCTCTTTCTCTGTCATTCCCGTCTCTCTCTCTCCGATTCGAAAGTCGTCTTCGGCTTCTGCTCTTTAGCTTCAAGTACAAGATAACTGAACAGCAGCAGCAAACAGGAGCAAAAGGTGAGATTTTGACCCTAGAAACTCAATTCCTTTTGCTCAAAAACCTACGATTTGATCCATATTTATGTGAAACTAATCTAAAGTTCTCTTCTTTTTGTTTGAAACCCTTCGATTTGATGCTTTTTCTTTAAGAAACTGTTAATATAAGCCCTCATATCTATCGGAGTTTGGATTTGATGAGGTTTTAGTGATCTTTGATCAGTATCTGTTTTTTTCTCTTTCAAGCAGTTTGTAATTCTTAGAAGCGCGTTGTTTTTTTTTTATTGATTTCTGAATTTTGTTGTCGACTTGGAAGTGTTTGAATTTAGCGTCGAGATAGTTTGATCGTTTATGTATGTTCTTTATCCGCTCTCGCTATTGATGAAATTAGCACTCGAAACACTTCGATTTGATGCATTTCTACGAGAAACTGTTCTTATAAGGCCTTAAATCTATCGTTCCTAGGTTTTGATGCTTTTTTTTTTCCTCTCTTGGAGTTTGGATTTGATGAGATTTTCGTGATCTTTAAGCAACATCTGTTTTCCTCTCTCTCACGCTCGATGTTGGTATTAGAAGAGCGTTGTTTTCATTGATTGTGCTTTTTTGGGGGACTTTAGAATCGTTTGAATTTAGCATCGAGATAGTTTTTTATCCATTTCTATAAGAAACTGCGTAGACAAGACCTCACATCTAACGTTCCTAGGTCTTGATCCTTTTTTTGCTTGGAGTTTGGATTTGATGAGGTTTTAGTGATCTTTGAGCAATATCCGTTTTTCTCTCTCACGCTCGCGGTTAGTATTAGAATAGGGTTGTTTGAATTTAACGCTGAGATAGTTTGGTATAATTTAGTGTTTTTATGCGGATGAGATTCTTAATAACCGTTTGGTAACTTGACTAGTGAAGTCAAGTAAAGTTAAGTCATCCTAAACATCACACCAAAAGCACTTTTTCTCAAAACTCCCTCCAACTTTTCCGACAAAAAGTAAAAAAGTAACCACATTTATTAACTAAAAGACAAAAAAAAACTCCATTTTCCATACCAAAAGTCAACAATATTCCATCCCAAATAACTAAAAACAAAATACCATCATAATCCACTACATATTTTATTCATACTTTTCATTTCACTTCACTCCACTTGACTTTAATAGTAAAATGCCAAACGGGCAAGAGAATGTGTTTTTGCTATTGGTTTTTTACCTTACAAAGTCACACTTGTCACATTTGAAGATGTCATATTTCTGGGTGTTAATGTGTCATTCTTAATCAATTCGCTTGTGTTAATAAGAATAAGAAGAGTTGGCAAAAAGCATGGGAGTATTTTTCCCGATATAGTAAAAAACTACAAAAGTTTACACATTTCTTATTAGTTTTTCCTTTGATATAAGTATCCCTAAGTTGTTATAAAAAAATATAAGTATCCCTAAGTTTGCTCTAAAACTTAGTTGTTTGTGTATTTTATTGGTATTATCCCTGTTTGTTTTACTTCCTTTTTTCAATAAAATTTACCGTTATTAAAAAAAAAAAAAAAACCAACAGGTTGAGTGAGCTTCTTTTTTAGTAACCTGGTGAAGTTTCTAATATGCAGACAGAGGAATTTGTCAAGTTCATAGAGTGAGCTGCCTTTAAAAATAATGGGGTGCTTCAGCTGCTGTGAAGAAGATGACTTCCATCAAGCAGCAGATAATAGAGGGCCATTTGCAGCAAACAATTTAGCAGGTATTCTTATTACTTATGAGTCTCAGCCAGCAACTGTTGGAACTTAAAATACTCCATGGCTATGAGTATAATATCATATATATTATCAATAAACAGTGTATTATTTCAAGTTCACCAATGCACCTTTGATCATGTATTTATCAATAAACAGATGTTTACCAATGCATTTATGAGATGCTGATTTAAAAGAGTGGAGGCAGTGTCCCTCTTTCTTCATAATATATTATTAACCACACGCTGCACTTTGTATTTGGTGGGACCAGAGAAGCCTTCTCATAGAGGCCCCCATGGTTTTATCTTGAGCAGATAATGTTGGCTTGATGCTGCTTTTGTGTGTTTTTCCTCATTTCTTAGATTCCATCCTTTAAAAGTTATCTACTGTCTTTTAATGCAGGCAATCATGGAGCTTATCATGCCAATGATGCTGCTCCTAAGGATACTCAGGCTGTAAAGGTGCAACCTATTGCAGTCCCTTCCATTTCTGTAGATGAGCTCAAAGAAGTTACTGATAACTTTGGACAGAAAGCATTAATTGGAGAGGGTTCATATGGAAGAGTATATTATGGTATCCTCAAAAATGGGCAAACTGCAGCCATTAAAAAGTTAGATAGCAGTAAGCAGCCAGACCAAGAATTTCTTGCACAGGTTGGGCATCTGTATCTTTTTTCTTTGAAACTAAAATATTGTATATTATGTATTCTCCTTTTTATTAACAGATGAAAGGTATCTATAGGTTTCCATGGTATCGAGGCTGAAGCATGAAAACGTTGTCGAACTAGTCGGTTATTCTGTTGATGGAGGTCTCCGTGCTCTTGCTTATGAGTTTGCTACTATGGGATCCCTTCATGATATTCTTCATGGTATGGAAATATTGTTCAACAATGTTAAACTTAACTGATGTTACTGGAATTCTGAACGAAGAGTAGAATGGAGTTATTGTGACATAGTTATCGATTGCCCTTTCATTCTTCTATCACTAATTTGCACTATCTAGTTTACTGCATTTAAGATGCTGTTAATTGCTATAAGTGAATCTTTTTTCCTCACATGCACCAGCTTTATTATCATTGAAGCAAATTAGATGCAGAAGTAGTGCTGAGTCCTAGAAAAAACTTAATATAGTCTATTTGATTTGTTGGCTTGTAAAAACATGTTGAGCTAAATGAATGTTGTCTAGATCAAATTTAGCTTTTACCTCGAGTTTGTATGGAGCAATCCCTTGGCCCTTTTTCATGAACTATTAGAGGTGATTGGCATGTCTTGATTTTGAGAAGCAAAATTATTCTTTGAATTTGTGAGTCAATTATGTTGGTAATAGGTAAGCTAATATTGAAACATTGCGTAGGAAAGTTGAAAGTTTTTAGTAAATGTTAAGTTGATGGTTTAGATGTTATGCATGTTGAGAATTATAACCTTTCCATCTCAGTACTGAAATTTTGTTGTTTCAAGATTTCTAAAGTTACATGGAGAAAGTGAGATCAGAAAGGACGGAGATTAGATCTTTCAGAACATTTTCGTGAGATTGGTGAAATTGAGGGCCAGTTTCATATCCATTACATCTTGAGTGGTTAGATGGAGTACCTCAGGCTTCAGTTGTATCATATTTTCTATCAAGGCTTTCATTTGATATTACAAGATTCATATGAGGAACTATCATGTAACTTTGGCATGAAAATGCATTTTAGGTGTCATAGTCAATACGTGGGCTTAAGTGAGGCTGTAGGTTTTACATTACCAAATTACGAATTTCTCCTTTCACCTTCCATCATCGTTCACTCGCTGTCTTCCATTTAGCTTCCATCGAAAGTAATCTTAACATGACCTTGGCTTTTTTTTTTTTTCCTTTGTAAGTATTTATGATGAATTTGTACTTCTTGAAATGCCTATAAAAAATAATAAAATAGAATGAACTCTGACTCTGATCACTGAAATTCCACCTAAAACTGCTTGCTTTAGTTGTGCATATTGTTATGCCAAACAAAGTTCAATGTGGTAAATGGAAGCCAGAATGAATGCATTTCTGTCAAAAAATTTACCATGCTAAATCCATTCCTGAAATTCCACTTGAAACTGCTAGCTTTAGTCACTGAAATTCAATTTGGAAATTTACATTCTTCATCTGACTAATAGTATTGCCCGAGTCACCAAGAGTTTTTGGCAAAGGAAATTCACAAATGTTGGGTACAAATAGAATAGATATATATTAACTTCTTGATCAAGTTTTAGAAAATCTCCTTGAAATTTGTGCATCCATCCTCATCCTGTCATGCAATTCATTAGCTCATTATCCCAGATTCTTATCTGTGCATGCTTTTCATTTCTTTTCCTTCCTTTTTGTTGTTGTTGTTGTAAATGATGCTTAATTATTGTGTTTTATGTGATAATGTAGGGCGAAAAGGCGTCAAAGGATCACAGCCAGGTCCAGTTCTGTCATGGACACAGCGAGTAAAAATTGCTGTAGGAGCTGCAAAAGGACTTGAATACTTGCATGAAAAGGCACACATCATCCACAGAGATATTAAGTCCAGCAATGTGCTGTTATTTGATGATGATGTTGCTAAAATCGCTGATTTTGACTTATCGAATCAAGCACCTGATATGGCAGCTCGCCTTCACTCAACTCGTGTCCTTGGAACTTTTGGTTACCATGCTCCAGAGTAAGCCCCTTTTAGGTTCTCATTGAAAGCTAATTGTTATTATGTTCTAATATAAAATCAATCATGCATTTCAGGAATGAATATAGCATGGGTAAACTGTTTCTAACTTTAGCTCTCCCTAGTGCATCATGTCATAAATTTACACTGCATTATTAGTGTACATTAACCTAAGTACTCATTTCTCTCTCTTGGTGGTGCATGGCAGATATGCAATGACAGGGCAGTTGAATTCAAAGAGTGATGTGTACAGCTTTGGCGTCGTCCTTTTGGAACTTTTGACTGGTCGCAAGCCTGTTGACCATACATTACCACGGGGGCAGCAGTCTCTTGTTACATGGGTAGAACAGAACTTTCTTTATTGCTTTTCATTTCCTTTTTTTAGAAGATATACAAAATGGACAGAAATGTAAGAAACCTGATATGATCCTATTAGGACTGATTTTGAAAATAAAGACACTTCAATGTATCCCCATGAATCAGACAATACCATGATTTTTCCTCTACTTGTATTCGTCCTATTTGAGGGCAGGCCTTGGCGCAACGGTAAGGTTGCTCCATTGGGACCTGGGCGTCACAGCCTCTCCGCTTGCGGGGGTAAGGCTGTGTACATCTGACCCTCCCCAGACCCCACAGTGGCGAGAGCCTCGTGCATTGGGCTGCCCTTTTTGTATTGGTACTATTTACCTTGTTCATTGGACCTTTCTTGGTACATTTGGGGTGTCTTAGGTGGGATTTTACTTAAAATGCTTTGGCTTAAAGGTTGTATGAGTGGGAATTTTATTGTTTTTTCTCAGAGGCATTCTGATGCATGAAAATTTTGGAACCTTTTCAGGCAACACCGAGGCTTAGTGAAGACAAGGTGAAGCAGTGTGTTGACACGAGGCTTGGAGGAGAATACCCTCCCAAGGCAGTCGCAAAGGTACTTAACATGTTTTCAGGTTTTGTTTCTTGAAGTTTGTTATAACCTTACTCTATCCCATGACTGTATTGTCTCACATGCTAATTTCATACCTGTTCTGAATTATGAAACTTTATACTGTTTTACTTCCATCATTGTGTCATTGGTTAAATAATTGCTGCATTTCAAAAGCTCATTTTCTTTCAACCTAACTTTTTCTATAATCCCAATCATAAAAAAAATGATGAGTCATGCAAATGAGCTTAGTACGTTACCATTGTCTATAAAATGACCTAAAAAATCATGGAACTACTCATTTATTTACTTGGATTCAATTCCCCCATGTTTTCATTGTGGAATAAATATATGCTGCTTAAGGTTTTAAAATTCGGATTGGGGTGTGTGGATTGCTCACCAATTTGGCACCCAGAACCCATAAAACTTCTTAAAATGTAAAAATATACATATAAAAGCTAAGAAAATGAAAATAATTTTCAATAATTATAGATTTGAAGGACCTCTCACTATGCTTTAATTGTTTTTAATGAATTTCAGTAGTTTTAGGCGCTGCATTTGGCTGTAAGGTTCATAATTTATGTCCAGTGAATAAGTTGCCTTGACCTTTGTATCATTGGATTTTAAATAGAAGTCAGTTTTGATCTTCAAAACACACCCCAAAACCTTGTTAGAGACACTACCTTTTCAAACAAAAAGGTGGGGAAAACCCCATAAATATAAAGGAAGTGTCATGTATGTGAATCAAAGGATGACTTGACTTGCTACTGATTGAGTCCGTGTCAACTCGGTCGAAGGGCGATGACTCACTACTGTCAGAGTCGTACTGATTCTCAGAACCATGGTACTGCTATCCTTATGTCATCATCTGTAAAAAGAACATGTAATATGGTAGAGGAATTTTCTTTCATCAATTTTGTTTAGGTAACTTGGCCAAAATGAGCACCATTTTTCTTTTTTTTTTTTCCTTTTCTAATCCTGTTTCTGCCCTAACTGCGCATCTCATGAACAGTCAGTCACCCTGTGACCCCTTTTTGTTTTTTTTTTTTTTTTTTCCATTTATTTTTTTGGGAAAAGAGAACCGTCTGATTCTCTTAAATGAGGATATTTTAGTCTTTTTATGTATGGGCCTGAATGAACCTAGCACTTTTGTGGGGAAGAGCCGACTTGTCTCTTCTTCTTCATCAGTCAGCAGTCGGCTGGTCCAACCAAAAAAAAAAGAATTTTTCTTTCATTCGGCCATGGGCCATCTACCTTCTGGATAAATAAAAAAGGATATTCACTATTCCTAAATGTCTCCATTCAATTATCTTCCATTCTTCCTATTTTGAAGTAGAGGTTGAGAGACTTAGAAATCAAAATTCCTAATAGCTCTTCCGTTCTTCCCAGTTTAAAGGAATGTTGGATTATTCACTATTTCATTTAGTGAGATAAAGGTAGTATTTAAGTTAGTTTGTTCCTATTATTCTTGAAATCTTGAGGAATTTACGGCACAGGTCCCCGTAGGATTCCATACACTCTTGAGGTCCCAGACACACCGTATTTATGGATAAGGTCCTCAATTTTTATTTTTATTTTTTATTTTTGTCTATATCAACCATTATGCGGGAACCCAAATAGAAATTGGGTTTTTCAGGAGGGAGAAGAGGGGAGGGGAGGAGGAGGGTTTTCTCCCTTGGATAGCTATGGCATAGTGAAAATCAGAGGTTGTCAAAGTCATGTGAAGCCTTTCCATTTCGTTCTTACCATACTATACATTCTATGCTATAAAATCACAATGTTTGGCTTTACGCATGAATTATGCTATGGTTCTTTCCTTGCCGAGCAAACCCCCACCCAAAAAAAAAAAAAACTCCCAGACGGTTCAGTCGGTTCTTTCCCTCTTGATTATAATTCCTTTGAATAATAGGGAAGATTCTCATTAGAGTCCATACACTGGAACAAACCAGATCGTAACACCCGAAAGAGGAGTGTCTCTGATTACATGTTTCAGCAGCCATTCGTTTAATAGAATAGCCCGACCCAGGTTGAAAGCCACTGATGAAACTATTAACACTCACACTTCCCGAGAGCTTTTTTATTTTCTCAATCATAATGATGTAAAGCATTCATCAAAGTGGCAGTTGCAGTTAGTTTAACTACACAGATTAATATTCCATTACCACTTCTCATCTGCTTTTTGTACATAAGAACATCAAGCAAAAGAAATGCTAAGAATCCACCTATCTTCATAGTAGCAACTCAAGCATTACAAAGAATTATTCAGCCAAAACCAAAAGGCAATAAATCATAAATCTTGACCTGAAGAAATATCAATTAAAAAAACATTATAGAGTATATGAGCTTACATTCGGTTTACACAATGTTGGTTGGTGCTGCGTAACGAAGGTGTTTGATGAAATGCGTGAGAGAAATTTTTCCTCCATTGAACGGTTTGAGAAAGAGATTGTGCTTGTTTTGTGTATGGGATGAAGTCTTGAATGGGGAGAGAGAAGAAGATGGGCATGTTGAGGTGATCCTCCCTCCTCCAAGGGAGAAAACCCAGATTCGTCTTTTTTCTTGTTATTTCGTGATATGGTCGATATCAACCATATCGCAAAACAACAAAAAAAAAAAGAATAAAATGCCACATGAGGACCCCTCCCGTGTCCAATGTGATACGGGATCTTGGTAGGACGTATAGGGTCCTACGGGAATTTATCCCGTAAATTCCTCTAAAATCTTAAATTATTCTTATCATTATTTAAAAAAAATTAAAATGAAAATTGGAAAGTGAATGCTATAACAGCCAAAGTGGTGAGATGTTCTTTAGCAAAAAAAAGAAAGATAGAAAGAAAGTGGGCATAGATGTTCCACGAGAACGGTTAACAAACAGAGTATCCAAAACAGATTGACCAACTTTAAAGAAGCATAGCTTGGGAGGGAGGGAAGGAACAAAAGGAACGGAAAAAGAAGAAATTTTTTTGCTGACTGCCCTTTTCACCATGCATTGCACATTCACATGGATCACTAGATCTACTATGCCTATACCAAAAAGAGTGATAATAGTAATAATAACTGACATTTGCTTGGCATTTTGGCTTTTGCTGGAAACAGATGGCTGCTGTAGCTGCCTTGTGTGTGCAATATGAAGCTGATTTCAGGCCAAACATGAGCATTGTGGTTAAAGCTCTTCAGCCCTTGTTCCATGCTCGTTCAGCGCCTCCCACCGAAGCTCCAAACATGTGAATCCATGAGAGACTCCCCAACATGTGAATCCTAGCCGCATATTGTTTGATATTTAAGGGTGTCTGTAGATTTTTGTCCCTTTTCCATTATTTGAGAAACGAAGATGTTTACAGACTTTATTAAATAGCAATTCAATTTGTTTGATAGTTAAGTATGCACAATGTGCAATTTTTCACTGCTTTTAAGGAAGTTCTAATTTATTATTATGGATAATGTTCATCTGCACATGGTGCATATGTGCCATGTGGAACCTCCGATAGGTGGGGGCCCACCTCTAAACTTCACGCCTTCCTTCTACACACCGTGTGCAGGAGAATATTTTTCATATTATTATTAAGGGGCCTATTTGTTTAAACGAAAAATCCATTTCAATTGAAGGGGTTAAAAGTGACGGATCAAAGATGAAAAAACTAGAAGGGAATCATCAGATTCTCATTATGATCATCACCCTAGGAAAGTGAAGTTGTCATCTAGATTTTCTTTCTTCCCACCATTAGCCTCCTCAATACTTCCTTTGATAAACCCCTTAGCTTTACTATGAATATGAATTCCTAGGAATTGCATAACCAGGTCCTGTGAATTTCACTTGGACGTCCTTTCACCTAGCCTCATCTCATGCCAGGACGTGTGTTTCTTGCAAGTGTCTGGATGTGTTTCAAGGGCTAGTGAGTGCTTCACTGTGTGTTAAGACTGACTTAGTTGCATTCCCTGAGAGTTGAAGGTCAAACAGAGGAAAATAAAACACACAGGTAAATCGAAATCAGAGATTGATGGGATGGGAATCTGGACCCATTATCAGGCGAGTATGGGTGCCACAACCCACTGGATATGTACCATTCTTTTGGCTTTTTTTGCTCCTTAGCCTTCACGTGCTGCCCATTATATTGTAGTAGTTGGACCACATCCCCCTCTTTTTTCTCCCTTTATCTATTAGGAGGACATGTACTTAGCAGGACCCACCTTGATATTGCCTTTTGCCCTCTTGTCATGCCAGTTGCCACACTGGCATGCAGCTGTTGCCTCTTAAGACAAGACTTATCTAGCTAGTGTATGTTGCCACTTGCCAGCTTTCCTATTTTATTATGATGGAGATGCATTATACAAAATAGACAAAAGCTACTTTTTCATCCATCCAGCATCTTGGTAAGTCCCACCATTGGCACTCCTATCATATTGCACAGGATGGTTGGCCTCAAGAGATAGATGGGCGAGTCAATTGAGTGATTTGAGTGGTTGGATATCAGACGTGGGTCCCACTGATGGGTCTATGGGACTGGCCTCAAAGGATCCGGATGAATGCCTCAGCAGTCGGCACCAATTGAGTTAGTATCATTAGTGCAGTTCCCACCCATAGTGGGCAATATGCATTCGGTGCAGATTATCTAATTTATTATCCGAGTAAGGCCCACATGCATTGACAAATTCCCATTGATGTGAGATGCAGTTACAGAGGATGATGGAGACAGCCTACCACACAGACATTTCCTACAAAGATAAGATTCCTCATGACGAGTTCAAATCCAGTTTCTCCAACACAAAATCCATAATGATCTTAAAAAGAACAAAGAAAAAAACCCCTTAATCATAACTCAAAGCAGTATTTCAAGCTACAGACCTGTACACAATGGTTTTTCCTACTTCACAAACATAATACATTCACACAATCAATCTTCTCTCAAACATCTACATAAGAAATTAAGTGGGAAAAAAAAAAGGACAGATAAAAAGGGGGTGGAAGGTCCACACCCCAAGTCTAAGATTTAGGCCAAAGTAGCCCTCTGAAAGCAAGGGAGGCCAAAAGAATTGCAATAAGAAATGCCCATCTCAATTAATTTCACAAGGCTGAACAGCAGAGCTCACTTGTGGGATGATGGTCTTCGGTCCCTTCTGCCATCCGACCTTGAATCAGGGTTGTCGCTTTTGTCCGTGTCGGAGTTCTCCTTTTGGGAATCAGTCTCCATGCTGCCAGCTTGATTTCGCCTGTGCCTTCGGTCCTGTGTAATTTTGGGAACCTTTTTTTATCAAATGGACTCATAACACAAAGCCGCCCAATATGTTGCCAACAAAAAAAATGGGGAGTAGCCCAATCATTGGTTAAGCAGGTCACCTACAGAAACTTATATATAGAGGGATTGAGAAAGTGAATGCATCTTTCAGATATTCAGATCATTCACAAGCGGTAGCTAAACAATAACAATCACAATCCTACCCATAACTTTGATTGACTTTCCAGAAGTTAAGTGTGAACTCCTGACTGCATTTATTAATCATTAAAAAGTCCAATTGTGAACTTTTTCTTTTCTTTTCTCTGAAAGGTAGTTGTAAGCCAATCATCAGGTGGCTAGATTTATTTGGTAGCAATCTCACAGAGTACATCAAATGGAAGTGGTTCCAGTGGTTAATAAGGCTGGTCCAAATAAGCCGACTCCTCAACAAGCATTTTGTATTCTCTCCTTCAAAAATGGTCGCTTGGACAAAAACCCAAGAGATGGTGGTATATTGGTTGATAAAAAAACATTAGTTTCACATGAGGAAATATAATATTACAGTTTACTTGCATTTGGTAGATCCATGTTCGCCTTCTTGCCTGTTGAATGTGAATTGTTGGGGATATATAACATATTTCTTAACTATCCATGCTGCCAACCGATTAAATAGTTAGGGTTTTCACATTCAACAGTGAGTCCAATCAGGCCAACGATCTGGATCACTTGATTGCGAACCCTACTCATACAAAATGAATCCCAACCAAACCATATCTATAGATATACCAAGTTACTCAGATTGAAAGAGATTCAGATTGAAAGAGATCAGAATCCAAACCTCGCGTGGAATGGGATATTCCTCAGATTCAAGCATGCGAACAACTTGGCCCATCTTTGGCCGCTTGTCTGAATCAGGATCGACACACCTCAAAGCAGTCAAAAGGGCCCGTTTGAGGGCTCTTGTTGATGGCCTTGTCTCAATGTTTGGGTCCACAACTTCTTCCGATCGCCTAGATCCAACCATCATTTTGAGCCAGTCTACAAGATTTACCTGCATGCATCAGCAAAACAGATATTCAGTAAAACATAATAATTAGATAGTATGTCGGTGAAAAGCCTCTCTGTGCAGACATAACTTGTTAGTTTTATTATAAACATCCATGTTCCAATTTGCATTGATGAGTAGCCAATACGCTGATTGCTCATAGAACTGATAAAAACGTCATCTCCAATCAGTACCAAAAAACGTGGAGATCAGTATTGCAATCTAATGTCAAATAAGGTTTGTGTGCCCATTATGCGTCACCATAAAAAATTTTGAAAAAAATGATTTTCTTCCTTTTATACCTCATGTGCAGGGCGACTGTAGTCAACTGGATCTCTGCCGGTAATTGCCTCTAATAAAACAACCCCAAAGCTGTAAATGTCACTCTTCTCATTTAAAAGGCCAGTATTTGCATATTCTGGTGCCACATATCTGCAAAATTGAACAGTTGCAATATACTGGTCATGTTTCAACAGGAAACAATACAAACAGCTTAGCATAAATTCAGGCAGGTTGTGGATTTGAAAGACTTACCCAAAGGTTCCCATCACCCTTGTTGTGATGTGGCTTTTCCCAGCACCCAGCAGCTTAGCCAGACCAAAATCAGATACCTTAGCATTGAAGTCGTCATCAATCAAAATGTTGCTAGATTTGATGTCTCGGTGCACCACTTTAGGCTCGATTGCCTCATGCAAATAGGCAAGGCTGTGAAAAATGTCCCAAGATTTCAATAGGCAAATAGTGAAATAAAATGCATAGTGTCTCAATTATTGATAAATGACTGAAGAAAGTGAAAAGAAACAGATATCAAATTAGTCTGTACAAGAGACCATTAGCATAAATATAAGCAGCAATAACTATAACCAATTTTCAAAATCTTACGCTCGATTGGAACTTAGCACCGCATTTATGGGCAGTTCCAATCTAATTAAAACCAGCTGAGTTATCTAACTAGGCAAAACATTATCAAAGAAAGTTTTAGTTAATTGACGCAGTAAAGTCAAACTGGAATTTTTTTTTTTCCATTTTCAATTGATAATGTGGATTTATGCTTTGATTATATTCCCAAACGATTATTTCAAAAAACACAATGTATTTGCAAGTACAGGAGTTCTCTTTTATTTTTATTTTTATTTTAGTTTTTTGAGAGAATTGAAAACACGGGATTCAAAAATGGAAAAAACTTACGCCTTAGCAGTGCCTAGGAGAACCTTCATACGAGCATCCCAAGGCAGAGATCCCCGCTGACGCATGGCCCCATGAAGCCATTGTTCCAAATTCCCATTGTTGACGTACTCATAAACAAGCATCCTGATTTTTTGCACATACAGAATAAAAGGTATCAGAAACCTGGCCAATTGCCC
Organism: Litsea cubeba; assembly: GCA_012931725.1. NCBI lineage: Eukaryota > Viridiplantae > Streptophyta > Magnoliopsida > Laurales > Lauraceae > Litsea > Litsea cubeba. Next base: position 1,573,077 of record CM022953.1, on the reverse strand, counting down.
TTCCATAAAATATCAAGAACTGCAAGCGCGCAACAGATTTCCCATTCAAAAACTATGTAAAGAAGTCATATCCAAGAAGTATGCATCAAGGCTTCAAGCACATCATGTAATAGATGGAGTATCCTAACTCCAAAGTCTATGGGCCAAGGTTGATAAATAACATATTTAAAGACCACAACTGTTATATCCCAGTATCCCACACAGGTGCATGCACACAGGTGTACATACACATGTGAGCAAAAGATTTGCAGTAGTATCCAGTGTGATATTTTTAAGTGAGACAACATTAACCAGATTAGACCCCAATCCTTCTTTCTTTGGCTTTCTTTCTCTGGACACTTGCTATATTCTCCTTTTGAACATCTATATTAGGCCTTCAACCCATAAGGTGGAGATACTCCTATCTGAGAATTTTCATTAGCTACCTTCCCATGGCGAGGACTTATAAGATCAATGGTCTGGATCACCAGACCATGGGTCCTATATTAAGGTCTTGGAAACTTAGCTGGCTGTATACTTAATAATGAGGTATAGGTTACAATTCTTTTCTCCCAAAAGTAAAGATGCAAGAGTAAAGTGATATTGCACCTGTGAGTTCCTTCCACACAGTACCCAAGGAGCCGCACTAAGTTTTTGTGGCGAACATGACCGATAGCCTCAACTTCCACTCTAAATTCTTTCTCTGCTTGGCCACTGAAATTTTAAAGAGAAAAAGAAAACCAAATGTTCAGAAAAAGTAAAAATATCTTTGTTATTAATAAAAGACCAAGTGATAATTATAGGAGGAACATGCACCAAAATTCAAATGCAGAATCATACGCGAACATAGATGAGCACCAAGAAAAAAGCAAGCATTTTAAATAGGCATAAAAAGCTTATGAGATCTTACAGATTATTGAGGAGCTTCTTAACAGCCACTGGTGTTCCATTGATCAGATGACCCTGATAAACAACACCATAGCCACCTTCCCCAAGGATATTTTCCTTTGAAAAGCGATTAGTTGCAAGTTCTAAGTCCCTCAATGTAAACCAATGCCCCCAACCAAGGTGAGAGAATTCCGGAAGACCAGATAGAGGTGAAGGGGCAGTTATGGGATGCGACGAAGATGGTTTGTACACAGTAACGGTCCCTGAACTCCCTTCTTCACCTGATTGAGAGCTGGCATCTTTCTCCACATGATGAAATGAGTCTGAATGGCTGCCGTTTTCTCCATTTTTTAGTTTACTCATGCCCAAATGAACCATAACCTTGTCTGATTCTTTGTCACTGGATTTGTCATGAATGGTGAGGAGAATCCCATCACGAGGAGAAAAATCATTAGCTGCCACTTGTTCCACCCGTACCTCTTTAATTTCCTTTGAAACCTGAGGGATTCGGGTGAGGGGCAAATTCTCTGATGTCCTTCTTGATTTCCTCCGGACAGTCAGGCATATTGATAGTACAAAAAGGATGAGTACAATGAAGACTCCAACTCCTATCCCAATTAAGACCCACACCTTAAGACCAAAAACAGATGTCTTTTTTGATAGTTCCGCATTGAGTGAGGACATTTTTCTGATGCCGTGATGCCTAAAACGAACAATATAATGGAACAAAAAGTAGCTCAGAATACAGCATTAAATTGTGCAATAAAATTTACATATTTTACTAGTAAAAACAATGCAAGATCCATCGCAAATGCAGGTTAGTTCAATATGGTTGCATCAACACATTAGCAATCAAAAAAGAATTTGCGGATAAATGCTGCAAAAGCAGAGAAGCTTTCCTAATCCAATTTTTAGGTAGATGAATACAACTGAGTTACTGGCAAATCAAATATATATATATATATATATAGAGAGAGAGAGAGAGCAACAAACCAGCAGTCTAAGGGTGAAGAAGAAATATAAAACCATAACAAATACAAAGAAAACTCAAGGACTGCCATCACTCATCGCCCTTACATTTCCCATGAGACTTTGCTATATTTGTATCGAAGGTATGTTCTTTCATCAGCTTGCCAATGTTTTCATCGACGGCCAGCTATCAAGTCTGCCTCTGTACAGGCAATCAATATGAACCAACTCAATCTAAACGACATCTGAAAATGTCAACGTCTTTTGCCATCTGTGAAAATTTTGAACTTCCTCAAAGTACAAAGAACCACATCAAGTATTTCTCAAATCCAAAATTGAGAAGAAGAAAAAAATGAAAAGCAGCTGTCTTTAACATGCTCACATTAAGAGGAAAACCACCAGCATAGTTATGTAGCCCAAAGGGATACAAATGAATTACAATTTTTCCCTCTTTCTCTCCTAATTAACACAAGAAACATGGTGATTTTCGGTTCACCCAGAATGAATTGAAAAGCAAATAAGTAACGAAATGAAAAAAACTCTTGCATTCTTTTTCCTTAGGCCTTTCTCATACCAGATTACGCAGAAGGCCAGCTTCACTCATTAAAAGAATTAGAAGAACATAACAAGAGGAAAAAAAAGTGTCATAGGTCTTTCAATTTTGGTCTCATATCAGCATGAGCAACAAGACACATTTCCAATCTAATAACAAAGAATAAAAATGCGAGAGAATGACAGAAAACCAAGAAAAATGAGCTGCATTTCTTTCAATTTCTTTCTCCCACCAACAAAAATAATGGGAGCCAACTCAAATCACAAACTAAACAAACAAAATCCCAAAAGAACAATATCAATTACTACATTCTTTCAATTTTTTCCAAGTATCACCATAATCACCAAGACCCATTTCAGTGTCAAACAAAAAACAAACAACACAAAATCTTTCATAGCATTCCACCAATAAAAAATAAAATGCAAAAACTAAAACTAAAAAGATCCCTTTTTTTTTTTTCATACCTGTGACAAGATTCAATCCACCACCCCAAGTCCCCAGATCCCCAGATCTCAGAAGCACCTTCTCCTCCCACTCAGAAACAGAGATCTGAGCTCAAACAGACCTAGCCCATGTGGAGGCAGTCCCATCCAGACAGCCCCAAGCCAACCCCATTCTCCAAAACCCAAGAAAAAAGGTGGTAGATTGGTGGATCCCTTTCTGGGTTTTTCTTTTGGGGCAACTGGGTTCTTGAATCTACCCCCAGACCCACCTTTCTGACACCCTTCCCAGCCGTTCCTGAGAACCCTAACCCTAGACAAAGGCCTCTTCTCTCTCTGGTGCTTGAAGGGATCTGCAGGGGGTAATGGGACATGGAATTTTCTGGGGCAGGGAGTGGAGACTAATAAGGTGGAGATGGAATTATCAGTGGTAGGTGTTATGAGAGATGCCTCAGAAACAGTAAAACAGAAGCATGGAAATGGAAGCCCTCTTTGATTTTGCCACATTTCTTTAAAGGGGTTTTGATGATGACTGTTGATTAAACAAATTTTCATGAATTAGTTTTTTGTTGGTCAAACATCAAAAGAAAATTTCATTATTAACAATAATGAAGATGAAGGGCAACTGGGCAAGTAGTAGTAATAACTAATAACTAATAAGTAATGGGATGAAAATGAAATCACAGAAGAATGCTTGAGATAAATTGTGTTAAAATATGAAATTAAATTGAAGAAAATAGAAGACACCAACAGCAGTTTTGACTAAATGGAGTCCACTAATCCAAAAACCTGCGTTTGACATGATTTTAGAACATGTCCCATCCACTGTGGGGTCTACCACCTGAATGGTTTTTGGTAGTCCTTAAAACACAATTGTCAGATTTTTATCCTTTTGAGAAAGAAAAGGCATTACTAGATGATGAAAGGAAAATTACTTACTGAATTCAAACTTGTTAAGAGCATTAATTCAAAAAATTCCTGATGCTCTGTCTTCAGAGTAGAGACCTTTTACATGCTCTAGAGACAAGCTTTTTTAATTTTTTTTTAAGATGAGGGTGTTTCCGTGTCCGCACATATGCATGGTCCTACAAGACATGCACACCAGATAAGCCAGTGCAGAGACTTGAACATAAGACATGAAGGGACTCGAACACAAAATAAGGAGAGCAAACCACCACCTTATGTCAGTTAACCATCCTTTTGGAAGAGCAAACCTTATGCTGGAGACAAGCTGACAATTAAGACATACGGTCTATTTGATGTTACTGTCATCTCCAACTAAGTTCACTAAATGGGTGTTTTAACCCCACATTTTATGGTCTTATCTGAAACACCACCTAAGTTTAAAAGTGGCATGTTTGTGTAAACACGCATGTTTCCTCTTCCAAAAGTTTTGTTGGACTTCCAAATCAACACCTATGAAGAAAAAATGTTTATTTTCATTTGTTTCAGTGATGAAACAATCTGCATTGAACAAGAGGAATGTGTAAAGAGTGGAAAGACTCTCCCAGTCTTCTTAAATGATTAATCCTCAAAGCCTTCATATGTTGGTAAAGGCAACACCCTCATACTCTCGGCATGTCATCCTTTAAAATTAAGTGAAGAGTTTCTAGATGCAAAACTTGCATGTCTTTTGAGGATCCTTAACCTATTGAAGAAGTCGGTTCATCTTATGCCCCCACAACGTGGGAAATTCTATGGGGAAGCCTATAAAAATTAATCCAGAGCTGCAATCTATAAACCATCTTAATTAGATCATTATAATTATTGGTTTATGAGCCTTAAAATTTAGCATTTTTTTAAGATGCACTTCTTGTAAAATTCAATTAAATTAAGGTGAGTACCAGCTCCTGGAGTTAGTGAGTTTGAGGGGATCAAATTAATTAAGAAAGGTCTCATAAAGTGGTAAAAAAAATATTCTCTCTCATGAGAAATGTCTATTAGTCCATATATATATATATATATATATTAGCCCCGAGTCAAAATCAGTCCAATGGCAGTTTTGCTCACCACCATCTTGATCACTATAAAACATAAGTTCCCTTGCTTCTTTTTGTGTGTTATCTTTTAGGCCCTCACATTGAAGTTCTTTTGTGTATTTTATTTACTGTAAAGTATTTTTTATTTTTCTAAATTACTCACACACCCTATCTTAGTCCCTCTTATCAAAGAAGTCAATACATCTGAAGTTATTTATGTTGAGGAGTTTAGAACCTTTTAGTAGGATATATTGATAGATTTATAAGCTCATGAATCAAGCAGAAATGTCCTTGCCTTTCCTAAAATTACAAAAGTGTCCTTTTGCCACAATCTGTTCCTGAGTCCATTAAAAGTTGTCAATGTTTGTTTCATTCTCTCTCTCATATGTACCTAGTGTTGGGCCACATACTCACGTTAATCAAACCATGATCTCTCCCATGGTACCAATTGCTAGGAGGGGTGGAGTGATGTGCATGAATTGGCATGTCAGAAGTACCTGCTAAAGTTTAAGAAGCCTTAAAACATTAATATCTTTGAAGCTATTATATGACTTTTAAAAAAGATTGTCTCAATAATAGCTTAAAAAAAAAACTTGGCTCATTGAATTGGTAATGCTCTTTTCCTATGAAAAAAACACAAAAATGTTTTAGCTAGGACCACCTTGTCTATGCACTTTTGAGGCTTGTTGATGTCAACAAATAAGAAATTTTAAAAAAGGCCATCAATTGATATATTGAGATGCAAAAAATGAAATGAAGGTTAAAGATTTTACAAATTCAGTTAAGTATATTGTTAGCATATATAAATATATAGATTTGCTCTCCTTGGCGATGTCGCCTTTGGAGCCACACCTTTGTGGGGCCCATTTTTTGGGCATCATTGTGATGCTTTTCTTTTCCTCTTCTCCTCCCCTCAATTGAATGGTGGATCTCTACCTAAATGATGAAGAGACCCATTTTGAGACACCAGCCCTGTTGTTGAATCTAGAACTAAGGCACATGCAACCAATCACACTTAAGAACAAGGTACTTGTGTAGGATCTTATACTCCTTTGAACTACCACTTATTCCAAAATTAATTGGTTTTATAGTGAGGGTGCGGACTCGACCACAATTATGACCGCTAAGGAGTGAGGGTGGACGTTGACCTCAACAATCCATCTCTCAATGGCACACCCGCCACGACTCCTGCTGCGAACTTGCAAAATGCGTGTCCCATAATTCGAACATCCGACCTACCAGGCTCTGATACAACTTGTAGGATTTTACACCCCATTGAGCTACCACTTATCCCAAAACCTTTTATGGTGAGGGCGAGGGCTCGACCACAATTATGACGGCTCAAGAGCGATGGTGGATGTTGACCTCAACAACATGTCTTATTTTTTTTATCCACATGGGCTGCCTATGATCAACTTGCCCCCTTCACACACACTACTCATGAAATTCCACAGGTCTAAATTTGACAATACTCATCCAACCATTATTCATTAAAATCCAAAGACGTCAAGGGGCTAGCTAGGATAATCTAAATACCAGTCTATTTACATGTTAAGGAATTAATGTTAAATTTGGTTCAACAAAGGAATATTAAAGATGTGAGAGGTGAAGAATATAAATTGTAGGTATAAATGTAGATGGGATCCCAACTTTTCTAAAATTTAATTTACGAGGGTGCTTGCTAGCTATTCATTATCCACAAAAAGGGAGAAATTTTTATGGTCATTTATAGCTATTCGCCTTTTTTTCTCTTCAGTTTTAGTCATTTTAATAATTCTTAAAATTTATATCATTTTTAATTCCATGCAAAGAAATGGGTCCTAAGCTTGATAACCCACATTTGAAATTGAACATAATAGGGTGGGCCTCCTATGCATTTTCTTGTGATGAAAATAAGGGTGATTAATAATAAAAATAAATAAATATTTCTTGGTCGAAATCGTACTGATCACCTTTTTTTTTTTTTTTTGGGGTGGGGGTGGGGGGTGTTTTATAAACAAGATTCTGTGGTTACATTACTTCACCTAAATTCCTTTCAAATTAAGTTGAACTGTATGATCCTAGTTCCTACTTGTCAAAGGGCTTTGCGAGGTTCAAGTGGCACACTGTTTGGTGATTCAGACAATAATTTCTCTCGTCTTAAGGTGGAAGGCAACACCTACGTCCCCATCTAATCCTGAAATTCTAACCATCTGATTGACAACTTCAGATTGTCAGCCAAGGAAGGCAAAGAAAGGTCATAGTAAATGATGGCTAAGGTTCCCAGCTTCCCATGGTTTGAGAGATTGCCCATCTAGTATCCACCCATCAGATCAGTAGTCTGTATTGTCAAACCGTTGGCTTTGCATGTGACCCATCAGATCAGTAGTCTGTATTGTCAAACTGTTGGCTTTGCATGTGACACCTTGGGTAGAGCCTGTTATAAACACTCTCAAGTTGATGGTCTGTGGGCTCTATAGAAATGAATTTGATGATAACCGGACCTTTCTTACATCAAGGGTCTATTTGGAATGTTACACTTAGAAAACCCCTGTGATTTTTTTTCTTTTCCCTTATACAATTTGCTTCGTGTTTTAGCTTAAATTTTCCACCTCAACTGGGTATAATACACCAACCAAACAACAGTATATAACTTATACTATTACTCACTTATCTCAGCACCAGACATGCCCAAAAGATGCCACCTGAGATGAAATAGGAATTGATTAGTCTGAAGAGAAATGCTACTTGGGTCTAGAACTTTGAGATCATTCATTCTCTTCAAACAAAATGGTTCAATGGTTTTTTTTTTTTTTTCTTTTGGTAAATAAATGGTTCAATGGTTAGTGAGCTGTCCCAAATGAAATTGAAGTTAACTGATGTTTCATTCATTAAACATGTTTAAGGAATGAAAAAGAAATGCGAGCTGCAAGTGCCCTGCCCTGATGTAAACAATGGAGTATCCATTTAAAGCAGGTTCTCACATCACCCACATGGGCTAATTTTGCTTACATATTATATTTTTGATTGCCCATGTCGCTTGCATTGATCGATCGCTATCTCACAATTAGTGTATACTGAAGAAATATGTGATTATGGTTTGTGTATGGAGAAAAGTCACAATCTTAGTGCTTTTTTATTTATTCAAATCATAATTATAACAGGCAACAAAAATACTTTTCAATACTCCTCCTTAAGTGAAGCCCACTCTTAACACTCCTCCTCAAGTGGAACATGGTCGGTGAACTTTTGGCAGCACACATTTTTTTCGCGTTGAGTCGTTCCTCGTGGGATTCGGCTCTAATACCATATGAAGTTTATTTAGCTAACCGTTCATACCAAAACCTTGAAGTGTTTGTAGAAGCAGCATGAATACTTTTCACTACTTCTCTTGGGTTGGAGCCCACTCCTCAACAACAGGGACTCTCTTAAAAATCCTTTCTGCACATTAGTTTTAATTTATTTCTTAATAGAAATGATGGAGGGAGCGTACTGTATTTTTTCTTAGAAGAATTTGTCACTAAGCTATCTCTACGTCCTTATTAAATCAAGAGAAAACTACCAGAAAAAGGACCCTAGATGATCACTAACCGAAAAAGATGTCACTAGTCAATATTAGACCGAAGTGGTTCCCTATGACCACTTTCATTTTTTTTTTATTAAAGATTTAAACATGTGACGACGTCGTTGCTTAATATCCCATTTAAACGTGTGACGACGCCGTCGCTTAATCGCCTGAAACCCTATTTCCCCCTTTTTCCTCCCATCGTTTCCCCCTTTCTCTCTGGCGGTTTCCTTCTGCATAATCTTATGCTTATGCATCTCTCATCAACAGCTTCGTGAAGAAAAGGGAGCCTGCAAATGCCAAGGCGGCACTGGATGGCATGATCGAGTGCGGGCATTTGCCAAGCCCGTCGCTGTTTAGATCGGTGATGGAGGCTCTGTTTGATGATGGCAGAGTTCAGACAACAAGTCGGGTGATGTATAGCATGATAGAGAAAGGGGTGACAGAGAACTTGGACTTGGCCCACAAGATCTTGGAAGCACTGCTCTTAAGGGGTCATGTTGAGGAAGCCCTTGGGCGGATTGATCTCCTGATTAGTAACAGTTATGTTCTTGATTTTGATCGGCTTCTGACGGTGCTATGTGGCAAAGACAAGACAATTGCTACCCTCAAGTTGTTAGATTATGGTTTGGTGAGAAATTGCAATATGAGTTTCTCAAGCTGTGACCGTGTTTTGGATGCTCTTTGCTCTGCAGGGAACACACTCAATGGGTATTCAATTCTGTGTGAGATTATGGAGAAGGAAGGAGTTACTGATAGGAGCAGCATTGAGGATCTGATCAAGGGAAAAACGATGGAAGGAAGAAGGAGAAACCGCCAAAGAAAAGGAGAAAACGATGGGAGGAAAAAGGAAAAAATGGGGTTTCAGGCGATTAGGCGACGACGTCGTCACACGTTTAAATGAAATATTAAGCGACAACGGAAGTGGTCAGAGGAAACCACTTCTGTGCAATATTGACTAGTGGCCTCTTTTTTCGGTTAGTGGCCATTTGGGGTCCTTTTGCTGGTAGTTTTCTCAAATCTTTAATAAAAAAAAAGGAAGGGTCACAGGGAACCACTTCCGTGTAATCTTGACTAATGATCTCTTTTCCGATTAGTAGCCATCTAGGGTCCTTTTTTGGGTAGTTTCCTCTTCATTTTAAATGCTTACAACGTGTCTTTAGACTCAACCTTTCTCTTCAAGTGAAATAATTGTGTCCCTTGAAAAGGGTCAATTCGTTGATTTAATAGGAAACTACTTAAAAAAGGACCATAGATGGCCACTAATGGAAAAAGGAGGCCACTAGTTAATATTGCACGAATGTGGTTCCCTGTGACCACTTCCATTTTTTTTTTATTAAAGATTTAAGCGAGTGACGACGTCATCGCTTAATATCCCATTTAAACATGTGACGACGTCGTCGCTTAATCGCCTGAAGCCCCATTTCCCCCTTCTTCCTCCCATCGTTTTCCCTCTTTCTCTGATGGTTTCCTTCTGCTGGGGTGCGAAAGAGTTTGTTGACTTCGGTGGTGCATCAACAAAGGAGATCTTCAGTGGTGCGAAAGGGTCTGAGGGGTTTGTTGACTTCAACTCGTCTTCTCCATCCAGATCAAAATTGCCAATGACGACCTACAAGGACAAAGTAAACAGTTTCCTGTCACAATAGAGTCCAAGTTTTCATCGTGCAAAGTAGTAGTTCAAAGAAAAAGGCAGCTATTGACATCTTCTGGTGCCTGAGCCTGCTAGTGGAATGGGCTGATAACATACCATTGTACGACAAAATTTCAAGCGAAGGTGAAGAAAACAAGCGGCAATAGGATATGATTAGGTCATATAACATGATAGGTTTCCCATAATGTAAATCATATCAAAGAATATAAAAATGGAATAATGTTTACACATAAAATCAAGACGATCTCCAACATGGAAATTGTTAGAGAAAGGGGGAAACAATGGGAGGAAGAAGGGGGAAATGGAAAAATGAGGTTTCCGGCGATTAAGCGACGGCGTTGTTACAAGTTTAAATGGGATATTAAGCGACGACGTCGTCAACAAACCCCTCAGACCCTTTTGCACCACTGAAGATCTCCCTTGTTGGTGCACCACCGAAGTCAACAAACTCTTTCGCACCCCAGTAGAAAAAAACAGTCAAAGAAAGGGGGGAAACGATGGGAGGCAGAAGGGGAAAATGGGGTTTCAGGTGATTAAGAGCATCTCCAAGAAACACTTTAAATCCTCATATGCCTTTTGCAAAATAAAGGGTTATGTGGCAAAAAAAGGCATATGTAAATTTGGCATCTCACTTGGGCAACTCCAAGAGAGATACCAAATTATTATTTTATTCTTTTTTATTTAATAATCATTTTCTTTATTACATATATCTTACTTATATTTAATGGGATTTGATACGATTTAAATGTTATTAAAGTAATAAATTATTAAAAAATAAAAAATGCACAAATTGTACTTGAAACCCATTTTTCATTGAAAAGGTAAAATCAAATTACATAATATTATAGTCAATCACAAGCTTCTTCATATTGACCTTGGTAATGCCACAGGTGCTCCACTAGATTGGCTTGGAGTTGAGAATATGTTCTCTTGTCACGAATACGCAAGTGGTTTTGAATGAAATCCTGAAATTCTGCAGTGTGGTCATGTGACATAGGAAGGTAACTGCATTCACCCTCTCATGCATCGTAATTGGGTGGAAGACTTTAATCGCGTTCATCTTCGATAATCATGTTATGCATTATGATGCATGCCTTCATTATATGCTGAAGTGTTTGATTGGTGCCTCAACAAGATCAAAGTTGGGTGGAAGACTTTACGGATGTCTTCTCTAGTACTTGTTACTGCAGTTGTATCCACTTTGGTTGGTGCCTCAACAAGATCCAAGTATGGTCCAAGGTGAATCTTGATCCATATAGATGTTCGTAATTTTTTTTTTTTTACTTCTGCAATCTGAAAACTAAATGTAAGCTCAAATTAAGAATAAAAAAAAATTCTCACACACACATATATAATTTTACCTTATCTTGTTCATTCGTGCCACTTTGATTTCTGTAAATAATTGTGGCAAGACATCCACAAAATTTATTGTTTGAAGCTTGAATCTTTTGCCATCATTGTGACAACATTTTGTCTGTTCGATCGCTGGGAAATTACATATTGTTGTGATAGTATTCTCCCACTCGTTCCTAAAAAGCTCCAAGTTTCTGCTCGTTTCCAGGCACAACATTCAGACTGGTGTTCAACCACGAACCAATAAGAATACGGTCTTCTTCTATACTGAAGCCGGCACCTCGACCAACAACCTTTTTCTTTGGGGCATCATCAATATGGAGTTCGAAAGCCTCACCGAAATATTGTGAATATTGGGTAGAAAAATTAAGAAATTGAGAGAATTGAGAATTCATAGTGTGAATGAGGAAAAAAAAAAGACTTCAAACACTCCTTATTTATAGATATCTCAGCTCCAAAGATTTTTCAAATTAACATAATCAAAATTCTCAAATGGTAAAAAAAGAAGTCCAACGAGTGAAAATAGCAGGTGACCGTTGATTTAAAAAAAATTCCCCAACAGCTTTTTCATTCCTTCTTCCAACCATTATTTAATTCAAAAAAATTATTTGGCATGTGACTTTATCCCATGCCATTTTTGGCATACCTGATGGAATGCCAAATGCCAGCAAGGGTTTGGTTACTCTCTTGGAGCATGTGCAACATACTTTTTCTAACCGTTGGAGGCTTATGTGGCAAAATAACTACGTGTTGGAGTTGCTCTAAGCGACAACATCGTCACATGTTTAAATGAGATATTAAGCGACGACGTCGTCACTAGTTTAAATCTTTAATAAAAAAACGGAAATGGTCACTGGGAATTACTTCCGTACAATATTAACTAGTAGCCTCCTTTTCAATTAGTGGCTATCTAGAGTTCTTTTTTTAGTAGTTTCCTAAATGAATAATTAGATAGTAATGATAATAGTATTATTATCATTTGTTTTGGTACCATCAGTTATTTATCTTTCTAGTGAGTCATGTTAGTCATCTCGACAAAGGAGTTTCAACGGACAAACTCTGCTCATGTTGAAAATCTTGGTCCATGGGAAACATTTACGGGGCTTTGAGGGAAAAAAAAAAAAGTTAGAAGAGAAAGAAAAATGTGCAAATGGGTATGAGATTCATAAGCTAGTCAATGACATGACAGGCTTGATGGTGATTTTACACAGCTGAGAATTTACAATGATCATTTTTTTATTTTTTTCATTTCTCCTCATCATCATAAAATCCCAGTCCCATCCACTAAACTGGGTTCAACCATATGAACTTTGTTTTCCTACTTCAGAAATTTTTAGTCATATTCTTAGAAGATCTATCTTTATTTACTTCCACGACATCCATGTCCTAGAGTACCATGGGATTTTTCGCCATACCTTTTTTGGCCACCAAATTTGAACAGGTGACCTTTTCTCTTTTTAATTGTTCATTTGTAAGACCAAGCACTCAAATGAGGTGATGAAAGGGTCGAAATGGATGGTGAAATTTTGTTTTAATCAGGGGTTTTACATGGTGATCTATCTTACCATGGTCCTAATTCCAGTGTGATTGAAGTTTGGCCCACTACCAATACATGAGGATCCAGACTCAGACAAGTTCATAAGCTCAAATAATGAGGCAATGAACATGTCAAATGATCCACAAATGTTGTGGTCTTTTTTTTTTTCTCTGTTCTCTTTTATTCTTTGCGGATGAATCCAAATGTTGTGTTAGTGCTAATGACAATCCTTACACTAATTGCTCTGATGGGTCTTTTGTTACAATCACTAAAGCTTTATACCATCTATCTGGGATCACGGATGCACGTTCGTTTTCCCTTAAAAATGAATATAAATCTCTGTCTTGCTTAATCGAGGACCTGAATTTTGTGTTAACCTCAATTCTCTGAGAAATGAAAAGTTCCACAGATACTAGCAAACAACCTTGAATTTTATCTCTCTTCATATAGGGGCTCAACCCGTGACACAGCTATGCAAACCTCTCATCCTATCTATTGGTAATTAAGACTTAAGAGCTAGTTTTATAAGATCACAAGTGTATTTATCGCTTCAACTTGATGTTTTGGACTGATAAAATAATCATATCTTGATCAGAATTAAGTATTAATATGATTAGCACAATCCTCTGGAGTTTTAGTAAATTGGTTTTTGTGGTCTAGTAGCCTACTTTCCTAGACTTTTAGTTGCTTCTAACATGGGTTAGCTAGAAAAAATAAACCAAACCTGTTATTAGCATTTCAAGGTAATGTCCTATATATTATAAAGAAACAAGAAATGTGATTCAGATAATGAATAAATAAATCCAGACCACTGTCTAGACAATATTATTTCTTGACAAAGAACTGAATAATTTGGTTGAGAAATCAGTTAACTTCAAAGAGAAATGACCCAATAATATTAATTTAAGTATACAGATGGGGCACATCCTTCATGAATCCAACACTTTCAATAAAACCCACCCCACCCAAGATTTAATAGTAGCTGAACATTGCTCTGATTCATGGGTGGTGGGTTAGATTGAACAGTTTTGATTCATGCAAGGTGGTGCAAGGTGATCATTTCAACCAACACTGGATCACTTCTCAATCTAAAAATTATGAGGTTTGCTAAATTATTCGATAAAATGTTGAAGAATATTTTACTATCTCCTATTTGAATAGTTACTGGATAAAAAAGTTAAAGAGTTACTTATATCCCATTGATGTATTGAATTTCTCAAGATTGGCTGAGATTTTCCAGATCACAGTGAATTCAAGAGTGCTTAAAACTAATTAGCTTGGATATTCAGAAACCAAGTGCAAGACAAAAAACAAAGTTTAACCCATTAAATAATTTGAGTTACCATTAAGCTACATTTGTTTGTTCTTTGCATTCAATAATTACTGATCCCTAGAGTTACACTAACTTGTCTTCAGTCAGTTGGCAACCCCGCATTTTACCCAGCTGCCCAAGGAGGCAAGGATCAATCTCTAAATAAGCCACTCTTCCCACATGTGTGGGCTTCTATTCTCATAGTGTGGGCTCTCCTCGCTCTGGTGAGGGTTTCCTCTTTCAACGTGTGTAGCTCTCTTAAGTCCCAACCCACTTGGCTGGAGTAAAAAAATAAAAAAATAGTGGAATGAAACCAGCTCCAAATCTGCGCCCTTGTTTTCCTTTTTCTTAACAAACTTGTAAAGGCTCTTCAATCATATGCTCATGACAGTGGGAGCCCTACATCTACATCTTATGATTCTTGACTGATAGGTACCAGTATCACTACTGTAACTTAAAAATAACAAACAGCAGTCACCACATCAATCTGGTACACTAAGATTGTGATATAATTTGCATTTTAAGAAATTGGAATCATTATTATATTATAGGAGGGAAATTATTTTCAGTACACCTGCCTGTCTATTTCCTAAGCAAGTTTCACCTATTTAAAATGGGCAAAACTCTTATGAGACACAGCACCTAAAGTGATGTGTATTATTAAAAGAAATGTGAAATACTTGAGCCTAGCATTATTCTAAACCATCTAAAGAAGGCTCCAAAGGACCATCGGTGCTATTGGAAACCTCATAAGAATTTCCAAAAGATATTATGTAGAATGAAAGAAAGGTCTAGGATTTGTAGTTTGGGAGAGGTCTTTTCTAAAAGTGGAAGAACCTATAAAGGATGGTAAATTTGGGTTACCAAAATACCATCTTTTTTCTACTCCATCATGGGTTAACAAGAAACTAAGACATCAATCAATACTTAAAAGGCGCTTTAGGATTGAAATATGAGTCTATAACAAACAATAGTTAAATCACATGAAGACAACTGGCTTTTGTTTAAATAGAAACTTGGAGATTAAATAAACAGCTCCCAAACAATCAATCAAGTTAAAATAGCATATGTAGATTCCTCATTGTCTTTGTACTCTCACAAGGGTCCCCTCTGCCTTGTGGTTCTAAGGCAAGAGCTCCGATGGGTCCCGAATTTCATGAAGGATAACACCAAAGGACTTTGAATATGAATTGTTGTGTTAGCATATTAGTGTCTCTTCATAGACTCTAATACCTGACACATTTCCAGGTCGATTAGATGCCCTCGCATAGATTTCGTTCCTTGTATTTTATGACCCTACTATTTATAAATCAATTCCATCTATCCATCTCTCTAAGTTTTAGATTCCTGTATTGGAATCCTGAATGTTGGAAGTTTGGCAAATGCCTGCCACCAACTTAGAAACCAGTTATCTCCTTCCTATCCATGCTTCTAATAAAATGTTTCTGTTTTTCTGTAAACTAATAATTATGTTTCTTTGAAGCTCTTGTACGGATGCATGCACTCAGATATGATGGTGTTTGCACACCATTCATCTTGGGCTTATGTCTTCTATTGAGGGTTAATCAGATTGGCCATTAGGTCTAAGGGTTCTTTTATTATTATTATTATTATTATTAAAGGTATTTGGTGATTGTACCGAACTTTCTTGGTGTTTTAGAAGGAGAAAGCTAGTAAATCCAACATCTAAGAGTGACCCGGAGACGAGAGTGGAAAGAGATTGAGAGCATATCACTGAACCACGTAAATTCTCTATGTGATTTCTTTTTTGTGTTTGTGCTTTGTACGATTTTTCATCAATCATACGTTTACATTTATGCATAAATGCACACAAGGGCTTAACCACATATATGGTCTCAAGGGTAGTCGCCCAATCGAACTTGGGTCTACCTCCAAAACTTGCATGAAATTTTTGGGTCCGCTTCCAAAACCCACATAAAAAATTTGAGGACCCACCTCCAAAACCCACACAAAAATCTTGGGTTTTTCACAAAATCCAATCACCTATTTGGATCCACCTCTCTGAAATGAAAATCCCAGGGTCCTCCAATGATATGCACATGTTAGCTTATAACCAAACCTTATTTTATTAGGGTCCTAACAATAAACTCAAACATGACCCAAGTCTAAAATTATACCTGGCCGATTTTAACTAATCATTTTTCTACAGTGTATAATTACTAATTAGCCCATATTATAAAAAAGAAATAAAATATAAGTTGTCCATAAGAATTTAATAGTTTGAAGGGTATTAAAGGAGATGTTGATGTGAAAAGAATAAAAGTAATGGCCCCCTTCACATAATATACAATTCATCTTATCTGGGCCTAAGGAAGAAGATACGAGAAAAGAGATTTTGATTGCCTTGGAAGAAAGAATCGTAGATACATGATCTTACACCTTCCATGAGAGTGCCCTTGATACAGGCAAAGACAAAAAAGAAATGTAAAAAAATGGGGCAGTTGCTTGTATAATTTTCTATGGTTGGGGACATGTCAAAAGAAGACGACTTGTTTGAAGTCCCCTTTTGGCCTAACAGGAAGAAATCTGAAAGAGAATGGATGCATTTATAAATATGAATTAGTTGGGTTGGTTGTAATGAGACTTGTTAGGGACAGATAATCAATCTGGGCCTCTGGGGTATTCTGAATTCTGATCTAATACACCACGTGAAACCATACAAATCTCTTTCAAGGACGGCAAACCAAGTGTCAATGGCCAATTTATGGGACAGTCATATGTCCCTCTGAAAAAGACAGGTTATCTGACCTGACCCCAAGGGGAGGGAGAAAAAAGGGGAAAAAACTTGAGCAGGTCCACAGGGGATTGTCCTGTTGGGCCACCCAAACCCAACAATCCAGATTATAT
Source organism: Litsea cubeba (assembly GCA_012931725.1). NCBI lineage: Eukaryota > Viridiplantae > Streptophyta > Magnoliopsida > Laurales > Lauraceae > Litsea > Litsea cubeba. Next base: position 1,556,004 of record CM022953.1, on the reverse strand, counting down.
GTATAGAAAGCTCACCCTGAACTCAACCTGGGTTCTAGATTCGCTGCCTGATGAGTACAATTAAACAGGTTTAGAAACCCAAATTGTTTGTGTATTAGATTAGTTTCATCATCATAATTAAAACCTTGTCTCAACTATGTTTGTATCAAATACTCGAATTCTACATCGCCATTTCAGTCTTATCTTAAGTTAAATCCTTGAATAGGTTGCAAATTGCAACTCTCCATATCTATATACTATCCATCTACTAAGTGAGAATTTAACAAAACCATTTGCTACTATTTTGAAACACACCTTCCTTGAAATTATTGATTTATAGGACACATATTTCTATTAAAAGCTTCTTCTTCTTTTTTCCCATTTTCATTATTTTTAGGCATTTTAAGGCTCTTGGGAGTGACTCGGTCTGACTAGACTAAGTCAAGTCAGACTAAGTCAACTAACTTAAGCGACCAAATTGTCCCCAAGTCTTGACTTTAAAAAACTTAGATCTTGAACTCAAGGAACTTTGGCCCCAAGCTTTTCAAAAACTCTAGGCCTTGAGGTGGGCCTTATAGTGTAAGTTTGTGAAGGACATAATGTGGAAATGTTGATGGGATCTACTTTTTTAAGATTGGCACTATTATGGTAATTGTTGGTATCACTATTCATTCTCTTCATCCGTCCGCTCCATCGAGAAGAGCCAACTCGAGAGCTTCACCACGGATCCACCAATCGTGAGTACTGCGCTTTTCCTGCGCATCACTGGGCCACCACATTTTGTTTGGCAATCTGAGGATTCTTCGGGCTAAGTCTGGGCCTGGGCTCTGATACCACTTGTTAGGACAGTGGACCACTACAAACTCCACATTGATATGAGGCCTTTTGGGTAGAACCCAAGAACAAATCCATGAGGTTCCCCTTGATTCACACTAAAATTGAGATTTTGCGATAGTCATTTATGGATATTTACTATTATTTCTTCAATTTTAACCACTTTTAAAAATACAATTCTCACCATCATCATCATCATTATTATAAAATAGGATTATATTAGAAATACAATTCTTAGAGTAACTAGATATTTACATGAAACAAATGGGTCGTTGAGTCTTAAAATTATAACTCACAGAAAAACAGAATTGACCCATGTTGAGCAAAGTGGAGACAAGGCATTGGAGTGTGTTTAATTGTGGAGTGACACTTTGATTGAAGTTGCACCTTTCGTACGAGGATGGTTAAACTAGGTTTGTTGCATGGAGCTAATGTGATCCATGAAAAAATGACAGAAGTTAAAGTACATGAAGCTAACATGTACATTGGATCTATATAGCTACACCTTACAAGAAAAGGTTATAATGATGAATGGGCACGGAAAGAAAATCTACAAGTGATTAGGACACAAAGACACAAGATTACTAATATCCCTTATGAAGTTGTCAAATGTCACAAATTTCAGCAATTAGACGGGTTGAGAGATTGACACAAACCCAAAATGTTGTGATAAAAGGCATTCATTCAAGATCATGAAAGTTGCAAAGAACATGGTTTTATAGGGAGTTGATGCATTTTAGTGGGCACAAAAATTGGAAACCACAAAGGAGAGATGTAACTTTTCTGCTGCTTTTACCACCCCAAACTAAAATCAGTAAAATCTCCAGTACTGATTTAGGTTGTAATGGGCAGAGAAACGGTATCTTATTATTGTGGTCTCCAATTTCCAAGCCACACAAAACACAAGCCCACCCCATTACCCCATAATCATCTTAGGGGTGCTCTTTGGGCCCGGCTTGGATATAAATCTGGGCTGTTTAATATTTGGGCTAGGCTTGGAGTTCAGTGATAGAAAGCCAGAAGCCTGATCAGACAGGCCCGAATAAGAGTGCTTGTAGTTTAGTGATCGTTTATCTAAACTATTGCTAGAAAGCCCAAATATGTAATAAAAAAAAAGCCCAGCTCTATCCGGTCCAGTGTTTCTTACGTCAGCCCGGGCTGGAATGCCTCATTCCGGCCCAACCCAGCCATGAACACCCGTAGATGGAGTATTTAAGGCAATTCTCATTTGGGGTGCATCCTCTCCCTGTATTTCCTTTACAAAAGCTTAGAATCCATCTGGACACTCTCTGTTATATTCCATCTGTCCACTGAAAAGCTTCCCAAGAACAAACCTACTTGTCGGTAAGAGTATCTCATATACCTCTTACTGCAAAAGAAAATCCAAAAATAAGTTCTTCGAGGGAATTGCACTTTCTCTTTTGTGCGTAGATCAGCGAATCGAGTAGCTCATGCTTTATCTAGAGCTGTAGATTCTGGGTCTGGTCTTGAGGAGTGGAGTTATGCTTCCCCCTCGTTTATCATTGATGTATTGGCTTCTGATTCGTATTAATGAAGTTCACAAATTTCTTGTAAAAAAAAAAAAAAAAGAATTGACATCTTAATCAGACGTGAGCTTTGTTCATTCAGATGCTTTCTTTCTTCAGTGAACTATGGCTAAAAGAATGAAGATGGAAACAAAATGGGAAACAACAGTAAATTCAAAAGAGCAAACTCCTGTGTAAAATGGACAAGCACTTGTTATTACTGTTGTATTTTGAATTTGCCCAAGGTCTCATTCACTATAAAATATTACCATTCAAATATAATATAATGTAAACTATTCATTGGGCTATGGGAGGATTCAAAAAAGTCATAGGAATTATGAGCCATCACTTGAATTGTGTCGGGCTTTCCGGAGATAATTATGCAAGTCTGAATGGCTTTTCAGCTTTTAGTTCCAGGGGGCCCATGGTAACATTTTTCAGACCATTGATAACATGAGCACATCCATGCACTGGGAAGTTTGACTGTGGAATATCCAAGCCATGGGCTTTCAGTTGCACCAGTGTGACCAATGATTCTCCCAGTTTAGAGATATGTAATGCATGGACTATCCATGATAGGGTGTGAACAACTTTGGATGCCAATGAGAGGATTCCTTACTTTATGGGTTTTTGTTTTCATGAAACAGGAATTGCAATCCTATCCATCTAGTAGGGAATCGAAATCCTATCGACCCGGGAAAATTAATGCATTTTCCCCTATTTTTCAGAGAAAATCGGTCTTACTAATCAATGGAACTATAAGCTGCAATAAAAATCAAAATAATTTTCCTCTCCCCACTGGTATATCACTGCTTGCCGCACAAACACCCTTTTAGAGACTGGAGTTCTTCCTCTAAACATGAAAGTTCAAACCCCCATAACCTTAAATCACATCTAATGTCCATCTTCTTATTTAATGAGACCATGAAACTAATTGAAGCATTGCATATATAAATGAGATCATGAAACTGTTTGCAAAAGGTAGTAAAAAGTGATCCTTACATCATTCTCATTCTCCTGTTTGTGTTTGCTTCTCTTTTTACTACTACCGAGGGAGCGTCCTAAAGTCCATGAAAAATTAAATAAGGCTTTCCCTCTCTTATTACCTTACCACCAAAACATTCAGCTTTTTAGCATCTTTCTATTGCTTTCGGCGCATAGTCCGAATGAGCTGGGGTCTTTGACAAATCAAGACGTACGTGCAGCTACTTTTTGCAAGTGGGCCCCATGGTCCCAGGTCTGATTGGGCCTACAGTAGAAAAAGATGCTAAAATCATGTGCAGATTAGATCAATAGATGCTCCACCAGTCATTGGCCTGAACACTATACCTACATGAATGAAGGGTTGGGATCTCACAATGTGGAATATGAAGTCACATAAGAAAATTGCATGAATAATCCCTGGTCCAGGAGAAGAATCAATGGGCTAATATCATGGTAACTTAATTGGGCTGGCTCATGAACTTGCTTGACCAATATCTTTCACCCAATTCTCAGGTCATATCCATGTAAAAGCTGTTGGAGCCGACCCTTCTGCATGGATGGGGCCTACGGCTTAAATCACTTATACGGTGAGGCCCACAAAAGAATGTCACATAGGTAACATGTCTAATAGGTAGGGGTGTTGATGAGCCAGTTGGGCCGGGCTGAGGCATACCCAAGCTGAGCCGTTGACCCAACTTGAGAAACACAGGCCGAACCGGACTTTTTATTAATTATTTGGACACTCTTTATTTGGACCGGGCCAGGAGTTGGGCTTTCTATCACCTAATCCAAGCCCATCCCAAATATTAAACGACCCAGTTATACATATATCCAAGCCCCATACAAAGCGGGCCCAGCCCATGAGCACCCCTAAATTGTCCAAGATAGAGGTTATCATCTTGTAGATGGATTGCAGCTGGGCTGCCCAGTTTAGGAGATTTCTATTAATTTAAGGGTCTAGATCTAGTTCACTGAGAGTGAGAGGTTGCCCATTTGTAAATTTCAACAATTCCACCTTTCTTTTCCTTTTTCTTTCTTTCCTTTCTTTTTTATTTCTGTTATGAACATCTGCTGCCTTTGTTCTCTCTCGTTCTCTGCTTTCTGCACTGTCCTCTTTAAGATACGAGTATGCAAAAACGACACAAAAGATTCAAGTGAGCGTATTCCAAAACGCAGAAGACCAGTCACATTTTTATGGCTAAAAAGCTTGTTAACATCCTTTTCTTCTTCATTTCTCTTCTCACTATCACCTGTTCAGGTCAGTGCATAACTTTCTGCCTCTCTCTCTCATCTCCCTCTCTCATTTATTATTCAAACGAAAGAGAGAAATCAAAGAACACCCATCAGTTCATTTCTCAAAATCCTGTAGAACAACTCTTATGGCATTGCTAAGATGTCAATGAAAGCAAACTGATACAGAAAAATGAGCCATCTTCTCCCTTTATTGTCATACGGTTCTGGTTCTTCTGAATGTGAGAAAAAACAGAACTTGGGAAAATGAAATCCCTTTTTTTTTTTTTAATGGTGGGAAAATGAAGTCCTTTCTACAAAGGAAAATCTCTGTTGGAATTTCTCAAACACCCGTGCATGCTTTCTTACCAATCTACTTATTACAGTAGTGATAGCTTCACACACTGCCAAAAATTCTGAAAATCTGCATGATCACAAGAATTTGTGGGTTATTTGCAGAGATGTCACCAATGCAAGTACATGAGCAGAGGGAGCTCAAGAGAAAAGAAAAGATCTTTTCCTCTTCCCGCAAAGAACATTTCAACAGAGACAAATCCACTATAACAACTAAAACAGCTCAACATGTTACCATCACCCCACCAACAACTAATGCTGTGACGAGAGTTATGTTCCAAGCTACAAATCCAACAGCAACAATTGTCACCATCCCCTCCACTGATCCTACCCCTCTACTTCCGATAGATCCAGTAACAACACCAGTATCCACGCCGATCACAGTCCCTACCACACAACCTGCAACAAACCCAGCTCCAACCAATCCTGTTCCATCCTCTGGTAGGATTCCCACAACTACAACTTCCCCAGTGGATTCAGGGCAGATCTGGTGTGTGGCCAAGGCAGGCGCATTGGACTCTTCACTCCAGGTTGCGCTTGATTATGCATGCGGGTCTGGAGGCGCTGACTGCACAGAGATCCAACCGACAGGGAACTGCTACTTCCCGAACACCATTCACAACCATGCTTCCTATGCATTCAACAGTTACTACCAGAACAATCCAGTGCCATTTAGCTGTGAATTTGGAGGAACTGCCATGCTAGTCAACCTTAATCCAAGTAAGAGAAGCGAACTTCATTTATGGATTGATTTGTAAGATTTCCATCTCTTACATTCACTGCCCTTGCTCTTTCAACAGGTTCTGGATCCTGCATCTTTCTATCATCAAGGTACCTGTATTATCTCGTACTCCTTACATAATCCTAAATAACTGCGTGAGTAATGGTCCAGTGTAGTACTCAGGAGCCAGGAAAATGGTCCAGTGTATTATCTCGTATTCAGCTGGGTGAGAGACAAGTCAGGTTGGCGGTGACATGTGCAGGTGACCGTATGAATAGGCTAATAGGAGGTGGGTGAGGTTTTCCCCCCCATCAAATCATCCTAAGAACAGTGAGATAGCCAGGAAAAGAATTCAGCCCATACAACTCAAATTTTCAATGCCCAAAGTTACAGCACTAGGATTATTGGATGGGGTGAAACTTTAACACCACCTATCCAGCATGGTCACCTACAGAATGCAGGGTGGCAAATTGCCCACTCCTAATGTTGACTGTCATCATTATCTAACCATTTATCATGCCTAACACAAGCTGCTAAAGTGGGTCTCAGGTGGTACAACCGATTGAACTTGGTTTATGTCTGTGTGCAAGAGGATGGATGTGTGCTTGCAGGGTAGTCCATCAGTCTAAACCATTCCAAACCCTTGACCACGCAGGAATTTTTTTTTGATGTGCCCCCCACCCCTAAAAATAATAATAATAATAAATAAATAAATATATTTTTTTCCACATTAAAGCCCACCCAAGCTAAATTTTCTGGTTCCACCCCTGCATGACACTTTCATGATTTAGCATACAACTCAGACATGGGATTTTTTTTTTCTTAAAAAAAATTGTAATTCCTTACAATTTGGTAATAATTGGTTTTCATTTTATTTTGTCTGGTTGTGCAGTTATAGTTCATCATCATCAGCATTGGACAACAGAAACCCTACAAGCTCGACGACCCCCTATGGATCTGGAACAACTTTTTATAGTGATTCCGTCTCTACTTCAGTGGATTTGCAATTCCTGGTTACCTTCATGTTGCTAACAACATCCTGCATCATGTGGGAAATAGACCTTCCGCTTCCGGTCATGTAATTTCAACTATGAATCAAGATATCTCAAACTTGGGGAAGATTACTGTGTATTTGCTTGTATATATAGAAAATGCTGCTCTTCTACTACTCGAGGCACTGAGTTACTAACTTGTTCTGCTGAAATTCTGGAAAAAGCAGCTATGTCCTAAAATGAGGTCTGGGGTTTCTAGGTTGAATGTTTGACATCAAATGCGTTATTAGTAAATGTTAAGGGAAAAAGTTATATACTGATATATGAAATTCAGCTAGTATTAAAAATTATATTTCCAAACGTGCACATAATTTTGCACTCATGACAAGAGCCTGTAGCATTGTTGGAAGATGCCCACTGTTGTAACCAGAGGCTGCAGGACCGAGTCATGTCACCATTCAAAATAATAATAATAACAACAACAGCAACAACAATTTTCATACTCACTAGCACCACAGATGTAACACATTTGAAAGCAGCATACTAGTAACACAACATTTGATTTTCAGTTGTTCAATGATTCACAGCAAATGAACCAATCTGTGCAAACTTAAGAGGAGCATTTTTCACAATTGGTACTATGTGTATTACAATGCTAAATCAAATATGTGATTTCCAAAAAAAACTGGTTTGCAAAAACCATTTGCTAACTCAAACAGTATAAAGAGGAAATACAACAAAAAAAAAAACAGAAGAAGCTCAACTCAAAGTTGCTACATGAAGACCTCCCGGTGTACCATTGCTTTGGTTCATATATAACAACATTAGGGAAAGTTTTACCATCTCAAAAATACCACTAACACCAATACCGACACAGATATTGCAATTTTGAAACTAGGGCCCTCCCAGAAATTTTGCTTGTAGAGGCCCTCACCTCCACTCTCTTGCTTGTTGGCCAGCTGATCGCTCAGCTCCATCAAAGCTTTATCCCCTCTCTCTCCCATCTATTTCAATTGCAACACAACATAATCCCATTTTTAGCCACAATAAAATAAATGCGGGAACAACAAAAAATGATTGTAATTTCACCACTGCCATAATCTCATGAAGAAATAGGAAAAATGGAAATGGAAGACCAAATCAAATAGAGAACGAGCCACTAATTTAAACTTTGTGGAACAAAAACCATGGAACCAACATAATTTCTAGAAGAACAATGGAGTATGAACTTGCGTTTGCTTCCCGACAGAAGCCCTGTTAATTTTTGAAAAAAGGAGATCTCAAAGCAGAAAAAAGATCTAAAAAAGGATTAAAGATGATAAAATTCATTGCCTAACAAGAGTTTGTTATTATCAACACCACTGACATGAGAAGAATCTGCCTCCAATGGTGTGAAAATGATAAAAATCAAAGGTAGCCTGCAGTCAATATGAAAGAAAAATACCCTTTGAAGCTTCCACATCTGGAAATGAGCTTCCTGAAGACAGAATTCCAACTTTAATACCCGCTTCTTGAGCTCTTTTTCAGATTTCTGATGCCTCCCCAGCTGTCCAATAAGCAGAAGAGTTCATTAGACATGCATTCATTATAACTCAAAGAAAGAACTAAAAAAAATCTGATACAGGTCTATGTTGGTCCATAGCACAGGTGAGGATAAGTTAAAAGAATCAAGTTTTGGATTAAATGCAGATAAAACAAAAAAAAAATGCTAAAAAAAGGATCGGACCAGAAAAACCTGCATGGGGTCCTTTCTTGCTAATTGTTGGTGATTTGCAGCTTCCCCAAAATATCGCTCAAATCAGTATGATATTCGCCAATGGAGTCATCTTCACAAGGTCCTACTTTCTAGTTGAAGATCCATGAGAGGGAGAGAGAGAGAGAGAGAGAGAGAGAGAGAGAGAGAGAGAGAGAGAGAGAGAGAGAGAGAGAGAGAGAGAGAGAGAGAGATGAACTATGATAATGTAAGCTTACATGGTACATTTGTGAGGTCCATTTGGAACCACCACCATTCCAGGAAGAGTGATCATGATCTCACATGCTACCCTTCTCGTACCATCTGAGACCGGCAGCATTCCCCGAGGGTGTTGGTTAGGAAGGTCTCATTGTCGATTAGGGGATGCCTGAAATCACACTGGTTGGATAACGATAGCCGTAGATTAAAGGCCAAAGTATTTATAATTTTGAATTAGGATTATTCCATCTAATCATGAATACCACACTAGTTGTCAAAGACTTGGCAGTTGGCACATGCCCAATTCAGGTATGGGGGTTTCATCCGACCTTTTACTTTCATAGTGTTGGGCCCACAAAAGGATTACACATGCAATCAGATTTCATATGATCATCCATATACAGAATATGACTAATGAAAAATTAGACAACATTAGTGAGCACGTAAGCACAATTTTTTGGGCCCATATGGGATTTAAGTTGCTTGAGTTACCCTGGAATGAAAAATGTTCAATCTAGTCTCAAAGGCTAAAGTTAAAAAGCTGTACATAATTAATTACTCAACCAAGTTTTTCATTGCTCTCATCCTATGTAACAGAACATACAACAGAAATCTTTGAGTAACTATGAGAAGTTCTAAGTGGAAAAAACAGTATTTATTAACAGAAGAAATGTGAAATGGGTAAATGATCATAAGAACAAATATATATTCTGTTGATAGGGATAAAAACGCACCTCTAGTTCCAGTTCCTTGGTCCTTGTTATCCAACCATCTGTCATATCCTTAATCTCATCTCTCAGTGTGGCTATTTCTTCAACCATCGTGCTAAGCTGTTTATTTACTTTCTCGAAATTCTTGGAGAAAATCATTTCAAAAATCTTCTTCAACTCATAATCATGGTTAGCTCCAGCTTTCATAATTTCATGCATTATCTCATGACCAATTCTTAGGACTTCATCTTTCAATTGCTTTTGGGAGACTTCCTTTACTTGAAAATCCATTTGCAACAAATCTAGCTTTTCTGTTAGCCTATTAACTTGATTCTCATGCTCTTCCAAAAAACGGATTTTCTCATCTAGACTTATCAACAAGTCTAAACATTGTGACTGCACATAATGTGTTGATGTAGCACTTGGATCTGAAGTTGCTTGCGTAAGTGAAAGCTGTGGCCTTAGCTTATCTAACTCGTTCAGGTACTGCATTGCATGAAAGTGTAGCAGAGAAATAAAAGGAAAAAGAAAATGCAGCTCAATTATCAGACTGGAATTGATGTAGGTCGTATTCCCAGAAATATGAATAAGTAAATGCAGTTTAATCCGACCAGACTGTAATTGATGTAAGTCATATTACCAGAAATGTAACATTGGAAAGGAATATCCAAGATGATTAAGTGAATGCAATGATCTAGTTTCAAATAATGTCAAGGGAGGGGTTGTAGTTATCCGAATAATACAAATACAATATAGCTTTGCCAAACCCCCTGCTTGGTGGAATGGTAAGGCATCCCTCCATTATGGAGGCTGTACAGGAATTGAGCTGGTGACAGGTTACCCGGATGCACTGATGCTCCTCCACTGGCTGGTGGTGAGTTTTTGTATTGAAAAAAAAAAAAAAAAAAAGAACCTTCATTCATCATGTGATAAACTAGATAATGTGTAATGGTCTTTTGTTATAAAGTTAAGGTAAATTTAACTACCTGTAACACACAGACAGTTTCCAGCTAAAAACACTGTAATCTTATCATCTAGTTCTTCCCCACAACAGAGAAATTTATATCAGTTTTTTAATGAGTTGATAAATACATAATTTATTGCAGTCCATATTAGCACTATAGGATTCTTCTTCGGTGATAAGCAGATCTACAAAAAACTTAATAGTCAAAATGGACATGTTTCCAGAGACCCATTATTCACTTCAACATCTGAAAATCAAGACAGAAATTAAATACAAAAATACAGGAAAGTAACATGAAGAAAAGATTCAGTACAACTAAGACAGAAGTTAAGCAATGAGGACCAAGCAACCAAAAGCGATATCACATTTAAAGGTGTGAAAGAGAAAAACCATGAGAATGTGTGCTATAGGAGCTTACTTTAAAGTTCAGAAATCTGTTTTAGCGCAGTGAAAGGATAACATCAGGTTCAGGCCCAGCCACATGCAGACAACATGCATATTTAATCGAGTCTAGGTCTAGTTCAGGTTCCAGGGGCAGGATCCATACATGGAATTGAGTGGGTATGGTGGGTGGATCTAGTACTCAACCAAAACTCAATAGTCAATACAATTCTTGATCTGGATCAGATTACACATAGCTTTGGGTCTTAAAATTACTCTTATGTTTTGCTGCTTCTTTTTTTTCTTCTTTAATCACTTTATGCTACAATACCAATTCCTGTTTCCAACAACTGCTGTGTCAATCATGGACAAAACTGAGCATTTCACAACTGACAGTAAACAAAAGAAACAAAACCCATCAAAGTGCTTAAGATGCTAACCTTTTTGGCAATTGATGCCGACTCCTGCACCTGCCCATTCCTCTCTTCCAGGCTCTTCTGTAATTGGTAAATCTCATCCTCCATCCTCCTCGCCTTCATCTCCGCCACCTAAAAAACCCCAATACCATTAAAATCATGAATCATCAACACCAATTCACAAAATCATCCAAAAAAACCATGCCTTTCTGTTTTGGGTTTCTCTGGCTAAAGATTCCTCCTGCAATGCCAGCTGACCCCGAACTTCCTCGAGCTCAGATACCAGCGCAATGACATTCCTCTGAAAATTCAGTTTCTTTTCGCTGAGATCTTTCAACAGAGGATCCACTTCTCCAACAGACGATGACACCTTATCCGATTTCGACATTCCTAATAAGAAAAACTCTAAAAAGAACCTAAATTCGTAGCAGAGCTTCTGCTACAGCCTACAGTAGCTGCTCCTATAAAAATCTCTTCTTTCTTGGGTTCTTAAATTTCGAAGAAAAGATAGCCGTTGTGAAATTAATACGAGGGAATTCGAATACAGGAGTGAGAGAATCAGATCAAATCCTCACCAATCTTCTTCTGTGATCGATGGAGAGAGAGAATTGAAATCCGGGGATCTTTGAAAAAGAGCAGAAAACTAGGGATTTTGGCGTTTTGGGTGGGGCACGAAACGCCCCTTTCAGTTAAAATTCCGGGCTTTTAAACCGAGAGCCGTTTTTGTCTGCATGTATCAGATAGAGAATGATTTGATTGCTACAGCCTAGAGAGAAGGGGTTTTTGTTCCAAGGAGAAGCTATTCTATTCTCGCGCCGATTTCACGCATTGCTGCGATCATCTATCTGATCGGGGACTCATCATCAAGTGGGCCCCACCCATGAGATTTGAACGGCCGTGATCCATCTCTCAAAAAAATAAAGAAAAAAATGTGGCTCGAAGCAAGCGAGCCTTTGGTTCTTCGGCTCGTACTGACCGAGGCATAAGCGCGGGAATGATTGGGATGTCTCTAACTGTAACTGCCGCCATGCACCTGGTGCAAGCACGTGTGGAGCAAATAAGGTCCGTCATCTTTTGTAGAATTGTTAAGTGTTTTGTACCCCTGCACAGAAAAATAAAAAATGGATGGGGGCCAGGCCAGCGGTTAAAAATTGCAGCCATCAGAATGAAGAATAGGCATCATGTCACTTTATGGCCCTTTTAATTTCATCAACTGTTGCTGTGGGAGCTGCTGATTTGGTGAGAGATCAGATTCTTATGAACATCAGATAGAGACTCATGAGCTGAGTGTCATTTGCTTCAAGGTTCACGTCTGTCCGTGACAATCTGAGGGGCCCTTGACAAAACTACATACAGTATTTTCAAAGAGGTTAAATGGTTATTATTAGGGAGGCTGGATATTGATTGCTATCTCCCTTAATTCATGTTTCATTAATTGGGAGATTATTTGAGTGCCATTTATAAAATTTTACTTTTGTTTTTTTCAAAACCATTTTTAATATTTCTTTTTTTTTTTCTTTTTGGCTAAATCGTGCTACTTGCGACAGGATTAATCCCTGGGCGCATGCACAACCCCACAACCAACATCTTTTTTAGAAATATGAATTCAATTTAATGAAACAACCGGGTCATTATTATTATATAATTCCTGCCCCCCAGAAAAGCAGACAAATAGTCTTATTACATGCTTCCTCCGCTATATGTTGAGGGTCAACATCAGCCCATCTCAAGCCCCTCACCAGAAACAATTTTTTGTACAAAAGTAGCAGTGGACCTACCTACATTGTCACTAAATTAGTTTTTTCTTTTTTTTTTTTATAAAAGGTAAGTACTAAGTACTTACACACTCACCCAATGAAAGAGAGGTGCGTCACCAGCTAGGCTACCAGTTAGTTGCAGCAATATTATTCCATCACCTGAATAAAATGTATCCGATGCAATTACATGATGGTGAGATGACTTCTATAGAGCCTACTTTAAGGTCCCATTAGACAAAACAAAAAAGAGAAAAAAAAAAAGGTGGCGTGATCTGTGCATGTCTTGTTTGGGTTGTGTAGTTTCATCTTCATCTCAAGCTAAGGCCGTATGACTTAAATAAAACATTAGAAGTCAAAGAAGACTGCAGAGGAGTGCAAATTCAACCACCCTTCTGATTTTTCTGAACTCCACCTCGCCACACTACCACCCGCAACCCACAAACTGGCACTCATCCGACTGGGTCCAGGACAGTCCTCACACTATTGCTTCATGGCGGGAGATCACAACTATACACTCTTGATTATTATCCAACAACCATCAGTTTAGGCATGACTCTGCTAATTTTTACTGCCGGACCCAAGCCTGGGTATAGGAGGACGGTTGCATTAGCTAGGTTGACAGCCGGTGTAAAATTTTATCACAACGCAAACAAACCATCAGTTTGAGCATGAGTTCTTAAAACCAGTTCAGAATTAATAGACCAGCAACTGATCAGTGTAATTTATTTGAGCAATGGAAGCAAAAAGTAGAGACATACAGTAACTAGCAGCTCAGATCTGAAAAGAAATCATCATTGTTAATGATTTTTAAAATGTCTTAGAAGTAAATAAACCTGAAATTATTATATACAGCAAAAAAAAATGAAGTTTTAATTGAAACTGGGATAGAATATCAATAATCCTTGACCAAAATCATTACATCACAATTCTGCCCACTAAATACTGATCATACTAAACCAGCACTATCTACACCACTCTTCGGCTTCACCCCAGTTTGGCTTGATCCTAACTCTCCTGAGAGGTTTACAAAAAGACAGTTAAGAAGTCCAGTAAGCCACATTCAACAAATCAATCATCTTTAACCGGATTTCACAATGATCCAATGGATAGAGACCTGAAAATAATATAAAGATCGTAACATTCTGGATTTTGCTCCACTTTAATGGCGGCCCGCGAAACTAGGAGAAAATTTGATGCTAACCTAGAATGTATGCATGTGAATGCGCGTTGTGTGTGTACGCGTGAGAGAGAGAGAGAGAGAGAGAGAGAGAGAGAGAGAGAGAGAGAGAGGTGGTGGATGGCTTTGAATGCATTTGGATTGTACCCAAATTTTGCAATTATATATTCTGTGGCAAGCCATTGAAACTATAGAAGGCTCGTACCAGAATGGGTAGGGTGAATGGTTTTCCTCACTCTTATGCCCAAGCAAATGTTCGGATGTGTTTCAGATAAAAAATGTAACACATCTAATTTAATTGTCTGGAAAACCATCCTACTAGCCCAACTGCCTTTCTCAGAACACTTCCAAACACAAAATTGGATGCTCAACCACGAGGACTAGTGTAAAACAAAACCTTCAACAGATTCAACATTGCTAATGCTTTTGGAGGCTGTCTTGATACTGCATACACAGAACAAGAGCATGACATATTGTATTCTCAAAAAGTGTACTTTCAGCAAACAGATCTCAAAAAACTAAAATAAACAATTGTGGAAGCTCAAGTGAAACCAAAAGCAATAAACAAGCCTCAACATACGATTTACAAGGGTAAAGAATGACCAGGATATGAACATTTCTGCAACAAGAACGATAACTGAGAGATGACAGATGCAATTGCATGCCAACTGTGTTGACCACGTTGCCTATCGAGGTAGTACGTACATGAGAATCTCAATCTGAACAAACAAGATTAGTAGGAACCCAATGCTTGTACCGATAAGAGTCTCCTTGAAGTTGGGGCTGGAGGTGCCAGCCCAGGGATGTCTCTGATGTTTTTGTTGTTCGGATTAACAATCTAAAAAAAAACAAATAGTTGTTAGTAGAATGCACTTCAAAAATTCTCATGCATGTATATATGAGTAGGCATATTTATAAATCAATCCTGTAAGTAAATTCAGTGTGGTAAGAGCGAGTGACGATCATCTGAACAAAGGAATACAAAGGAACTCTAATATTTTCATCATTCATTCTTCAAGAAATATGACGGCATTATAGGCATTTGGGAATGTCAAGAGAATTTTAAAATGGTAAAATGAATATGATACAGCTAACACCACAATCTTGGAAATTTAGTGTAGCAGCAAAGAGACATGATTAAACAAATCTTTCTCAATTTAGGTTGCTACAGCCATGCCTTCCCCAGGGTCACTATTTGTTGTTAGTCCTAAATATTCTTCTCATAAAGATGATACATACATACATACATATAGCACTAAAACAAGGCGAAAAACTAAGCACTGAGAAACACAAGACAACTGATGGCACAAGTTATGGGTTCAACTTCTGTTTAGCTGCTCTAGGAAGGTGACCCTTTAAAGGAATGTGGATTTTGAATAGGATTCACAAATAAACTGTATTTCCTGCACAATAAAGGTGAGCTATGGAACAGTGCATAATGGAACCAAAGCAAGCTCTATATGAATATACCTCTCAAGATTTTTTTTTGAACATGCATTTTGGTGAATGATATCTTAATAAAGGTATATTGCGCAATCCAAGAATATGAAAGCAACATGTGTGCATGAGAGAGAGAGAGAGAGAGAGAGAGAGAGAGAGAGAGAGAGAGAGAGAGAACCTTTACGATGATGATGGCTATAACCCCGCAAACAATAAGAAAAAGAAAAAGCATGATACACTTGTCGGTAGCCACCTAAAATGCAAATTCATCAGTCAGTTCAACCCTCGAAAAATGAAAAAAAAGAAAGGATAATATAGAGTATAGAGGCCACTGAGCAACCTGTCTACCGATCTCCTTCACCAGCTGAGAAGCCTTCTTGATAGAAAAATGGATGGTATCTAACTCATTAACAACACGGCCCATTTGTTCAGTCTGCACATTTTCGGAATCAATTAATCACATAGTAAAATCAGATGTGCGGCGGCATTAAAAAGAGAGAAACCAAAAATCCACCAGTGGCAGCTTTCTCATTTGCAAGCAGAGGATTTCAATGCCTACTTACTTGACCCTTCAAGGTAACCGCTGTCTGAGCTCCAACTTCAATTGTTTGCTCAACAACCTGTGGATCAATCAAAATCATCAACAGCCTGTGGATCAATCTTCCAAGTAAAAACCACAAGTCATAGAAGAATGCTAGAAAGGAAAGGCAGCAATATTATATAGTCAACCTTTTTGGAGTTCTCAATGGCCTGATCAGTCTCATCCATCGCCTTCGTCCCAGCATGGATAAGCTCTTGATTAGACATTTCTGCAAGAAGAGAGGAGTTCAGCAAATGTGAAAGCATGAAAGAATAAATCATGTTTGCATGACAGGGGTCAAAAGCAAGAAATCATTAGGAAAAGATCATTTAGACATGCATTAAAGGTATTAAAATCTGTAACTGTTAATCGCAAACTGTCAAAAAAGAACACTATATTACATTGGCCTCACACTGCTTCAGTTTGAAGTGATAATTTATTTACAGAATCGCATAATGATACAATAGAATCTAGGGGATTACTTAGCAATGAAAATAAATAAAATCAAATAAGCAGGTTGTCCTTGCTAGCTAAGAAGATGAAACATATACTGATAATCCAAATAGATTTCAACTATCAATCAATCAATATTTCATAAAGCAGAAAGAGATCAAGACTCACTCGACGCCATTTGCACATTATCTTCAGCTGCAGGGTCACTACTTCCAGCTCCCATGTCAAATAATTCAACTCTTTTATTGCCAAGGCTACTTGTGTACCTGCATCTCATCAAATTACACCCTTTAAGGGATACAAAAATAATAATATGAAATTCACACCATAGCAAAACAGATAGAGATAATGAGAAAAATGAATAGCACCATAGGATGCTAGAAGAAAAGCAGATACGAAGATGCTTAAATGGAAGTTTAAGGAACTTTCTAGCAAGGCCCACTTACCCTGTGACGTCCAAATTTGGCACCATCCAACTTAAATTTGCCATTGGCTTTATCGCTGAAATTGATATTTATCTTACAATAACTACGTTTAAACTTCATCCTCTAAATCAATGGTCAATTTTTTTGTATGGGGCTGCTGCTTTTTTTATCGGCTTAAATTATGAGGATCTTTCTTTTATAGGGCTGCTCCTTTGACAACTCCTAAACCAAATCCAGACCTGCACATCCCCACCCTTCAAGGTGAATGGCGAGGTTCACAAACTTCCTTACAGTTCTTTTCTCACCTATTTGGCAACAGCTTTGTGAGTTATATTTGTGCTTTGTATCCCTTTTTCCATTAATGAAATTTGTTACCGCTTCAAAAAAAAAATATTTTTCCACTCAGCACTATTTAAAGCCATATTCTACGCAACTCCACAATCTGCAACTACCAAGCCTTTCCTCGCTACTTCATGTTGTTCCTTGCACTTCAAATCCTACTTCATGTCTTTCCTTGCACTTTCAGTTTTGCTGCTCATATATGTGAGCATTCCTAATGATACATAGCCATTTTTTTCCCTTATAGCATGTCCTCTTGTGAGCTTTACACAATTGCTTGTTCCATAGCATGAATTATGGAGTCAGGTGTTTCATCCATCACTTTTCGTTTTCTTTCTTTTTTCTTTTTTTTCTTTTCTTTTGTGTCTTTTATTGAATTGTGGGCTTCTTTGACTGCCCATGCATCACACAAAAAGATAAGAGTAGGTATGAATAATCAATAGGAACAGAGAGGCACAGGTCCTAATACAAATAACAGATGCATGTTCATACACACATGGTTGTATGCAAGATTGTTCAGTATTCACTGGGAGAAGCCTACTCACGTTTTTCTCAGAGCGACATACGAATTCAACTCTTTGATCTGTATTGAATAATTGTAATAAATTAGTTGCAGATAATGCATCAACAAAGGACTGAACTGGAAATCTATAAATGATAAAAGAACCCTCATTGCCTGACCATTGATTGCTTTTTCTCGTTGAGTTCTTTATTTACGTCAGGAGGATTTCCACTCTCTGCATCTTTAATTTCACGATCATATTCTTTGATAAGCCTGCAAAACAATTGTCTCATACGGACACTTATACAGCATCAAAACTAAAATTAAACAGAACCAAGAACACAGTCTCGAAGTTATTCCCTTAGGAGGAGATCAAACTCAAACTTGAATGCCATGTTATCCAAATGAAAGCTAGTGAGTAGTGACATCTCAATGGCAAGACAGGACAGAGTCCAAAGAAATGCAGATCAATGAAGTAGCAGTTGACACAGAAAAGAATAAATGGTTGAGCAAACTGACCGCTTGCATTCCCTCATCTTCCCCGTGAGTTCCTCCAATTGCTTGGATTGTCTATTAGGGTCTTTAATCTTATCCAGTTTCTGGAAGCCATTTCTGCAAGGAAAGGTAACATTCTTCATTAACACATGAATCGCCCAAAAAAAAAAAATTTCCTAAAATCCTAAAAGAAAGATAAAATGTTGATATCTACTAAAAGTCTTGTCTCAAATCCATATCTAATATAAGTCTCTCTAAAACTGGGATC
Source organism: Litsea cubeba (assembly GCA_012931725.1). Taxonomy (NCBI): domain Eukaryota; kingdom Viridiplantae; phylum Streptophyta; class Magnoliopsida; order Laurales; family Lauraceae; genus Litsea; species Litsea cubeba. Next base: position 1,537,526 of record CM022953.1, on the reverse strand, counting down.
TTGCCAATGGATATTTTACTCATAGGTTCTACTGCCAACAAGAATGATTCAGTGCAAGTTATCAAAAAAAAAAAAAAAAAAAAAAGAATGATGCAGTGCAAGCTGTCCAAATCCGCATGCAGCGTAGTGTTAATCCTAGGGTTACAGCCTAATATAGTGTTGGGCTAGATACTTTGTTGTGTTCACTTGCATTCATGGTGGGCGATTCGATAAGAAAGCCCACCATGGATAAGGTATTGCCTAAATCTCATCCTTATTGAGCATGGCCATATGATGAAAGATGCATCGCATACAAATTCGACAGAAAGAAGACTTAAGTCCAATTACTCATTTTGCAGACCCACATATCATCCACGTTCCCCTCTCAAAATGATCATCCCCTGCAAATGGTCGAATAGTCCCATGAGGCCATGACTGGCCTGGTGATTTTGCCTACTAGTACCGATGCTTAGCCACACTTTTCCTCATTAACCTAGAAAATAGTGTCACTCCAATCCTTACATATGAACCAAAGGACTCCCATTTGGCAATCTTATTCATATGATTGATTATAAATTCAGTGAATTTTTTTTCCAAGCATTTGAGAAGATACAAACAAACATTGGGTCTTAATCAACTTTAAGAAAAAAAAAAGTAAAAGAAAAACCCTATTTTGGCACCTTACTGTTTCCCTAGAAGATAAAACTCCCTCTTGTTTCATCTTTTGTTAAGACAGTTTCAGAAATCAGGAGAACATTCTCTCTGATCCAAAACTCAACTTTTCATCAAACACAACCAATTCATACTCAAATCTCATTGTCCACTATTCCCATTCCCAAACAGCAAAAGAAAACCAAAAAATTCAAATCTAATCACATCCTGTAAAAACACCACTTCCATTTTTCAGCAGGATTCAAAGACCACAGATCCAAACCACAGCCATCAAAAGAAGTCAGACAAAAGAGCATCTAATGAGAAGGCATTTTGAGTATTTCTTACGCGAGAGCACGGAAATGGTCGCGGATCTCGCCGTCGATCTGCTCCAGCTGCGAGTCGTCCGCCATATCAACTCCAACTTCAACTTCAAATCCGAAAAATCAATGCAGAAAACACCACGAACTGATGATGATGATGATAAAGAAGAAAAAAATACTCGATTTTTCGATCGATCTCACGTCAAAAAGGGTAAAAAACCCTAACCCTAGAAGAACACGTGAGGCGCGTGTGGTAGAGAGATTTGGAAAGAGAAGGGGGTTTGAGAGAAAACGGAGCGGATTTGCAAGAAGATCGGTGGTCTGAAAACCGGAAAATTTTCGGTTTTTTGCTTCTTCTGGTAATTTCGCTGCGAGTTTGAAATTCTAAGATGCGCCGAGGTTCGAAGAGACCTACGATTAATCGTCGTTGTCCGAACGACCTGGTTCTTGAGGCGGGTGCAACTTGAGTTTATCATGATAAGATATATTGATATTGATATTGATATCAATATCATATGCTTATTAAAAGACTTGTGAAAAAATGGAAATGGTGAAAAATATTTATGTGAAAAAGAATGGAAAATCATTAGCTCTGGCAAAGATCTTTTTTTTTTTTTTCTTTTTTGGGCTTTTGCAAAGAATAAAGGTTAAATAAAAAAATTAGACTCTAGATGGAGTCAATTTAGTGAGAAAGGGTCATTAGTACATACTAGTGGAAGCTATTTTTGTGAAAATAATTTTTTTTTAAATATATGAAAATGTTACCGATCAATCATGGTTCCCACGTCACAATGGGCAACTCCTACCCATGCATACGGCAACAGCCCCACGTGAATGACAGACTGCATGCGATGACGTGGCGGACCGTAATTGGTTCATTCATGGTCATCATAGAGTAACGCCTACTAGAATTCAGAGGCTAAAATATGTGATTTGCTCCACATGTCTTAACCAACTTTGTATTGTATACGTCATTTGTGATTAATGTGTATTAATATATATCCACTCTTATTTTTAAAAACGAAAGTCATTTAATAAGTGGATCCGGACCCGTACCCGGACCCGGACCCAAGGTTGGATTCATTTTATTAATTAGCACCACAACCCCACCCAGCGCAGGCTAGAAAGCAGATTGAAAAAAAGAAAAGAATTATTGGGGTATTTGTGGGTGGGTGAGCGAGGTGGAAATGTGCTGTCTCCTAAAAAGCCCCAATGCCAACAACCATATGGCAACCAACAGGTGGACCCAACTGGAGAATGTCTCCACTCTCCAGCCTGCATCCAATTTCTCGGTTGATTCTGCTTCTCCTCTCGCGATAAAATAAAATATCGTGGTAAAGTAAAGGTGTTTCAGCCTTCCAGCCTGGTAATGTGATATAATGGGAGATGCTCGAAGCCCAACAACCTGTTGGAGATTTTTATTGGATTCCAACCGCTTGTGGGGCCACTATGGCCCATCCGTTTGGATGGTCAGATGTGGTAATAGGACCCAAAGGATATATAGTTTGAAGTTTGAACTGCTTGTCATATATTCAACCAGGCCAGACTTGATCATCTGTAGTATCAAATGGATGGGCCACATTACCCACCTGAAAGTGCGGTTTACAAAGATTCGTATCATGCGGCCCAAAAGGGCCCAGCCCATTTAGTTATCAGGCCTGATATTGGGACTTCTGTGTAGCTAGTGGATTTGAATATTGAAGGCCTGGTGGGGGCTGTTTGCGCGAATATGTCGGGCCATCTATTTGGGCCTTCTGATAATGTAGCCAAAACCAAGCCCATTTTCTTTAAGCCTGAAATCTGGCCTTTACTTGCCCTTGAATATACAACCCAAGTAAACCTCAATATGAGCTTGTAACACATGTAATAGCTCGGCAAAAAATTACTTAAAAAAAAAAAAAGAAAACTCTATACTTCATCGTTTCAAGAAGTTAGCTGGCTGCTCCCAAACTGGGCCTATTTAAAGTTCAGGTATTTGTAAGCCTTAGCACAAGTCTGTATACAATCTTACCTGGGTGTCAGGACATGCTCTTTAGTCTTTTTTTATTTTTATTTTTTGCTAACGGGTTCCAATCCTTTGGGCCGGACTAATCCCTCCGGGCCCAGAGAGAAAATGGGGTAAAACCCATGTGGCCTCCAGGTGGTAGGACTAGTGGACTCAACCTTCGGTTCCTGAAGAGGGGAGAACCAATGATCGATACCGAGACCTCTAGCTCTGGAAGAGAAAGGAACCATGGTCCTGACCACTCGGCCAGTCCCTTGGGATTTTTTAGCCTTTGAATGCTTTAGCCTATGGAAATAGGGGTGGCAATTCCTGTCCCACTTGCCAACTGAGTCCGTACCAGCAACTCAGGGTTTAGGTGACTTCTATGGTGGACTCAGAATTTTCGTTTGAGAGGAACTTGCCCTAATAGGTAGTTTAGTTTTGGGAGCAAATAGAGGATTTTCATATGAATTTTGAGGGTAGACTCATGATTTTTACTGAATTTTTTGAAGTGGACCCATAATCTTCATATAGGTTTTAGAAACACACCGCGGTTTGACGGTGCTTGCACCTAGGTCTGACCCTGGGTGACCCTTTTTTGTTCCGAATTGGGTTCCTATTTACAGTTTTTAGCCAATTACTAAATGGGCAGGGTGTGTTCGATCCACCAACTTGACCCAACCTCACAAGGATTCGGATTGACGCTTTGAATTTTTAAGTTAAATTTAAATTGACATTTTCAACCCGATTAATCAAAAGAAATGTTAAGCTCAAATTGAGCCTATACATATTTCCTACAGTACTCAAACCAACTTGAATGTTGAATCACACCCACTGTCAATTGTCATCCCGTTTATGGAAGGGCCAAATCATTGGGCTGGGTTTGAACTAATCAATCCACCTCTCGTGGGAACCTATTCAAAGTTTCAATTAAAGCCCTCCCCTTGACAGACCCTGCAACAATAGACTAACCATGTATCACTATCACGACCTTACTGATTCTTGGGTTTGATACCATGCTATTCCCAAAGTACTGAAAGCCGGTTGTCTTTGTGCAGCCAGCTCTAGAGGATTTTGCTTTTTGTGGATTTTTCATTTCCTAAGAGAGGAATTATGCATACTTACCTTCCATATATAAAGTCAAAATATTTTCCTGAGACGAAAATCAGTTTATGTTTGTTTCCCCCTCTTTTGCAACGAAAATGTGTTGCACCAAACAATAAAAAAGAAGTTGAAATTTTTTTCCCTATTACAGATTATTATTCTCATCGCGATGATGAGATCCTTAGGTAAACACATACATACACACACACTCTCTCTCTCTATATATATATATATGGAACCGGTCCTATAAGGATCGCCCTTACGATCCGTATAGTTCGGAACGCCCACTGGGACCCTCCTTATGACCCATTCAAATTGACCACACATTCATAACCCCCTTATAGACACTGAATCTCATGAATTTGCATGGATTCAGATGAACTAGACCGTTGGATTGAGGGTCAATTTTTCTTGTTTGATAAAAAGTTGTTAAACTTTTGGACCACGGATGAAGGAGTTAAAGGTATTAGATTGACTTCAAATTTGATATATAGGTTGGCCCCACTTGGATCCTTTAGTCCTTCTCAGTCCCATGACCAATGGGGTCTCACGGTGGACCCTACCAGGCGGTCCGCACTGTAAGTTGTAAGCACGGTTGTTATAGGGCATATTCTCATATCACATCTATATCCAATGCCAACAACTTAAATGTGAGGGCCCTCACCCCTATTTCTTATATCAGGTGAGAGATATCTCTTATAAGAGCATCTCCCGTGTATATATATATGATAAGGGAGCTCAGTTTTTGAATTCCCCATATTTTGGACCCTTGGATTTATGTACATAAATCCTAGGGATACTTTGGACCCTTGGATTTAAGAGGGGAATGAAAAAAGGGACTAAAAGTTGGAGAAATTTACAAGTTTTTGCCATCCCCATCAAAAGCACGTTCACATCTTGGTTTGTACGGCCCAAAAAGGGGTAGCAAATTTGAGTTATTTACAGGTATTTAAAAGAGAAGCGAGAGTGTTTACTTTCGTATTGTTCTGCTTTTGTAAGGGAACTCAGTTTTTGAATTCTCCATATTTTAGACCCTTGGATTTATATACATAAATCTTAAGGCTGAGATGAAGAGGAAAGGGGTTGAGGGGTTTAAGGGGGTTTGAGAGTCCACAGATCTGGGACACTACTTCCCCAGATCCCTGGACTCTTTATCCCTTATCCGGGCGACGGGTTAAGTAGTCTGGCCAGGTCTGGGGTTAGGTTTAAGTTAAATGGGTTTAGGTTGGATTTGAGTTCGGATTGATTTGGGCTAGAGTTTGATGGGTTTGATTGGGTTAGGTTCAGGTCAGGTCTGACGGGTTTAGTTAAGGGCACAATCAGGGTCTGGATCAGAGATTTGGGGCCCAAAAGGTGGGCTGTAGTGGGGTCCGGTCTGGGTAATAATCACTAGGACCCAGGTTTCGTAGATTTTTGATCCGCCCGTCGGATTTCAAAGTTCTATACATAGATGGAAAGCCCTCGATGAGTAGATCGCGATGAGCCAACTTTCGGGGTGATCAGGGGTTTAGAAGTGATACATGATTTTTCAGGTGGGCACCCCGGGGGTGCGTGACCTGCTATTATGATTTTTGATCCGCCCGTCGGATCTCGAAGTTCTATATATAGGCGGAAAGCCCTCGACGAACAGATGGCAATGAGCCAATTCTTAGGGCAATCAGAGGTCCAGGAATAATAGGTGATCTTTGACTCGGGATCTAATCAGGACATCGTTAAATAGGGTGGACCGAATTACCCTTCACAGGGTGCCAAAATTTAGGTTAGTTGCTAGGTGGTCAAAAGAAGAGTAATTAGATTTAGTTGTGCTCAGAACATGGTGCGCCGTGCCTTCAGGTACGGGCAATCACTAGTATATATATAAGAGATCTTGTAAGATTGTGACATTTACTAATTTAAATAAGAGAAGGTGCTAGTGTTCTCAAGCTGTAGCTCATCTAGTAAGGGGCATGAGTGAGTACAAGTCTCAAAAATAAAATAAGATGGGAAAGAAGATGTCATATCTTCTAACAGGAATTTCAAGATTCTTCTTCTCTGAAATACTTACCAAGAAACAGACTATAAAATAGACCCTTTAATCTATTTGATTGAAAGGAAACTAATGATAGTGAGAGAGTCCATTTTCACATGAAATTAACTCGGACAAGAAAGCAGTAGCGCAAACACCACAAGTTCAATCTCCCTTTTCCAACCAGTCAGATTAATATCCTGTTACACCCCATCCCGAGTTAATCAAGATTAACTCTAATTAATTGTGATTAACATTGATTAAATGTGATTAATTACCTTAAATGAGATTAATGATCAATGTGAATTAAATTAGTCTTGGAAGATTGAATTAAACTTAATACAATAGTTTTGAAGGCATTAACTTGGTTTTAGACCCTAATTATAAAGTTTGAGGACTTTTACGTAAATACAGATTGTGTATCTCAACGAGTACATCAATTTTCGTAAAACACTTGAATACATTTGACTTAAGATGAGATGAGTCAACTTGAGTATGAAAATGACTTAAAAGTGAAATAATGAAAACGGTAAGGTTTAACATGCAAAGTTCTGGCATTAAAAGGGTTTAAAAGAACCCAGATGTCATGTGTTGGAATGTCCCAGCACATGCAATTCTAGAGAAGCCAGTTGTTCCTCATGCAAGTGTTCCAGCACAACACTCACCATACAAAGAACCCAGCTGTAGTTGCTACATCATCCCAGCCCATCTAGCTACAGTAGAACACAATTGGGTTTTCTTTCATTCATCGTTTCTTCTTCCTTAAGCTTGGATCAAGTACCTGGAAAAAGGAGTTTTGCAAGTGGGTTCTAAGAAAGAAACTTGGAACTTCATCATCTTCTTCGTTTCTTCTCCTTGTTCATTGAGCAAGTGTTTAGAAGAGAAATTTTGCAAATGATTCACAAAGAGGAAATTGGTGCTGTCATCTTCTTTCTCTCTTTGCTTGGGTTTTCTTGAAGAAAAAGGCTTGGAGAAGGAAAGCTTGGATTGCTCTGTTTTAAAGGTGTCGAGGGGGTTTCATTGGAGTGGTTTTATACCAATCAAGCCTAAGAAGAAAGGGGTTTTGTGTTAAAGTAAAAGTAAAGGCAAGTATAAATGGTTTCTATGTTTCATATGTTACTTTGATTTAGTATTTATCCAATGATTTAGTTTCTATTCATTGAATGATATAGTAGGGTGTTGAATTTTATTTTTGAATGGAATTGATTAAATGATATGTTTATGAAATTGAAGTCTTGTTTTCATATTAAATGTTGTATATGAAAAGGGAAAGGGATGTTCCATATTTTATATGCAGGAGTAAGAGATTTGAAGAAGAACGGAACAATGAACGAATTTGAAAATAAATTTCTGGACAGTGTCGGTCAGCCGACAAGGAACCGACAGTGCTGACCGACGTTATGAGAAAGGAAAAATTTACATTTCTAGTTTTGAAACCAACCCTGACCGACACATGTCGGTCATCCGACAATCATCGGTAGACCAACAGGTCAATTGACATATGAACCGACGGTGTAAAATGAGTAGGAAAAGTCGTCTCTGGTTTTCGAACCGTCAATTTGACCGATACATGTCGGTCAGCCGAAAAGTATATAGGTCAACCGACGAGCGAGCCGACGAAGTGAAATTTCCACATTTAGATTCTAAATATAAGCATATTGATTTATTCAAGGCCGTTTATATTGTTTATACCTCCATAGGTGTTAATTAAGGGGACTTTAATGTATAAATTTTAATGCGAACTGTAATGTCTATCGAGAATAACACATGTACATTAAATAACTGAGAATTACACCCATTTGGTTGGTATTCGTTAATTGAATCCTCATTGCGACTATAAGGATTGAATTGTATCCATTCATTATACGTAAATGGAATTAAAGAAATGAATATTGAAATGAATTGCATATGAGTCTGGCACTACATAATTCTATAAGCTCATTGAGCTGATACTGGCTGCAGCAGTTTTATTTGAGGAGTATTCCGGAACTCCGTGGTGATATCAGTAGACCCTAGCCCGGTCACTGATAATTTCCACTAATCCTTCCGTATGGAAGATGGTAATCCTCTCTGTTTAGGGATATGGTAATTTTTCCTTTTAGGAAGATGGATATGTTTGAACTGTTATGTTAGTTGCCAAATGTTTAAAAGACTCTCATTGAAACTGTTTACTACCTATTGCTTATTGTTTATGAACGTAGTCTAACATTGAATTAGACAGCTTAATTTTGTAATTAGCATATATGATCATAGACACTATTTATACATTGTTGAATTGTAGAATTCACAGTGTTATTGATGGTATTACAGGCTCAGCTGCCCCTGCCACTTGTGCGACCGCATCGACAGCGGAGGAGGCCACTTCGGTTCCTCCACGCGGATTAACTGAATGGAAATGATAAGTTGAATGTTAAGTTTTGTTGAAGATTATTGTAAATAGAAATGAAAACTTTTGGAAAACGTTTCATACTTTTGATCCTTGCATTGTTTTAAATATGTAGGTGATAATTATATTTATATTGTAAATAATTTTTGAAATCAACGTATATTTGTTCATATTCCGCATTATGTGTATATTGTCATCCCTTGTGAGTTTTGATGATGCCAAAAAAGGTAAATTCGGACACCACCGGTCAGATAATGAATGCTGTGCAGTAAATGAAGAGAGATGCGAGATTTATAGTGGTTCGATCAAGCGTGACCTACGTCTACTTCAAAATGGTGATGTTTGATTAATGTAGAGAGCTACAGGTATGAGAAAGTAGGAAAAAACGAACGATCCTCTCTCAAGTGATGAGAGGGTTCTATTTATAACCTTTCCCAACCAGGTGGGGATGCGATCAGTTCAACGTCTCTTTGGAGCCTCAGTCGTGTCCTCGAGGAACGAGTCAGGTGGAAGGCAGGTGAGATCTTCTCCGTGAGATTTGGTAAGTGCAGGTGAGGGGAGGACTTCGTCGCGATGACTTGGAGCCTGAGGTGACGAGGCTTCGTTTAACAAAACCCGGATCTCAACGGAGCTATTCTGGTCTGACCCACGATCCTAGACGGACCGGGTCACTTGGACCTGACTCATTACCGCGATCCGGATTGGGCTTGACTCATCAAGTTTTATGTAATTGAAATTCACAGGAGTAAATATGGTTCGACTTTGAGTTAACTCAAGTTAATTAAGCTCTTGGGCTCAGGTGGTGACATATCCATAGTAGGAGGATGTTGAAAACCAATAACTCAATTTTGCCCCACCTGAAAAGGTCACTTATTTGTTGGAACTTGATTGTTCATGCATGGCAGCTCAAAGAGTTTGATTCTTCAGGACCACTCTATCTAAGGTCACTTTCTTTTTCTCAGTTTCAGCATTTCATTAGGCACCACAAATAAAAACAGCGCAATCCAATTAAAACTACTTCAATGCATAAGGCCAGAATTACCAAAATATATATATATATATTATTTATTGCATAGTATCTTCATCCCATTTATAATAACTTAATTGTTTCCGGGTCTATGATCCAAGCCCATATAGTCCTGGTTCGAGTGCAACTTTCTATCCATGGAAACCCCCTGCCCACTGCACGTTTGTTTTGGTGGTTTAGGTGTTCCAACCATGTTGTAGATATCCTCGGATCAAAATGCAACTTGCCCGATACACGATGCTTGTGGGTGGTGTCGTGTATGCATTTACCCCTGATCTCATGAAGTGGGGTAGGAAAGATTCTACGTCATTAAAGAAAATTCTGGTGTGATTTAGTCCTGCTAGGAGTCAAGGTCATTGATTCACTATGTTAATAATTTAGGCTGGGCCATGCCTGGGCCATTATTTTACTTAAAATTGTTGGTTGCATATGCATTTGTTGAGCAGTTTTTTAGCACGACATGTTCTCAAAATCTTCTTTATCAAGGGAGTACACCCAAAATTTACACACCCTTGGTTCATATGATTAAAAATCTTCTTTATTGCAAGGGATCATCTTCATGAAATACACATTTCTCAATGAAAATATTAAATACCCTGCATCATGAGAAACACCATACCCCAGTTGGAAATACTTAATTTGGTTTGGAGGAATTCAATTAACCACTAGGCTATAGGTCAATCTCCTTAGATAAAACTAGGATTTCAAGGTTAAAGAAATACCAAAACCCTACATCATGATAAACACCATACCCCAGTTGGAAATACTTAATTTGGTTTGGAGGAATTCAATTAACCACTAGGCTATAGGTCCATCTCCTTAGATGAAAACTAGGATTTCAAGGTTAAAGAAATACCAAAACCCTAATTATCAATTGCTTTGCCAGATATATATATATATATATATATATGCCATTTTGAACCAACCTAACCATGTGGAACACAACCTTCAAGCACAGCAATTGATGACTATAGTTACCCTAGATGTTTAAGATGCTCTCATGCATGGTGCCCATGATGTCTAAGGTCCTGATTAGTGCTGGCATATGCCACATGGCAATGCATGATTTACCAATCAGATTTTTTTTCCTTTTTGTACTAATTATTATTATTATGTGGTACCCACCCTCACCAACCAGTTTTTCATAGTGGTTGTTTTTGTTACATTGATTAATTATAGAGCTTTGTTACTGTTAACTGGTGGGTGCAGGTAGTGGTTAGTAAGTAGTTCCCGGGGGTCATGACCTGTTTATTGGTGACATGTGCAATTCACAAGTTTCTACTTTTTTTCTTTTTTTATTTTGGTACAATTCACAAGCTTCTTTGGTGTAGTCGCCAGTCAGCTTCTTGGATCTATAAACCCCACCTTGTCCAACAATGCCAATGTCATTAAAAGGAATATGCCCAAGAACTTGCCTTTTTCTTGCTGGTTATGTTTAAAAAATAGTAAGGGGAAATTTTAATAAAAGTTTTGGAATATGCCCAAGAACTTGCCTTTTTCTTGCTGGTTATGTTTAAAAAATATTAAGGGGAAATTTTAATAAAAGTATAAAACTTTTGGCTGACTTTCAAAAAAGTGCATGAAGATTTGATTATTTTAGAAAGTTATAAAAGTTTTCCATAGTTTTTTTTTTTTAAATCAAGTCCTCTCCATAAATCTTTTTGAAAAATGATGAAATTACCCTTCTTCCCTTATTATGGGATTTTGTCTTTTCTTAATCTCTTTCCTTCTATAAACTGGCTATTTTTATTTTGATGATCATTACCATCAAATGAATTAGCTAGTTCTTTTGTCATTTGGAATCCATTTTTTTAACTATTCATGCATAAAGGTAGCTGAAGTGGGATCCACTTGTAATTTCCTTTTTTTAACCATCTAGGCCTAGTTTGGTAATCCCTTTTTTTAACCATCTAGTTTGGTAATTCCACTTGTAAAGTCAAGTGGAGTGAAGTCAAGTTAAACATCACATCAAAAGCACTTTTTACCAAAACTCCCTTCAACTTTTTCAACAAAAAGTCAAAATGCAACTACATTTATTAACTAAAACACAAAAAAATCCATTTTCTATACTAAAAGTCAACAATATTCCATCACAAACAACTAAAAATAAAATATACCATCATAACTCACTACATATTTTATTCATACTTTTTATTTCACTCCACTCCACTTGATTTTAAAAGTAAAGTGCCAAACTAAAAGAGAATTCTTGAAAAAAAAAATGAAAAGGTTGTTTTTGTCATTTCTCAATTTTTTTTTATATGGAGAGGATTTCATTGAAAGAATAGTGAAGAACTTTTATATTTTTTTTAAATATTCATGTACTTTCTTAGAAATGGGTCAAAAGTTTTATATGTTTATAAAAACTTCCCTATGATGATGATGATAATGGTCAACATCCTCCATGCAAATGTGTAACACTTGCAACTTATCCAATTGAACGGCCTGTGGAGGGGAGTGTGAAAGATTATTTTCCACCATGGACTATAACCCACTTGGTTAGGATGCAGTTCCGCATGACCTTCCCTGTGGCTTACATGTTTCGGTTCGTTTGTGTGACAATACAAAAGAGAAAATGTGGTTTTCTTCACCACAAAAACATATTCATTTGTCAAATCTAGACTCCACTTTACTCTCACACAAGGAAAAGGTATTTAAAAGGCTGCACAACAAACACCCAACGCACAATGATAGAGTTTGATGTCCATAACTATAGGTTCTGTTTTTCAGCTCTTTTAGATCCCATGTGTAAGCATTTTTAAGTGAGGCTCATGGTTCTACCACATTGGGGCTACATGAGATTTTACCAAGCTTCCCTTTGGGCCTGGAGGGATTAGTCCAGTCCAAGGGGTTGGGAACCCTCTGATAGCTATAAAAAAAAGTGGGGCCCATGGAAGATCATATGTAGGTGGGCCCCTGTCACAATCATTTGCGCCCTTCATAGTGGGGATATGGGAATTCCATGTATAATTTAGGAATTCCATTTGATTAAGGCTTCATGTGTGTGGGGATTTAGGAATTCATGTGATAAAACATTATGCTTTAGGAATGCCATTTGATTTAGGAATTCCCTTTTGTTAAGGTTTCTAAGTGTGTGGGGGAATGGGGATATTTAGAAACTCCACTTTTTTCTACTTTTATCAAGGAGTCCAGATCTGGTGAGGGAAAACCCCATGGTGGCCGTGAGTGGACCATTCACGATCCGCCACGTCACCGCAACAGCCTGTCATGTATCCCGGCAGGGGCTGCCCGCTGTGACGTGACGGACCCTGAGTGCTCCACTCGCGATCACCGTGTGTAGACCCACTCAGAGGATCCTGATTCTTTATCAAGTGGTTAAATGAATAAAGTATCTTAATCTAACACTAATTCTAATGGGACTGATCCGATGGGGTGGCACCCACTAAATCCACACAAATTCACACCGGGTAAATCTGAAATTATTTTTATCATAAGTCATGGAGGCAAACTTACACCTTATGCCTCTCTACCGACTCTCAATGGGTAGTAGAAAGAACCTGATTCTAGTTAATCCAATCAAATCAGTCTAAAAATAGAACCTGATTCTTGTTAATCCAATAAAAGGCGAGAGAAAAAACATAAAATAGTCATGTCAAAGCTTTTACATCTCAAAAGCCTATCAGTGGTAACAAAACCTTCACATGTATGCTCACATAGGAGCATGTTTGGTACCGGGTGGGAAATCTTTAAATTTGATGATTCTTCTTTAACACTAGAGCAATGATTTTTTACTGGGGATTTGTATAGTTGATGATTTCACATTGATATTAGTGTGTATCGATACATATAGCAAAGAAAAATAGGGTTCAGTGTGCAAATCAACTTAAGTTGGGGTTTTCAAATCTTATGGGGGGCTGATCAAATATGAAAATCCAAACAAATGAAGATTTTCATCCGTCAAAATCCTCAAGAATTTACAATTGCCAAACATGAATTTATAATAACTTTAGAGAAATAGAAAATCTTTTTCCTGAAGATTTAGTTGTCAAACGTGACCTAAAGGTAACTCAAAATTCATCAAAGTGAAATTAATTGATTGCAAAATCTAGAAAAGTTAAATGGGTTTTTCTGCAATTTGAGTCGTTGGATTAACATATCAATGAGTCTATTTGATACTCTAATTTCTTAGAAATCTCTCCCCATAGTTTATCCTCTGCCCATCGAACATTTGCAAAGGTGAAGCAGTGCTCGTGTCTAAGGACAGTCCGGGAATAGTTATTTTTTTAGTTGGGAAATTTTTAAAAAATTATAATGCTTTTTTATCTTATTTTAAAAAAAGGGAGATCTTACTAGAAAAAAACCCCATAAAGGTCCTCAGTTTTTTTTATGCACTTGACTGGTCCCAAAGTCCCTTTATAGGGTTTTTCTTTACTTTTTATTTCACCGAACAATTATATAGTTGCTCACATGTATACTTGAGCAATGATCGATGCTCACTGCATGACCTTCTTCTCTAGTTTCCATATTCACTCTTCATCCATTCAATTGAGAAAGGACCCACTTTGTTTTCTCAAATTATCTCAAAATCTTCAAATTGATAGTTAGATTAAAAACATGATTAACACAAATTGAAGGAGCAGAGCTTTGCATTTGGGCCCACCTATTAAAATCTGACGTGCTCAAAATAGACACCCACTGAGTTCATCAAAGTATCTCTAAATCTTACCCCAATAGAAGTTTGTTCCCACATACAAGTAACCATTTGCTTAAAAAAAAGACATAATTAACCCGTACTCTACTCTTATACATCCTTATATTATATACCAATTGTTGGGCTCCACATAGATCCGTTTGTCCCCGCAAATCATGAGACAGGGGAATCAAAAGATCTAGGAATCAAAAGATCTAAGTATGATTACCCTATAAATCAAATGTGATGCTAATTTGATAGCATCTAACTCATTCATCCATGACCTATAAGTTTAATGACTTCATATAAATAAAGCATTGACCCTTGATCAAAAGATCTAATCCTTTCGGATTGGTGTAAACCAATGGGATTGGTGCCCTTGCATTTTGTGGGGCCATTGTCCGTGCATAGTATGAGATTTTACTAGTATATTATATTCGGATGGATCATAAGGTAGATGTTTGGTCTATTTAGATGTATCATAAGGTAGTTATGCGGTACTTTCAAGATCATTTGCCATTGATGAATATGTAAAAGATTATATCATTCAAATTTTTTTATCTTAGAAAGGAACAAATTACAAATGTAAACTTTGTGATAACCATAGGCAGAAACGGTTCAGATTCATTTGAGTGGGTCCCACTTCAACTATCTATTTCCCCAAGTCAAAGCCTGGGGGGATCCCGTATCCAAATGAATGAAACTAGACCTTGTTTTCCTTGAGGCGGGGCCCACCAAAAGTTTGAGTGGTCCATGCGAGCACCTCGCCTATTTTCTCTCCTTCTTTCCCTCCACTTGTCTCTCTCCTTCTCCTTCCTCTCCTGCATGCATTCCATCTCTTCTTCTTCTTCTTATTCTTCTTCTCCATCTTCTATTTCTCTGCAGCAGTTGGAAACGACCCAGCTCTCGCTCATCAACTGCTGCTGATGCTCATTCGGCCATGGCAGCGAGGAAGGCTGTCGAGTCTTTCTCCAAGCTCATCGAGGAGGTGCCCAGATGGGGGGCCATGAAACCTACAGGGGTCAGCTTGAGATATATGATGGAATTCGGGTCCAAACCCAATGACAAGAATCTCATGATCGCTGCTCAATTCCTTCACAAGGAGCTGCCAATTCGGATTGCAAGGAGAGCTCTTGAGCTTGAGAGTTTGCCTTATGGGCTCTCTGAGACATCTTCTGTTTTGAAGGTATGTTTTGTGTTATTATTTGATGAATGTAGAGGTTTTTTTTTTTTTGCATGGCTATATTTAATTGATCCATTCCACCTCTTCAGGGATTTTTTTTTAAATTTTTTTTTGATGAGTTCTGGTTTTGTGTTTGGTGTGTAATTGCAACTGGGTTTTTTTTTTTTTTTTTTTTTTTTGTTTTCTACCATTTTGAGGTGTTTGGCTTTGATTCTCAAATGAGAATTTGATTCATATTCTTTTTTCTTTTTTTCCTTTTAATGTCAATTCTGAAATGGGTCTTTTATGAATGTTCTGTATATGTTCTTAGAGTTGGTTTCCGTTTCCATCGGTGGGATGGATTATGCTTGTGGCTTTTGATATATATTTTTTTCTTCAATAATTTATTGATTAGATTGCACATATGGATTTCTTTCTTTCTTTCTTGGGCGTGTGTTTTTCGCCTTGTTCGAATACAGATTTTGCAAGCTGATTTTTTTTTTTTTTTTGAATTTGTCATGCAAAATGCTCCATTTGGATGTTGGAAATGGTTTGGATGGATTCTTCTGCTGGCTACATTTGGTGTGGACTTTTGAGATGGATTATGATATGAGACATGAAGACTCATTTTTCCCATTGAGATATTTTGTGATGATTCTTGCATGTAGTTTGAGTTTGTTCGATCCAGAGTATGGTAGAGGTCTCCTCAACATGAATTTTGTCTTCATCAGCATAGGAATGCCTCAACACATGATTCTGCAATTGATACTGCATCTATTTCAGTGGAAACCTAGGAATTTTGTATTTGCACAATCAAATTTATTGATTAGTTTTGTTCTTGTGTTAAGGGATTGTGTTTTGAATAAACATCAAGGCTTTGATTGGGTGTTCATTTCATCTTACTTAGGTCCGGGATTGGTACTTGGATTCTTTCCGCGACGTTCGATTGTTTCCAGAGATTAGGGATTCAAATGATGAGTTGGCATTCACAGAAATGATTAAGATGATTAAATTGAGGCATAACCATGTAGTGCCTACAATGGCTTTGGGTGTTCAGCAGCTGAAGAAAGACTGGGGCCCAAATGCTTCCCTTGAAGAGTTGGATGAGATTTACCGGTTTCTAGATCGCTTTTATTTGTCGAGAATTGGGATTCGTATGCTTATAGGTATTCAAGTTTTCTGATTCTGTTTCTTCATTTTCAATTATACTTACTTGAATTTATGTACCATGTTTGGAAATTTATGTTTTTGCCCTCTCTTTCTTGTAATGATCATAAAAAGTTCTCTAGTGAATAGCATCCCCTGACTGATCTCTCATTTACTTCATTTCATTTTTGTGAAATTCAGGTCAGCATGTGGCTTTGCATGAACCTGATCCCCAACCTGGCCTTGTTGGTCAAATACATTGTAAAATGTCTCCCATGGAAGTAGCAGAGATAGCCAGTCAAGATGCCCGTGCTATTTGTTACAGAGAATATGGGAGTGCACCAGAAGTTAAAATATATGGGGATCCCAATTTCACTTTCCCGTGAGTTCTTCTTTTTTGTTTTTCCTTTTATCATCTGGTTAGAATCATGATTGTTTATTGCGAAGCGATTTGCCTTGCCGTGGGTGTATGAAAAAGAAGCTATTCCACAGACTAAGCAAACAACTTAATGATCCTTATAAATCAATGTATTTCACTTTCACTAGTAAGACATGAATGTGCAGAATGATTTGCTGGTTTTGATTTTGTAACAGATACGTTCCTACACATTTGCATCTCATGGTTTTTGAGTTGGTTAAGAACTCTCTTCGGGCGGTTCAAGAGCGATATATGAATTCAGAAATTGATCCACCACCTGTTAGAATCATAGTAGCTGATGGGATAGAGGATGTCACAATAAAGGTATTCATTATAATAACCTGCAATACACATTAGAGTTTCAATTTCTGCCTTTAATCCATGACTTTGAGACACGACCCGTGCCCGAAATTTAGATTAAATCCGAGTTAACCGCGAGTCGTGTTTCATACTTACTCTCGTGAACTTCAAATCAAACGGAATTCACAAGGGATGTCAAATATACATTATGCGGAAATATTTACAAATATACAATGCTTTGTGCAAACAAAATTTCATTTACACTACTCAAAAACATCCAATTGCATATTTAAATACAATGCAATGATAAGTTTGAATCGTTTCATAACAAATTTCTTTCTAAAAGTTTTCATTTCCATTTCTCTCTCAAATATCGTAATCATACGATATCGCATCATCTCCACTCGACTAATCCTTTTGGAGGAACCGGAGCGGTCTCCTCCGCTGGTGCTGTGGCCTAGGGACTGGCAGAGACAGTTAAGCCTGTAATGCCATCAATAACCCTATGAATTTAACAATTCAGCAATGCATAAACAGATCTATAATTACACATGCTAATTACACATTTAATTTGTCTAATTCAATGTTAGACTAACTTAAAATTAATGAGAGTCTTTATTCAAATGTGGCAACTACGATAGCATTTCATGTCAAATCACATTTTCCTAAAAAGGAAGAAATCGCATCTTCCATACGGAAGGAATCATCTTCCTTAAAAGAATAAATATAATAACAATATTGTGGGATTTATCAGTGCCCGGGCCAGGGACTACTAACATCACCACGGAGTTTCGGAACACTCCCAAAACATCTGTTGCAGCAAGAATAGCTCATAATTAGCAATAAACAAATGTGATGTGCCAGGCTCAAGAGTAAACACAATTAACACATTTAATCCGTTCAACTCAATTCAACGGATTGAATTTAACACACAATTCTTTTTGAATTCAATTCAAGTTACGATCCATTTCAAAATCCAATTCAGTGTACAAATTCAATTAAGTAATACCAACCATTCAGGTGTAATCCTCAATTATTCAATGTACATGTTATTCTTGATGGACACTGCAATTTATATAAAATTTGTAAATTAAAGTCTTCTTAATTAACACTCATGGAGGTAAAACGGTACCAATAGCCTTGATATAATCAATAGCCTCTTTACTTTTATATTCAGAGATAAATTCTGAAATTCTATTAATTTCGGTTAACTAATCAAAGACCTATCCGTTAGTACTCGATCCATTTTAGTTCCAAACCCAAGGATACTAATTTATGGAAAGTATAGTTGACTTGTTAATCCTCAATTGCATTATAATTAGTCTCAAGACTAATTTTATAGACCATTTATACTCATAAAGAACATTTGATTCAAATAAAATCATAAAAAAAAAAATTTCGGACTCAACCTGCGTCCTCTGATCGATTGGGCATCAGGTCCGATCGATCGGACAGAAAACATGTCTCAGTTAACTCTGCCAGATCAATCGGACGTTCAGGTCCGATCGATCGAACAGAGTACGAATTTCAGTTTCAGGTTCTGAAACTGGTTCATTCTCTTCCTTCTCTACATGCTATTCATTCATAACCTGCATATCAAATGGAACCTCCTTTTCCCACCTCAATCATCATTCCATACATATCTATTCCTTCTCCTTTCAATCAATCAATTTCTAACAATTAGGGCTGAAATCATAATTGTAACAAAATCAAGAGAAAAACATATGAACTAACATCAAATCATAAATAACTGTTTATACTTGCTTTTAATTGAAGTTTAACACAAAACCCTATCTTCTTAAGCTTGATTTGGTACAAAACCACCCAATTGAAACCCTAACATCAAGAACTAACCCCAAAAATGAATTTTTTATAACTATTTGCACTATAAACCATTCCAAATTACTTAATAGAACTCAAAAGTTCTATAAGAACAACTAAATACTTATTTGAAGCCTTAATAAAAGAAACTCAAAGCTTTCTTCAAACTTTAACTTCAAGAAACTCAAGGAAGATGATGCGAAAGATGATCCAAACACCAATCCTCTTCAAAAACCCTCTTTACTACTTCAACCCTTGCCAATTGATGAAGAAAAATGAAGAAGAAAGCAAGAAAACCTAAGCTTGCTGTAGTTTCCACGGGAATGATTGAGTGACTCCATATTTGGGTTCTTTTGAACCATATATATAATACAATTTTGCATTTAAACCCACACGCCTAAGCTTATTCTTAATTTGAGTCAAATCAAGACTCACTTACTTCATTTGAAGTCAAATGAACTTGAGTATTTTATGAAAATTGATGTTCTCGTCGAAATACATATGATGGTTCTAAGTTTCACCGTATTCGACGAAATACGTGAAAATCTGTATTTACGGAAAGTCCTTAATTTCTCTAATTTGAGTTAAAAATCAACTCAACCAACTTAGTCTCTTCTAAAATCATTCCATTAAGTCCTACTTAATCATTTGAGACTAATTTCACTCAATTTGATTACTAATCCACAGTAGATCCATTAAACATGCTTAATTTGTATTAATCTCGATTAATTAGAGTTAATCTTGATTAACTCGGGATGGGGTGTAACACTTTCACAGACTAGTGAAAGTCATTTGTTTTAACTGTGAAGCTTATTTATGCACTTTAGATTTCAGAAGGGTCCGCCTTTCTTTGATTAACGTAGAACATGTTAACCCCAGCAAAGTCCAATTCATACAAACTCGGCTTGTTATTAACTGTATTATTGTAGTTGCATGTGTTGGGGCATATATGCTTATGAAAGTGTGTATTTTTTGGCACCCAAGATCTCGGATGAAGGCGGTGGCATACCGAGACGTGGTCTTCCTAAGCTATTCTCGTATCTCTATAGCACGGCAGAAAACAATCTCAATGAGTTGTTCAATGGAGGAGGGAATGCTGGGGTGACAATGGCTGGTTATGGATATGGTATACCAATAAGCAGACTCTATGCTCGATATTTTGGAGGTGATCTGCAGATTCTCTCCATGGAAGGATATGGTGAGTGCCTCCATTTCTTCTTTTTTAGTAAGCACTTGATTCTTATGGGCCCATTTGGATATTCCCAAACCATAAACATTAACACCTCAGTTACCAAGCTTGGCACTGCCCTTTTGGGAGCTGTGAATTCATTCAATATTGAAAGGAACCTGGTCAACTGAATGAATGGTTTAGGGGTATAACATCCCATCTAAATTATACTACAGTGTGTGAATGGTTCAGGTGCTGACACATGTTGCCTCATGTGTAAGGATACAGGTACTGATTTGTAATGGAAAACCAGTAACCAACAACTTAAAATCTCTTTGATTAGTTGTTTGGCCTGTTCTTTCTTGTCATTCCATCTGTTCTTATAGTCACATTAGAATTTTCAAATAAGTTTGATTTATAATTGAATATAATTAGATTTAGTTTCTTTATCTTTATTCCCTCCTCTGAAAATAGAAATGTCTCTGATCATAATGGAAAATACAGCCAAATTTTATTAAAAATGAAGTTTATCAAGGTTTTACAATATCTTTCATTCCTTGTATTTTATATTTTCAATCCTTGCATTGAGTGGGGAATGCATTTGGGCCTTTTTTTTTTTTTCTGGGTTATTCACTTTGCCAGACGCTCACATATCCAATTGCAATGCTTTGGCAGGAACTGATGCATACCTTCACTTATCGCGGTTGGGTGATTCACAAGAACCCTTAGCATGATCTTGGTCAATAGCAAGTACAGGAAAAGTTGATGATGCTATTTATAAGGAAACACAACTGTTTAATCTCCTGGTTTTGTATGGTGTTGGAGGTGGTAGGCAATCAAAACACCTGTCTGTTATTTATTTGGGAAGCATTTGTAAAAACACAATGGAATTTCAAAAATATCTGTTAAGTGTGTAGGAAGGGTTTAGGGTTGCCTCTACAGCCAGCCATATGTGCATGGTGGCAGTACAGCTAGGGTTGTCAATGGACCCAGCTCGGCCTGAATCAATTCAAGCCCGAGTCTGATAACCGAGGAATCGGACTGCCCAACAGGCCAGGTCCAGAACCCATCTTGGGCCGGACTTAGGACCTCAGATTCTAGTCTGACATGGATTTTTAATATTTATATGTATATGCATATTAATGTATACAATGCACCTTTTTTTAAGTTTGTTTGCATGGTACAAAGGGAGCTTTTCGACTGAAAATGGGCCAATGGGTGTGAGCTTTACTTGGACTCCGACCTTAATCTCGGGCTTTAACAGGTTGGCTTGGGCCTCTTATATTTCTTCTTGGACAGGCTTGAACCTAGATCTAGGGCACCACAGGCTACGCCCGGCCCTTCAATCCTTATTGGGCCTGTACTCAAGTCTTAGTAGGTCTGGCCACAATCTGCCCATTGGCACAGCCCTAAGTACAGCCCAAAGGTAATAAATGGATCATGTACTACACTGATGGTTGCCAAGTCTAGCTACTGCCTAATGTGGACCAGGTGAGTACACATCAAACCAGCCATTTGATTATTCCAATTCTCCACCCATCTCCATCAAATGGGTCGGGTTTGTCAGGTGGCTTTGACTTACCCACGGACCCGTGTCAAGCATTGCCTCTTAATCATTACTCATGTGGACCAGGAACAGTTCACGTCTTCTTACGGCACTAGCACATTTTTTCTCAAAGAACTTTCCACCTTGTGTGGCCCGCACCTAAGGGCACGTTTGGCAACGGTCCATGTAGGAAGAGGAATCCTCTAGTTAGAGGATTCTTTCGTTCTTCTCTACGGTAGTATCTTCACTGAGGATTTCTTATGAAGATGATTCACCTCACTCCAGGTTTGTCAAACAAAAGGAAGTTGCGGATTTACATATACGAGATCCAACGGTCTCAAGTTTTTTTTTAATTTTCTCACAATCCATGATGAAGCAACCTCTAAAATTTGGTCTCCTCACCATTTTTGGCCATTTACAGATGATGAACCGTTCGGATTTTCATTATGGGTCCTACAAAAATTAAAATATAATTTTAAAATTATAGACTTTTTTACAAATATCTTAAGATATATAATGAATCAATGGCTGGAAATTTATCTACTAGCCGTTTTGAGCAGTCTCAACATGATGGATGGTTCAGATCAACCAAGTGGGACCAATAAGAAAAGGTTCCACAGGCAAAACGGTACCCAGTATTGCCCATGCGTTGTTCTTTGAAATCAACTTAAACTTGTTACTGTTCATCTGATCTTGGTATTATATGGGCAATGAACGGTCATCCTTTTTCTTCAATTTTCTCGTTATCCATAAGGAATCAGACAACCAAATTTGTCACTGTAGCCGTTTTAGACCTGATGAAGGGCCTGAACGGTTTGGATTTTTAAAATGGGCCCCATAAAGTGTGTTTCCATAGCAAAAGGTGGGTAACCTCTACTTTACCGCCTGCGTCACTATTCATCCGCAAATCAGTGGAGGCGTGCATTTCCGGAATGCGATGTGGGGAGGTCCGACATTCATAATCAAGGCTTGTGAAGACTTTGTCCGTATTTTGAGGATTCCTTTTATACGGTGGCAACCATTGCCAAACTTGGATTTTCCTTCAGCAAGGAATCCACAACGCGGATGGTTGCCAAACGTGCCCTAAGTGAATGACAGTCCGGATTCCCAATTTAGTCGAAATAGTATTATTTGAAGTAAGAGATATTGTTTGATCCTATCAACATTTGTAAGTAATTTTGGTGAATAATAAATTTCTCGCTGAATGATAAGTTTTCCACCAAATGAGAAATTCATATTTGGCATTTGTAAATTCCTGAGATTTGGACAAGTAAAAATATTTATTTTTATAAAGGATTTTTAGGTCTGATTCTTTCCATAGGACTTGAAAATCTTCATTTTTGCAAACTCTTGCACATATGGAAATGAGACATTTGTGCAAAAGTTGCGGAAGAGGATCCGCATCACCAAAGTTGGATTGAGATGGTGAGAAATTGGGATTCTCATTGACATTGAGAAAAAAAAAGTTTTCTTCTAAGAATAGTCGTTGCAATTAAAAAGGCGCTAGGGATGCCTTTTCTTTCACATTTTCATGCTAATGTGTTGCAAAAATATATATATCTTATGAAATTCGCAACCATATAAATTCTAAGTGAGAAATTCTTCTCACCATGAAAATAATTATTCACCAAACGTGCCCTGCCTTCCCTTTGTGGTTTTTGTGTTAAGATTTGCTTCATATCAATCATTCCAATTTGTTGGTAGTAGGAGGAAAAAAACTCATATTTGTGTGGATTGCTTCGAATCTGGGAGAAATGTGGTCAATCACTATGGTGGGTTGCGTCCAATGATTATGACTAAACCACTTTTATTTTATAGTCATCACTCATCAGACGTCTTGGTGGAGTAGTAAAGTAAAGCTACTTGTGCTGGCTGCATTTGTCTATTTTTACTTTGAGCCGCCGGTGATTGACAAATGGAATCTAATTAAGAGGACCCTTTACCGGTGGAATGGACCTCATGACCTTTTATATGTTCCACTTTTTACATGGTGGGACCAGAAAAGTGGGCCCACCTATACGCCATGCCATGTATTCATGATGAACTTGTCCTCATCCCATGCATGAACACATGTATTCATGTAATGCCTAGACCTGGTCCAAGTTGGGGTTAGGTTGGGTTCATTCTGACATAAAAACATTAGAAAACTAAATTACAACAATATAAAGTGATCATGAATTTTGAGACTAAGCCACCATTGGCCCATTCTGTCTTGTACCCTTGTATGATAATAACATAAGCTATATATTTTAACTTTGTAATAGACTCACAGTTACTGTCAAAAGCTTTGTAATATTATTAGATGATAAAATAATAGTCTTTGTTGGATTAGTTCTTTTCTTTTTAAAAATATAAAAACCTGAAAAACAGAATTCTTACTTT
Source organism: Litsea cubeba (assembly GCA_012931725.1). Taxonomy (NCBI): domain Eukaryota; kingdom Viridiplantae; phylum Streptophyta; class Magnoliopsida; order Laurales; family Lauraceae; genus Litsea; species Litsea cubeba. The sequence goes on along the minus strand of CM022953.1, from coordinate 1,513,473 downwards.
AATGACCAAAACAGTTAAATAAGATACACTTAGCAAGCATTTATGTTCTTAATGGTAGCCATATAACATAGTGACAGTAAAGGGAAAAATTGCTAAGTGCCTATTTGTTAGTGTGAAATTGAATACATCGAAATTGAGCTTCAACAAGAGGAAATTGAAAATGAGGAGTTGCTTAGTTGGTTGACACGCATGCCTTTCAATTATATCCTTGATGTTCTTCTCATTTGTGTGGGCTCCTTTTTTGGGTCTTAGCCCCCATTGGCCGCAGACCAAAAAACATAAGATAATTAAAGAGGTGAAGAATATAAAGTAAATATGTAGATCGGATCTTTATTTTTTAATAATTTGAATTAGTAGGATGGTGACCGGATATTATTCATTTTGAACTGCCCATTGATTCATTTCTTGTAAAAAGGGAGATTGTTTGATCAGGGTCGTTTTTGTGTAGTCACCTTTGTTTCTCCACTTTTAGCCACTTTCAAAAGTATTAGGCAAAAATTTCCAAGGAATGAACACTACATGAAACAAATTGGCCCTAACTTGACCTGCCAACCTAACTTGAGTCCGACTTGTAAGTTTAAGAGCAGGGAAAGTTAACATAAGGATTCTTTAACTTTGTTTGGATAACTAAAATAGAAATTTGCTTGTGAATAACAACCGTAGTGGGATTCTGCAACTCTATGGAGGAAGGTGAATTCCCTACCTCTTGGAAGGAAAGTTGCCTCAACAACTGCTATGACTACGAGTGCTCTTAACTTTCCTCCCCATTTGCATCAACTTTAACCATTTAAGGGACAAATTATAAGGGTGAAGCAGCTTTCCCAAGGGCAAATGGGTCTATCCAAAGTCCAAATGAAAGGTCAGTTTGACCATTTCAGTAACCAAGTTGGCCTGAAGTTGAAATTTCCAAATCACCATGAGTGGGTTGGATTTAAATTCAGTGAGACTTTAACCTTCTTTGCCTGCCAAGCCGAGCCAACCCTATCATAATAATCACCATTTGGGTTGACCCTTTTAACTCAGGAGGGGGTTTGGGTTGTCTTCTTCAACCAAACTAGCAAATGAGACTGGCTTAGGCCATACAAGTCTACTTGTTGAAGCCGTTGTCCCCGCCTGCAGGGACCTTCTTTCTAGTTTCCAGGACAGTTTCATATGGCAATGTGAGAGTCCAGATTCTCTGAGTCCGGTGCCTTGTCTAAGCTCCTTCGTTATAAATCCAATGGAGGATGCAATGTTTCAGATCCAAATAGCTAAAAGTCACGATCTCACCTTGAACTATCATTGTATAAAATTTACTGTAATTATAACCCTATGTTGTATTATTAACATGAAAAAATTTTAATATGATAACAAGCACTGAATTGGTTAGGTCCTGTCCGGCCGGTTCAAGTCAGTTTGGGCTGGACATTAGGGATTGCATATGAACATGACCATTTGATTAATCAAGTTGAAATATCTACACTTAGTCAATAAAAAAGTTTTTAATTAACTTGTTAGGTCCATATTAGTGATGTGTCATAATGCAATTAGTTGAGTTTAATTGTTTTATGGTTGAATTGTAGGCTGAAATTAAGTACAAACCAACCCGAGTCCAACTCATTTATTAATTGGGTTAAAAATATAAAATCAAACACAAATAAATAAAAAGTAATAGAAAGGAAGTAAAGATATAAAGCCAAAAATAAAAAAAGAAAGAGAAAAAGAAATAGGAGAAAGAAAGAGAATAAAAGAAAAAAAGAAAAAGTTAAAAAGGAGAGCCAACCGAAAGCTACAATTGCAATGTTGGGTTCTAGTTGATTAGGTAGGTTGGGTTAGGAACTGCCACCTTTGTTGGGTTCTAGTTGAGTTTGGTAGTTGGGTGAGTGGGTGTTACACATGGAAAGTATGTATAAGATATATATATATATATATTGTGGGCCACGGATGAGGGGGTTATGGGCATGAAATTGGGGTCAAACTTGATACTTGAGGTTGTCTCACATAAATCTTTCCATCCCCCAGTCTCATCCTCAAATGAGGCCCACAATTGGACCATATAAAAAAGTTCCCATATAATATGTGAGAACTAGTTCTCACCTGAATATTACCCAATAAATAATACAATGAAAATTCTCCAACTATGCTGTTCTTCACCATAATATAGGGAGGGAGGAATGCATATGTTTATTTCCATATATATATATATATAAAGAGAACCGGTCCTATAATGACGGTCCTTTCGGTTCGCATAATATAAAAAGCCTACTAGGGTCCACTTTACAACCCATCCAAATGGACCACATATACACAACCCTCTTATAGGCATAGAATTCCATGAATTTGAACAAACTGAACCGTTGGATTGAGAATTAATTTTTATTGTTTGATACAAAGTTGTTAAACTTGTGAACCATAGATGAAGGAGTAGAGGTATTAGATTAAATTATTATTTGAAATGTAGGTTGATCCCACTTGGATTTTTGAGACCCCTTAATTTTATTCCATGACCAGTGGAATCCTAAAATGAGCCCTACTAAATGGTCCGCATCTTATAAGAACGATCCTTACCGTACCGATTCTCACATAGAGGATAACATTCTTGCATGAGTTTCAAATTGTGACACATACCAATTCACATAGTAAAGAATGTGGATGGGGCCTTGGGGGTATTTTTGCCTTGATCACTAGTGGACTCCATTGTACATTATTTTCTTGTCGTCTTCCTCCTGCTTTTGCCCATTTATTTTGCCTTTTTTTTTTTTTATTATTATTGTACGATGATGCAATCCATGCAAAATATATGAAAAAAGAAGAAGCAAATAATGCTCGGGTCGAGTGGCTCCCAATGGATGCATCTCAAGCTCTAACAGGATAACCATTTATATATAATATTACTAATTAAAGAATAGACAAAGCAGTATGTCAGGCACAACACAAGTGCATCTGGATTTATATAGATCACAGGTGGGCCACATTACATTACATTTACAGGGTTTTACAAACGGACCTGGGTTTTTTTTAGTAGTTCTATCCTAGTGCAATTAGGTGACCACTAAATAGATGGATCAGGTCTTAGTCCTTACATCCTAGAATCTGAGTGGTTTTGACACTTAATTTCACGTGGCTTATCAGAAATTGATTCAACGTCTTCAAGTTAAAAGTGTGAAATCTGATTAGCCACCCTATATAGGTAAAAATGAGTTTTTTTTTTTCGCAATAAAGTCTTCCCAATTGTGGGGTCACACAATCAAATTTTATCCTAGGATTTTTTTTTTCACAACTTAAGGGCCTGTTTCTTTCCAAGCATTTCTGACAGGAATTCAGGCTGTCTGTGAATTCCTGAATTTCAGTCAGAAATTCTATGTTCATTTACTAGAATTCGCAGCATTTGAGGCAAACAGTATTTTGGAATTCCAAAAAAGTGGAATTCCAAAATGCTAGCCCTTACTCCAGCATTTATAAATTCTGACATTCCGGGTGACTTCTTTAGAACTCCGGCTCTCTCTGACGGTGGAAGGTTATCTTCTTCGCTGCACTTCTAAAAAAAATCAAATCTGGTTATCTTCTTTCTTTCCACTCATTTCATATATCTGGTTGCATGAAACCCAAAACCTCCCAAATCCACACCTTTCTTTTGATCTAATCTCATTTTTATTTTCATCTGACATCTTTTAAAACCATACCATCCTCCTCAATGCTTGTATAAGAAATCCATCTCCTCCTACATCGAGACCGAATAAACCCCAGAATTCATGTATCCAACCTCTTTGGACAGAACTGAGATAAAGATCATTGCAATGTGAAGAGATTCTCAGGCAGGAATTCTAGGTATAAAAGAAACGGAGAATTTAGGAATGCTAGAATTTGTAGCATTTCAAAATTCCAGCTTCTCAAATACTATAAAATCCAACAGACATGAATTCCAAGAATTCTTACAAACAAACAGGCCCTAAGACTCATCGTTCTCTTAAGAAATAAGATTTATCAAAATTTAATTTTGCTTTTAATCAAATAAATCAATCATATGGTGGGGTCATTGACTAAGGTCAAGTATGGAAATACCTTATACTTAGATCTTTCTAGAATCAATATAAAATTAAAAATACGTTTATATGTATGAATGCATTTATTTTTAAACGGTTGAGATGATTTTAGTTAAGTGTTGTTGAGGATCGTCATTTTTAAACTTGGCAAGCGACGAACGTGGGGCGGCTTTGGAGGACAAAATCGCAATTTCATCTCCCTATAAATACCCCGGCGCCTTCGTCGAGCCCCCACTCCTCTGTAGTCTATTCCCGGGAGACGAGAGACGAGAGAGAGAAGTGATGAAAAGAAAGAGAAAAGGAGGAGATTCGGCAGAGGGATCGTTGCTATCGTGCGCCGCTCGAGACCGAAAGAGGAGGCAGTGAGAGAGGAGCGCAGCAGCAGGAGAGGATCGATCGTTGCTACCGTGCGCCGCTCGAGGCTGAGAAAAAGTAGGAGGAGAGAGACGGGAGAGAGATCGGCCCTTGCTATCGTGCGCTGCCGGAGGCCGATAGAGAAGGGAGAGAGAGAGAGAGAGGAGCGGGATCGATCATTGATATCGAGCGAGGATGGGATCTGTGGGGGCGACCGGAGGGGGAGGAGGATCGGGGGAGTGGAAGTACGGAAAGGCGAAGACTTCTGTCTGGTGGGACATCGAGAACTGCCATGTGCCGAAGGGGTTCGACGCGCACGTGATCGCGCAGAATATAAGCTCGGCGCTGGCGGACTTGGATTACAGAGGCCCGGTCTCCATCTCCGCCTACGGAGACACCAACAAGATCCTTCCCTCCGTCCAGCACGCCCTCTCCAGCACTGGCATCGCCCTCAACCACGTCCCCGCCGGTATAAAAACTTCTCCTTTTTTCACTTACCGATCTGATCTGATCTGATCTCTTGAAATGGCCTAATCTCTATAGTAATTTGGAAGAAAGTTAGGGTTTTGTTTATACTGCTGTTTATATGCCTAATTACAAAACCCTAATTTTAAACCCTAGATTTTGATGCTCTGGTCTAGATTTTTTTATTTTCTTGTTATTGATGTTGATTTGGATGATTATCTTCTTATATGAATTGCAATTGGATGATGCAACTGCAATTTAAAAGGACACTGGATTCTCAATAATTGATGAAGATGGCGATAGATCTGGTGGAGATGCGGCTTTTTTGGTTGTGAATTGCCCTAAATGAGCAGATGATTGGCAAAGCTCTTTTTGACGTGCATTATACTAAGGGTCTGTTTGTTTCGTGTAATTTGAGTTTTTAGGAATTCTAAGACTTTGTGTTTGTGTAAGTGGTTAAAAATGAAGATCAAAGGTGAATGTGCAAAAATTACCATTAAATAACCACCCCTTTATTGGAATTTGATTCAAGGAAAGATGGGAGATGAATACCCAGACATTACTCTAGGAATTCAAACCCTAGGAAAGCTCAGGTTCTATCTACATGACTACCTTAGATGCTTCATCCCTCACCTCATATCATTCATCCCTTACCTCTTTAGTAATCCTTAGGTGGAGCTCATTTGACCGTGACTTTCTATGTATTCCTTGCAAACAAACAGGACCTTAGTATCACTAATGGCACGATAGGAAATCTATAAGCTTTAAACTTGACAATCCCCTTCCACATTGCATGCTTGCTTGGCTCACACGCTAGATGGGTGTGTAATTTTTTCAATATTCTAGCAGAAGATCCATATTGATATCATTTGGGTTCTTGGAAGCCTGAAGAAAAGCCAAGGCCTCTAACACACAAACACACACTGTTTTTTACTCCTTGGGAGAGACGGCAATGAAAAATGTGTTCTGTTGATATACTAGACAGCAGCTAAACAGTACTCACAACCAAAGAATGAAGTTTCAACTGCAGACCGTAGACCTGACTTGCTATCCCCACAGGGAGCCATCTCTGTACCATGATTTTGATGCCAATTGATGACTAAGCTACTCTCCTCGTCAACTTCATTTAAACATTGCTGTGGTTGAGCCCCTTCTGTCTTTAGCCCATTTAAGTTGGGCATAATTGAAAATCAGGATTTTCAAGTTCATATCTTCAAAATTGTTATTTCTTCAGTGTTACATACTGCTCAATTTTTTTTATTAAAGTTTGCATGTACTGGCTAATTTCAATTTGTTTTATTGAAAACTCAGAGTTCTAGTAGTGCCTTGTATAAAGATGGATTTGGCTTTGAGATGCTGATTGATGTGTTACATCAAGCAGGTGTTAAAGATGCTAGTGATAAAAAAATTCTCGTTGACATGCTATTCTGGGCAGTTGATAACCCTCCACCTGCAAACTATTTGCTAATTTCTGGTGATCGCGACTTCTCTAATGCTCTCCATCAGTTACGAATGAGGAGATATAATATTCTTCTAGCACAACCAAAACAAGTATCTGCTCCGCTCGTTGCCGCAGCAAAGAGTGTGTGGCTATGGACTAGCCTTTTGGCAGGAGAGCCAGCATTAAGTGCCGATTCACCACAGGTTATCAATCCATCAAGTGCCGAAATGCCAAACAATGGTTTCCATGATCCTATTCATGTAAAGCAGTCAGTGAATTCTTTACCCGATAGCTCCCATTCAGGAAATCAGAAGACTTTTGGCAATAATGCAAAGGCCGACCCTAAGTTTAAAGGGAAGCTACCTCGAAGAAACCCTAATCAATCCAACATATCAAGAACCTCAAGCGATGAATTCAGGCAGCCTCCAGCTGGAACTCAAGGAGGACCTATCAACGGAAGTACAGATATATCCAATCAAAAGAGGATGAATGCTATTCCACAACAAAATCAAATGCCAACATCAAGGTCATCAAGTATGGAGCCACTGGACAGTTCTCAACCCAACTATGCAGGAGCAAGATCTTCTTTCGTCCCTTCAACCTCATCAAATGTAGCTACAGATAGTAACTTCCCACCACCATTGGCTTCTGGCTTTCCTCAGCAACCTGGATATGCACAAGGAAATCAGTTTAAGGAGGCTCCTCATGAATTCTTTGGTGATAATAAGCCCAAAGTTTCTAGTAGTGCACCGCCTAATTTTGGTGCACGTGGCCCTGATCCATCATGGAGCAACGGGAATCACTATCCCAACAATTATCCATTTCAATATCCGCAACCATTGAGGCCGACTGATTTACTGCCTCCACAACCTACTTTTGCTCCTGGGAATTTGTTTCCTCCAAATCCCCATCTGCACAGTTCTCAGATACTTCCACCCAGATCAGATGGTCCTCCTTTCACATCAGGCCCACCTACTAGCATACCTGAAATTGGTAAGCTAAACATTTCGGACAACCTTGGCAATGCCCACAACAATCCTACTTTTCAACGAAATATAGAGGCAAAACCTGGCACCATTTTCGATTCTTCCAACCCTGGGAACTTCAATGTTCCACACACTGCACATCCACCACACCCCCCTCAACCCTTTTATCCCAACAATTCAAGTAATGGGTACCTTCATCATGGTCCAGATATTAGACCCCCAGCTTCTCTTCCCATGGATGACACTGCTTCTAGTAATGGACGGTGGGGAACTTCAGTAAGTCCGCAGCCATCTGATCATGTCCTTGGGCTTATAGGTCAAGTCTTACTTGCATTGAACACACTAAAAAATGATGAGATGGCTCCCACAGAAGCTAACATTGGAGATTGTATTCGATACGGTGATAGTAATCTCCCGAATTTCAATGTGAGGATGGCCCTAGACAGTGCCATCGAACAACAGATGATAGTAATGCACCGCACAGGTGCAGTGCAGCTTTATATCCAGAAAAATGGTACTTTGTGGAAATGCAGGAACCCATTAGGTGCTACTGGTAAGCATCCAAAAGCAACATGGGATGCAATCCAGAAATTTCTATCATCTGTTGGTGGACGTGCTGCAATGATGGCTTCTCAAAGCAGGTAAATAAAAAAGAAGAAGTAAAGATCATGTTTCAATATGCGTTACTGTTTTCCTGTTTTGCATACTATTTTGCTGGCCGACTGGAAACCTATTTATTCATTTCACCTGCGCCTCACAGGTATCATGCGGCTACTATACTAAAGAAATCATGCTTGAAACATCTTGTTTTGGGTGAAATACTCCAGATTTTGCACGTGATGGTGATGGGTAAGAAATGGATTACAACTCATTCCTCAGGCTGGCAGCCAATATCCATTACCTTAGGTGAGGCAAAAGGGGAGAGAGGTACAAACACTGCTACTTGATTTCTGGATGTGTGGAAGGGGCCTGAAGTAATGCAGACTCTTCTAGATAAGAGAACGGAAGAAAGGGTCTCTTCTTTGTTAGTAGGTTTTATGAGCAAGCAAAATCAAGCTTAAGACGCCAGGGAGTCACATCTAAATATGGTTTTCTGTTTTGGTAGAATTAGTATTAGTGCACTAGGGACTAGGATGCATTTTTTTTTTTTTTTTTTGTCGTTTTTTCTGGTTGTCAATGGAGAATAGAGGGAAAGTGTGGGGTGTGTGGGACTTGAAATGAATGAATGGGTCATTTAACATGATGACTCCATTTGATGCCATTGAAAGATATTTTTCTGCACCTTATATCTGGACTGGAAGGTGTTTGGGACTTTTGAGCTCTCTCTGTTGGTTTGTGATCAGTTAGTGCATTTGAAAGGAGACTCTTTGGCTTTCCTTTCATTTATAGGAGGGATGTGGGTTTGCAAACAAGAAAAGGTGTATCAACTATTCTGTTCAGTGTTCGCTTTTGGCACTACTCTTTATGAAATAGATTTCTTGCAGTGGAGTTTTTGCTCAAGTGCAACCAAGTGAGCAGGAAGGCTATAAGACTGCAACCCTTGGACTCGTTATGGTTTAAGGTTTTCCTTTAATGAAGTTCTTCTATGATGTAAAGAATAAGATGCGCGTGATATTTGGTTTTGGCTGCTTGGGAGAGATGCCATCCTACGAGAATCAAGGAAACAGATCTGTATTAAAGAAGACACTGCAGTGAAATACACAATTGAAGATGGTTGAAGTTGACATTACAAGCAATTCTGATGAAAGGTGATGTGTGTGCCCAGTAACTTGTACTCTAGAGTACCTATTTTCTGCTGGAGATGAAGAATGCCTTGAGGTGTTACTCGGGCCAGTTAATTAGGTATTGTCTGACATCCGTCAAGGCATGACAACCGTGACTAAAATGTTTGAAGATAATACAAAATTTACAATAGAAGTTCATGTTTGGGAAGACGATGATATCTTTGTATGCTGCTTTGGAATATGCTTATTTTGTTGAATTCCACTCTAGATTGTAGCGTTGAATCCATGTATAGAATAGCATATATGCTTGACAGTATCAAATGGAATGAACTATCTATTTTGCTTGCTTTGGTTATGTTAAAGTGAAATACCAAAGTCCTCAGTGACAATATATGCTTTTGCTTTGGAGTGGAATACCTTTGTTCTCAAAAGTGTAACAACACTGGGGATTCTTTAGTTATGTTTTAAAACCCCACTATTGGCTTGTTCTTTTTCCAACTCTTGATTATTAGTTTTTGGTTGAGCTGATCAGTTATGATTTGTTCCTTCTGGGGGGTTGGGGTGTTTAAAAATCATGGTTAGTTCTGTTGAGATTACTGTCGTTATTGAATTCCCTCTTGAAGAAGAGGATTATAAAGGCTTGATTATATTGGTTATTGATTGGCAATGTGAATCATGTCCTCCTGTGGAAATTTATGCACTTGATAGAACACGGCTTGATAGAACACGGCGAGAGGTTTTTTGTATGGGTGTGTGACGGGTGAAAGTTCCTGGATGTTGGGCACATGTGTTTGTTGACTTTATTAGCTTGCTGAAGAAAGTTTGGTCTTAGTTGTGGTCCATCTAACCAGTTGGATATGAGGTAGGCGTGAAGTCTCTAGAATGTGTGCCATGGCGAAGAAAGTCTTGGTTGTGTTCCATCTGTCTTGCTGGATGTGGAAAAGAATCCGAGACTGAGATTAAAGCTGGGGACTGACTACTGAGGCGGGGGGAAAAAAATGGTCAAACTGCTATAAACTTTAATTGTTTTCAATCTTCTTTAAAATTTTATTATTCCTTTCACAGTAAAGTTAAACCGGATGGTCAAACAAGGTTGGACAGAACCCACTGGTTTGCCTTCTGGCCTGGTATCTAAAACATTGCAAGATCTCCACAAGTCTTGTTGGGCATTTAACTGAATTTAGGGATGTGTGGACTCCTTGGTATCTAAACAAGCCGACCCAGAAAATTCAGGTCTGCCCTCGTTTTTTTAACCAATTGATAGTTTGGTCCTGGTCCCATACCATAAATGCCTAAGTGATTTACATGGAAATAGCATATACTATGAAAGTAACGTTAGTATTACAAAAAGTCTAAATGGACTAACTCATTGAGTTAGTCCATAGACTAACCCTATGATATCCATGGGGATATCATGTCATATCACAAAATATCCCCATAAAAATCATAGGGTTAGTCCATGGACTAACTCAATGAGTTAGTCCATGTAGCATGACTGGTAATATTATTATACAGAAAAATGAAACTCTTAGTCTAATACTGTTCAGGCTGTCGTTGTCGTTTTCAAAGCGTTTTTCCAACGACTCAGCTCGTCAGCTACATTAATTCTATTTTGCCATTTCAGTCTATCAAGTAATGTTTGTTTCTGAGTTTTTTTTTTTTTTTTGGTATCCCAGCTTAAGGGGAGAGGGGTCCTTCGAGTGAGGGGAGTAAACCTTGGGTGAGATGGAGGGCCTTCTAGCGTAGGAAGTAGACCTTTGGTGAGGTATCACGACCTCGCGTGAGAAAATGTGCCTGCTCGGGTTCAAACCTAAGACGAACGGGCTCCTCTTACCATAGTTTAAGAGGCCGTTCTTAATGCTGTTTCAGAATTATTATAGATGTAATGTAACAAAAGCTTTACACAAGCCATCAACCTGATGCAAACCTTTTTTTATCCAGGCTTGGGATTCAGTAAACTGTTCTTACACAATATATATCATACTTTAATCTATTTACTCGCAGTGTCAAGCCTGGACTGGGGTTTGGGGTCAGGTATATCTAAACTATATTGGACTCAGGTCCACCTTGGATCTAAACCAAAGTCAACCAACTTGCATCTATAATTGAACTGATCGAGTTATCCAAGACCAGGCAATGGTGATTTTTGCCCCCTTTATGTTGGGATCTCTGTGACACTGACCAATGGTTTTTCACTTCAAAACTATCAATCAATCCCATCCTGATTCAGACCACTCAGTCCAGATTCCAGAATGTAGTGAATCCCTGACCATCATTGTAATCACTGGCTCGGTGAACTGATCTTCAGTAAAAGGAGATGAAGTGTTGAGGATGGAGATTGCAAGGACCTTTTAAATTCTTGAGATTCATTCTCGGAAGGTGAAGGGTGGGTGGTCATTTACTCTGGAGGTGATAGGTCTCTGGCTTTTAACCAACATGCCCAGCAATCGTTGGGCTACAAAAAATCCACACCTGAAATCATCTCCTTTGTCCATCGAAGTTCTCATTATATATACGTCGTCCGAGATCTAGTATCTGTAGGAAAGTTTAGTGCTTGAAGGTTCACAGAAAAATCAAAGGCTAACATCCATAAATTTGGCCAGCATTTTGTCCATCAATTCACTTTCTGTTCACATGCTTTCTGGCCTAGTTCATGATAGATATTGATGCATTCTCTGTTTTTGAAACCTGGACACAGAGGTATGTACTATGTAGTACTAGATTCCGGATGCTTGTCTGTATTTTCGATTTCGTTGAATCTTGATGTTAGACCCTAACTCAGTTTATCAGAATTTAATGCAAGAACGTCAATTGTCTAGGAAAAATAAACAAATATTGTGAAATGACGAGTTTCTGAATTTGCTGCTCTATATATCAAGACTATGTTTAACATATACATTGACATACATCTATGTAAAGAACAATTTTTTTTTCCTCTCTGAACACGACCAAGTCCAGCAAATCCCTGGAATTTTCATGTTAGGCAGTATCGCCAGCATGGATAACCCCTTCACTTGGCCATGTGTCGGTACGGATTTATGGGCCTGACCCAACACCAAAAGCTTTACAGCTATATATATATTTGCATACATCATTAAGGACTTTCAATCATGGCTGATTCCAGCCCAGCTAAGGAAGAAAAGGATTGTTTGAAGGATAGGCCTCCTTCTGTCTTTGATATGCCCTGAAAGAAGAAATTAAAAATAGTAAAAAAAATGAACAATTTAAAAACCATGTATGTCAGTACAAATTTGAGAATATGCTTACCTTGAAGCATTGAAACCCCCAAGAGAAAGCGTCCCCAATATCAGCACTAAAAATGGAGCAGAAACCAAAGCATGATTACTTCTTCCCTTGTAAACTCTTGGTACACCTGTTCTCACAACTTGTGTGTATGTACCTACTCAAGAAATATTTCATGTGAAGAAGCAAATGTAAAATAAGGATTGGTAGAGAAGGATAACTCACAGAGCCAAACCTAAATAGATGGGATAAGGCTTCAATGATTATGGTAATCAAGCAAATATGGCTCACAGAAGACATATAAACAAACAAATATTACCATGCCCTGGACATCGCGATCCTTTACCTGTAATGGTCAGGAAATGAAAATTTTAGGGACAGATGAAGACCCCTATCCAGTGTAATTATGTCCAATCAATTAACTTATTCTCAATGCAATATATTTATAATTTGATTCTCATATTTTGATCATGGTTTGCAAACTCATGACTGGGCATAAAGTCACACAAGCAGAAGAGTGGGACTACGATATATTAAAGGGGTGGGAAAAATAGAAAATGGAAACAAGTAATACAAGGCATGACGGAAAAATTACAAAATAACTTTCACAAATAACTTATGCAATCTGTTTTTTTCCCCCAAAATCGTGACATGACTCAAACCAGCAACCTTGAGGTTGAGCACCTTCCAACTGCGCTGCGGGCTCTTGTCAACTTTTGTATGCTTGATCAGATAAAACTTAATTTCACACAATGGTTCCAATAATATATGTGCTCTACCAATACACACACACACGATATGTGTTTCAAAATCCTGTTGCTCTACCCAGATCAGTCTTTGGACAGAATAATCCAAAACTTTAAACAAATGATAATTGGCAAAAAGAGTGTCCTATTGTCTAATTAATTATCCGCAGCCATGAATGTAAAAACAAACTGGAATAGAAATCACTCCTTGATGTTGTTATCATTTGTACTGAATTGGACGGCACAGTAATGCTAGGGAAAGGTAAAAAAACTGCTAACCTTTAAAATGCTGGAGACAAAAAAGACCCGACAAAAACAAACTCTAGTTGCTGGAACGCCATTAATCAAGGCAGCCGAAGACAAGTATATGCCTACAAAGCCATGAGAGAGAGGGAGAGGTTGATCTGAACAGTTGCGCAACCAAAGAGTTTACAAACCATGACAAGAGCCTGTATCATAGTTGGAAGGTGCTCTTTGTCACAATGATGAGGTTGAGGGTCAGAGTCATGTTGCCGCCCAAAAAAACTAAAAACTAAAAAATAAAAAAAAGAAAGAGTTTGCAAACCAAGATATTGCAATCTCTAGTGAAATTGATAGGTAAGTGAATTACCAGCTTGCACCTGCAAGCATGAGTAGGCTTCTGAAATCTGCACGAATTATCATGGTAGAAAAAGTTGTAAGTCTGGATACCTATAGATTTACTGATATTTTTAAATGGAAATCTCCACAACTGATCAGAAAAAAAAAGGGTCAAATAACTAAACTGTAGCCACTTCAAACAATGTCAACCTTGGGCTCAAATTATTATCACAAATATCCATAGTTGAGCATAAATCAAACTCCCTCCACACACACACACACAAACTGGATACAATGCTTACACACTGACACACAAACTGGATACAATGCTTACACACTGACTTGCACCTGTTGAACCTTCCAACTCACACATGGTAATTAGTGGTTTAAGGCCCCAAAAGCGTACCAGTTTAAATTTGGATTCTGCATGAGATTTTTCATGTAATGGATAACGGTCAGGGTGAAATTCCCATGCTTTTCTTTTGTATGCTGCCTTAACCTGCACTTATCCATTGGCATGTCTAAGATAATAGCAAAAATACAAGAACAACATTCATGAAGAGCAAATGTCCAGACAGCCAGTAATAATGAGCTTTACACAGTATATACAACAGATACAGATCTGCCTAGAAAGCACAATAACGTCCAAGTGGGAATAGGATAAATTATAAGATATGGGTCCTAATTCCTAATTCAAGATGGAAAGAGAAACCATATTGAAATGGCATTGTAGTAGATACGAGTTAGACATGTGATGAATACAGATATTCAATCTAATGCAATAGCAACTCAGAGCATATGAAAAAGACATCTAAATAAGCCAAATTTCTTCTTTAGAGGATGTTTGACATTTTTCATGTACTCTCTATATGAAAGTGTACAGATACTAAAGGAGTTAAAAGGTGGAAAATAATATACATAGGAGTATGGCCAAAGGTAAAGCCCATCAGATTTTCCAATATGTGGTAGAATTTGTCCTCATAGTGGACAGGATAAGAAACTATCTACTTTCAGTGAAAAAACTGGCTGCCTTCTCTATTGACCCTACTACCACCCTCGCCAACTAATACATTCCAAAGAGGGACAATCAAATAGTATGACTTGAGCTAGTAGTTTCACTCATACAATGAGCAGGCCCAAGATTTTACTGCATCAATTTATATATAGTCCAGAACACAACTAATGAAGCGGCATCAAAGTTCTTTGCCTGCCCCCTTCAACAGGAACTCAAAATTTCACAATAATAACGAGAGAGGTCTACTTTCACTCAAATGTGGAATAGGTTAAACTGTTAAAGAGTTTACTGCATCAATTTATACAAGGTCGGCGCAGGATTAAAAAAGCAACATCGAGTTTGAACCACATGCTCCTTCAAACAGAAATCAACATTTCACATCTCAACAAGCAAGAGACCAAATGAGGCCATAGTGATGCCAGGGTCACTTGTAAAGACAATGATCACTGTTTCTTACTATGAGCAATTGACAATTGGGAATGTTTTGTATTAAAAGACTGAAGGTCACAGAGGTAAAGTATATATGACAGGTGCAATGAATACCAGTAACCCAATTCACTGAAGCTTTCATGGACCTTATTGTGTTGAAGGCAAGGGGCAAAACAGCTTCTTTACATGAACTACTACGCTAAGTGTAATGCAAAAATAATTGCATGGGTGTTTGAATGAGATAGAACTAGAAAGAAAGATTGCAACTTTACTATAAAAAAAAACTGCTAAAAGTTATGCATAGATAAAACCCACATCCTATCTTTGCCAAACAGAGGTTCTATAGGCGCGAAGAAAGATACAACAAGAACTTGGATAAATTCAGCTAATTTACACTTCAAAGCATGAAATCGCTGAGAAAATAGAACCCCAAATCCTAATTTTGAAGAAAATCATAAACCCTAGAGACCGAATTCAAGAAATGGTATTCCCCGCCCGAGAATTCAGTAATCCAAAACAAGAACAATAAGAAAATCAGCTAAGATTACATGCTCGAGTGGGAGAATATTCAGACCTCGTATAATGTGGGATGAGAACTGGATGGAAACCCTAACAGCTTTCTCGCCTCGTCGCCCAGCATTTTCTCTTCTGATCTGATCTGATCTTCCTTGGTATTTCAATCCTTGGAGACTTTTTGATTTCCATTCTAGCGGTCTCTTTATATTTGGGGATTTTTTTTTTTTTATATTTTCCAGCAGAAGGAAACGCATGAACTTGAATGAGGATAAAATTAAGGGATTTTTACTATTCTTATTCTTAGTCATGTTTTATTTGCGTCAAAATACATAAGAATTGAATACATAAGATGATAAAATATAAAAATTAATTTATTTAAAAAAAAATCAATTTATTTAAAAAAAATCAATTTTAAGTTTTTATTTTTAACTATCACATATATTTAATTTATATATATATTAATATAAACAAAAGATATCGAATAAAATAATGAAGACCCAATTTTCTTCCTTTTTTTTTTTGAACATTTTTATCCTCATTCTATCATATTCTCGAATATCTATTATTCATGATTGGTGAAATGTTTGTATAGGAAATACAAAATATTAGGGCTGCACAGAACCGGACCGCAGACCGGACCGGACCACAAAACCGGACCGGACCGGACCGGATTTGCGGTCTTGGTGGTCCAAATCCGGTCCGGTCCGGACCGGACCGGTTATTCCGGTCCGGTCCGGTCTGGGCCTTTTGTGGTCCGGTCCGGACCGGACCGGACCGCATTTATTAAAATAATTTTTTTTTAATTTTTTTTTTCATAATCTTTGAGCCCATGAGGCATGAGCCTAGCACACATTTGTAAAACTCATCATTCATTCATTTGACATTTGCCTACTTTTTAGATGTGAGGTGAAAATGAAAAAAAAAAACAAAAAAAAAACAAAAAAAAAATGAAAAGAAAAAAAAAATGAAAACCGGTCCGGACCACTTTAAGTGGTCCAACCGGACCGGTTTGGACCGGACCGGACCGGACCGGACCGCTTATAAGTGGTCCGGTCCGGTCCTTCATTTTGGGCCGGACCGGAAATCCGGTCCGACCGGATTCCGGTCCGAAAACCGGACCGGAAATCCGGTCGATCACCCCTACAAAATATGCCAGTGTCGTGTTACTCCATGACATTTGGAATGGCAGGGTGTTTTAAAATTTTTTTTTTTTGTGGGGTCTTATAAATTAGAGGGCCTTATAATGTATTGTTATATAATGCGATGATCTAATTCAACAGTAGATAAGGTCAATTAGTGTATGATTTGGATGCTTTTCGATTCATAAACAAGTAGGTGTGAGAAAGGACTTGATTGCTCACTAATGAGCTCTATAATGCATAATAAAATCGATAAAGGAATTGCTTGAACTTTGCACATTGTTGACATGTCGCATTTATATTATTTAAGGTTTTGGACCATGTTAGGAGGAGCTATAACAATTGTGGGTGTAACCAATTCCACCCTGCTCATTTAATGTGATTTTGGTTACCAAATTATGATACAATTGTGTACGGTACTACAACATTGACATTGTACTGTAACTTAGTACAACCAACATTGATTGTACTATATGTTAGTATAACCTTTTGATTTGATAATTTTTTTTCAGTTACAAGTTGCAACAATATGACAAAGTTTTTTTTTGAGGATACATTTATTTTTAAACATTACTCTCTTGTTGGCAACAACTCCTCCATAGTTTACTTTTGGTGATTTTATCATAAAGTAAAAATAAAGTAAATCATAAAATCAAGAGAGTATAATATATAAGGGGGTTATGATGATATTTTATCTTTAATGAATTGAGAAGGAATATAAAAATTTATTTTTCTATTTCTTCTTTTTGGTCACATAAATAATTATTTAGAAAAATACTATAAAAAAAAAAAGAAGAATAACTACTAAATTAGTAGTCAAGGTTTCTTTAAAATATTTCAGGAAAAGATAGGGGTTTAAAGGCAAATATCATATTTTTATGAAGGAACATGGGTGTATATGAAAAAAAAACAACCATGTTACTATATTCTTTTTTTTTTTTTTCTCCTTCTTTCTCTTCTCTTGAGGTATGTTACGTAGCCTCTCTCTTTCCCTTTGAGAGTTTATGATATCATGGGTTAGTTCGTTTTTTACTGTTGAATGCAAGTGTAGATATGTGTAGAATTTTCAACTTGTGGAATGGGTCTTTCATCAGTGTTTTGGGGAGATTGGTTGGGTTAAGAGTCGAAAAAGATGCGATCTTGGCACTGTATGGTTTGTCTCGAGTGTTGATTTGAGGTGGGTTTTTACCATTGACGAGGATGGGGGTTTTGTGGAGTTTAATTTAGGGTTTAGGAAGATGGGTAGCTTGGACTGTCAGGAAATGCTACTCTTGGTTTTGAATTCTTCTTCTTTCATCTGATTTATGATGATGGGCGTGCACAAGATTGGATTTTTTTTCTTTCAAATGGTGATTGCAAAATTCTTTTGATTATGTTTCATAGCTTAGTTTTTGGCTGATGATGAAGTTTTAGACTGCCTGTTAAAGCGTGGTCCATTTTGATAATGGGCCTATCTTTAGGCCCAAATCAGCTCATGGGCCCTGAAAGTCAGGCCGAGTCCAGCCATTTCCAAAACTATGGAGACTTCATTGTCTGAAAAATGCTGGACCAGCTCGGGTCTTTGAAAGCAGGCGGATATAGGACCAAAGCCAACGCTGGCCAATGGGCCTAACAAATCATGCCCAATTCAGGCCAGGCTCCTAGAGGCTGGCCCATGAGTACCCCTAATTTAGGCTGAGAATAGAAATTTGGGTACCCAACTTGGCTGGATTGAACTGGAAATGGAAGCCTGGAATTGCACTTATGGTGAAACTTGGAATTGGGGTTTGGGCTTAGCTGCATGAAATTCTGGCTGGGCTTCGTCTAGGCCGATACTCAGCTCAGCCGCCCCGCCTAAGAATAAGATGCTTCCTTATATGATTTGGTAATATAAATTTATGTTACAAGCTACATCAGTAATACTTGTAAATTTTAATAATGATTAATTCTTGATTATATGTATCTTTTACATTTTGTTACATTGTTAATTATGACAACAGACGCCATATGTCTTATTGGCTTACTGCAGATCTAAGTATTTGCAGCTTTTATAGTTTGCTGACTAGTTGAAATTCAAAACATCGCCTTGGACAAAGCCTAATCCAATTTATTTTCTATCATACAGCACAGTTTACCACTTTAATGTTATGGCTTTCCAATTGGGAATATACTAAATCATTCCATATCTTCCAAAATGCCAAATCTCAAAGGTAATTTTGTAGGAGTGGCTGAATTCTAGTATGTTTGATGTAGTGGCAGGACTGAGTGATGTGACGCCGTGAATGGTGCTGAGCACGGGGTGGTTGATAAACATTAGATTACACACAAGAGAGTGCACCATATTTAGTAATCTCGCACTGAATTGTTGAGCGTTTTCCTTTGAATGTGAACCATTAGCCATTTTCTACAACCATCCATGTCAAACAGTTAGAAACAGAATCATATGAATTGCTGATTTTTCTGTGGGGTTATCCATTGGGCAGCCCCTGTCTAGTCCTGTTCCACCACATCTCATGTAGAACAACTTTGACTCTTAATGAACATGGTACTGACCGTCTATTGGTAATATCAACCTCATAGAACTTAAAGATGCATCCAAGAAACTCTTTAAGCATCAAAAGTGAAAAACCAATTAAGAAAGCAACAGAAGCTTACAAACTTTGGCAAAATGGCAAAGGTTGTCACATGTTTCTTAAAACACCTCAATCAAAACTCATCATCATGCTTCTAGTTCAGAAACCTCCCTTTCCACTTGCCTTTGATTATCAATTTCCTCATTTTTCATTTTTAGAGAGAGAAAAATGACCATGGAACCTGCTTTCTCAAATGGTCACTGTGGCCTTCCTCCGCAGCGCCATCTCTTCCTTCTCGGCAGGTCTTGGCCTCCTCCAGCTCGGCTATATATCCTAGCTAGGCCATATATCTCAGCTCGGCCTCCTCCAGCTCCATCTTGGCCAGGTGCTCTCACCTCGGCCCATGCTTCCACCTCGGTAGACTCCACTTTGGCCACATTCCACTTCGGTCAAGTGTTCCACCTCGGCATCCGTGCCAGGTCGCCAACCAGGTCAAGGTCGCTCTCGACCTCGATCATCCGTGACCTCAGCAACACGCTCTAATCTCGGTCACGCACCTCAGCTATAGTGCCAGAGAACTAGCCAAGGCAGGGACCGACAACTGTCCTCCCATGGACACTCAAGAACGCTACAGGACGTGCGACAAGACAAGGGTACCGCCCATATCCCCTGACAGAACGCCGTCCACAACTCCCAAGGCGTCAAGGTATGGCCCGATGGGACAGATGGACTGCGATAAGACTTCCTGTCAGAGCACAGAGCTCTCTCTCTCTTTCTCCAAAGTCAACTCTCTCCCTCTTCCTGTCCATATAAGGAGCGGCAGGCACAGAGAACAGGGGGATCCAAGACAGAATACACGACGCCACACTGTTGGTATCATCTTCTTCCCCATCTTCCATCCTTAGTTCAGTTCCAGCACTGACTTAGGCATCGAAGGGCCTTGCGCTGCCCACAGCCAGGGTCGTCTGATCTCCTACTGTTCTTCTTCATCCCTTTTTAGGTTTCAGGCAGGCATCGGTTCTTCCTAAAGAGCTCCAGCTCCACCCCCCTGTGAGTTCGTGTATTTTTATGCACTTACGGTCACAATGCTCCAACCTTTTATTATCTTGAAAAGACTTCCTGTATGGGTTTCTCAAAATTCTTTAAACGAGTCATGTGTTAAAAGTTTCCAAAAAGGGTGGGGATCTATCGTCATAAACATGATTTAAAATCTCGGTCTCGGTCGCGGTATCGGCCGGGCCAAAAAACCATATCGTCGCGGATATCGGTCCGTCGCGGTGTGAATTTTTTTTAATCCAAAAAAAATCACAAAAATATCCAAAAAATTCAGAATATTAGAAAATACTGGAAAACAATATTTTTTTTTTCATTAGTAACAACAATAAATCAAAATCTCGGTTACCTTAAATTATGAGTCCTGTCTGTGTCGGTGTTCGCTTTCTTCTCCAGTATTTCATATAATGCAACAATTATTGATGCTCATGATCAATAAGCTGAAATATCATAAATTTGACATAATGCAACCATAATTTTGAATAAAAACTCACACTTTTTTGTTTCAAAAGTATAGATCTATTTTAAACTAACACATTATCAATGCATATGAACACTAATGTGGAAAAATGTAATTGATTTCAATAAAAGCCCCAAATGTTGGAAATAAAAAAAAATTAGAATTACACTTTAAAATACTAGATCTAGAGAAAAATAAGTGAGTAACATCAAATCTAACTCAATATAAAGCCATTTGGTCCATGAATTAGTGTATTACACAATCTTTACTACTATATCATTCTAAACATAATTAAATAGGTTTAATATCATATCTAGCAACTTATGATAATAATAGACATCCAAGCACAAAAAAGAAAAGACAACCAACAAAAGTATCATAGCTATCATAGTCAAGTAGGATTCTTTTGTCTTCATGATTGCTACTTTTTTAAAACATGTGCTTCACGAAGGAGGTCCGGGGGATACTTTTTATGAAGTTCTTCATTTGAAAACGAATATGTCATTTCTTAAGAACCTGTGTCCCTTTTTATATAGTCCGATAACTCCCGTTACTTATATGGTGGCTGCTGCTCTAAGGAGTATGGAGATGAGAAGACAGGAGAGGGGAAGAAGATAAAGATAGGAAAAAATTAAAAAAATTAGGGTTTGAGGGTATTTTATATAATCTCGGCCGATATTTTGAAAATATCGGCCGAGATATCGTTAAGGCCGAGATGACGACCGTATCGGCCGATATATCCCGATATTTTGGGGATATATGAGGCCGAATCGCCGGGACCGATATCTCAATGAGATATCAGCTCGGTATCGGCCGATACCGGTTCATATTGCTGATATGAACCGGTATCGGCCGGTTTTTAAAATCATGGTCATAAATCAATAAATCAGATCCTATATGTTGCATATGGATGATGGATCCGGCGTTCCAAATCCAAATCCAAGATGAGCTGTAGAGTGCAATTGTATAATAAGATAAAAAAGCTTCAAAATATTTTTTTTCCATACAAGTGGGGCTATTAAATATATACGATAAAAGCTAAGTATTCTTTCAAAAATGAATATAACTTAAGTTATGCATGCCCTTGAAACGTATATCATAAGAAGAAATGATCCAAATATGAGTTCTCATCCTGCCACTTTTGGTGAGCCATGTGGAGCCCACATATGCTTATCCAAACCATTAAGATCTCATTCCTCTTATTTATTAGGTATGGCCCCCTTATTTTTAAATTAATCATTTAAAAAAAAATAGATCCTGATATTTTGTTGAATTGGAGCCACTCAGGCCTGATTCCACTAGCAATTGTACACAGTTGGAACATAAAACTAAGCTGGGGAGTGTAGATGGCCCTAGGATATGGACACTTGGCATGTTGCATGTCCAATGGCCCACCTGATGGGTGGTGAGTTTGGATAGCTTTGATTTTTTCAAATGCAGGCCCCACAATACCAATGGAAAAAAATGTAGGTATTTAAAAAAGGTTGCTTTGAGAAAAGTCAATGTATTATTGGAGACTGTTAAATTTTGAAATAAAAACCTCAGGGGGTCTTTTGTTTGTACATTTACATATGTCAATGTTATGCATTTGAATTATTATTTGCACTCGTTTATGGGTTTTCAATTTTCATAGCTGAAAAGATATGAAATGATTATACACCTTCTTAGTTAACACAGCACTAGTAATGGCCGGTGGGAATATAGGTTACAACATCAAATCTCTTTACCACCTTCTAAATTTTTTAAGACTACTGTGGGCTCCAAATTTTAAGTCGAATCACTCAAAGTTTTCATCGATCTATTAAACCCATAAAGTTCGATTTCATATCTTAAACATTCATAAATTTAGAATTATATGAGAATTTTACACAAATAATCTGTATCGTTCAATCTTATTCATCTAAAAAATTGGTTCTTTCAAATAAATATAGTATATGTTTCACATGTGTAGGTGTAGATTTTACATATGTAAAAACTCATTTTTAAATCCCACGCGTAAAAGACCAACTACTTGCTTTATATATTCATGATTATTAATAACTTACAGTATGTATTGCCTGAGCTACTCTACATTATGTGGAATAAAACCCAACGAAATTGCTCTTATTATACAGGTACTGTTTGGATGTGTGGTGGAAAGTAATGTAGATAAATCGATTGTCCTACGGCTCTGACTGGATCTTTACAACTTGCTATGGTCACTTGAAATTCTTAACTCTTTATCACCTGTAATCTGTCATGCAGGAGAAGAAACTAACAAAAAGTATCAATCGGTAATCCAACCATATTAACAATTCTTTACGTCTGAAACAAGTTAAGTGTGAGATAAGATCATCTATTAAGATATGGATAAGAATGAGTTGTTGAGTTCAGTTCTGCAGAGAGGGAACAAGCCTCGACTGTTTCTCCTTAACAAAGTGCACTTGGTTTGTGAAGATCCAAATACGTTTGAGAGAAATAAATTTAATCCTACTTTTTGAGTTATGACTTATGATTGAGGATTTATTTAGCCCGTGATAGATTAGAATGAAGAAATAAGATTCATCCGGCTGACACTCCATAGTTAGAATTATAAGTGGCAAAATATGACCTGACCCGCCAAACCGACCCGCGTATTACCCGCTTAATCTGACCCGTTTAATAGGCGGGTCGGTCACGGGTCAAGTATTCATGACCCGTAATTAAGCGGGTTGGGTTAGGGTTGACCGGCATAACCCGCGTATTTAAGTTAAAATTGAATTTGATTGTTTTAATGCATAGGCTAAAAAAGAATAAATGGATCTTAATCAATTCAACTTCACGCTTTTTATTAATGGAAAGCAAGGTAGTGCGCATCAAATGATTGTTGAAATGAGATTAGACCAAATTTGAGCTTAAAAGTCAGTTTTGGTCAAGCAGGGAACCATAGTTGAATCGACTGATTTACTAGATGGATGTCGGTCATGCAGGTCGACCTGACCTGTATAACCCGCAATGGTTATGCGGGTTTAAATAGGTCGGGTCGGGTTGACCCGTGGTGGGTGCGGGTTAGGGGTTTCCAACCCGTTTAATAAACAGGTCGGATGCGAGTTAGATTTGTATAACCCGTTTAGTAAACTGGTTCGACCCATTTAGCACAAACCAGACCCGATTGCCACCTCTAATTAGAACTAGGCTTCAATAATGATGATGATGATGATTTGTTTATTGGAAAAAACCAAAGACCACTATATTGGATTTTTGGAGAAACAAAGAGCCCGTATCAAAGAGCACTGAGGTGGCAAGTATAGGATCGCAAAAGGTCGCTAGTACAAGAACATGAGGTTGCAAGTGTAGAAACACAAAGTGGCAAGCATAGGCCCATGATATGGCAAGTGGAGAAGCGTCTAAACGAAGAACACATGTCCTTTCTTTAAATCTTGATCATACTCGTTATTCACTTGCATCCTAATTTAATGTTGGGTCATTACGGCTAGACTTAAATTTAAATTTGTACTAAAATCGGGTCCCACAATTGCTCCCATAGCCCATTAGCTTAGCCCAGTTTTTTGGCAAATCATTTTTGTTGATATAAATTGTTTTTCCATTCCGTTCGAGCTTGAAGTATTTCTAGTTATTAACATGATATTAAAATAAGAGTCCAAAATCACGGTGTCAACCCTTTTTGCATAGTCCATCAATGATGGGCCCACTTCCTGAAGGGTTGAGTACAAATCACAGAAAACCATGACATCCGGATTCGAAGGTGACTGGTGAAACATCCACCAATACCTGCTCTTCAATGCTCTGACCATTTATGTGTGAAAACCAACAAAAACATCGAGAAAGGCATAAGCTTTTCTCACTTGCTGACAAATCTAAAGAGGAAAGAGGAAAGAGGAAAGAGGAAAGAGAAATCACTTATTTAACCCCATCTTTCTACCTTCATTTCCTCTTCCAGCTGGGTCTTTGTACTACACCATAGAAAAGTCACTGAAAATGACCTTGTTCTATCACCTTGGATTGCTTCAACATCAAAAACTATCCTTCAATTAAACAAAAAGAAAAGATCTTGTACAATTATTGGCTTCTCTTTCTTGAAACCACAAAATATGGGGAATCCAGTCAATCCAATGAAAATTTTCTGTGAGTTCTTTTTAGTTGATCGAGGCCTTCGAGGGACACGGCTTCGAGCTTATGTCATGTTGTGTAGTCTGGGATCTTAGAGCTGTTGGAATCTTTTCAGTTGAGGAAATTTAGAATCTGGGAAATAGGACATTGGGTATGTTGGAACAGTTGGATTTTTGTGATCTTTTGCAGTTGTGGCCAGAAGAAGTTGGATTTTGATTGGGATTTCTTTTTTATAAGAAGTGATATCCATCCACTTTCCACCTGTTTCCCTGTATTTCTTTTTCTTTCTTTTAAATATAAGTGGTGGTGGGTAGTCTTCCAAGTCAAGGTGGTAGAGGTGAAGAAGCAAGCAAGGTAGACTTTCTCCAAGGAAAAACAACAAGAGAAGGAAAGAAAGATGTTGGCAAGGAAATTTGTTTGAAATCTGCTTTTGAAACAAGAGTTAGGATCCAAGAAGGTTCTTAAGGAGTGTTTCGTGGATACAGACTGGAATGCAAGTCTTGGGTCTTTTCCTTTTGGTCTAGGAGCTATGGAAGAATCAGGAGGTTGGAGCTGGGAGGAGAACAAGCTGTTTGAGTTGGCTTTGGCTATTGTCGATGAAACAACCCCAGAAAGATGGACAGTGGTTGCAGGCATGATAGACGGGAAGAGCGCGGAAGAGGTCGAAAAGCATTACAAGATCCTTTTGGATGATTTGCAGTCTATTGAATCTGGCGAAATGGACCATACATTAGAAGTGAAGCAGTATGTTGACGCCGAATGTAATCAATCGATGTTTTGGACTGATGAAAACCAGAAGTAAGTTGATCTTGGAAGAATTTAATTCAATCCGGTTACATTTTTTCTTGAAAGTTAGCTCTGATTTGTTTGCTTTCTTTTAGTTTTAATTCTGTTCATTGGTAGCTTATTTTCATCAAAATTAAAATCTTGGTAAATTGCATTTTATCATGCAGCATACACATGTCCATATGTAAATGCTGCAACTATAACCGGGGTGTTGCTAAAGTTTTCTTTTAATCAGGAATGCTACTTGTGAATGCTGAAATTATTTTGGGTCTTACATAGATATATATGATTGGATTTCTTTTTATTACATGGAGTTCTTTACCCTTTCATTTCGCATAGAAGTTTGCATCATGTTGATGTCCCAACACAGGAATCCTGGTCTTTACATGATGGACACTGACACTTGCATTAGCCTGTTTAAGTCCATCAGGCAACTGAAGTTATTGTGGCCTTTGCATGGTTTCTTCCGGACAAGGAATGCTGGTTTCTTTACCCATTCGGTCTTTTAGTTCCCTTTTCATTCCTTATGTGTTCTTTTGCTTTAGGAATTTTCTGGTCGTGCTCCAAATTGCAATTGATGTGCACATTTTCACAGAATGGATGATAATTAGTTTGGCACTGCCGAGAATGAAAATTGCATTTCAAACTCTTTTTTTTTTTTAAAACTTCAAATGGAGAGAAGCAAAGCTTGTGTTGTTTCTAAATTTTGGACTTTCTCAAATGCATAGCAGAACAGATAATCCATCTGTTACACCAGAACATTCTAAATTTGCTTGTGATTTGGGGTGCATCCTCATTCACCCTCTGCAGATGCTTTCTCAACTTCAAATTTAAGCAATAAGACAACTCAATAACTATAATATCTTAATTTTCTCCTTTAATATGTAATAGTTTGCAAAGTATTGCACAAAATCATGCAATCTATCTATATATATATATATATATTGCTGCCATGATGACAAATGATGAAAACAACTCAAGATATGTTTTTCGGTTCTAACTTTCCAAATCAAAAAGTTTCTTGACCATGTGCTTATGCTTCGGTAACTTGCTACTAGCCTCACGGACCCGTGGATCATAAAAAGGCGCCTGATGATCTGATCACCTCACACTTGTCACAACATTTCTCATTAAATTTTTTTTTTTCTGCAGATCCTTTCTCCTCGCTGCTTCCCTATGTTTCAATGCATTGTAAATTTAATCTCTATTAAATCATATATTAATCACTATTTACCATACTATAATTAACTAGTCTAACTAGTCTACTCTACAATAAATCATCTAGTTGATTCTTAGTGCAATGCTGAGGAACAGTCTAATCTACTCATGATTCCAAAGCTTCTCCTCTAACAATCAGCCAAAGAAGTGCCTGTGAAATTACTCTGCAAGAAAGGTGCTCCTGTCGTTGTGGTTATTTTGGTCGTTTTAGTCTTATCGTTATGATCCCATAATCAACATCATGTTACAATAAAAAACCCACACTAACAAGACCAATTTCAGACTATAGAAACAGAGCATCTAAGGAGAAAATCTTTTTCCCAGTGATTCATGAGTTGGCAAATTGTTGTAGCAAAGAGATGACAAAAATGGTTGTGAAGCTAAAAGTGCATCTTGACCAGCCTGCTAGTGCAACATCCCCAACATTGGAACCAATAGGAGGATGCAATAGGTGGACTGTGTTATTAATATTCCATTCTCATGTTTCTTCTAAGTCATCTTTCTTGCTTAATTGTATTTGTGCTTGAGTGGGATTCTGGAATCCGGATTCCTATGTGCAGTGATTTAACAATATTTAAGCATAACAATTCTGTTTAGTCAGTTTCAAACTAATATTCGTAGAAACCATGTAGTTTACATTCCAAACTAAAGTTTCCTCTTGTAACTATCCAGCATCAAAGACGAAATTAACAGAAGAAAATGGTTCATAAAAGCAGCCGCATATTCTAGACATCTATCATCAGCACCAGTTACCAAGTACATTCCTGGAAGAAATATCAATTTTTTTTTTTTTTTTAAAGTTTGTATCTGTAACAAACAGATGGCTTAGGATTAAGGCATAGAAAACTTATTGAGTACACTTCAAGTAATCTTAGATGTATCTAAAATCTGATTCTTTATTATATTACAGGAACTACTGCGACTTTTGAGTGCATGCAATCAGATGGAACAGTATAATCTGTGGCCCTGAGAACAGGGGGTCACTATTCACCAGATGATTGATCTGATGGATCTCATTGACGATAGGCGATGCCCTTGAAATAATGAGATCAGGATATCACTAGTTCATAACCGTTCAACATTTGAGCGTTTTCTAATGTTGAATAGAGACAGTTGTTGTATCTTTTCTGTCTGTTATCAGGCTGTAATTCAATGGTAGGATTGTCCCAACAGGATTATGATCCTTCTGTGGTTGATTAAATTACAGGATTTTGTGGATGCGGATTTTCATATAATTCATCAGAGAATCAGAACTTCACTATCATTGATCTTTTATTTATTTATTTATTCTTTTTGATTAATGCCATTTTTGTTTCTGATCCTGGGCTAAAATCTTCATCTGCAGGCTGCTTGTTGGATTGAAAATAAAATAGCTTTTCAAAGAACCAGAGCACTTCTCAAACCTGTTGGTTTTGTTCTGGGTCACGTGCAAGGAGATTGAAACATTGATTCCAGTTGTTATGTATGGATGTGCTGTTATTCAGCACTAGCTTGTAGTAGAAAACAATCTCTTCTTACATTTATGGAAGCTAAGATAGCTCAATTTATCTAATACTTTTGGTTCTAATAACAACCTTCATATAAGCATTCTGAAAATCAAAGACATTTCCTTTGTTTGATGCCGTTTCCACATTGCAAGGAAGCAAATTCCACTGTTTTATGCTGCTAGGCATTCACCGATGAAGTGCATGAGAAGAAGCACAAGCTGTAGCTGTACATTCAACTGATGGTTGTGCCATTCATGTTGCACCTCACCAAAGATATTCCCTGATCATGGGTAGGCCATCACTTGATCAGTGCGATTCACATTTAGCTTAGGAAGGCAAGATCATCATATTAAACATTGGCACACCTTCTAATCAGGGTGATTTTATGGCTTGGTGCAACGGGTCCTTTTTTTTTTTATCCAAGCAGTAATCTCCAACAAAAGATGGATCCCTCATTGCTGCCCCTTAGTTGTAATGCAATGGGAAAACTCTCATGAAACCATCCTCCAAAAAATTAGCAAAAGAAGAAGAATAGTAATGACAAAAAATTGCATTATCATTGCATGAACTTCCATTGGATGATAACAATACAACAGTAAGTCATTGGTACCTGGCTTTATGGAAAGAAGAATTACAATCAAAGTCTTAATCATGTTTCCCTGTGTGGACACTTTTAGGCCCCTGAAATAAAGTACCATGGTAATTATGGAATCAAATCACCATCATTAACAAGAAATCCTTTGGGTCCTTCAGATGACAAATTAGTCTTCGTTCTTTAGATTCCATAATTACCATCATTAACAAGAAATCCATTGGGTCCTTCAGATGACAAATTAGTCTTTGCTGTCCCTTGTCTATTTCTTTAGATCAGGGTATTCATTCTCACCTCTGTTTCCATGAAGATTGCTTGATCCTCCTTTATACGCGATTTGATCTTCATGGAGATGGCAGCCCCATCACAACCAATCCAAGGCTTCAGCAACTACCAAGCAAACCTTTTACTAATCTAGAGTCGTTCTTCCTTTTAAACACATTATCATAGGATCCACAGTATCCTGTATGGTAATACACTTTATTTTATTCTTTCCAATCCTAGATTGTTTATAACTACAGAAATTCTCTAATTAAGCTCGATTCGCTTGAGAGCCGAGAACTTAAAATTTAAAACTGTACATAAACAAGGTTATCAGTAGCAAAATGGTTATGTAATCTGTAACAATAGGTCATGATAGCGGGCTTTAGGTCATGATTTAGGTCTGTGGATGGGTGGGCCCCAACACAAGGCCCAACTTGTCATGTCCTGAGAATTAGAAGAACAAGATACATGTATTTTTAAAAGCATCCAGTCCTAAGATCCAACATTTCTCGGAATGAAATTGGCATTGTAACCACCCAAGTATTGATAGAATCAGAATTACAAACATTAGGACAATAAACACTGTTTTTACCTATCACATTTACATAATCCAACTATGATTAATTAATCCAATGATCCATCCCTTTAGAAGCATCTGCCTCCTTTGAACTACATGATCGACAACATTTATTTGAAAATTCTAATATTATAATTCACAAGCTTCAAAAAACATAAAAAAAAAATAATGGTGGAAAATTATAGAAATGCAGTGCCAATCCACTAGTAGCCCAATGGTGAGACATCTCCCTATATACAGATTCAACCAGGAATCGATCCCTTGGTCTGTCTAATAGGGATTTGGATAGCTTTAGTGTGTGGTGTGTGTGAGTATGTAGCATAGCGATTTCTTCTAAAAAAATGTTCTTTTAGAACATACCAAAGCAAGAAAGAGAAAAAAAAGAAAAAAAGAAACGCAGTCAACATTGACTCACAGACTCAAGGCACAAATGAATGCAACTAACCATATATAAGAGAAATTTCATAGTTTCTGCTTCAAGAAAAAAGCAAAGTTTTTTACTCTATTGTACTGAAATATACAGATTCTAGAACAGTTAATTATGCAGAAAAGAAAAGGAGAGAGAAAACAATAAATTTCTAAAAGCTTGGAATTTTGCGATTTTTCATCTTTCTTTCTTTCCAAACATTTTCTGATTCTTTTGAGCCTTTTAAATTGAGCTGTTACAATGACCATTATTGATACTCAGGGTTTCACCCTTCAATGAGAATCCTGCAGGATAGTCACACATATCTTTAGTCCTCGCCTTTAATTTAGGTAGGGCACTATTGTGTATTGTTGGATTGAAAATCCTACACTACCTTTGCACTATCTCCCCGGTGGAAATTCTTGATAGGAATACTGATATGGCCAATATACAGTGGTAAATGGGATCTGCTGATATCCAAAACCAGCAAAGGCACACAGGGCTAGGCAATAGGCTGGTTCTGATCCTGAAAACTACACATAATCAGATGGGCTGGGTTAGACAGGTGCTAGACTGACCCAAACCACCCCATGAACATGGAACTGAAAGTATGGAATCGACCTCCATGGACCCACCGGCTTCACTTTTGATAGCAAATAAGGAATTCATAAATTCGAGGATTCCTCACCGCCGGTAGAACAAGTCTTTCCTCATTGGAGATTGTATATCTAAGGATTCTTTAGGTGACATTTGGTAATATGTCTAGGAATCCGCATATATGCGGATTTTATGCCCTCCTCATTAAAGTTGAAGATTTTCACATCCTCGGGTGGTTGGGCCTCAGAGTCCTAAAAAAATGAGAATCTCATAAAGGCCAGATCATCTGGAATTTACAATCGCCAAATGTGGATTTTTCACAATTTTGTAGAAAGTAAAAATCTCTTCTAGGATGAGTTGAGTTTCCTAAAGAGAGATAATGTAATGACAAAAGGGTAGATGGAATTGAGATCACCTTACCTCAGTGTGAGAACAAGGGAGGGAAATAAGAGTAGAGAAAAAGAGAAAGTCAAGAGAGAGAGAGCCAGGGAAGAGGCAGTGCAGGGGACGGGCAACAACAGGCCTATTCTGTTGATGACCTCTCCCATGCTCTACCCTTTCCCTGCCTTTTTATTCCATCTTTGCCCCTCTCCCACCTCCTCCTACCCCACCTTCATTTCCCTCACAACATAAATTCTTATGCTCTTCTGGGCCGTCCATCATCATCAGTTACAAGTAACAACATTTCAATGTCTCCTTCAATGGGTCATTTCCATTTCTAGCTTTTATAGAAGAGGAGGAAGGGCAAAATGGGAAGAAAACGAAAGAGCACATTGGTGAGTACTACGTCCTCTGTAGTAGCAGTACTACATTTGGTGCAGTACAACAACAACAAATACAACATCATCTTTGTTTTGTACTACTTCTGACCATTCTTTCTTTCCAAGTCCAACAACCTTTTGAAAATGAATCAATCTCCAAGTCCAAGGCATTGGGTGGCCCCTCGCTGATCGAGATCCACCATTCAGCCATCTGAAAAGGGACCCACTGATCCGGCGATCCAAAGGAAGTGTCATGAGCATCAGTTACAGTTAAGTATTTTGGCTAGTCTGATGAGTTGCTTTGATGTGCCATAAACTCAGAATCACACCAAATGAATTAAAACTAGCATCAATTGAGATTGATATAAGTTTTGCACTATCCAATTTTATGTTCAACAATTGTTTAGTCCAACTATATGATCAATCTAATCACTTAACCTACAGTGACCCCAAATGGTGGTTACTCCATGGTTTTGCTAACTGGCATTTGTATGAGGCCGATATTTTTTTGGCTGACCTTAATCCATGGTTTAGCTAACTGGCACCCAAGGTACAATTCAGCATTGTGCATGAAGTTTGCAAATGTTGATCTAATCCAAACATGTATTTCAAATATGGAGGGTGGGACGGAGCTGGTAGCCACAATCATTTTTTTTTCTGGTTAGATTTTATGCCAATTGGACGCAAAACTCATGATCCCATTTGTGGTCTTTTGTCACAACCCGGTCCCGAGATTTGATTAGATCGTATAAACTCCGAGTCGCGAACGCATACTTACTCCCGTAAATTCTGAATTAACAAAAGTTAAAACGAAACCCACTCAATACAATACCTGTCAACTGTATACAATGGCGGAAATTATACATTTGACAAAATATAATACACAAGTGTAATCTACGTTCGAGAAAGTCAATTACCGTATATTTAATACAATACGGGGACTTCACTTATATTCAAAACTATATACATTCCAATAATTTATTCTCTCACTCTCAGCGATCATATCCACTCGATTAAACCTCCTGGAGGTATCGGGCGGGCATCCTCCGCTGGCGGCGCGGCCTCGGCAGGACCGGTATGGGCATCTGGGCCTGTGACATTCATCAATAGTACCATGAACACAACGGTTCAACAAATACATACTTGTTATGATAGTTCTAGCTATCACATAATCCAGTGAAATAATTCATTAACAATAATAACGGATCCAGTAATATCTGGACACTCTTAATTTATTTAATCATAATAACGGATCCAGTAATATCAGTAAGTTGATATCTACATGGACACTCTTTATTTAAGGGTTGTCAAATGGTATGGAATACGTCAGTGTCTTGATCAGAGATCACTAACTTCCACGAGGTTCTGGAACACCTCAAACATCTGCTGCAGCAGAAATAGTTCTTTATGCAATTCATATTCAATGTACTTCATTCAATGAGTTAAGATGCGGAAACTAATCAGACTTCTAAGCCAAGCAAATGAGTGAAACATTCATTTTCCAATACATGTACTATTTTTGTTGAATATCATTTGAATTATGTATTCGGAAAATTGAGTTTACACCAATGAAGGCTTATACATTAACAATATTCAGCATGTATACATTAGGCCTCAAAACAGAGAATTCTGCACAGCGTCGGTTCACCTATCGGTCAGCCCATCGGTCGACCGACAGCTTCATGACGCTTGACCGACGGTGCGTCGGTCAGAATTCCAGCGAGCTGAGATTCTCTGAATCCTGAACCATTTTTACGTTATCGGTCGACCTATCGGTAGACCGACCTCATCCTATCGGCTGACCGACATTGCGTCGGTCAGAAGTTCAGAGAGCTGGATTTTCACTGAAGACGCATTGGAAACCCATCGGTCAGCTCGTCGGTTCATCGGTCGACCGCCCAAAAGCTCAGTTCGAGCTTCAGGTTTCTGAAGCCAAATCTCTGACTTTTTGGTCCGATTGAGTTCTAACCATCCATAAACATCACAAAGCATAAAACAAGTAAGTACTTGCCTTTACTTTACTTGATTTTTAGCACAAACCCCTTTGTTATCTTGAGGTTGAGATGTAAATCACCCAAATGAAAAACTTGAGCCTTAGGATAATGAACTCCAAGGAAGAAGATGAAGTGTTTCTCAATTTCTCCCTTATCAAAACCACTGATTATATTCTCTTACTCAAAACGTTGATAGAGGAAAAACATGTAGCAATGAAGAAAGAAAGAAATAAAAGAAAAGAAAAGAGCTGAACACCTCATGGTTGCTCTGGCACAACCCAGGAACTCCAACTCCTGCTTTCTTTGACTGGGTTGGAATAAGACATGTGCTGGAACAATAGTATTCCAGCTCTTGTGTCCTTAACACCTCATGCAACATCATGTAGCACTTCAACCCCATTACTTCATCTTATTTACACTTTGAACCTAAATCTCAACTTAATAAACTTAATGCTTTGCAAAATCATTTCATTACTTATAACCATTCAACTGAGATCAATTTGATCCAATTTAATCATAATCACATTTAAGTTAATTAATCATATTTAATTTAACTAATCACTTTTAATCCTCCTTAAGCTCGATTAATTAGTACTAATCAGGATTAACTCGGGGATTGGGTGTAACATCTTTGCCGTCAAATTCTCCTCTTCCTGGTGATGATGATCTTTCTTTCTACAGGCCACATAGACCCAGTCTTCTCCTTCCTTTATTTCCTCTCTAAAGGGCCTCATCACTTCCAACCATGGCACCATCTGAGCAATCAAGTATTCCTTAGTAGCTATGATCAAAGAAAGGTGCATGTGATGAACATGGTCCTTGACCATTGGATACATGATGGTCAGTGTAGCAATGGGGTTGGGGGCGACGGGTCATATGGCTGTGAGGTGCTTCGGCCTCGAGCTCTTAACAGGTCTACCTCTATTGAAGTAGCCAAAACAATGAAAGAATTAAAGAAGATCACCATCCTCAACCTAATAACAATGTCTTGTTCCAATGGCATAGTAAAAATTTGAAAAAAAATTAATCCTAATTACATAAAAACACTAGAACCAAACTCCATTTCATATGACAGCTGTGTGTGGATATTCCCGAACTCATCAGAGTCTCGGCCAGATGCTCCATCTCGGGCTCACGCACCAGCTAATCCATCTCGCCAAGGCTCGGTCTCAGTCTCCATTAGCTCGGACAGGTGCTCCCACCTCAGTCCATACCTCCACTTCGGCAGATTCCACTTCGGCCAAAGCATCCCACTTCAGCCAAGTGCTCCACCTCGACACTTTTGTCAGATCTCTCTCTAGCCAAGTCAAGGTCGTTCTCGACCTCGGCTCCCCAACCTCAGCAACACACCCTAACCTCGGTCACAATGCCAGAGCTAGCCAAGGCAGGGGCTGACAGCTGTCCTCCCATGGACGCTCAAGCATGCTACGACACGTGCGACAAGATAAGGGCACCACCCATAGTCCCTGACAGATCGCCGTCCACAGCTCCCAAAATGCCATGACAAGGCTTGATGGGACTGCAATTAAAGAAAAGTAGGCTACGATGGGACTGTGCCTCCCTAGTACCTGACAGAGTGGGCTATGACAAGACAGTCAACCACCTCCTTGCCTCCTCTCTTCTTCTATATAAGCATAGCTACAGCTCCAGAGCAAAAAAGGAGGCCAACGAATACACCACATGCTGGTATGCCATCTTCTTCCCCAAAAATCTCCATCCTACTGTTCAGTTCTTAAACTGACTTAGGCATCGGAGAGCCCTGCGCTGCCCAAGCCAGGGTCCTCTGGCCTACTATTCTTCTTCATTTTCTTAGGTTTCAGGCACAGGCATCGGTGTTCATAATCTCTTTGGATAAGTCTGTGCAGGCACCCCCCTCTTCTTGTGAGTTATATTTTTTGCACTTACAACAGCATGGCCCAAGGAGAGAGACTGGTCAATGGGCCTGTTGGTAGGAGAACAACATGGATACACAGATCAATTATAGCAAACTTCAATGATAAAGAGGGCACTGTTTTCAGGATCACAAGGCTTAGCTATCTGAGTCCCATAAGATATAGAAATTTAAAGAGCAATCGATCTGTGGAACTTTTGTTGCATGTACATGAATCTGTTGGGGAAATTACTTATGAAGAATGTGCAATCATAAAATCAAATAAATAGTTAGTATAAATAATTAGTGCATAAAAGTTAGTGATTGTGAATGTGAGAAATTAATCTAAGAAATCAATCAAAATGGGCAAGGCACATCAATTAAGATGCTTTCTTAAAGACATCAATTTCCCACATGCAGGTGGTTTAGATGAAATTATGTCCGCGGGATACAATGCCCAACTTTGATTCGAAGTCTGCACACTAGAATCAGAAATATGGAATTACCCTTAAAATCAAAGTGAAAATAAAAGAGAATAAAATACTCTTAGAAAATATGCTCCTGAAAATACTACATTATACTCATTTGGATCTTCTTGAGAATCTTCTTCAATTCTATGGAAAATTTCAAATAACCTCAATTTATAATGTTTGAAAGCAACCTTTGAAATTGGGTCACATCCACTCAAATGGGCCCAAAAGACGCATCTCATCCAAAGGACACAAAACACTTGATTTTGAAAAGACACATTCAAATGTCCCTTAAAATTTATTTTTTAAATAATTGGATTTTAGAAAATATCCAACATGAATCAAAACATACTTCCATTTCTTTGTAACATGATGATACATTCTTTTATTTCTATAATAGAGCGGATGTGCCAAATGGCCCAGATCCCAACATATATTACATACAGAGAAATATAGAAAAAAGTAATGAAAAATTATATGAATCACACTATGCAGACAGAGAATTTTTTGCTTGCCTATTCTAATTCTAACCTAGTGACCACTATCCATCAAGCTTCTGTTGTCAAAAGCTGTTGACTTTGGCAGACTCCAAGGTCATTTGATAGCTTTGTACACAACTGCATGCCACAATATTGTGTTATTAGACTAATATGATTCGAAAACCCATAACAATCACTGCTAATCAAACACTTCAGACATGGCACTAGTGCTTGCATATGATCAAAGGAAAAATTACGAACCTGTCTATACAATGATATGTCTCCATATGATTTTCTTAATTCCACTACATACAGGGATGGACTTAGCTCAAACACCTGAAAAAATCATAAAAAGATGCTAATTAGTTCCAATTCCTTGTCTAGTTTTAAGTGGACTGAAGTTTTCAGTCTCCAAGCATTACCTCTGCAGCAACTGTAAGGCTAGCAGGGCTTTTCAAACTCCTACGCTCTTGCATCACTTTCAGCTGCAAGTGGAAATGAAGTAA
Source organism: Litsea cubeba (assembly GCA_012931725.1). Classification (NCBI taxonomy): domain Eukaryota; kingdom Viridiplantae; phylum Streptophyta; class Magnoliopsida; order Laurales; family Lauraceae; genus Litsea; species Litsea cubeba. The sequence continues at coordinate 1,476,653 of CM022953.1, read as the reverse complement.
ATAACAGCTCTGTGGTATTTAAGCCAAAGATGCAGTTTTGCATCCCAAATCAGAATGTAAGTACAGGATGTAAGAATTGGTCCATGGAGACAGGATTTCAACTAGTTAAGCGAGTCTTAAAAATAAATAAGAAAACAAGATTTTCTGTCTCCAATCCCAGCCCATAGACACCAAAATTTTAATGGAAATTTGAATGCTCACATGAGTTGAACTACCATACTCCAATAAAAAGTAGAGTTCTAGCATACAGTTAGCTCCTCCCTTCTAATGGAGGATTAGCCTCCAAAAATTGTCAAGTACAAACAGCTGCATTTATGGGTTTGATTTTGTTACAATTTAAATGATTCGGCACACACTTTGTTGCTTCCTCTTAATGCAACTGTTCTGTGGCAGCTCAATTCACATGACCACCCAAATGAACACTAAAATATCAGCTGACACAAATAATATGTAAGAGCCCAATACTAATCTTCTGTGATACTGACCTTGCCATTTCTTTTCTGGACTCGAAATCCCATCCCTATAACAATGACTTCAATCTTCTCAAACAATTCTTTTGGAGAATAATTTGATGTGAATCTAATCTTCCTCTCTGATGCATCCTACAATCACCAAAGTCGACAACTAATTCAGTGCGACAAGCTGACACAGTATTACAGTGCTAATTGGACATTTTCATGCCTTCCCTTCCTAATTAGAGGCTTTGACCCTCTGCACATGCAGGTAATACGGAAAATCTCATCAGTTGTGCTCAGCACACTTGATGACATCCAGTTACAAGATGGGGTGACTCTGGAAATGTCCAACAGCATAATAAAATATATTCATTTCACAGGCATGCAATATTCCTCCCATTCCACAAGTCATCAAATCTCAAGTAATCTCAAGTAGTTTTGACCATGAACTTATGTTTGAATTTATTAGCAAAACTTATAAGCTGACCACACATAGATTGGAGATAGGCTGCCATGATGATGATGAGATAGAGCTTGGTAGCACACCTCTTTCTCAAAGAAGCCAGAAAGGTCAAGGGAAGAAGACATCCCAATCAGCTGGAAGGCATTGATAAGGGTGGGCGTATTTCCATGATTATCAGACTCTGTCATCTACACAGAAAAATGCCTAGTTAGATTCAAATATAACTGCGGTAAAACATGCACACAAAAAATAAAGAAATTAAAAATAGCACACCAAAGAACTTATCAAGCAATTTCTTACCACCTCTTGCATAAAAAATGCTTCATCGTCGATGTATATGTCGTCTTCATCATCATCAGGATTTGCAGGATTGTAATCATGTTTGAACCACTCATCTGCTTTAATTTCAGCTATACTTATCCTTGTTTTTGGATTAGGGTCAAGAATCCTACTGATCATGTTTCGAGCACCAGGGGAGATCCATTTGGGAATCTGATGAATTCCCTTGCGAATCTGAACCATGGCAATGAGAGGAATTAAGAACAGATTAACAGGATGATTGAAAATTGAAATGCAAGACCAGAACAAGTCCATGTTTTTTCCAGACTAATATGGACTGCACTAGATAGCTGGAACATAAGAATAAAAAAGGTTGTCTGGAATAAAAAAATTCCTCATATGTTGTTGAATCTCTCTCAATATAAAGCCAGAAAACGAGAAAGGTGTGAAACACAAATAAGATGAATTATCCTGGACTCTATTTCCAAGAGGTGATCAGAAAAACATCAAAAGGCTAAATAATATTCACATTGAAGCTTCTACTTGTATTCAAATGGAATCAAGAGAACTTATTGGCTAAGCATTCTGATTGATATGATCACGGACGCCTTCAACATAAAGGTGGCAGCAATATGATATCAATGTGTTGGGGATGTGTTCTGTTTTATCAAGGCTACATTTATGAATATTTTTTTTTTTTGGTAACTCTAGTGTACCTTATGATAGAGAACAGCAAGGTTGTTATCATCAAATGGGAGATATCCGGTAAGCACCACATACAAGATAACACCACAAGACCAGAGATCTGATGTAGCGCCGTCATAACCTCTATTGTCAAGAACCTACAAGCAATTGCCAAAGAAAAACACATAAGAACCTTTGCAACCTAACTCAAAATGAACACAACCAAATTGTCACTGTGTAGATAGAGAAATCAAAGTTCATGCTCACCTCAGGGGCAACATAGTGGGGACTTCCACAGGTTGTATGCAGTAGACCGTCATCCTGAAATTGAAGAGATTATTAATAAAGAACATGCAATGTATAAGATAAACAGAATGAACTAGTATTCAATGTATATGCACCCGAATATGCTGTGGTAGAGCACTGAGACCAAAATCAGATATCTTTATATTTCCTTTTGCATCAACAAGGACATTCTCAGGCTGCAGAAAAAGGCAAAGTTGTAAGTATTAGTAGACGAAGCACTCCTTATCCTGTACTATCAAAACAAACCAAGTTGAAAAGCATACTATGAAAGATGCATTAACTGGAAGTACCTTGAGATCCCTGTGGAAGACACCCTTGTCATGACAATAGCTCACAGAATCAATTAGCTGCTGGAAGAGCTTCCTGCCTTCATCATCAGGCAACCTTCTTTTGTGTTCCTAATAAAGATACAGAATTTAGTCTACTAAAGTCTAGTTTCACAATTTAAAAGGAACGAAAGTGCGCAAACAAACAAGCGAGGATTCTACAGTTCCTTACAATTTTGTCAAATAATTCGCCACCAGTAACGTATTCAAGAACCATGTAAATCTTGGTTTTGCTTGCTATTACCTGCAAAAAGAAAGGAAGAGACTATTACTCATTGGTGGCCAGTATAAGTCAAATAAAAACAAAAAAATAGAACACAAGCTACAAATTGGCAAGAAATAAAAATATTGGAAATCTCAAGGCATACAAAAACCTCTTTGAATGTGTGAATAGAGGAGATATGGGTGCCAAAAAAACCCAGATTGGTTAATTTTTTTCTGAATTGATCGGATACTTTGTGTAGAATATGTGATGCTTATTTAATTTTCCCAGAAACTGTTAAGCTCCATGTTCCACACACCATGGGATACACTTTTTCCCTGTATGTTTCCCATTTCCCCTACTTGACCAACTTCAAAGTGCAGTGTTGCATAGTGCATCAACCCATGCACAGAAAGCAGTCATCGTTCCATGTTCCAAAATCTATCAAAACTCTTTCTTCTCCATTGAAGTTTGGGGCCATTGATAAATGGGTTATCCTTGGGCCTAATGAACCTGAAGCTTAGCTAGATCATGGCCTGGGTTGGCCTGAAAAGTTCTACAAAGGAGGGTCAATTTCACTAATTGCTAGGCTAAGCCAGGATTGGCCCAGGCCCATTGCGTGTATATGGGCATCAATACTAGCTCCAATGGTGTTCGAGTAAATTGCCTTGAGCCCTTGAGGTGGATATTCCAAATTAGATGGGCCACACTCCGGATGGTCAAAGTTAGAAAATGGGCAATGGTCTCGCTTGGGATGGTCCATTAAGATGGGTCCCACACCTATAACGGGTCTCACCTTAGATGACCGAAATGCATAACAGGATCATTTTTTTTAATGGTCCAAATTAATGCATAAAACTAAAAAAAGAAAAAGGAAACAAAGAAGGCAAATGATCCTGTACATACACCTCGTGCTTTAATATGGTATGAGGCAGCATGCTGGGCCCACCTATCAACCTCCCACACCCCCAACTAATTCCATTGGATCCCACGGGCTTGCACCCAACTGAGTGAATTGGGCTGTTGGATAAAAGATCATTTTTTTATTATTATTATAAAGTTTCAAAATTTGTAGGTCATGGATAAAAGGGATTAAAGGTATGAAACTGATCCTATTTTTGATATCTAGGGTGTCCCCATCCAGCTACCTCCTACCCTATTATGGTTATGGTTGTAAACGCGTCGGTTCCGGTCCGGGTCCAGGGTGGAACCGTAACCATTTTCTAAGAAGGGGAACCGAAACCGGAACTAGACTCGATTCGAAACCAGAAAACTGGTTCCAGAATCAGAACCGATAATATTAATGGGAACCATAACCGAAACCGTTTGTGAGGCGGGTCTGGTTTCGGTTCCGGGTATAGACTAATACTTGTATTTTTTTTTTTTTAAATTATGCTTTTCCACATTTCAATTGGATCACGTACCTGCAAATATTAATGTGACATTTTATCTATCAATAACAGACACTTTTAACCAAAAACTCAGAAATCACATCTAAACCGGCAATGAGATGTAGAATGTAGAAAAGTAGAAAATGTTCTGTTCTCACATACTAAAGTTACCTTATGTTAGTGTATCTTGGATCGGGTCCCGGGTCCACGGGTCTGAGCCACTGTGGATCCGGAACCGGACCCGTTTAGGTATCAGTTTAAAAAAAAGGATCCGAAACCGGAACCATTTTCTTAACGGGACCAAAATAAGGACCCAGACCCGGATCCTAACAGGTCGAAACCTTTGGGTAATTGGAGAATTGGGAACTCATTTACAACCCTAATTATGATACATAAAAACACATCGTGTGGAAACAGTGACCAAGAAAAAATATTAAAATTCTCCCTTTGTTATTTCTACAATTTTTTTTTTTCTCAATTTGCTTTCTTGTCGGAATATAGAAAGTAAATGGCTCCCACAAGAATTTGAAACTTCATGGATATGAGAGCGGACGCCTTATCCACGACTTTTTCTTTTTTCTTTTTCTTTTTTTGTTTTGTTCATATCTTCGATAATGTCGCCCAAAGATGATTCATGCGAAGAAACCCATCTTCAATCACATCATTTCCATAAAAAAATGTTTTTGAGTCCTTGAGGAGTACACGAGAAAGAAATGGAATAGCAATTTTTAGCTTGGGAAAGCATGTGCATATGTTACTTGCTTTGATTGGTGGTTGCTTAATCCCAAGACAATGACAATCTGACAGCTTGCAATGAATCTACCAGCACCAGCACATGATTGCTGGCCCACTACGTCACAACAAAACTAATTGGTAATTAATTTTCAACATGATGACAAATCCTTTTTGTAAAAGTGTGAGTGGCCCACTAAGAGGATCCAACCCTATCAGTTTCCTTTTATGGGATTGAGAGTAAAAAAAGAAAAGAGTATAGTGGGACTAGAACCAATACCAAGGGGCCAAAACAGGCAAGCCAGGCCAGAGGTACAAAGGCCCCTACTGCTCCTTAAAAAACATAAGAGGAGATCGTTGTCAATTGAACCGACCAACCGGCCCTTTTACGTCTGCCCATTTTAATAATACAATAGAAGCCTTAGAAGGAAATGTGAGAGTTTTCCAGATAGAAACATGTGCATGTAACTCCATTATGTGATCACCTATTGATAATTTAAGCAGTTTAAAATGAATATCAGCTGCTTCTGTTATCACTTTATGTGTTTAATTTCATAGAAGACACAAACACACATTAAAGTAAAATTTGAGAATATTTCATTTGTGAAAAGAAAATAATTTTAATTTTGATTTTGACCGGTTCGAATTTTTTATCGGTTGACCGCTCACAGCGGCATCTAATTAGCAATACCCATAGGGAGCACTCAAAAGTGTACTCTTTCAAGTGTCACCATTAGCGGTTTGATTGCTATTGCAATGGCTTTAGCTCTTTCATGTGGCGATCCAGACCGTTCATTTACAAAGTTCCAATACTCTTATCCAAAAACAAGGAAAGTTTCAATAACTACGAAAATTTGTATCTTAATTCTTATCATGCAAAACTGGAATATGGAATGGAATGGAATCATCATAATTCATATATATATATATATACCTCGTACAATCTGACCACGTTTGGATGCTTGAGAAGCTTCAAAGTCCCAATCTCCCTCTTTATCTGCAAAAACCAGAATCATCAACACCAACTCTAATGAATCTTACAAAGAAACTTGTTATCAAACTAACTCCAAGATATATTGAAAACAAATTAAAGTTGTCACCTGGTCGTGGATCTTGAGCTCCAGGATCCTCTTCTTTTCGAGGATCTTAACAGCAAAACCCTGACCAGACTCCACGTTCTTGGCGAATTTCACCTTTCCGAAATTGCCCTCGCCGAGCGTTCGTCCTAGCTCATACTTGCCTATTAGCATTCCCTTCTTTCCAAGTACCCCAACCTCTCTCACCATCTACAAAGACCACCTTCTTCTTCTTCTTCTTCTTCTTTATATGTTGAAGAGAGAGAGAGCCACCTTCTTCTTCTTCTTTTATATGTTGAAAATAGAGAGAGAGAGAGAGAGAGAGAGAGAGAGAGAGAGAGAGAGAGAGACTTCTTCTTTTATATGTTGAAAATAGAGAGAGAGAGGGGATGGGGGGGGGGGGAATCAAGAAGATTTGGGAGGGAAGAAAGAAAGTGTGAAATCTATGTTCTTAATTTATAAGGAATGAGAATCTGAGGTTGTGGTGGAGGTGGTGTGAGAGATATGAGGTCTTGTATTTTATTTTAATAGAGTGGAGAGATGGATAAGGAAAAGAAAAGATGTTTGTTTCATTTCCTTGTAAGTATGCACGAAAGTAGAGGAGGAAAGTGGAGAGATCGAGGAGGGGAGGGAGAATTATTGGTATTGATTGATTATCAGTCTAATCTATTCTATTATTGTTCTTAGATGGGATGGAGGGTAATCTGAAAGGGATTCAGTGGTTTAATCAATATTGTAGATCACATGAACTAATTTGACGACCAGGTGGCATGGTGATCTGGACCCCCACCCTTGGGAGAGTTACATGGTTTTTTAATGTAAAGTTACAGTGGTTTTGAATCTACAGTGATAGTTCTGTAGAGTTAACTGTTAATTCCACTTTGGTGTATTCACTGTACTTGTAATAGATGTTTATATGAATTGTTTAAGTAAAGCCCCTATCAGCTATAGAATGATGAAAAGGGTCAGTTCTTTTTACGGAATTAAGACGCAAAGCAGGAAAGACGATGTTAACACGAAAATGTTATCCTAGGTGTGGCCTGAAAGTCTTGTGGGCTTACCTCAGCTCCTTTCGTAATCTTATCTTGTCCTCTCATAGTCTGCCTTTAGAGCTGATTTTATACTGGTTGAACTCTCGTTCACTGTTGGATTGAGTTTAAAAAAAAAAAAATAGTTAAGATGCTATTGAACTTTATAAATGTTAGAAGAAGATTTTGTTTGGGGCTGATTTTTGGCTCCCCTTTTTCCATTAGGATAATAATTTGAAATTAACGATGCTTGCTAAAAAAAATCCATGACAGTGACAATCATTCACCATTTGCCCAGAGATTGCGGCTCTTCACATGGTCACATGAATTGTAAATTAAATATATTAACTTTATAGGTTTAAATTATTAATTTTTGAGTTGGTGTTGATGATTTTGCTTAACGGCGCGCTTCGATTTTGTTAAATTTGATAGCTTTTCACATTGAAAGTCAAAATATGATAAACTATTTTGAAAAGTTTGTATGCATGAGAGAAAATAAAAAATTTAGAAAAATTTATCAACTTACTCACAAATATTGAAGATTTTCGTCACAAGTTTATCAGTCACTGATTACAGCTTTTGGCGTTACGCAAATTATGAATTGCCCAACAAGTAACATGCATCCACGTTTCAACACCCAAAAAAAAAAAAAAAAAAAAAATTAAAAAAAGAAAAAGAAAAATAGGTGACACCGACGTTTTGGTGTCATGGTAAGACTGAGTCTTGGTCCCTAGTCTGCCTTTGCCTTCCACAAACAGAGGGGGATTTACCTCGAAAAGTGCACCCAATTTATTTGTGGCCCACCTTGATGAATGCATATTTAGGGCCGTTTCTTTGGTGGAATTTCAGGAATTCCTGTCTAGGGAATTCCTGAATTCTCAGACAAAGTGAAATTTCTGGATGCCTCTTTGGACTTGAGCATCCAGGAATTCCTGGATTTCCAAATGTCAAAAGGTGGTTGGAATCCAGAAATGCTAGAAAAGAAACATGGAGTTCAGAAATTCCAGGGGACAGCCCGTCACATCATGTCCAGGAATTCCTGGACATGGTGAATTGCTGGCAGAAATTCCACTAAAGAAACAGGGCCTAAGATCATGGGAGAAGTATGACATGGAGATAGGGTTGCCAAAATACCACTTCAATACTATCATTTTTTAACTTTTAGGTCTCGTTCATTTTCGCATTAGTAAAAGAGGAATTCAATGTCAAATAAGCTCCACAAAAGATATGAGGTAAGAAGAATACGAAATTAGATGGAGATAGAAATGAGACCGTGTCAATGTTCCATTGATTCAATTTTCATTGAAGGGTATGTTATTTGATTTTTTTTTATCACCTATGGAATGAACTGTCTCAATTTCTATGTATTATAATGCAAACAAACATGCCCTGAATGTGACTGCTTTAAATTTTTTAATCTAATACCATCATGTTAAGAAATTACATGGTGTTTTTCAGATTATTCTTCTAAAACAAGTGCATTCTTTGACATTTTAAGCATCAACTCAAGACTTTAAATGGGCATTCATTAAAATTATTGGAACAGGTATTCATAAAGGTGGGCCCATTTAGGATAGGAGGATCTAGCAACTTGATTATCTGAATGTCAAGTAAACCATAATCAAGCTTACAATGATGTAAACATGCCATCTTATTGAAGGTGTGATGAAACATTGTAAACATGCAAATCATTTTTTTATTTCAGATGAGAATATTGACCAGTCAAAAGAAATGTAAGTTTTACTTCACCCAAGAAATATGAACCTATTCTTTTCGGCGATTGGAGACCAGGAATACAGAGCGGGCAAGGCTAAGCCGGAGCTAAACCTGATGGATTTCGAGTGGAGTGACTTTGGTTTCGGTTTATTATCACCGAAGCTTTGTTTCAATTATGTTGGTAACTATGTTCTGCCATCCAATTCTATCCTGGACCAAAACATTTGATTGGTTTTTTTTTTTTACTATTTTTATCCCTATCCTCTTTCATCTATTATATTAGATGACACATACTTGTCAAATAAGTTGGGTTTAAATACCTGACTCAGGCCGCCCAGGAAACAATGGGCTGCACCGGCCAGAATTCTCAAATTTGTAATTCCCCTTCCCCATTGAAACTGGAGATTTGTGAAGTAAGGTTTTAAAATAAAACATGTAATTATAAAGCCAACCTTTGATGATTAGGCATGGAACACATGTGGCGTTTTCTAACAGAATGAGGAAACAGGCACATGGTCGACTGATGACTATAGGTTCTGACACTAATCAAAACTCTATTGATAATTCTAAAAGACAAGCAACTCTCCCATCTCAATAGTCAAAGAGGGGGCCACTGACTATTCATTCTGTCAATAATAAAATTTTATTGATGTTCTAAAGGACAAGTCACTTTCCCATCTGATCAATTGTCAAAAAGGGCTTGATCATCAATCTTCATTGCCTTTTGAGGCCAACAAATTTTTGTAGGGAGTTTTATAACAGGAGGCTTTTTTGGTAAAAACAGCAGCAGACTTAATATTTCAGGTATAATAGCAGTTTAAAACCTAGCTAGCCATCTGCAGAGAAATAATTATATACAGTACCGAATGATGATGTGTTTCTAATCTAAGTTGATAAAATTTAGTTGCTCGCTATATGTTTTAAAACCTTAGAATTACAAGCAGCATTTAGGGCCTCTTTGCTTCATGTAACTGAATATACAAGAATTGTAAGCATTCCATTTCAAAGAAAAGAAATGATTAAATTTAAAAAAACAAATGTGATATTTAAAAAATGACCAAGTTAGTGAAAAATGAAAAGGGGGCCACCACCAATCAATTTGAATCCAAGGAAAAGAGAGGGTTGGATCGACATCGCCAACTTATATCCATCTGTCATCACCTCTTTAATATTAATAGTTGATCAAGCTTAATCTAACCGTGAATTCCTTTGTATTTCCTATATATATATATATATTTGCTACATAAATACAAATGAAGATAGGGCTTTCAATCGTGTTGTGTGTTAACGAATTCGTGTTATCGGTTAATGAATTCGTGTTAGAATTACCTCAACATGTACACAACCTATTAAATAAACGGGTCTACACGACACGTCCCGTGTAACCCGTTAAATAATCATGTCCATTTCGGACCATGTCATCAACACATACCCTTTTGTTGATGAAAGGCGAGTGAAGGAGCTAGAAAATGGTCTTTTATACGTAAGTTTTAGGGTTTCACTTCAACCTTTTGAAATTTCTCAAAAGACCCATCATATATTTTATAATTTGTGTCATTTATCATTTGGTGGGTTGTTAATGTATTATCAGTTTTATTTGTTAACGACCCGCTACTTTAACATGTTAACGGGTCCGACCCATTAACGACACGAACAAGTTAAGAGACCACCAAAACCCGTTAATAATGTGTTGCATTTTAGCAGCCCTAAATGCAATTGTGTCATTCTCTACTGCTCATTATATTCTGCCCAATAATACAGCTGTTAGAGTTGACCCTCAACATTTTATAATCTTTTTTATCCCAAAGTTCAACTTATACTCCACTAAAAGCTATGTTTCAGCTATTAGATTTATAACTCTTGGCGCGATAATGTCACTAACCTCTCAATTCTCTATTGATATTAAACTCCAAAGCCATATCAGTGTATAACAAACTTTTGTATTATTTTACTTGTACAGTTATTTTTCACTTCCTAGTAAAAAAACAAAAAAAAAAAAAAAAACATGAAACGTGAATACTTTATTTTTGTCCCTTTTTAAAAACTTTGTCTTCGTACTTGGCCCTTGCAATGAAATGTGTTTTTACCTGGCATAAGATGGCAGAAAAGTAGTAGAATACCTCTTGGGTTTAAATATGTTTGTACATAATAATCACAAAAATGATTTGAATACAAAAAATGATAACCGGAAAACTACTAACATAGAGCAACTGGGATTTATCTAAGTCATGCCAAAACACTCATGGTTAAGTGGTGTTCGCACGTTAGTTTCACACACATGCTTAGAGTCTGAAACTTGGGTCCCACTAGAAAAAATGTGACTTTCTATCGCTAAGGTGCCATTTTTGCCTCAAAACACACTGTCTAAATTTTTTGAGATGGTTTTAGTAGCAAAAATCTCAAAAAATGATTCTCCCCTCTAAAAATGACTTTTAGAGGTGGAAAAAAAATCTAAACAAAAACCACTAGGATAGTGGATAAAGAAATTGATAATGGATGTGAGACCAAGACAAGGAGAATCATTGAAAGGCATGCCCACTCATTTGATTACTGGGACAAACTGTTTTTATTTTTTCTTTTATTTTGGATTAGGGGAGAAAATGTGGCCCTTTGTACAAGTAAGTAACGGAAAATGGAAATAATGGCCAAGAGCATGAATGTGACCCTTGTTTGTTTTGTGCGGCACTTATTTTAGGTGGGCCGCACCAATTTCGAAAGGGCAAGGATAACGGCCTCCACCAACACAACAATAAGACATCCACTTTGCACATGTCAAATGACTTTTAACTACACCTATCTTAAGATTGTGGATGATAATTTGTGAAGAATGAATGATGCTGATCAAATAATCAAAATAGATCAATTGCTCGTATAGGTTTGTTTAATTCTAGATTTTTTTTTTTAGATTCAATTCAATGGTGAGTAATTAATAGATGATCTTATAAAATTAGGTATTATGTACGTTAGATGGTTGTTTTTTTCCTTTCTTATGGGTGCCCTAATCAAAGGTGGGCCCAAGTAAGCACCATAGTCGTGCGAGAAGATTCTCCATAAAGACATTACTTTTACTTAGTTATGTCGTACTCTCGTTTAATTTCTGGGTTTTTTCCTTATTATCTTGGACATGAGGAAATTTATATTTGAATCCAACCTCTTTTATTTATTTATTTTGGTTAAAGGAATCCAACTATTTATAGACTCATAAAAGTATTGATACATTTGGCTAAATGTATACCACATGCGAAAGAGAAAATCTACAACAATGTATTGTTAACAGGGGAAGATAGATCGAGTGAAAAGGTATAACTCACGGATGTTAATCTACAATACGTACACAAAATAAGGTTAATTGAAAGTAAAGTGGATGACCTTTTGACAGAGAAGTGACTATGTTGCCAGTAATGTGTAGTGCAGTTACTTCTTTTTTGCCATATATATTGCAAGACTTTTAAGGAGGCGCTTGTTTGCCAACATAAATGATTCACATGTTTAAATAATACAATGTAAAAATCTATTACATACGCAAATGATACATATGTGAAGTTCATTTTTTAATGGGTTTTGAAGCATGACGTACAGGGGAATGTTCTCTTATCAGCAAATTGCATATGAGATTATATGCAGTCCAGTACATGAGGCTCACTTAGACGCCTACTATCAGTGGGATATATGGAAAGGTCTTTCTTAGATAAGGGTCAAACAAAAAAACCAGCCCCATCAAACTATCTTACCCTATGGCTTAATAGTGATAATTCTACAAGTCTCTTTAACCATAGATTTTTTATATATATGATCCAACGGTAGATAAAGGCTTGATGAGAGCAGCTTGGACATAGTGCCAAATCGTAGGGAGATGAGAGTGTGAAAGGGTCTGTAATTATCAAAATTGGACTAAGTGGGCCTCATGAGCTGGACAGCATTTGGGCCCCTTAGAGTTGGACTACATACATTCTTGCTCATTGGAGAATATTGTTTTCGTATAACTAGAGCTTAACATTCATTAGTTAGAGACTTTGCTGATAAAACAAGATCTCAATGGGTGTCCCTTCTAGCAATTTTTTTCTTTAGAACTGTTTCTTTATATTTAAGGTATTTGCATTCATTCTTACACAAATAATTATTTAGTCTCTTTCACACATATACACTTTGGCATACACATGTTTTTAGATACACAGTGGGAACTGGGATGGAATTGAAAGAGAGAGAATAATACTTGTAAAGAGGTATCATAGCAATTGAAACTACAAGAGAACATAATCTTAGCCAGTGGTATGTTTCAGTTCTCATTAATTTGGCTGCCCAAGGGTCAACCCTTGGGCATGCAACCTTCCCTCACCTGAGACCTTTCTCACATAACTGAAGTCTCCTTCTCTCACCTGAGACCTTTCTGCCCAAGGGCCTCTAATACATGCACACATTAATTTATATCCTAATCCCGTCCCTGCTCTGGACTCTGGTGATTAATTAAAAGAGCATCCATAACATGAGGCTCTAACTTAATTATTAGGCCTCTCTAACTTCTTTATTTTATAATCTTTTCCCCGTTAGGTCTATACCAACCCCATCCTTTATTTGACGCACGTGAAACGCATTGATCCTTACCCGTTTTCCTTCATATTTATTTACATGTGTGGAGAAGTAAAAAAAAAAAAAGTAAACATCACATTATATCGATGTTCAAAATAAAATATCTTAAAAGTAAAAATAGAAATATAGTAAAATATTTATTTATTGCGATTATTTTTAACTCACGATAGCTGCAACTTTACCAGAGTTACCAGGGGGAGCTGGATTTTTATGGCCCTTGAACAGTGATTGCTAGCTCTGCCATCTCCACCAAATTATTCTGATGGTTTGCATGGCTATAGTTCGATCCTTGTGTATTACCTAACACATGGCATGTTTTCTACCAAAAAAAAAACACACACACATGGCATGTTGTTGACAATGAGCCCCGGCCACCACATAAATATTAGTGGTGTGGGCTCTTACCATATATTACAGGTGAGAGGGATTGTTGGTTGTTACATTTCAACATCTCCCATGTCTGATGATAGGGTCTTTGATTCAATGAAACATGTGAAATTTTGGTGGTTCTTTTTCCGGTGGGACCACCTATCAAAACCCAAATTAGATGGCCCCAATAAAAAATACACATGTCATGTGCTAACGGTGGACACAACTCCTGTTAAAGTTTAATTACCATGAAAGCTGTCTATTTCGAGTGGTTCAAATTTTAATAAGCAGGCATCACCAAGGAGAATCACCAAATTCTTAGTGATTTACAAAGTCTGAGGACTCATTGTGATAATGTTTTCGATTTAATAGTCTACAATCTATTATACAAGGGAGGACACTTGATGGGACGTTTATCGTACGTGGAGGGGGAGGGCTGATGCGTTTTTTTTTTTTACTTATCTCAATCTCAGCCGTCCATCACACTTTTTTGTGGATCCCATTTCATGACTATCCATCTCACTGTTTTTCTATAGCTGGGGAGAAAAATAGAAAAAAATAATAGAAAAGAAAAGCAGGGAAGCCGGGTCCGGTTTGGTTGGCCAAAGTGTTCAAAAAAATTAAAAGTTAAGAACATTAAAAAATAAAGTTTTTTTAAAATTTGGAGTGTAAACTCTTAAATATTAAAGCATAACTTACATATACTAAACACAAAAAAAAAAAAAAAATCCAGAAATTCTAATAACACTAAATCCTATAAGTAAATCCATTAAGTTAATTTACGATAATTATTTTATCGTGCCAACGGCAAGGGTTACCGCTAGTATATAAAAAGACTTGAACCACTATAGAGCTTTTTTCTTTTCTTCTTTTTAACCCATCCCTTTGGCTGGGACACAAGAGACAGCCCACTCAAGAAGGAAAGAAGCTTGCACAAGCAAGCAGAGGTGACGTATTTCGGATTCAAATCCCGAGCAGTCAGGTAAGAACCGACGACCTTAAGATCTGTTCTTATAAAGTGATCTTTTAGAATATACTATAATTAAAATATGACACATGAAGAATTTATTGGGCTCATTAATCTACCAAATGTAATGGAGCTCTAGGATAAAAAGAAAAAAGAAAAATTCAGTCAATCGGACGGCACCAATTATCTAATCTAAATCAGTGAAATAGGTCAAATTTTATATTTTAACTATATATTAAATATTTCTTTTCCAATCCACTTGCAACCTAAGTGGTGATGCCTCACCTTATCTATAGATACAAATTTTATCCACATATACAACTAGGGATCGATCGATATTTGTAAGATGGAGATTTGGGCAGAATTGAGTGTGTAGGAGTACTAGTATATACCTCAAAATATATTTATATTTGATATTCTTTGACTGGATAGGTGAGAACATTGAATATGCATAGTTTTTATTTCAGGTATTTACCAAAAAGGCCCCTATATTTTTAGAAAAATGAAAAAGGCCTCTTTCTTCTATGTTTTTAGAAAAAAAAAAAAGGCCCCTGATTTGATTGTGTAACATGTGACTGTTAGTTATTTGAATAAATGACAGAAATATCCTTTACTTGGGCTAAGAAAATATCACTTAGTTCTAGTGAGGGCCACCTAAATACATGGTGGCCAAGGTAGGCATGAGAATGAAAGCTAATTGGGTGCAGATTAAAAAAATAGTTAAACTCAAATGATCATAGCCTTTAATTTTAGGTTTTAGAAATTTAAAGATTAATTTATCTTTTTATATTTTAATACAAAAAATGAGTCTTCTACCAAAAAAAATACGAGAAATAAGTCATTTGAGTTTTTCTTTTATAAAAGAAATTAGTCATTTGAGTTTGTCTTATAGGCAAAACAGTTAAAGATAAAAAACTGAACTGTCAAGTTACTTTTTGCATTGTTAGACTGTTAGTCCCCCATAACCAGAGAATCAAGAAAAAGTGAAATTTTAGTAACAAGATAAATATAGGGTTATTTTCAGGTTTTATAAAAATACAGGCGTCTTTTTGTGTTAAAAAAAAAAATTTATTGTGACCATATATATAACAATGTTTGGGTGGTGTCACAGTCTTTGCCTCTTTGGAAATGAAGATCCACGCGGGGCTCGTTTATGTTCTTGAATGAAAAAGGTTCTACAAAAAAAAAAAAGGAATAAATACAGATTACCTACCTGTACTTTGCACGTATTTTATATTACCCCCCTTTAGTTTCGTATTTTTTACTAAATCTACCTATATTTTAAATCACAATGCAAATACAAACGTCCGTGACGAAAAAGACTGAATGACGAAATTACCCCTCTCTATATAACTCGTGTCTTGCCATTTTCCATCATTTTCGCCCTTTTTGGATTACGGTTGGGGTTCTTCGAAGAAGTGGCGATTTTGGGAGAAAGAAACCACATCAGCTAGGTTCTTCAATCACTGCCTGCAAGAATCGATCAACAACGATTTTGGTCTTGAGAATCCATCAAGAAGGTGGATCGATTTCAGCTTGCGGTTCTTCAAAGACGATGTGAATCTTGAGAAGATGATGTTGCAGTGCAGGTATGAAGAGGCTATTTGAAACAGAGAAAGGATTTCTCATTTTTCTCATTTTTCAGATCCAAATCGTCTAGGGCAACTAATTTGGGGAAAACGAGTAGATGAAAGAGATCCTAGAAGTGGTTTCTTTAGATTAATTGCCATGTTCTCGGTTCAGATCATTTGATGGGTGGGGACATCAAGCATCCAACATTATTTCAGTTCAGATCATTTGATGGATGGGGAGATTAGGCATCTTCTCTATTGCGATTATTTTGATGGGTGGGGTTTTTCTAAATTGTCTCATTCTCCTCGTATAATTTGTTCTAGTTCTAGTTCTTGGACTGAGTTCAATTTTTCTTGATGATATTAATTGGTAGTACGGGTCAAGAGTTCTTGGGTTGAGTTCAATCTTTCTTGATGAAGTAACTTGGTAGGAGAGATGACAGATGGATGGTTCTCTTTGAGAGATTTGGAGCTGCACCAAACATAGAAAGTACCATTTTCACCAAGGAAAAAACTTATCACTATGATGAGGCTAGATCGTGCAGATATCTAATATGCTCGAAACCCCTTTGCAGTTGTGTCGAACTTCTCCCATGGCTGTCTCTAGAAAGGAATAATCCGGTAGCAATATCAACAATGAAAGCATTCGGGGCTCTCTTGATTGTTGATGCTACTGTTTTAAACAAGCCACAAAACCCATAAAACCCAAGGTAAGGAAATCAACCCAAACGACTACATTTCTCTATTAGAATCCAGTTCTATTGTTCTCCATTCACCTCTCTACTGCATTTCACACGAAAATCTCCAAGACCCATTTTCAAAAACTCAAAGCACCATCTTTTCTCAAATGGGTTTCTACAGTTTTCATGGAAACACATCTGGGTTCATCAAAATCCAATCTTTTATGTTCAAAATCCAAACTACAGGTTGAGAAGCAGAGTAGCGAAAAGAGAGGGTCTCTTTCAAGGGAGTTTGGAGGTGAAGCGATTAGGTTCATAAATTTTTTCTCCCAATGGGCAAATAAGTCTTTTTGGGCGAGTAATTTGCCGCCGTATGCACCAGACACCATTTATACGATATACGCCGTTAATACTAACAGAATCCGTGACTTTTGCATGTTAATTAAAACTATAGGTAGGTTTAGTAAAAAAAACCAAAGTGCAGGGGGGTGGTCTGAAAAATGACCAAAGTCCAAGTAGGTATTTTGCATTTATCCCACAAAAAAAAGAAGAATAAAAAGGGTTAAAAAACTAGAAAATTGGCATTAAGATATATCAAATATTGCATCAAGGCCAGACATTCTAATCAGACTTTTAATAAAATACCAAGCCTACAGATATTGCATGCATGCACAAGGAATCCTTAGATAGGCATGATCCATGATCAACTAATCCTTCAGCAGCTTCTAGCTACCCAAAAAAAAACTAATCCTTCAGCAGCTTTCCAGCTGAATGTGTTTTGCCAGCATTCTAATTCTTATATGTCACAGAACCATCATGCTTCCTCTTTATCTGCAACATCATGTGATGCCTAAATGGGCCATGCAAGATGGGATTGGGGTGGAACCCACCATAAGAATCATTTGAAACATCTTATGCATGAGCTGTACCATGTCTTGTAATGATATTGAACATACCCAAGTGGGGATGGGATGGTACTGCTTTCAAACTTTGGGCCCCACTTTTTGGTCCATTGGCGAATTGAAGGGAACCAATCATTGTTGGTTTCCCTCATAATATTCACCATATCAATAGGATTATAAGAACATGGCAAGTTATAAAATGTTACCCTCAATGTGTAGTTAGCAATCATTACAAGCTAATGGCGGCTGAATTTAATTATACATTTAAATCATGTGTTAGATCGGTGCCTGTCTGTCTTTTTTCCTAGGTGAGGGGGAATGAAGAATGATAATAATCTATGAAAGATTACCTCCAGCTAACCTGATGAGCCGAGTCACCATTAGTTTCTGACTTGGTAAGATAAATTAATGGGACATGTGGCATGGTAGTGAGACCCACTGGCCCCACAAAAATGCAACCAAAGAGTTGTGCATAAGTTGACCACCAAATTAACATCGATGTAACATGCATATGCATGTTTGTCCAGTGGAGTAGGAGAGGTGAAATTAAAATTGGTTATGTGATAACATTTTTACCTTAACTATTTTTGAGTGAGAAAAGTAGCATGCAGGGGGTAAATTTATGATGTGGCATTTCTAAATTTTACTCACAACAAGTTTTTTTTTTGTTTCATTATATAAATATGTGATCATAAAGTGCAGTGAAGTTAGTTTTAAGACAAAAAAAAAATGCTTCTTAGTTTCACTCTCACTTCTTCTCTTGATGTGGCATATCAAACTTTATTTCGTAATATCAAAATAAATATTTCATCACATTTCTAGTTTTATTTCAACATATTTGATTAACCTAATCTTTTTTAGGATGTTACGTACACCTCGCCTTTACTCAACATGTGTAAATAAATATGCCCGGTCAACTGATTAGTACTCTCAATTTAAGCAGATAAAAGATACTCTGGGGACTAAAAAGTCTAGATTTTAGATTTTAGATTTTAGAGGACATATCATGTGGTTCACGTGCAAAGGGGCTAACAGAGAGGCCAAGTAAGGGAGAGGGCTAGCTGTGTTGAGGTGTGGATGTGAGGCCAAGTAAGGGAGAGGGCTAGCTGTGTTGAGGTGTGGATGTTTCTCATGGACCCTTTTGTGAACTCTTTTGTGGTGCACATCTGGGGTCATGCCGGACGTGGGGATATAGAAAGATCTGGATGCAACATATTTGTATGCGAAATTTCAACTCCATTATATCATTTTTAACGTCTGATTTATGACATTCAAGTTTAGTGGTTAGAAGGAATTTTTTATTTTTTATTTTTAAGATTTCAATCTAATGATGAGTAATAATTAGATGAGTGTCAAATTTGAGCTCGTGTCAATTTATGTGAGGGGGAAGTGAGCACAGGGAGATTGTATTGATCACAGGGGTTCCGACAAGCTTACAAAAAAGAAGTTGGTCGATCAGAATTTCCCTCATTTCTCTTTCTTTTTTTTTTTCTTTTTTTATTGAAGTTGAAGAAATGCAATTTTCAGAGTTGGCTGAATTACTGGGGTCCATGAACATGAAAGGAGATCAATAACTTGTGGAATGTGCCCATTGATTTCTGCAAACCGGAAAGACAAACCACCTAACTGCAATGGTTTTTAACATCCTCAATTAAGATGATCACGACTTTCATTGACTAATAAATAGATCGAAATATAAAAGCAAGAAGAGAGGTTCAGAAAGAAAAAAAAAAAAAAAGGACAGTTATTTGGCTAAATAAATAAATAACCTCTCAAGTACAAATACTATAATGTCCCCCCCCCCCCCCCCCCCCCCCCCCCAAAAAAAAAAAAAAAAAAACACCCTATTTGTGGTTCTAAATCACCAAACTCTCGTCCCCACATTAATTATGAGAATGGGGACCTTGGCCAAGTATACATCTGGGTGGGAACCTTTCTAAATCACTCTAATTTTTCATCAAAAGGTGAGATAACAACATAGTGTTTTTGACTGGGTGTTTGAGCAAATGATCTAGAAAGTGTGGGATCCAATAATTTGATGAGAAAATTTTCAAGTACGAGTTTCTTCAATTTAGGATATTTTACTCTCTTTAAAAAGTAAAATAATATATTTGTTCATTTTTTATCTTGTCCTTGACAAAATCCGTTACTTGAGAAAACAAAAGATAACATCTCAATTTGGTGAGTTAATTTATATTAGAAGGGTTTTTTTTACTAGTCTAGGTGAGGTGACCGGGCCCTTGAGTGACCCAACTATGTCGGGAGTAGACCTCATCATTTGCAAAATGCAAGAAAGAAGGCTCAGGAATCAAACTCCCGAACAATTGGATGAGAACAGGACACACAAATCACTGTCCACTACGCCATCCCTTTATTCTCTTGTATAAGAAGTTTCAGCCAAAATGTCACTCATTAACACCTTATTTTCATCTTATTCGATCTAGAGGAAGAATGCCCCTTGACTTGGGCAACTAGGGTATGACTCAAGACTCCGCTGATGTTGACATATTGGTCGCCCAGTGCGCTAAATACAGAGGTTTGCTTCTTAGGCATTAAAAAAAAATCTCACTGATCAAACTGTACAAGCCATACAAATTATTGGATCCCACACTTTCTAGATCATTTGCTCAAACACCCAGTCAAAAACATTATGTTGTTATCTCACTTTTGATGAAAAATTAAGAGTGATTTAGAAAGGTTCCCACCCAGATGTATACTTGGCCAAGGTCCCCATTCTCATTAATGTGGGGACGAGAGTTTGGTGATTTAGAACCACAAATAGGGTTTTTTTTTTTTGGGACATTATAGTATTTGTACTTGAGAGCTTATTTATTTATTTAGCCAAGTAACTGTCCTTTTTTTTTTTTCTTTCTTTCTGAACCTCTCTTTTTGCTTTTATATTTCGATCTATTTATTAGTCAATGAAAGTCGTGATCATCTTAATTGAGGATGTTAAAAACACATTGCAGTTAGGTGGTTAGTCTTTCCGGTTTGCAGAAATCAATGGGCACATTCCACAAGTTATTGATCTCCTTTCATGTTCATGGACTCCAGTAATGCAGCCAACTCAGAAAATTGCATTTCTCCAACTTTAATAAAAAAATAAAAAAAAAAAGAAAGAGAAATGAGGGAAATTCTGATCGACCAACTTCCTTTTCGTAAGCTTGTCGGAACCCCTGTGACCAATACAATCTCCCTATGCTCACTTCCCCCTCACATAAATTGGCACGAGCTCAAATTAGACACTCATCTAATTATTACTCACCATTAGATTAAAATCTTAAAAAAAAAAATGATTCCTTCTTACCACTACTTTCAACTTTTATTTGTATAAAGAGTTTGGCTGGTAGCGGTAGGAGGACACAATATTCTTACTTGCCAGCGAATATGGTTTTAAAGCTAGGTTGATTGTAGCCACCACTACCGCTAGGCTCTTTATGGGTTTAGACCAATACCTAACATATATTTGAACTCTTTTTTCACCACCTAATCTCTAGTTTTATTACTTCATTTACCTATAAAACATTGTAAAGTCAATGATTAAAACAAACGGCCAAAAATCAGCCGATACATAATGACTTTGGCATTGTCCCCATACAAAGTCCCAAAACATGTTTTAAAAGCATGGTTTTGCATTTTAAGAGCTTCCATGAGAAAATACTGATGTAATTTAGTTGCCCACTTGAGTTATCTCTCATGGGTTTGGGAGTTTCCAATTAAACATTCATAATACTTTTCAAATGATTAAACATGATCAGCAATCACCAAAGAGACTAGTAAATTTTCTCATTGATTAGTGCTAGCAACTAGCTGTAATATGCCATTTTCTCATTCAAACAAGCAGACATTCATAAAACCTAATCAATAAACAAAAAAAAAAAAAAACTAAGTAGAAGTATAAATGGTCATTGGTAACTAAAACGTTCTACAATATCAAAGTATCCCATGTGTGAAGAAGACAAGGAAGATTGAAAAATGTTCTTCTTTAAGATCCTCTTTCTGATAAAATACTAGGCAAAATCAACATGGATTAGTTGAGATCTAGCACGTGAAGAACTCATCTTGATGTTTATACATGAAATAAATTATATCATTAAAGCAATGGAAACTTAAACAAAGAAAAATGCATCCGCCACATCCATATATTTAAGTCAAAGCTGCATGTGAGAAATGCGCTGTTTTCTCATTAATTTATGATGATAAGTAGATCAGTCGATAACGTTGGGTATAATCTTCCTAGCTTAATATTTTAAGGAAGAACATAGCTTTTAGCTTATATTTAAGTAAAGACACAATATTGAAAAGTGAAAATCTTAAGGTAGTATTTAAGGAAGAACAAAGCTTTTATATTTCTCTCGTGAATTCTGCATGTCATGAGTTTATTCTATAATATCATAGAATGTCGGATTACTCCATGATATCGTAGAATGGAGGTCCTTTACTATCATTATGAAATGTTTGGGCCCTATGTCATTTATTTCTGATTTAGAGGGTTTTTTTCTTTTCTTTTTTGCAAAAGTACCTTTGTTTTAATTGGAGATCAGGTGAGGATGCACCATGGTAAATTGAGGGTCACATTACATACAATACTGACAAATATCAAGAGAAAACGTAGGCTGGCAACTAAATATGGTACCAAAGCAATAATGCATAGAAAAGAGTGACAAATTATTATTATTTGAAGTTAGTAATGAACAATGAAATTGGAAAAGTTTATTTTTCATTTCCTGATTTGATATCTCACATAGAACAGGCCGGACGTTATTTATATGTCCCTCCCTGATCTCAATGAATTACACTTTTCAGTTCCCACTAAAGGCCCACCTCCAATAAAATGTCCTTGCTTTGTTATTTGGCAACGTCAATATCTCTTGTCACCTCAAAAACAAAAAATAAATGGGGGAGAAAAAGTTATCACAGGCCAGACAGAGACATGCAATAACAAATACCATATGAGATATGGTTAGTATAAACTGGATTTTTAAGATATTAATTTCTAAAATAGGCCTTTTGGTGGGAATTGAATTGATTAACTAATAATCACTTTGTAAATTAAGTTCTAGGATTTTTTTTTTTAATTCCTTTTGCTCTATTATCATTTTTATTTTCATTTTTTAGATCTCATGTTACGGTGAATGCCTCGCAACACAATGCGGGCCCTAAACTTTCAAGCAATTTTGTATTATCAAGATATATGACATTTATGGATTTCTTTTTATAGTTTCCTGGTCCTTTTCCCATTTTTTTTCATTTACTTCCCACATTGCTAACTACACCTATTATCTAATCTTACAATAGATCCTCAGCACCCAAGTGCGTCATTTAGAATGGATGCGTAAGGACGTTGAATTTAAAAGGAGGAAAAAAGTTAGTCCACTTGTAACTTAAGAGTGGTGAGGCACCTCCTTTTTGAAAGAAACAACTGGAATCAATTCATGGTTGTAATGCTAATAGTTAAGCAATTTGAGTTAGTGCAATATACGAGTGTGTAAGTATTTATCAGAGCAAAAATGAATGAGAAAAAAAAAAAGAAAAAACGAAGAGGAGAAAAGACTGATGCTATCATCACATGTTATGTTCTCATGTTTAGATGAGTCATTTAGTGAAATTCCAATTGATCATATATTGCCCCTTCTTCCATTTAAACATTGTCCCTTTATGGTTTATCACCTATGGAGTCTACCATACCAGGAAAAGAGCCAAACATCTGTTTTTCCATGTCCCCACATGAAAAATAAAGTCATCTTTTAGGTCTAATCACCCTCCAAGTCATTAATGATAAATAAAAAAACATGAATCTTGTGGATCATAATATCCATGGGGTAAAATGTTGCGTACAGAGAGTCAACCGATAGGTAATTCTATAAAAAAGAGTCTAATAAAAATCCATCTACATGTGCCTTCATGAGATCTAACATCCTGTGTACAAAAATACAAAAAGTGGGTCCTGAGGAACTTGCTTTCATGTGAACTGCAACACCAATCTTTATGAGATGCTGATTCTTGTGAGGATCAGAAATAGCTTGTTTTCACTCTCATATCATGCACGCACAGGACGCAAGGTATGCAATGATCTGGTCATGCCACAATTCTAACCATCTGTTTGGTTAGGGGTGTTTTTGTTCAGGTCGGGATGGGCCAAAGCTTGTGCAAGACCACCCTGTTTAGTTATTGGGCCTAGGGTTTAAGCCCAGATCCAGTAACGAACATGAAAGTTATGCCCAAGAAAGCCCAGTTGCAAAATATGTCCCCCTTTGTTTGTTCTAGATATGCCTGGCCAGACTGGTGGTTTAAGTATATGTAAGGCTCATGTTTGTCATATTTAGATCTTGGGCAGGGAAATGAGGTCCAGTCCTAGCCCACAGGCATAAAACACAGCCCAAATACTACCAATTCTAGGCCAGGCTCTGTTAGGGACTGCCTTATGCTGGAGTTCAAATTTTAATTGTGGATATTTAGGATAAAGAGGACTTGGATGACCTTAGAAATTCCAGGCCTGGTATGCTTTTTGAGAGGCCTGCAATAAGGGCTTAACTTTGGACTCATTACAATGTGGATCTGGGCCTGAGAATAAGTTGGAATTAAACTAATGTGAAGCCTTGTCCTAGACATGATGGCCTTAATTGTATTTGATATTTAAAAGCGTTGTGTGCAAGAGACAGTCGAACTGTGCTACAAGCTCCATTCCTGACTTGGGCCAGTATCAGCAAGAGTGACGCCAAATACAGTTAGTGGGTGTGGCTATACTTTTGTCTGGTCTTTAGCATGATCTGATGGGCTGAAGCTGGAGCAGCCTTGGCCAGGCCAGACCAACCCTTTACTCATCACAGCACTTTTGGACTTGCAGAAAGGCCACCAGAATCGTCCAATCTGAATCATCGGTGACGATTTTGTGCAGGCATTGTTGTTCATTTTTCTGTATAAGTATATGACATAATCTCTCTTTTTTTCTGTATTAAGATTCAAATAAGTGCCTCTTCAAACTATTCATTGTGTTCATAAGTTTTAAGTATGGAGAATGAAATAAGGGAGACGTCCACAAAACTGGTGCTTTTAAAATAAGCTGTTGGCAGTTACTATGCACATTTTTTTTGTATGTGTCGAGTAATATAAGTCATCGTTTAAATAAACCGAACGGTGATTGCACTACAGCTGGTCTCAAGGTAGAGATCTGTATATATGCAAGTGTGGAAGTTTTGACAACCTGACTGTTTGTTTTGAGGCCAACCCAAAATAACTATTACTGTCTGTCCATGTCTTCGGATGCCTGTAATGCACACTGCAGAGTCATACTTATTGGTCCGATTCACAAGGGCTAAAAAGTAACAATTTGGGGTATGAAACAATACAAATACAAATGCTTACAGCCACCATTGTTGCAGAAATGGGTTACAGTTTTAGATGGGCAAAGATTATACTCCCTCATAGAAGGGACTTACTAGTTACCATTTGCGAGACCACTTCACTCCACCCCCTAAACAGTAAAGAAAAGAACTAGCTATTTTCCTTAAAGTCTGGTCCCAATTTGTTAAATAGGAAATATAGCCTAAGCTTTTGTAGAATTAAATAGTAGAACACTTGAAGGCAACCCAAGATTGAAAGGATAAGGGTAGATTCTGATGACGATGACGATGAGTTTTCTTTCATTAATTGTGTAGAGTTCACTACAGTAAAATGGTGGAATATCATACACCTCCTTTTTACATTTCTGAAATCCAATTCCTTCCAAAATCAATCCAGCGCAGCCAAGTCACTTTGCAAAACTTTTTTATATCTGCACATCCGTATTGTGATGTTGTGGTGTCATTCACTACACAACGGGAGATCTTTGAGACCTCTAAAGTATGATACAGAGAATGAGTTCTCTTTTCTCCTTCGGCCAAAACAATGTTCATGCCGTTGACATCACTCCTCTTTTGTCAGCTATGACTTTCCAAGACATCAGGAAGAGTTATCTTACCAGAGTTGTAAGGATCAAGCTTGCTGAACTGGACACAGATCTGAAGTACATCTCTCTCAGCAATTTTACCCAACTCTTTAAGCTTGAACAACACATATTCTGACTTACTGCACACAGAAAACTTTCATTTATTAGATTAAAATGCAATTATGGCATATATAATTTAACAATCAATCGAATCAAAGAATAGAATTTGAGTTCGCTTAATGTTCTGCTGGACCACTGATTCAATCATTTAAGTTCATGAGTCGGGTCATGTGATCTGTTAATCAGAAAAGCACTGAAGGCAGGACCATAATGGATAGGACAAGGTCAGTCATATATTTCCTCAAAATGGTACTAACCAAAGAATGCCAAATGTCAGGAGACAGGAGCCACCATGAATTCTAACTCTATGTTATGGTGAATGGAACCCTATTCAGAAACACTCCATGGATAAAATACCTAATCCTCCCAATAGTACAAGCCTATATCATTTTATTGATTTCCAGTAAAATCAAGAAAATGACTAGTAGTTGACATACAAGTCAGCTTTTCAAATGGTCAGGATCAGTTCTCGAGGAAAAAAGGACCCAACATGCCCATTGATAATAGGGCCATCTTCGTGATAAGTTCAAAATATATATATATATATATATATAAACCAACAACAACAACAACAACAACAACAAAAAAAAAAAAAAAAAAAAAAAACCCAAATCACACACACGTGGTTCACTCCATGGACTACAAAGTACAAACTGAATTCAATAAATGAAGGGATTTTCCATGATGTTTTCAAAATCCAATGCATTCAGCTGCAAACACAGGCATTTAAAAGTAACAGGCTTGAACTGTTGGGTTAGGTAATTATCCAAAACAATTGTTGGTTTACATAACATCACCACACAAAATAAGGAACCATTCTCAAACTCAACTTTTAGTAGAGAGGGTAAAATATATTGGGGGCTGCTGTGCCTGTATATCTATATCTATTATCTAGTAGACATGACAGTGATGTGAAGCCTATCTGCAGATGGAGCTAATTTTGGCATCAACAATATAGTAGTATGGAAAGGCAGATGCTGTCCAAGTCACAAATGAGAAGCACTCAAGTTGACAAAGGGATGCAGTGACTCTTTTTGAAGGAAAGAAAAGCAACTGAAAGTTGGTTTCTATACAAGCTCAAAAGAACATGAATGTCTACAAAGCTACAGGTCAAAATTTTAGTAGCTGTCGGTAAGGTAGGATACTTCTATTAATAGAAGAAATCAAGACAAAGGGAGAAACCTTGATCCTAATATTTTGTCATAACTTTTTCCCCGTTAAAAAAAAAAATGCAAACTATTTAGTTTTAGCAGTTGCTAAGAATTGCTTTCCTGCAGAAACCTGTCACCCAGACACATCAAAATTATGCATCTTCAGATCCATGTCATTTGTATTGACGCCCAAGCCAAGTAATATGGATAAAAACTTTGAGAGAGTCAATGAAAGCCCTCAAGAGTGGTTTTCACAGCTCCTACGAGCACCAAAGTAGCCTCACATGGAAAACTCCATAGGGTCTAAAGATAAAATTCCATGCGCCTGGTTTCAAAAATAAGGGACTTGAACTGGAATTATATAAACTATAAAGAAATGATCATCTAGAAGGGCAGTTTCATACCATTAAGCTCGGGATGGCTGTTTATCTTACTACACATGTATAGAATTCTCATCAGGACATGCCTCATCATTGCCAAACTAGTTGATATCCATACAAGAATGAAACACAAGCTCAGGTTGAAAGAAGGAAATAAACCAAGGAACCAACTCATTATGTGGCACTTCCTGTACTTCACAGGCAACTGAACTGCATTGCATGACTGTTATTGGAAGTTATTTTCATAGTTGAGATCAGTGCTTTTGCATTTGAGGCTTGCCTTGGGCCAAGGACTAGGAGTCCCCAAAACACCCCAAGGCTCAATCTTAAAGCATAACATGCATTTGGGACCTGTGCCTCATGGCGTGAGGCATATTAAGGCATACATCCCAGATATATTGTGCGATTCAATCACATTTTATATGGGTGAGGCTAACACCCTGTCCCATCAACACATCTTATCTTAAAGACCATCAACACATCCCGTTTGGTAACTTGACTAGTAAAGTCAAGTAAAGTTAAATCATCCTAAACATCACATCAAAAGCACTTTTTCTCAAAACTCCCTCCAACTTTTCCAACAAAAAGTCAAAAAGTAACCACATTTATTAACTAAAAGACAAAAAAACTCCATTTCCCATACCAAAAGTCAACAATATTCCATTCCAAACAACTAAAAACAAAATACCATCATAACCCACTACATATTTTATTCATACTTTTCATTTCACTTCACTCCACTTGACTTTAATAGTAAAATGCCAAACGGGCAAAGAAGAAGGAAGGACAACTTGTAAATTTAAAAAATCTAAAGTTCATGCATTAGTTCGGGATTATTGTATCTAGAGTTAACTAAGTCAACCCTGGCTAACTCATTATATAAAAAAAAGGATTGAAACAGCCAAATTAAGCCAGGTTTCTATTTAGTTAGTAAATTTTATGTTTATTTAAATATCATAAAAGGGATACCCCGAAGGCTTATGCCTATGGTTTGAAATTTCGTCCAGCACCACGTACGAGTTCATAACTGGGATCCTAAAAAAAAAAAACCTTACTCGACTGAGTCAGCAGTAACTTGATCAAGTGGGATTGGCACGAGACTGGCATGGGACAATATGGACAAGTGCAGGACTAGTACAAACCGAGCCACACAATAGCTCAACCAAAAACATATATAGGAACTCATTTGAGTTTGAAATTTAAAGTGAAAGGGACAAGTAGAGAGCATTTTTTTCCTAAGTTCATCAATCAAGCTTTGATGAAGGTGATGATATGACAAAAACGCAGAGAACTTTCTTAGCACTAAAAACAGAAAAGAGCCAAGTTCATCCTTGTAATTCACGGATATCTACTCATTCACAATCTTCATTCATGTGTGCAACATATCAACATACAGATGACAGCACCAAGGCAGAAAGGTATGAGTTACAAAGAAGGAATAATTGAGTATCAGTACATGGAGTGAATGTTGGAAGTAGAAGCATGATTTTTTTTTTTTCTCAGGTTCTCAACTATTTCCACAAACCTAGGCAGTCAGGTCTCTAAACAGCTTGGTAGTGTTACAGCAAATGGCAATACTTTGCTGGACCTTTTAGAGAAAAAGAAACAATAATAATTTCAATAGAAATCCTAAGGCCAAACAATTGTTCTACATGCAATATTAAGTAGTGTCATAAGTAGAGCTATTTTCCTAATTTACACATCTATGGGGGCATTGTCAGCAGCTTAACTAAGAACAGAGACCATAGCAGAAATATGGTAAGGCTGATTCCTTCTACAGATTGGATTTCTAATGTTCATCAAACTATGTGCTTCAGAGCTTCTAGACACCAACATTAACTCCTTTGTTTGAATTTGCCAAGGGCAATTTTGGACTTCAAGCATGGGGAAAAAGAAACTTGTTTGCAATTGCATCTTTTCCATGGTTGTTGAATTCCTGCAATCCAAAATGGAAACAATGTGTGTTACTTTACTGACGCGTCTCAAAAGCTTTGCAGTAAGCAAATGACTCTAATTGGGAAGTTCTTTTGGAAGCTAGATGGGAGAGATCTTCTTCTCAATCATTTCTAATTTAATCATTGAGCTTTCAGCAACCATACTTGTGGTGTCATGTCAGAAAAGACGTGCAGTCACTCACTCACCTATCTCTCATTTTCACTTCAGCAGACACTGCCAAATTTTGTAAGCACATAATTCTTGCAGAGATCACTCTTTTTGCCCAGCCTGAGCTGTGGGTTCTCCTTTTGCTTCATTACTTGACTTGGGATTTTCTTTTCTTGCCATTTCCCCTGTCAATAGGCTTGTTCTTCATTTGGCCATTTGGCTTCTCTTTGAGTCTTTACTACCTCCTTGTTTTTTCAATACACTACTTGTGACTAGCGATAGACTATGCCCAATCCTATCAGTTAGAAATCTTGGAGTTGCGATTTTGGCCTAGTTCATATTCCCTGCAGTACAGGTTTTGTTCCCCACCTTGGGTGGTTCATTAAAGATTCAAATTCCTGAAATGGAGTCATTTAATGTGGCAATAAATTTTTCCATCTCGAATTTCCTGTTTGGTTGAAAACTAGAATTCCATAATTTTGTAGATTGTCGGAAATTCCTTTACACGATTGTCAGAACTTCCTTTACACTTGCTTTTTGCCTCACTTCTGTAATCAGTCTGATGACGATATGATACCATCATGAAATGGGACCCAAAAGAAATTCCCACTTTTGAGCCATATGGGACAATTCCATTGCATTTCAACTACTAAATCCTCAACCAAATGGCCTATTAGGGAGTTAAATAATCTTCAAAGTTTCACCGTCAAAAGAAAAGAAAAGAAAAGGTGTCCATGAACAGAGTGGTTCAAAAAACTGTCAAATCCTTACAATGCAGATAATGTGCTCATCACATACTGGTTTTTTATTAGTGGTAAGATGCAATCCTAAATACCAAGAAGTGATTTCTCCATAAGCACAATCACTAGCAGTTTAGTACGATATCTCAACTATCCCACCAAAGACTAAACCAAGCAAAACTAAAAGAACAGCACTAACTTTTCAAGTGCTTCCTTTCCACAAGTATTCTTACAACAAACAACTGCTCATGGCCCATTCTCCATCACGAACTACATATTTCGAACAATTACCCCAGATGCCCAATATAGTACTTCTTTCAGTATACTTTTGACCCAACTAAACATATACCAATAAAATCTCACCCATAAAATCAAGAACATGACACTGGATATTAGCAATCTGCAGTGCAGTCATTTGCTTACACAATTTACCAATTCAATTCAATGCAATTCTTATTCAACGATGAGAGCTAATACAATGTATCTTCAAACACAAATAAAGAAATTGAAATCGAGTAGCATGGACAAAGATTAGAGAGCACAAACCTTACAAAACCATTGTTATTGATATCTGCAGCAAGCAAATCCTGCACGGTGATCTCTCTATTCAGAATCCATTTGGCAATTCTCCGGTGTCTCTTATCAATCCTCGCCTCCGCCAAGGTGAGGAAGGCCCGCGCCACCGCAAGGGTAGACAGCAACAGCCAAATTACCGCAAACAGGCGGCCCCCCATAGTCCTGAAGGCCTTATCGCCATACCCAACCGTAGTAACAGACATAACAGACAGATAGAATGAATCAATCCAACCTAACCTCTCCACAAAGAACAGGACCAATGTACCAGCCCCAACACAGAGGACCACGACCCCAAGCGATAAACCCACCTTGGTCCGAATTCGCACCCGCCCCTTCTCTACATCAATGATGTAGTTCTTGGCAAAGAGGTTGTCTCCAGTGCGGGCTGCCTGAATTCCGGCGAGTATCGTGTTCTCCTGCTCGTCCAATACTAAATTGACGACCCCGGAGAGGGCAACGTCGAGGAATCCAAAGCCGAAGAGGACAAAGATACAGGCGAAGGCTTTGGCGAAGGGGGAGAGGGGGGTAATGTCGCCGTAGCCGATGGTGCAGAGGGTGACAATGGAGAAATAGAGGGCGTCAACAATGGGGTGGGTCTCGGCCCCGGAGAAGTGGTGGCGGTTGAAGTAGTAGATGATGACGCCGACTATAAGGTAGAGGAGCAGGAGGAGGAGGGACTGGGTGAGTAAGGAGGAGTTGGAAGAGTGGGGTTTATGCAGGCGGGGCGGGTCGGAGAGGCCTAAAGGCATGGGGGACAAGGCGGGGGCGGTGCGGGAGCGATGGAGGAAGGGTCTCTGGGAGGAGGGAGGAGGAGATGGTTGGATTTCATCATCTTGGGTGTTGTTGGATTGGGAGCTGAGCAATGGGTGAGTGTCCATTGCATTCAAACTCAATCAACAACAACTCAAATTCTATTCTTTCTACGAAAAACCCAATCAAGAGCGACTCAAAATCTATTCTTTCTACGAAAAACCCAATCAAGAGCGACTCAAAATCTATTCTTTCTCTCAAAAACTCAATCAAGAACGACTCCAAAATCTATTCTTTCTCTGAGATTCTTGAAGAGAGAGGAAGAACCCAGAAGAAGAACAACTCAATTGATTCTCTTTTTGATTGTTGAAGAAAAAGAAGAACAAACCAATCGAATATTTCTCTTTGATTCTTGTAGAAGAAGAAGAGGAAATGATATGAATCGAAGAAGAGAGAGAGAGACAGCGCGAGATTTTGGAGCAGAAGAAGAAATTGAAAAGAGATTTTGGAGGTTTTGTTTTCGTTTGCAGTTGCAGACTTGCAGTTGCAGGTGCCGTCGCTTGCAGGAGTATATTTAATTTTGTTTGGTCCTTTCAGGCATTGACTTAGAGGAGTCCTTTGTTGGAGGAGTGGTACTCTGGAATGGGATCCACTCATTCAACATCTGAGCCGTTCAAAATAGGTATCCTTTTAATCTGTCAGTGTTGGGTGTGGGTGTTTTCAAGTTTTGCTCTAACAAAAGTTGATTTTACTGTAAGATTCACTGTTTGTTGAAAAAACAGGTATGATTAACGAATATGTGTGTAATTATATTTTTAATCAAATAGTCAATTTAATTGTGGGACCTAAGATTTGGAGATGCCCTCTGAGGATGTTCATTTTATATGGATCAGATTGTCAATGGGTAGGCCCACATTGGAGCTTTACTGTATTAACTCAATGTTTCTCTAAGTTGAAGCCTTAGAGGAGCCGGATTCCAGATACTAATGATTGAAAGCAGTCTTTACTTGCATTCATCTGTGAGAGTGGACAGAAAGAAAAGCATCTCTTTCCAGTATAGGCTGGGTAAATGAGCCAAGCAAAGCCCATGCACTGCCCCAAACTTTAAATTATGGTTTGAATTAGAGTTTGGACTAAATTATGGTTCTCTCTCCACTATTTTATAAATTAGGGTTTTCTTATAGATATAGACTCTCTTCTTTTCATAAACCCAATGATAATAAAAAAAATAAAAAAAAACTTATTTTTTTTTTTAACGAGGGTGTTCGGCCTTTTCGAAAATGGACTAGTCCCTTGAGCACATGAAGTCATTACCAACACCAAGATTCTCTTTCCCTATGTTTAACCTACTCTTTTTTTTATTAATTCTTGGGTATTTGGTAGCGGTATTAACTTTCTAACCAAACTTCTAATCCAAGTCAGAACAAACTCAACTGTTTAAACAGAATTTCGATTTTAGTTGGGTCATCTCAACCGGGTTTAGATTTGGCCTGGCCCAATTTTTATCTATCAATCAAACAGCTTTCTTAACCAATGGTCTATTTCAATTGTGGATAATGACTCATATGTGCTTCTTCCACTTGAAAAAACTGTGCTACTGCCTACTACCAGTAATCCTAGCAAAGTAGATGCCAAAGTTGGAATATACGACATAAAATGGGAAAGAAATCTTGTAGTAACCTGTAAAACTGATGTCATTTTAAAGAAATTTATTTCCACTGACTTTGCCTTTGGTAATGGTCCTGATGCATACTTCCACAGGAGAAGAGTTTTTCCAAACTATCTTGCTTATAATTTATTATACAAGGGAGTACACTTTTTTTTTTCTATTTATCTCAATTTCAGCCGTCCATCACACTTTTGTAGACCCCATTTCACTATTCATCTATTATACAAGGGAGGACATTTGATGGGACGTTTATCCTACGTGGAAGAGGGGAGGGGGGGCTGATGAGTTTGGGGGGGTGTTGATTAGTTTTTTTTTTTTTTTCTGCTTATCTCAATCTCAGCCGTCCATCACACTTTTTTGTGGATCCCATTTCACTATTCATCTCACTGTTTTTCTCTGGCTGGGAGAAAAATAGAAAAAAAATAACAGAAAAGAAAAACAGGGGAGCCAGGTCCGGTTTGCTTGGCCAGAGTGTTAAAAAAATTAAAAGTTAAGAACGTTAAAAAAATAAAGTTTTTTTTTTAAATTTGGAGTATAAACTCTTAAACATTAAAGCATAAATCATATATACTAAACACACAAAAAAAATTAACCTAAACCAGAAATTCTAATAACACTAAATCCTATAAGTAAACCCCTTATCAAAAATCCAAAAAATAAATCGTAAATTCCAAATCCAAATAAGTTAATTTACAATAATTTTTTTATTGTGCCAACAGTACGGGTTACCGTTAGTACATTTTACATTTGATGACCCCTTGTGGGCCTGTGGGAGATAATATTGGAGTTTGATTCGACTATCATTTTTTATCCTCAACTTACCCAATCTAGCTTTAATCAGACCCAATACAGGATCTGGGTCAACCTTTTATAATTGCATGCTAGGGCTAAGTTGATATTTCCAACTTAATTTATTAAATGGATTCTATCAACCCACTAGGCCAAGTTCAACACGATTCAGATGTTTTTAAAGGTTTGATTTGACTTTCCTTTATTTCAGGATTGAATTCAAATTTATATTTTCAACCAGATTAGTAAATGGTCCAACATCGAATCTACCAACTTGGCCAAATTCATTGCCACCCAATCCAGACCCTTATATTTATGTTACTAAATATGCAAAATGGACAATGAGGTTGCAGTCCTCTTTTGTGAGTGGCCAAAAAAAATTTCCCCCTTAAATAATGCCACATCATCCACTTTGACAACTTTTTATTGACCCCTTTTTTCATCTCTCCACATTCAACATAGTGGGAACCACCTTTATTTAAAAAAAAAAAAAAAAAAAAAAAAAAAAAAAAAAACTATGCCATCCACATTCATTTACCATCATAAATTGGTACTCACCCAGTTTCACATTGAACTAACCAGTAACCTCTATTAGATTCAATCACAACAATCAGTCCATGTTTTATCTCATCAGCATAGTATTGGGCAAACACTTGTTGTTGTTACTGCAAAGTTCATTATCGTAACAGCAATTAGATACCAGATAATATGTCTTGTGCTTCTGCCCATAGATGTTACTGCATAAAAGCATACTTGGAGAATTAGCTATCTATAATAACAAAAAGAAGAGGGGAAAAAAATCTTGTTGAAGTGGCATTTGACTCTTTACCAGTAGGTGAATTCGGTATAATGATGCACCCAAATGAACATGAAAGATTGACATTATTAAGTGTTATTTGCTGTTAAGCCGACCATAATGATTTTTAGATTGTTAACTACTTCCATGCTTTTGACTACATTCGATCCTTGAGATTTGATAACCAGTAATGCTGGAAAGTGATTCATCTAATGCGATCGCATGAGTGTCTAAGCGGAGGACTAATCTTTGGAAGTTTCATTTCCACCTGAATGAAATTAGAGAGTTATCTATTGGAATCAATGTTTCCTTCCGTCATGAGGTTAGATCAGCTAACTCCATGGCAGATGTGTTAGCCATGCAAGGGGTTGATAGGCTGCTTCCTTGGGTGGGGTGGGTGTGATTATGTAAGTGATTGATATGTTGTTTCTTTGGGTGGATGTGTTTTTATTAGTAGGGTTGGAGGTGGTGCATTTCTCCTGCACATCCCCTTCCTCTCTTCTTTTTTTTTATTTTTTTTGTACTTTTTTCCTTCTGTTCTTTAAATGAAATCTTTCGTTACCGTTCAAAAAAAAAAAAAGATAACCAGTAATATTCAATAAGACTAATGTTTATGAATCCTTAATCTTCTGAACCCTCTTTTTATAATATATATGTGGGTATCTGCAGTATTCAACCTGTAATCAAGTACTCGTAATAGATGTCCATCCTAATGACAACAAAGCTCCTGAGATTTATTTTAAAACTGTGTGAATTGTTAGTGAAACGTCCAGATATAGGTGGTTGATTCTCTGTGCGTCCCCCTGAGTATTTGATTATGAAATCATTAAATGGAAGGAATGGAACTCAACAGTGGGACCCAACAATTGAAAATTGAAGTGCTCAAAATAAATGCCCTCCTAATATATACCACTGGATAAAGATCATGATTAATTAATGATAAATAAGCTTTTGTTATCACATTTTTATCAAACAATCAATCCTACTGTGGAGCCAACTCCGATTCAGGATTTTCGTTTGAGGGGAGAGGATGATTACCATAATATTACTTTTATTGGGCTTATTTTGTAAAGGAGTATGGCCGCTTGGGACGCAATTATTGATTTTGGATTTAAAAGGAGACTATGGACTTTTTCGAAGTTTGACAAACGATTGCCCCAAAAAACCAATATGTGGGTTTGCCTCTGCGGCTCTGCCTCCTACCAGTACAGTCATGGTTGCGTTGTGTTGGCAACCTCACGCACATGTCAGTGGTCAAGTATGAAGTATCACACCTAATTAGTAGTAAAAAAAAAAAAAAAACTCTAATTAAAGTAAACTTCTTGGGTGGCCTCATACACTAGGAAGACATTTATTTTGAACTATTTGGATTTTTAATATGAGCTCAATGGAGTTCTTTTACTCCTTCAAACCATGTTGTCTGCTTGATACCAATGCTTGGTAGCGCCGTTGGTTGGGGCACAACATAACCCCCCGGAGGTCTCAATATCGAAGCCCACCAAGTGTTGGAACCCCAGGCTAGGCTTCCTAGCCCAACGAACCCGGTGAGTGGAAACAGGGGGAGGCCGCCATCCCGGGAGATTTAGTCAGGTGCTTTAAGAGACCTTGAATACCCCGGTTAGCAATAAAAAAAAAATGTTGTCTGCTTGATAAATAGCCAGTTGATTGGATATTTCATTTCCTCGAACTAGGATCCCAGAGTTCTCTCTCTAAGTGAGCGAATTTCTTAACGGGGCATTTTCTTTCTTGCACGAGCAAATTTCTCTATCAACATGGGTACGTATTTGAATTTGGATCCTCTATCGCGCGCTTGGTAATGCTCACAATTAATAGATCAATTTCGGTGCGCCATGTCAATAAAAATCATGTGCAGCTGCTCCTCAAATCAAATCAAACTTTAAAATTACATGGATTAAGTTTACCTAGATAAAATTCCATTTGGACAACCCCATCCGATTAGCACCCCTAGTCTGAGAGATAAAAAAAAAAAAGTGTGCAGATGTTATTGTGATTTGGGATTATTATATGATTATAAGGGACGCAAGCATTAACTTGGGAATGGATGTTGCTTTATCAAATACCATATAGGTAGAAAATTGCCCTGTTTGATTTACCCCACAAACTAGAGTGAATAGGCGACAGCCTCTTTTTATGATATCTCACTCAGATTTTGGGCAATCTAAAAGTTAGTGACATCCAAACGGATGCAATGATGGTGCCAATCTTTTTCCACGATATGGCATTAGTGACATCCAAACGGATGCAAAACTAAAACTTCCAAATCCTAAGAAGGTTCTCTAATTTGTGCAAACTGATGGTTCACTTCCACGTCGCAACCATGCCTTTCTTTGAGTAAGGGATTTTCATCTATTAGTTTGGGTGAAGGGATAATAAATTGGGCTATGTTTGGGCTCCTTTTCTAAGCCCATGGACCCAATGTGCCCTTGTACATGATTTTTCATGAAAAAAGTGTACAAAGCAGAGCAAAAAAAAATGAGTAAATTAGCGAAAGGTCCCTATAAGTGAATGTATCAAGCCTCCAGTCCAAGGAAAAACTTATTAAGGCCTATGGTCCACTCAGCTAGACTGTTTGCAGCCATAGGTCCCTGCATCCACATGTTCTCATTTTTTAGGACTAAATTGCCCTTTCAATCATTTTAGGCATAAATTTTTGAAATTTAAATTTTCAAATCTTCCATTATCCCTCTCGTTTTCTCTTTCTGATCACGGTGGGCTACAAAAAGGAGAAGGGCAGCGCCCTGTCCATGTTGCAGAGAAAACAGAGAGATCTCTGTTTCCGCTGGAGGCCATCGCCTGAGAAAGAGCTGTTGCCGCCCATTTTTTTCTCTCGTCAGTCTGCCGTCCGTGCGCCGTGCCATCGCCGGAATCTTCGCCAGAGTTCCCCGCTGACCGCCGCCGTCCGGCCGCTGCGCAATCACCGGTCCCCGCCGCCGGCCATCGTCGCAGAGGAAGAAGCCTGGGCCAAGCAGAGTCTCCATCGTGTTCTCTGGTTACAGAGAACAAAACAGAACCAGATTCTGTTTCTGTTTGGAAGAGGAAGAAGGCCAGGACAGGTTGGGCTTGGGGCGGGTCAACCTGACCCGTCTGCATAAAGCCCAGCGCATCAAGCCCACAGGACCAGGTCAGTTCAGGTCAGGTTATGGGTCAGTTTCGCCTGACCCGTGAACAGGAAGCCCACTCCAGTTTCTGCTGACGTCAGCGCCACGTCAGCGCACTTTACGGTCAACAGCGGTTTGACCAGATCGACGGTTGAAACTTGTTTCGTCGATATCTTGATCATCCGAGGTCAGATCGGAGATCCGTTTGCGCCTACAGATTCGTTGCGAGCAGATCTACGTAACTGTGGAAGAAGATTGGTAATTTGACGGTCAACAAGAAAGTCAAACTACAGGTGGAGAAGGTGGACAAAACGATTTAGATCGTGATGAGGCGCAGGGGTGCCATCCGAACTCCGATTTGCGCTCCATTTCTTCCTACATACTCGCATCGACTGAAGGCAACAGGGTTGTTATATCATTTTTGACAAATATTTATCAGTCTTTATGAAATTTATCTGAGTTTTTAGTAAATTTATTTGATCTTTGTTCAACTTTATCTGAGTTTTTATCAATTTATCTGAGTGTTGTTCAAATTTATCTGTTTTCTGTCATAATTCTTTGTGTTTTTGGTAAACTTATCTGAGTTTTTTTCACAATTTATCTGAATTTTTGGTAAATTTATCTGAGTTTTGTTCAATTTTATCCGAGTTTTTTGTCAAATTTATATAAGTTTTGTTCAAATTTATTTGTTTTTTGTCATATTTGTCTGAGTGTTGTTCAAATTTATCTGTTTTCTGTCATATTTCTTTGTGTTTTTGATAAATTTATCTAAGTTTTTTGAAAATTTATCTGTTTTTTGTCATATTTGTCTGAGTGTTGTTCAAATTTATCTGTTTTCTGTCATATTTCTTTGTGTTTTTGGTAAATTTATCTAAATTTTTTCAAAATTTATCTGAGTTTTCTGTAAATTTATCTAAGTTTTGTTCAAATTTTTGGGAGTTTTGTCAAATTTATCTGAGTGTTGTTCAAATTTATCTATTTTCTGTAATATTTCTTTGTATTTTTGGTAAATTTATCTGAATTTTTTTCTGAGTTTTTTAGCAAACTTATTTACGTTTTTTGAAATCTATATGCTTTTTTTTAAATTTATTTACGTCTTTTGAAATTTATTGCGTTTTTTCAAATTTATTGTGTTTTTTCAAATTTATTGCGTTTTTTCCAAATTTATTGCATTTTTAAAATTTATTGCATTTTTTGAAATTATTGTGTTTTTTCAAATTTATTGTGTTTTTTCAAATTTATTACATTTTTTAAAATTATTGCATTATTTAAAATTTATTTTCATTATTTTAAATTTATTTGCATTTTTTGGGATTTTCTTTGGATCTTTTGAGATTTATTTGAGTCTTTTGAAATTTATTTATATTTTTTTAAAATTTATTTTGATATTTTAAAACTTATTTGCATTTTTTAAAATTTATTTGCGTTATTTGATTATATATTGCTTTTTTTAAAACTTATTGTATTTTTCGAAATTATTTCATTTTTTAAAATTTATTTTCGTAATTTTGAAATTTATTTGTGTGTTTTTAGAATTTATTTGAAAATCTGGGGATTCCATTAATCGTGGACAATTAAATGTTAGTTGGCCATTATTAATGGGATATCCCACCAATCATGGTATCCCACCAATCATGGGATTGGTTATGATTTGAAGAAAGGGTAAATTAGACATTTTAGGTGTCAATAAGTGTGAGAGGGACCTTTGGCTCTATGACTTTTTTTTGTGGATCTAAGGCCACAAAGTGTAATGTTGAGGGACCTGTCGCCGAATGCCCCAAAAAAATTTGGTGCAGCCGCTTTTTCAAATAATGGATTTCATTTTAAATGCACTTTTTAAAACTCCAAGAGAGAGTAAAAGATGGGTCTAATCGGGCGCAATTTGGTACCGGAACATCAAATATCCCATCATGGTTTCATTAAATATGAATAAGAATTACCAAAACATGATCTGATCTGGTAAGGGTATGTCCAAATTTAACCTCATCTAAACTTGTGGACAAATTGGACCCATGCATTAGGAGACCCATTAAAGAAGTCAATAAGCCAAATGACTGAGCCCACCATCAGCCTAGACAAAATCATTGTAGCTCCTAAGCCTGAGCCTGGTTAGAAATGAGCTTTTTGTTTCAGAACCCATATCCTTCTTTGTGAGGCCAGGCCCACCTAGATATTTTTGCATGCTAAATGAGAGAAATGATGATAAACGGGTGGGGACTAGGGCTATATGTGAATCACAGGCAGATTAGAACGGGTCTCGGCCCAATGATTCCTAGCTTAGGAAGGACCCAACCTAGGGGCTAATTTCTCCCCTTCTCTGATCAATCTAAACCTAGTAAGGGCCAATTTCACACTCATTTATTATCCCATGAAAACCTTAATATAGAAATAAAAATATTCAGTCGCACCTACAATGCCAATTGGGTCATGTTTGGTGTTTTCCCCCAAAACTATCGATATTTATTACATGGTTTCGATCTCATTTAATTATATATACTTACTATATAATAAGGGGGGATAATTTTTGAATTCTTGGACTCTTTCCCCACCCTTGGATTTATATACATATTTCTGTACATAAATCTTAGGGCTGAGAAGGGATTCAAGATCTTGGTAATTTTATAATTATTTGAAAACAAAGGGATAGTAACTTCCGTGAGATCTTGGTAATTTTATAATTATTTGAAAACAAAGGGGCAGTAATTTTCTTGAAGGGTAGTTGTTTTTAGTGCATTTGATTATTGGGTTAAGGCCAGGGATTTATTTTTCTTTGCATTATTCTTCTTTGGAGTTTGATTACTGGGTTTTCTTTCTTTTTTAGTGTATTTAATTTAATTGGGGGTTTTTTATGGTTAGTATTTGATGATCTAAATGCCTAATTAACTTATTTCATTCCTGAGTTTTCTTTGTTATTCTGATTGTTTGATTGTGGGGTCTTTCTGTTTACTTCTTTTTATTATGTTTTTAATTTGGTCATATTTGATTAAGCCATTGCATTCCTAGATATATAAATAGATATATTCTTATTTTAGGCACGGGAAATTTCTAGTGCATAAATATGATATCACATTCTCATAGTTGGATTGCAGGCAAAAACTCATGAAACAAGAGATTTTTAAAATTATTTTAATAAACAGACTAATTGTAATATAAAGCTCAATTATTTTTTTAGAAATGAACC
This sequence comes from Litsea cubeba, assembly GCA_012931725.1. NCBI lineage: Eukaryota > Viridiplantae > Streptophyta > Magnoliopsida > Laurales > Lauraceae > Litsea > Litsea cubeba. The sequence continues at coordinate 1,435,618 of CM022953.1, read as the reverse complement.
CCCAAAAGATTTTTATTTTATTTTTTTCATTTTTTTTGTAGACCCAAGAGCCCGCACACACATGAGACGATAGCCCACTCAAGGGGGAAAGGAGCCGCACACGCGGGAAGAGGTGGTGTACCCAAGATTTGAACCGAAGAAAGTCAGGTGAAAACTGCCTCTCCTTACCACTCGGGCGAGCAGCCGTTTTCGTCCACCCCTTGTCTTGTTGGTTTGGTTGGCATTCTTGACACTCAAAAACCATAAAAAAGAAATGACAATTCGGAGGATTTCTAAGGCCAGCCCCATGACGGGTTCCCATGACTACAAAAGAGGAAAAACAATGAGTACAGACTAAAATGAGGATTTGCCATGAAAGTTTTGATTATCTCTCTCTTATCAATCTCCCACCAAAATTTGAAAATCAGTCACACATCTACCTGAAAGGGCATTTTAGTTAGGGGATTGATATTGCCCCCTGCCTGCATAAAAAAGGGGAGAGGGAGTGCCCATATCAATCACCTTTAGTTATTATGATAGCTCAATATTTAGGGTTAGTATATGTCTATAATAGAACGACTTCATTTAGTCACCATGGTCTTAGATTAGCGAGGTCGTATCTTTTATGGTCCTCATCAAAGGTGTGGCCAAAAAATTGGAAGGTTCGGATTGATGTACAGAAGAGTCTTAGAATTAGGTACACGGGGCCCTTCTTTTGATCTAGACCGTTGATCTTACTTCAGGAAAGATGTTATCTCTCCAACTTGTGGTGGCTAAGAAGACAACCTTGCAACATTCAGGAATCTAAATAAGGGGAAAACCAAGGAAGGATTAGTGCATTCTCAGTGGTAAAGGAGCCCGCACAGGTGAGACAAAAGCGAGAAGAAAGGCCGTACAATTGGGAAGGGAGGCCGCACTCGTGGGAAAAGGTGATGTACTCAATGTTCAAACACTAGAAAACCAGATGAGAATTATCACTCTTTACCACTCGGATAAGATGCATCCCTGTGCACTCCTTGTCCATTGGTTTGGTTGGCATTCTTGACACACAAAAACCAAAAAATAGAAGATTTCCAAAACCCCATGACGGGTTCCCATGACTACAAAAGAACAAAAGCAATAAGTAGAGACTCAGATGAAGATTTGCCATTAAAGTCTCGATTTCTCCCTTGTCAGTCTCGCGCCAAAATTTGAAAATCAGTTATACGTCTCACCTTTATTTACAAAGAAAGGGCATTTTAGTTATTATGCTAGCTCACCATTTAAGGCAAATACAAGTCTATAACAGAACGGGCATCATTTAGTCACCATGGTACTCAGATTAGTGAGGTTTTTTAATTTATGGCCCAAAAATTGGATGGTTTGGATTGATGTACAAATGTGCCACATCAACAGATGGGCCACTAGTCCCATCCAAAATAATCTTAGAATTAGGTAGTGATCAACAGCAGCTTCCACGGAATTTTCAATCTCAATCCTCAAATCGCCATTCCATCATTAACCAAAAACAAAACAAAACCAAAATGGATATAACTTCAATCAAGTATTAAATTGGAATTGACTGACAAATCTCTGTCATGATCAGCAATGCTAGTACACTACAATTGCCTACAAAGAAAGGGGAGAATTCCAAGGAAGACATTGTTCCATTAGCTCTCGAAGAAGCGCAACTCAACCATGAATTCTTGCTGTTTTGGAGAATACCAAGCAATGGCCTTTGCTGACCCAAGAACCTTCAAGGCATACTCAACAGCAAAAACTGAGTCATCTACTTGGGCAATACGGTCACTACAACTAGTCTTTGGGCCAAGTGAGATTCTAGAATCAACTCGAAGGCTGACGGGTCCAACAATCTGTATCAAAAACCAGAAACAGTGCACGTGTCTGAGTCTTTGAAGAATGAATTTAAAAAAGAAAAGAAAAAAAACCCTCTAAAAATATTCAGCCGCACTTACAATGCCAATTGGGTGTTTGGTGTTTTCCCCCAAAACTATCAATATTTATTCCATGGTTTCAATCTCATTTAATTATATGTACATATGTATCTATGAGAGAAAATCGACTGAGATGGTTCGGCCATGTTAGAAGGCGTCCAACGGAGGCACCTGTTAAAAGGTGTGAAAGCATGGAGATCACCAGGAGTAGGAGAGGGAGAGGAAGACCCAAGAGAAGTTGGAAAGAAACTATTAAACATGACATTGCCTACATGGATCTAACGGAGAACATGGCCCTAAACAAATTTGATTGGCGTCGTCAAATCCATATAGCCGACCCCACCTAGTGGGAAAAGGTTTGGTTTGGTTTGGTTTACATATGTATCTATGCATAGATATAATAAGGGCCATTAGGTTCTCATAGTTGGATTGAAGGCATGTTTAACACATTATGATGAGCAATGGACTCCACAGCCAATTTAAGATAATTGAGAACACAGTTCCAACAAATGAGTAGAAGGTGAATAAATTAATACCTGTTGCTGAAGTGAAAGCATGACATTTGGGCAAACTGCATGTACTGCCTCCGGAGTGGGCCGCTGAGATTTGTAAAAATTTCCAGCCAGTGTTGCAGCACCTGCTATAAATTTAGAGCCTGAAGGGAAATCTAGACGGGTATTTAATCTAGTGAGATCAAAGAAAAGCCTCTGGAAGTTTCCATATTGAGCTGAACAAGAAACAGATGCAAACAAATCCGCAGAAAGAGCACATCTGATTCCCTCGGAAGACAAATTAAAGGCACTGAAAACTAGCGAGCCATCTTCTGTTGGTGGCTTCACTGAGCTATCCCTGCAAGTTGCACTCATGACCGTACCTGTAGGAAAAGACTGACCATAAAATAAATGATAAAGAAATTACAGAAAATTCAATTGAAAGAAATAGGTAGGACCAATAACAAACTGAAAACCAAGCTAACGGATTCATTTCTGACACCAAATGTGTTTTTTAACTTTCAAGAGTGACCTACATTGAATCTCATCTTTGCTTTGGGCCAGAAAACGTCAAAAAGGGGAAAGCCACCTAATGCAGTTTCCACTTCCCACAACCCCCCAAACATAGCACTGATTTAATAAGGAATACCAACCCTTTATTATGATTTTCATGAACATTCAAACAAAGCCTTACACAAATTCATTATAGGCAACATCTCATATCCTTCATCTGAACGGCTAAAAATAATTAAACTAGTACTTGCAGCTTACCAAGGATTCCTGATACTGAAACATGAGGGTCTGACAAAAAAAAGTCATATGGTTGCACCATTTTCAACTTGCCTCCTTTATTTCTCCAAATGTCCTCATCCTTTTTAATTGAGAAGGCAGCTTTAGCACACAAGCCAGGAAGTAGAGATGGAGGTACCTCGCTGGTTTCATCACCACTGAACTGCTTGGGGTGCCCACTGTTGTGTTGTATGCACAGATGATAACTTGAGCCAGAGTTAGAAGCAACCGAAGCTAGATCAATGGCCACTGACAATGGCACATCCCAGTAATTTCCAATGTTGTCAACAAAAAGACCAGGCCACAATGCCTCCAGCGTTAAATCATGCCGTGGAAGCTGCATGCATGTATAGTGTCACATTATACTCAAGCAGCAGCCAGAAGAAACAATGAGCATCACTTGTATGATCATAAGATGCATTTCAATATACCCAAATTGCTAGTGCTTTGAATGTTTTGGGAAACTGGATAGCTAACAGTTTTGCTATGTGTTTGGAACAGCACAGAAACTGAAAACAACATTAGGTAAATCATCCTCTCACACCTTTTCCATGCCATTCAATTATCAGAATTGATCTTTGATTTAGGGTGCACAAGTCTTGAAGACCTGTATCCAACAAAGTAACTGCTTTCACTCCTTTCAGTGCCAGTCCAAACAATGCAAAACAGATATCTAGCCATTCTCCAATGTGGGTGAAACTAAACACCCTTGCCAAACATCCCAAGTAGAAATGTTATACCAACATGCCTCTTGATGAAGAACCGCTTTGCTTCGATGACCGCTCTTATTGCCATATGCTTCTGAGCTCAGGAGTAAAGAACGATCTGGTCCAATGAAGAATTCTGAGCAGAAACCAAGAGCGTATAGGGATTTATCACAAAGATGTGTCATTAAGTTCTTCATCCATGGGGACTCAGTGGAATGACTTGATGCAGATCCTTTGAAAGAAGATATGAACTTCTGCAAATGGAACTGTCCTAATAAAGTGGCGAACCTGCATAGCTTTAAGCCCCCAGTTTCATTAAATATGATGTTACAAGAATTACCAACACTAGGATTACAGAGACTGCAAGAACAAGAAGTGATGTAATGGGCACAAAAGATGTTACTGCAGTGTATCAAAAAGAGTCTTACAATGCTTATGATGCCCCCAACCCAATAAAGAAGTCAACCTCGAAGGTCGAATCTTATCTAGCATTTTCCTAACACAACATTAGACGAATGGAAATCAACAAAGTCAACCCCTAAACAACATTCCATGTGCACGGGATGGGCCAAGAGCTATCAGAAAGAAGTCTGATTGAAAAAAATATATGAAGAAGTTTGATTGAGAAAATGTGAATTAAACCAGGATGTGCGCAACATAAGGTAATCCTAACATCCCACCATAATGCTACATTGTAATGCTGCAATTCATAGGCGCTTCTGCCCCTGCATTGAGACAGCTTATTTTCAAGCTTTAAAATTGTCATTCTGCTCCGATATTTTGCAATTTTTATTATGAAAAACTGTAGTGAGAGGGGTGGGGATCAATTTCCACTGAGCTTTGATTGATCTTTTTCCCATTGAATTTCAAGCCAAAATAAAACCCAAACTTCAAAGCTATTATAGTGAGAGAAAAAAAATCTGTATTCATCTCTACTCCACTTGAAATGATTATGCAACAGAAGTCCATTTATAGATTGAACTGTCACAAAATCAATTCCACATTACATCAAACAAAAGAAAATGGAAAATAAAATCACTGTTCTAATTGGTTATGACCCACATTGCAAGAGGTTGAATTTCTTTCTTTCCTTTTTTCAATGAGAATTGATTTTCTTCTTCTTGGCAGAAACGAGTGCTTTATAAAATTGACTCAGCATTTACTATGCTTCCAAAATCAGAAATCACCATAGCAGGAATATTGGTTTGCTGTCTTCTCTGCACTAAATACTACTAGCTTAAAATGCAAATGTCAATTATGCAACACCAAAAAAAAAAAAAGGGGATCCAACGTCATTGAAATTCATGATTTCCATGATAACCCAGACACCAGAATTTCCAAAAAGCTTGGATTTTGGAGTACATCCAAAAACAACCATGAACTAAAATTATTTCTTTTTACCTCACTCCAGACTCTAATCAGCAAACTAGCTCTAATGATAATCCCACTTTGCACAAAAACAAACAAAACCAAATTGGAAAGAAAAATTTAAAATAAACCGATGGAACTAGAAAAACCAAAAGAAGAAAAGAGAAAGTGGGTTTTTTTTTAATAGTTTCTTTCGATTGTTGAATTGACAAATCTTACCAATTCTCACCGAAAGGGAAAGCAACAACACGTTGAAGCGAGAAGCCATCTCCCCCTCGAAGCTGATCGCCAGCATAACAAGGGACGAAGGGCATCGACATGAATTGATGCATGAAATCGAGCTGTTTTGGCCTCGAGAGCTTCGTCCCTCTCAACAAACCCAAAGGAAGAGGGTTTCCTGGCACGGCTCGAGCAAAGCCGTCGATCGTCCTTGGCGTGGCCATGTCCAGGTCCCAAAATCCACCGTCCATTCCCCATCTCAGCTTCCTCATCCTCTCTCTCTCTCTCTCTCTCTCTCTCTGAAGAAGAAGAAGAAAAGGAACGAGTAGCTTGTGTATGGCTTAAACCCTAATTTTGGGGAGCTGCTAAAACCCTAGAATGTGATTGTCAGGTGGAGCTTAGAGTGTGAATTCCGCCATTGGAGCGCAAAAGGTAAGGTTTTGGCCTTTGCGCCGGGGGTTTTTGATGCGTTCGAGGTGTTGTGATGTGGGCGGGAACTTTTTCATAACAGTCCCTACGTTGTCTTGTAATTATATCCAAGGAATCGAATTTTATAACTTTAACCCCCCTTCCTTTCTTTTGCAAAGTTCACGTGAAAATCCATTCTCTTAATTCTTAATCATATGTGAGATGATGAAATCAATGTGCCTTACCCTCAGGCCTCAACTAAGCTTGTTGACCTATTTCTACCATCAAGATATTTTTGATAAGTATATCTTTATAACATTATAATTTGCCACTCAAATGCTATTTGGGTTTACATTAAAAGGGGGTGTTTGGTGCAACCGCGATTCCTCATAAACTGCGTGAAGATCAGGTGCCGTATTTTTTGGTGCCTCCTACCTCGTATTTGGGTGCAACAACGATTCCTCTCCTTTAGGTTTTCCAGCGCATTTGAAAGGTCTTATTTTCCATTCGAGAAGGGGCTTGGGTTTCCTACCTCCCTCGTCAGAAAGGCAGTGCGTGGAAGAGGAAACATAAGCTTCCGCAGCGCTGCACAAACGCTACTTAAGATTTATATAGTGTACTACACTTGCATAAGATACTAAAAAAATGAATGCCTTTTATCCCTCTCGCGATAGTCCAGATGCTCGCTCTTGCAAGAGAAAAATCTTCTTATATAATAATATATTTGAATAAATTATTATAAGAAAAATCATCCTTTTTACATGATAATTTGAAGGTGAGCCCATCTCCAAATAGAGTGAAATTTGGGCAAGGGCTCATGGGGGATGAGGGTATGAATGGGTTACATGCAGCCACGCAAAGCTTACTTTTAATTGATCCGGGCCATTCTCCACCAACAGTAGTGGCCAGATTTCACTACGTTTGAATAGTTATACCCCTTCGGATTGATCAATGCGGATAAACGGTATTTAACTTAATCTTCAATGTTATATTTTCAGGTATTGATGAATCTAACATTGTACAGTGCTCCAAATGAAGTGAAAATTGGAGTGCTACCTTCTCTCTGGGAGCCGTGTGACTCACTTGAGCCCATGATAAATTAAAATTGGTCCAAATTTGAGTCTTTGAGAGTTTTTAAGGGCCTGTTTGTTTGCATAATTGGATACATAGGGTCTTACAAAAATAAATGGATACATTGTGGTTCATGGTCGAATGAGCTCACCTGAAGGATTACCAAAAAAGGTGAGGGGTGAAGAATATGATGTGAGGTGTAAAGGATATAAGATGGCAATGTAGAGAGAAGTTCACTTTTTTAGAATTTGAATTACTAGGGTGATGGCTTTGTATTCATTTTTCATCTTTCTTTGATTTCATTTTCATTATCGGAGAGGCTATTTGATTTTCATTTTTTGGATATTCGCCTTTATTCTTTATTTTTAACCACTTACCGAAATATATTAAATCACATGACATAAAATATATATAGGAACTCTTGGTCAAATGAGCTACACCTAGGATTATTAAAGAGGGGAGACATGAAGGATATGAGGTAGCGACTTAGATGCAACCCCCACTTTTCTAAGATTTGAAACGATAGGGTGGTGGCGAGGTATTCATTTCCATCTCCGCTTGATTCATTTTCCATTAGAGGGGAGATAATTTGATGGTCATTTCAATAATTCACATTCGTTTCTTCAGTTTCACCATTTTTAGAAACAAAAATCTTACTATTCCTATGTATACAATTACAATTACAGGAAACAAACAAGCCTACATGTTTGATTGAGGCATGCCAAGCCCTTTAAGTTGATAGTTGTCAATTGTCATCGTTTTAATAAGCCTTTTGTCTTGTTCTGTTCTGTTCAATAGGTAGTATTTTTTCAAACAGAGTCTGTCTTGACTTCTGTTTGGGGAGCAAACCAGGGCCTAGGTACATCACTCTACCTAAAAGTACTGCAGTCACTGAATTGATTAAGAGGTCTCCTGCAACCCAGAACTTTTTCATAATCATCTGATAAACCAGCAGGCTTTAGCTCATCATCTTAAGGCAATCTAAAGGCTGGATAAGGCCTCTAAAGGAAAAATGCTGCAGACTAGATTCAATTTCTGATTCATGTGAATGCTTTCTTAATCAGTTAACATCCTCCCCTAAAATATATCTAATAAACTTCATTACCTTCTCCGCCAAATTGAAATGTGAAATTTGAGATGGTGAAATCTAATGGACATGATGGGGCATGTAACAGAAGGAACAAGGGCGGGGCGAGTTTTATGTTATTTAAATGTTCCAAGTTGCAACTGTTAGAAACCTGTAAATTTGCATGCTTTCTCAAAAGGCATACAGAAGCACCTGCTTGACAATTTTAGAACTGGCAAAAAATCTGTTGTGCCCTCTTTGCGTGAGTGTGTGTGTGTGTGTTTTTATACATTAATGCCTCCAATGTACAATTACATAAAGGGAGGTTTTGAAGAGAAGATTGGTACGATAGTAGATTAGGAAGAACTAATTTACAATAATTATCTACAATATTCCATGTTTGAATCAGTCTTATAAAGGTAGCATACTCCACAGCTCTACCAAAATTGGCACTCTCTTCACATTGCTAATTATGTCATATAAATAAGCGCCAGTGGAACTTTGAGCATTCATCTTCTTGAATTCCCAGCCCTTTATATATACTTTTGTTGTAGTTTCACATGAGTGTCTTTTAGTACAAAAGGAAGCAGATACAGAATTCGAGCATACAGGTAATATGAATTATACATACACCATTTTAGTATCCTCATGCATTACAAGTAGAGTGAGAAAGAGAGCGTAAGACGTTACTGTAGGAGTTTTCTTACAGTTACAACAATATATTTGGCACTATCAGCTTCCATATGGCCATCAGTATCAATAACTACTCTAAATAAGTTATAGGAGAGAAGAATTATGGAGATCACTCACAGCACTGCCATTAGTATTTGGAGAGCTGTAACAATATGAATCATGCGCGAGTGTCTGCACAGACAGAATATAAGCTATGATTGTTAATATTGCAAGGGAAAAAAGATCATTTTAGATTTGATCAAACAAAAATAATCAGATCAAACAGAAGTACACTAAAAATTTTACAATTCTGACCTCCAACTTGGAATACCTAAATATCTAATGCACTACTTTTAAATGCATTAACCGTCAAAACAATGAATTAGTGAAATTTCTGTCATCATCTGTGATTTTCATCACAAGTACAGTACCCAATATCTTAGTTACAGTAAGTAAATGTACTTAAGATTCATGATGAAAACTCATGATTGATCTATTTACCTGTTCCTGTGAACGAAAATACATAAATGGCGTGTAATGTAGGAAATTGGAAACCCTAGAGGTATATATATCAGCATACCTGCAAATTGAAGAAAAGGAAATTTGAAATATATTTAAAAGCTGCATTTCTTCGATTTCAACGAAATGACTTCTGTTTATAAGAGAGATCAAAGCATGACCACATACTTTTCGATTTGTTTTGTTAAGTGGCTTTTATCCCAGAGGCCTGCACGAGAGAGAAAACCCCACCTGATATAAAGATTTTCAGTGCCAGTTTGCTGACTAATACGGTTAGTTAAAGACTGAATGGTTAGTATAACAAAACAACAATGCCTGAAGGAAAAAAAATGTATAGATTTTAATGGAAATAAGTTGACTTAATTATCTCAAAATTTACATATTTGGTCATGCCCTAAGCTTCAATAAGATCATTCAATATCAATAAGCTAAACTATATTTAAAACTAATTTTCAATAAGCCAGAGTTACTCAAAAATAAACTAAAGAAAATCATTTTAATTTAAATACTGAAGAGGAAAGTGTACCGGTTTTTGGTCATGCCCTAAGCTTTGACAAGGTCATTTAGGGTTTCATATATGTTAGTAGAGGTCACACCAACAATGATGTATGTATAAATACGTTAAACTGGCCCAAGGAAACATGCAAATCAAATAAAACTATATTGAACTAGAATATCAAATTTGTTCATTTAGGGCACGTTTGTGTAAAGGTAACTTCCATGGAAAGATGAAATTGCCACATCAGCAAATTCTATGGTTTTTAAATACCTCGGAAAAGGTTTTACGAGGAAGTTAGAAATTCATGTTTGGTGCAATAAGTTTTTGCTCGATGAATTGGTGCTAATGTTGTTTGGTGCAGCTGCGGATTTCTTTAGTGAAAACTAGTGGGTGGGTGGGTTGGTATGCACCAAGTAACCTAGAAATAAGCTACTTAATATGCACACAACTTAAAACTCGCAAGCGCACAAGATCACTATGTAGTGTAGTGAATTATAAGTACGAGGTCGATCCCACAAAGACTTGTGATAAAACAATGTCAAAATTAACTAAAAATCAAAATATTAAAAGAAACAATTGGATGATGAAAGGTTGAATTAAACTACTAAAAACAGTAAATTAAACTATCAAAAACTAAATGTAAAGCAACCTAAATCACACAACTAGTACTAGAATTGAAAAACAATAATAATGAATGAATTAGAGTTTTATCTACTCCCCTAACCTATCCTATGCATGTCCCTTATTATCCTTTAATCAAAAATCGGAATTAAAAGATGCCAAAAGAGACTACATAGAACTAGGCTAGGGTTTCAATTACACCCTAGCCCTAAAAAAAATTAGCCACTCATGTTTGGAATTGAAAATAACATAGAAAATAAGTTCATAAGAAGAAAACTAGAAGATGATGGTGAAGTGGTGGGCGGCCAGCAGCTTGCTTCTCTTTTCATCGCTCCAAAAGATCCTCCAATGTTGCTCCAAAGGTGGCTTGTATGGCTGCTGTCTCTATGGGATGGTGGTGGCTGGTTTGATGGCTTGTTTTTGTAGTAATGATGTGTTGGACGTCCACTCCCTTTTATACCTTTTTATGCTTTTCAAAAGCAATCTCTTTTGTGAGGAATCTCCTCCTTTTTAGGCTTGTCTCCTTGTATGATTAGATCTCCATCTTGCTTTATAATTAGGCTTCCTAATTATAATGAAATAGGAGTCTTCTTTCTTGATTAGAAAAACTTTCTAAATTTGGTCCCACTTGTATCTTCTAAAAACTTCTTCACATGGGCCCATAAATCTGAGATTTAATTGCAAGAGATTAAATCTGAAGCTTCTATCATAAAAGTGGGCCCATATGGTGCGTGCAACATGAGTGTGGGACCCTTTTTTTTAGACTTCTACTTTGGCTTGAACTCTTCCTTTAAACTTTCCTTCTTTTTCTCCTTTTTCTTCTCTATTCTTGGGCTCCACTTTAACTTGAGTAAGACTTTCTAAATTCTGAAATTTCACTTTTGCAATGGCTGTGGGCCCCCTTTGGGCGTGTAACCCTAGGTTAGGTGTTTTCTTTTTTCTTCTTGCTTTCACTTTTCTTCTTTGATTATGCTTTCTTTCTCCAATTCTTTCCTTCTTTGATTTGAATTGTAAGTTGTCCAAAGAATTAGAAAATAGTCTTTGAAATCTGAAACAGCTTGGATGGGACCCACCATGATCCTCCTTGGTGATTCACGCCCATCATGTCTTCATTAATTCTTCTCTTTTTGCTCCTTTTTACCTTTGCATAAAAATTAACAAAAACTATGTAAAATCAAATAAAACAACTATTACTAGCACAAGATAAACAACATATTAGGGCTAAAATTGTAAACAATTAAGAACCTATCATGGGTCCGTATGTGTGTGGGGTGGGTGGGGTTGGGACCCGGGAGGGGAGGGGGAAGAAAGAGGGTGGCTGGGTGGAGTGGGGGTGGGAGTGAGGAAATGGGGGGTTAGTTTTATATGGCAATGGATTTCCCATACCCCCATAGAAAGTCTATTTCCAGGCCTAGGAAGGAAAAGGCTGACGTGGCGAAAAAGCAGTTCCGCGGAAAACTGCCGCACCAAACACATGAAAAAGGAGTTTTCCATAGAAAACCACCTCCTTTTTTTCTGCAGAAATGGGCTACACAAACGTGCCCTTAAGTTAGTGAGCTCGAGTCACAAACTGGGTGAACCAGAAGACTTAATGAACTAAATTCACTTGCTAATGAACTATGACAGGTACCAAATTACAAACTGTGAATTGGATAAGTTCTAGGGGTTCTATTCATAGGCATCTTGTGTTTCGAGTATGGAATAATTTATGTATCAAACATCATAATGAATGCATGTCTGAGTAATGACATAAGGTTTTTATAAATCCTTAAATCATTCAATGGCCAGTCCGCAATAAAAAACCAATAAATAACCAATTTGAGTAATTGCAGAATTGAGCTTTTCTTAATAAGTACTACAATTGGCCAGTAAATTATGATTGCAATTGTTAAAAAAAAAAAAATCATTATCGCCAAATGGAGTGGAATACAACAATACCATGTATAAATAAGATAGATTCTTCTCACCTGACTATTCAAGATGGATACTACAGAAACATGGTAGAATTTACATTTAATCCTGCGATAATAGTAAAAGAAGTGTTTCCATATGATAAACGTCATGGTACCTTTTACTAAAGTGCTCCCCATCTGCTTCTAACATGGGCGCAATTTTCTCATCCAATCTTTGCATGACAATTAGCAACTTTTGCATGCTCTCTGTCAGTTCTTGATCATCCATATTAGTCGCAGCAAGAGTCTGAAAGAAGCATCATACAGAAGCAGGGTGATAGTTCTCTGTAAAGTTGTCAACATACTAGAAATTGGCAAACTGTAACAGGATGATAATATCAAAAACTAACACCAGTGACTAGTCAATTCATGGTCCATTAACATAACAATGGGAGGAAAATAGCTCAAAATTTTTAGCATCAGCGAGATTTCCAAAACCAATACAGAGTTGATATAATGAGAAGCTTCAAGAAATAGCGATGACAGCAATTTTCGGGCAGTGGCATTGACTTTTTCAGTATAAAATTTAATCAACAAGCACGTTTATAAATATATTGTCCCAAGCTGTAGCTCAGCTGGTAAGGGACACCAAATGCTCCCCTCAGGGGGCAAGTGTGTGTGAGTTTGAGTCCTGACTAGCCAAAAAATAAAATAGAATAAAATAAATACCGCAAATACCTGTGCAGGACGAGCTTTAGTTCGTCTCTGTAGTCCAAGCCTTAGCTGGTTAAAAAGATCCCCTACAACTTCCTTTTGATGGATTAGTTCTACAAGTGCTGCCCTATGGCCTTGACTCTGGACCAGGGCATCAAACTGCAACTCCAAATTTCAACAGCACATTAAAGTAAGGTCGCAATAACTTTTTAGATAAAATAATTACCATCGCAAAATTGACAGGATTTTCCTTAGAAAACACACACATAATCATGAATACACCAAAAACAGAGCCCTGCGAGTATAATTCCCCTATGAGTCAAAGGCCTCAAGGGAAAGTCGCGATCATGTAGTAGATAGACAAGAGTCACAAGACACAAGAACAAACAATCAAACCCAGTCAACTAACCAAAATAAATAAATAAAAAGCCTTGTCATTGCTATGAAATTTGATCAAAATAGTGCGTGCACAAGAAAAGAATTATAGTAATGATATTGCGTATCGACGAACCTCTTCTTCCAATTCCCGACAAATCAGTGCTGTCCTCCATCTCAAATGGACTTTGGATTGGCTTACATCAGTATAAATATGGTCGCCCACATATAGTATTTCATCTCCATGAATATCTAAAAACTTCTCAACCATCTGAGCACTCCCACCAGAGTACAATCCCCCTAAAACCAAGAAAAGAAAAGGGAAATAAGATTGTCAAACACATGATAGCCGGGTGGCATATAGCATGCAACATGCTACAAGGACATTAAATGGAGCACAGTATGATACTTGAAACAGATTTCTATCCAAAAGTGTCAAAACATATTACAATTTTAGTTACCAAACTATCAGGTAGGGTGGCGCAGCCATACCATCATGGATCACAAAAGCATCTAATGGTATGTATCTCAACTGCTCAAGCCAGACCTACCATGTTGGATTTTTTTTATTTACATTGACTTGCCATTTTGCATTGCAGGACACTTAAATATAAATGCCAAAAGTATGACAAGCTGTGAAATGCAATGCAAGAAGAGGCAACTTCATGGAACTGGTAAAACTAGTTTGACAGGGAGGAACCAAATTTTAAGGATGCAAGTAGTCAAGTCTTATTAGGTTACCCTTTTCCGTTGATATCTTTGATATTATAAATTCTATTGAAGTCTATTTACACATCATGGAGCACCTCTGGCAAGCCACTTGATGCGGAACCGGCCACCACTAGTCGCACCAAAGATAGTTTTAGAAATATTTTATTTTTCAGTAGTTTCCTAATTTTATTGTAATTAGGATTAGCATTCCAATTATTTACTTTTCTTGTTTAGATAGATTTCTTAGGCTCTAAGCTTTGTTTTATCCTATATATATGGCATTGTAGAGATGGAAATCTCAGACTTTGAAATTGAATAGAATTGTGGGTTTTCCCTTCGAGAGGTGCGTCCTCGTGTTGAAGTCTCCGTGGATACGATTTGAGGTGTCTTTGGACACGTGCTTCGGCACTCACGCAAGCCCTAACCCTAGGGCCTGCATCACCACTATAACATCAGTTCGGAATGGAGCTGCTTTTGTTAATTTTCACAAAATATTCCAAGTTCCGTGAATCATAGGATACACTATTTTAGTTTCAGCAGACATTCTAAGAACCCTTCAAGCTTCGTAGTCAGCTCTGGTAACTTGTAATCAGGATCTATTATTTACCATGAACATTAAAGTGATAATTCTTGTATCTTAGACTGGACTTGAACCAGGGAGTACAATTCCTATGGCGAAGGAATGAAAAACAGATATTTCAACCAATTTGGTAATAAGGTAGCATGACAATTCACAAAGATAAAATTAAAATATTGCAAATACAATAAACTAGAGATCACCTGAATGTGCCTTATAGCAGGGACGCATTAATCCTTCACTTGTAACAACCTCATACATGGGGAGTGACATTTTAAAAAACTCTGGCTTTCTAGCAGAAACTATAACCTATAAAAAAATTTAAAAAAAAATAATGATACTAGCGAGTCCATATCATGCAACAAATTACTTCCCTGTTTGAATCCAATAGAAAACTTCTAATGGGGTAATCATATAGCAAGCATTGATAGAAACAAAAAGAACAAATGGCTCACCATGTCAAAAAGGTCTCGCCAGTTCATATCATTAGGGAGAAACCTATTGAAGGCATGTTGCATCATTTTATTCGAATAATGGTAGTCAGAGTTGGTGATCAGTAACAATTTTTTACCGGCCTGACAGAACAACATAATCAAGTGAAAAGACATCAAACATTAAATTGATAATAAAACTAGAACAGTTTGCCAACTTTGCAATAGGCCATTTAAGAGTCTGAAAAGTAGCAAAAGCTACTGCTGATGGCCATCAGGGCCTTTAGAAATTCCATTTCAATATCCAGAAAAGGCACCACTTTCACCATTCTCCAAATTCCAGCATCCAAAAATACAGCCCCCAAATGATTTTGAAGTTTGGGAAAATGACTTTGAAAAGTTTGCATTTCAGATTAACACCAAACATAGCAATAGAAAGTATGTGCATTAGATTACCTCCTTTTGATCCAAAAGTGCCAAAGGAAGCTCAGGATCAAGCATTACAAATCGCTCTGGTTCAGCCATTATCTCACTCTGCATTAACTCCAGTTAATTCTTTTGTTATGCTTGTTGAGATGAAATGCAATAACATAGACATCCATTCAAACAACTACCTTAAGTTGACCTTCCACATGTGCCCTGAAAAGGGCCTTGGCAACAGCCTGAAATATATGTCAATGTCATGAAAGGAAAAGATGGAGGTGCTATCTTTCTATTTTAGGGAAAAAAAGAATATATTGCCTTGTAAAGCCCACTATAATCTAACGGCCCAAGTTCCGCTGGCACTAATCCTTCATCCAAGAGGTCAACCATCTGCAGGAGTTATCATGTGTGGCGACAAATCAATGAAGAGAAATTATGACTAAAAACATGCTTTTAGAATTTTTAGATTAGAAAGAGAAAACGACCTGCATAAACATTACAGCTTCTGAAACAGAGAAAAATGTGTTAAGGAACTCCCATCGGCTTTCCTTTCGCAAATCAACCAATTCCCTCCCATAGATCTCACTTCAATAGTTAGAAGAAGGTCAGCTAGCATTAGGAAGAATATTACTTCAAGATTTTCCATAGTGAAACAACAAGTGTTTAACAATTTAACCATCTGCAAATTTGCACCATACCTTACAGCTCGAGTAGATAGCATTTTGGTCCCATGCATGGCCCTCTTTATATAACCAAATCGATCAGGCTTAACCAAGTTTCCTCTCCCTTTGTCCATGACAAGGCCTCTAATAACCTGTATAAAGCCGTGCCATAAAAGAAAAAGAACTGTGCCTTTTATGCCTGTGAGAATAGACTAGTCTACTACTGAAGCAAAAGGGAGAGAATTTATTGGGTCCTAAGACTTAGTGCATAGTGAATATGATGCCAAATATTGTAGATGTAGAACCCATGACTCAGCCATTCACAGACCATAGATGAATGGACCCCATACTGGTCCATAGTGGGTAGACAAAAAAATATGCACAGAATAGCAGATTTTGGCTGTCCTGCCAATTAAATGGCCAGGATCATCCACTCTTTAGGTTTCGTTTTTTTTTTTTTTGGCCTGGAGCATCGCTCTATACATTGCTGGCTCAGCAAATAGCACACTTGATAGTATGTATATGACCTTATAGTGCTTTCAGAAAGAAGGCAGTCATTGTTTTTCAAAACTCCACAATTGAAGTATCAATCATGATGGAACTACTAGGCAAAGGTTTGTATAATCATCACAGAATGAATTTAAAGCGGAAAACTAAAGATAGAAAATTAGAAACACATATAATGGACACAGACACAGTAACTGGTTGAACATTATAACCTCTTTAACATGCCCACAGATAAACATATTACCAAGTTGGGGTCAAATACAAGTCCATCAACTGGAAAACCCATGCCCTTTAGGTTGGCCATACCGTAGTCATAAGCCCGTCCTTCCCAAGCCTGCAAAAGTACAAGGATATCTTTAAGATTTTCATAAATGGGCCAGTTGATGAGCTACTTCTCATAAAGAGAAAAATACTTGGAGAAAGTAATTAAAAAAAACTCAGCATGCACTGCACAAACTATCAAAAAGAGATAAGGAGACAACTTCAATTCATCCAAAACATGAAACCTTGCACAGATAAAAAAGATTCGTTTAAAACAACTATAGATAAATGACTCCAAAGATTCTTCTTCTTCTTCTTCTAGAATGAAGACGACTGCTGAGATTTAGATAGTCTACTACAAAAAGTATGGCTGCAAAAAAATATACGTGCCATATTTTTCAATGAGCTATGTTTAAAAATATGGACTGTAGTCTAATAATAAAAAAATGTGCCATAGTACACGTTAAATGAGCAAACGGCCACTGCAATTTTTAAAAAGCAATAGTTATGGTATTCATGCCACAAATCAAACAATTTTTGGCTAATTGCATCACGCTGTCTATGTGAAACAATGACCAGGTCACCAAGAAGACATTTAAAGGAGAGAAAAGCCTAATTATGTGGTTTTTTTCCCATGAAGTACTCATGCAGTTGATTATCAGGAAGTAGAAAATTACCATTACATCATACTGAATCAAGGTGTAATCCATATCATAACCGATAGCGCTGATTGACCGAAGATTTAATGTCCGGCTACAAAATATGCCACGGGGTGAACAAGTCATCGAGAAGGAACCCTACATGACAGCTTCAACTGTATAAGATCAAGGAAGATATTGGACATAAAATATTAAAGGTAGAACTAAGTATGCAAGGACTACATGCATGCACACAGAGACACATGCATTACCCATACGCATCACTTCTCAATGGAAATATGGTTATACGATTAAGTCTGAAAGACACATTTGTATCAGCAACAATATCAAAAGGGGTCTCATTTCAACCTTAATTGACCAAATAAAAATTGCATCGCCAATGGATAAGATTTTTCACTAATGACCATGGCCTGCGTTTACAAGATTTATGTATGATAAAGAATGGCAAGCAGGAGAGCCTCAACTAGGTAGAGGAAAGAAAGTAAAAGGGAATACTTTATCTTTGATCCATGCAATAAAAAAAGAGAGAGAAAAAAAAGTTAAATATATGAAAATTAACAAGGATATGCTGTATATAATAATACTTCCACCCGAAAACATGATTAGAAGATAAAGAGCACAATTAGAAACTCAGTAATAAATAACATTAGAGAGAGAGAGAGCAGTAAGAATTGTACCAGGATTCCCAGCTCACTAAGAGTGTTCCTTGCCTTTTTAGCCTCGTTTCTAGCTATCTCTTCAATTGGACCCTCTAGGGTTGCATGACCATCAAGACCTGCAAGGGAGAAGTAATAAAGAAAAAGAAGTCACATTTCAGCTCAAGGAGGTCCAAACATAAATATGCCTTCGATTCTTTGAAGGACTTTAAAGCATTGATGACCATCATAAACAATATCTCTTTTCTCTCTTGTATTGGAGCCATCTATGGACTTCCTCCTATTTATTCATTCCTAACCCTAACTTTATCCATTCATGTTACTTCATGCATTATTATCCATCTTAATTCTTAACATCCAATCTCAAACACACGTGTTCTAAAATCTAGTGATCCTATTCCTATGTTGAGCAAAGTTCCACATAAAATTGATAGCTAAGTTCTAATTATTATAAAAATGTTCATTTAATTGAAGATGTACTTGACAATCACATAATACTCCACTAAATTTTCTAACCTTTGTCCACCTTGCACTAGTTCTATTTACACTATCCTCATCAACCCCTCCAATTTTACAGTTGCTCCCAAGCTATGATGCCCAAATACAGCACGAATATGGCAAGGACACACCATGGATATGGCAAGGACAAGGATTTACACATAAAAGGTGAAGTATCCAATACGATTAAAACACAACATGACATGTTGTGTACTTTAAAGTATTCAGGTATCATAGCTTCCAAGTAAAGGAACCCAAAACATTGGAACTAAGTGGTTTCCAAATATGACTTGATCCTTCAACTAAAAAGTTTTTCTCCCAGGTTTAAGCCTATGAAGCCTGGATGCTTCAAAATAGGCACGTATCATGTCGTATCGTGTACTATACTTCTTCACTTTTTATGTGTAAGATCCATGTCCCTGTTGTATCCATGGCGTGTCCTCGCCATATCCATGCCGTATGTGGCCATCATGGGATTTAGCTTATTGGGCAGAAAATAATAAAAAAAGACAGATGCTCGGTCTCTTGTCTACAGAAATCAAGGACTTGCTATCTTGTTTAAGCCAAATCTAATTGGCAATCATGAGAACTGCTAAGTGAAACAAGCAGAGTACTCTTTGTGATCACATCTTAACAAATTTATATTCATTTTTATGTCTGCAAGATGTGGGCACCGTGTACAGGAAATACGAATACTACGAATTTAATGTAAAACACACCCTCAACCATTTGAAGATTGGCTGTTGAGCCAACTGTATTGATGATGGTCATTACGACTTCAAGTTAGACAGATTAAGCACAAAAACTCTTTGCATTCTAATCCATCAAGAACTTTGATTAGTGATTGCCTTCCCTATATGATCATGATAAGGAAACTTTGATTGACTTAGGTTCCTAGAATGATGGTTTTTGTGAAATACTAGAATTGAATGTGATTGCAAGACTAAAATAAGTATGCCACTAAGATTCAGCTGTAGCCAAGCATCCCCTTTGATGGGATGACTAGACCCAATCTGCAGATATTGAAAACTACCCTTAATTTTCTTTTCAATCTACAATCTTTGCAATATTTTTTCGAGAAAAAAATGAAATGGACCAATTCAAACAGATTGCTAGCAAGACTTTACTGAATCAGACAGTGTAAGCACCATTTCAATACAATAATAAACTTAAACCGAACTTGAAAACTCAAAATATCACACCTCAAGAAGCTATGAAATCAAATTGCATGACATGGGCAGTTCTAACTCACCAAACGCATCCAGATGCTCCTGCTTCACATTCAAATTCCCCTTTGTGCTCTCTCCAAGATAATCCACGTCCGACTTACTCGACGACGTCTCCGAGAAAACACCTCCGCCGGCAGCCTTCTCATCCACAGAGCACCGACAGACCCCGCAGCTCCTTTTTGAGCTCGAACCAGAGAAACCCAGAAATCCAACGTGTCGGAAATCCGGATACTGCAATTGGGTCGCCATTAAAACGGCAGATGGAGGCTCCTTGGACAAAAAGCTGCAGCAAAACTCTAAAGAAGCCATTTTTCAGCGAGTTTTTTTGTGGGGTTTCGTTCTAAAGACACGATTTTTTAGATGGATCTTGCGAAACTGGTGGGTTTTGGAAGGGGATTCTGGGAGGAGGAAGAGATAGAAATCGGGCGGGAAATCGCGCAGTCAGTGAGTGCCTGAGAGACTAGAGAAGATAGATATTTGTTCGAAAAGGAGATGATTTTAGAATCCGAGGACCAAGGTTCCTCTGCGGCTACTACCTTGAGAAATCCTGAGTTAAAAGGAATGTAACCCCAAAATGGGGGCATATTTATTGAAATCACAACCGTTCAAAATAAACATCCTCATGATATATTAAAATATCATTAAATTTTACACCAATTTAAATTTTTTTCACCGTTGGATTAGATGTTGTACGAAACATGTGATATGGATAAGCATAAGATTGTATTAATCACTTTTTTGATATAAGGTTGTCGATCCAACGGTATGATATAATTTGATTGAGATAAAATTTTAGGATACTCAATATATACGTGGAAAGAGTTTATTTTGAACTGTTCGGATCTTAATAAGTGGATTTTACTGTAAGAGTTCTATTTCTTTAACTCAGGATTTCATAAGGTTAAAGCCACAGAGGATTAGAATTCGAATCCCATCAATGACTTTGATTGACCCAGCGATGACTCCACTCACCTTTTGTCCTGCGGTAGAAAATATATGAAGATTTTAGCTCTTTTTTTTTTAAATAAAAATGAACGGATGTATTTTTCAAAACTCTTATCCGCGAAAAAGTGGACGCACACACAATCCCAAGAGGTTTTAACTTTAAATGCATGACTCAGAGCTCACCAAAATATAAGACATGGATGTGTTTTGCGAGAGAAATTCCCGTGGGGGGTGGGCTAAAATGGGGGCTAGCCCATGTGGGGCCCACCTAAAGATCACATTCCTCTTTCCTTCTTCTCAATCATGTGGGGCCACCTAATCCATTTTAGCCATTCATGATTGTGTCCATTGATAGATTGATTACACTGCCAATGCCAAGTGCAGGCCATGGGATGTGATGGCTGATGGCTCCACCTATGTATTGTGCAATTTGCTATTTTTATTATTGGGGTACAGCTCAACAAGACTCCTTGTTTATAGCTCAGACATTGTCAATTGAGTGTGACAACTTAAGAAATAGACTTAAGAATTAGACACAAAGTTGGAAGCTTTTAAAGTGAAGACTCTCGTCAATTGAGTATGACAACTTAAAAATTAGGCTCAATTTTGATAGATTGCAAACTAATACTTTTCATCTTTCACAAATTGCTCTTATTTATCTGAAATTAGAGCTTTGTTTGATATCTCTATTTTCATTGTCACGTAGCCACAAAAAAAACAATTAAAATAAAAAGGTTAAAGCTCTTATTCTCAAAAGCTCAAAAATAGGGTCTAGAACTTACCTCTATTTCTCTAAAACGAGTAAAAGGATAGAATTGTATGTCAAATATTCTTATTTTTTTCAAATCTCTTTCCTTAACTCTCTTTCTGTGACTAAACTTTTTGTACTTTGACTTTTATGCAAATTAGTTAGCTCAGTTGGCGTAAGACCACGGTTTGCATCCGGAGGTTGTGGGTTCGAAACTGCACTGCCACACTGGACACGGGAGGATTTTATCCGGCTTTCTTTCTTGGATTTGTAAGGATTATTCTTGTCCAAAAACGCTAGAAACCTGCATTAAAAAAAAATTCAAAAGATTTGGATCCATGGTCTTCCTTAAACTAACAAAAACCCTAAAACCGGTAAGAAATTTGATGAGTCTCTATTCCCTTATCCTCTTTTTGTATAATTGATTTTGACTGGGCAGAACCCATTACCATTTCTCCTTTTTCATAAAGGGATGCCTTTTGATTAAAAGTGAGTTTTTAATGTGATCTTATCAGCTATTCATCGTTAAATCCATTGATTGATTGATTGCTCACGCGGCCAAGTGTAGGCGATGAGATGGGACGGATCCACTTTTTATGAGGGTCCATATACTTAACACCAGCCTCTCTTTTTAGACAATGAAATCAAGTCCTCTAACTCTCTGACTTAGAGAAATTCTAAGTTAAATTAATGGAGCTCTACGGTCTAAGTCATCTATTGACAATTTAAACTGCTCAAATAAAAGTCGTCCGTTGCATAAGGCATCCCAACCTTGAGAATGACCATTTGGTTAAAAATATGGTAAAAAATATGTGATAATGAATATGCATATAATTGTATTAATCGTGTATTTTTTAATTATATGGTTAATTTTACGGTGGAATCAATTTCTATTGAGTTAAAATTTTGTGATAATCCATATATTGGGAAAATGTTGATTTTGAACAAGCCAAATTTTTAATAGCTGGACCCACTATGGAGTTCCATACTTCAACTCAAGATTTCTATCAGCCCGAAGCCTCATAGGATCCAAATACTTAGACAATGAGATTGGCAATTAGAGGCAAGACTCCTATTACTTAAGGATTAAATCTAATTATTAAAATGCGTTTCACATCCAAATAGTGTTTTTTTATTAAATTAAAGGCATTTCAATGTTTTATCTATTTCATTGAAACAACTGCAAAGTAGCTGCAGAAATAATCAATGTGGAATGCAGATTCATCATGCTAGTGGGCATTGGATGGATGGCCTATTACCTACTCAGGTGAGAGCATCACTAATAGGAATTCCTCAAAAGTACAGAACGTGTCCTTAGAATTCACAATTCCTTGTTTGATTTGGACAAGAGGATTGGAATTTGCTGAGTTGACCAAGTAAAATATATCTTTCAGTCAATTAAATTACTATAAATACTAAAATTCAAAACATTGAAATTATTTCAAGGAAGAAGCATTTTTGGATTGGCAAAGTGATAAAGATTGGCAATATAAATACAATTGCCAATTTTCGCTCACACGCTTGAATTATTTCTAGGGAGAAGCATTTTTTTTTCCTGTGAAAATTAACCACCCTCTTGCATGTTTTAACCCACCATGGCTCCATTTCTATAAAAAGCAAGCTCTACCTCTACCCCTTACTATGTAAAACTACAAAGAAAATGCCAAGCATGCATAGTAAGTTTCTTTTGAGTTATGCGATTAGAAAGTGTCGGCTTAAATCAGGCAATGGTGTGGAGATATGTGACTTTCTACAAGAGATCAGTCACTTATGACTCACTCTTCAATATCCAAGGGCAATAGTCACTTATGAGTCACTCTTCAATATCCAAGGGCAACTGGATGCAGAAGATATGATGGAGAATTGGAGATCTAGTCGAAGGAAGATGAATTGTCTCATGTTTATATATATAGCCCTTAGGCTAAAGGGTGATGAGATCTCTATTCAAATTCGAATTGAGAGATGATTATGATTAATCTCTCTCAATTTGAATTTGAATGTAGATATGATAAAGAGATAGAGAGTTGGATAAAACTCAAGCTATCCTTATCCATACCACCATGAGACTCTTTGTGAGGGGTGTATCTTTGTGAGTGGGGTCCATCTACATGTAAACACCAGTGGGTCCCATCACAAATACGTCTGTTTAGATGAAAAAAGGGTGGTAAAAATGGTTTGCCGGCAAACCCTCTTCTGTTCAAAACTTTGTACTGCGGACAGTATTAGCTGGTTTTCTCCACCTGCTCTGGATGAGCACACAAGGCAGAGAAAACTGTGTATAATTCATATTTTCACCGAGCATAGTTGTCTCTGCCTATTAATTTTCTCTGCCTATTAATTTTCTTCACATCCAAATGCTTAATGCCCCAACAGCAATTTTGTGATATCCAGTAATAATATGAAAATGGAAAACTTAATGTAACAATCATAACATAAAGTAAATAATTATGGCCACAATGTAAATTTAACTTAAAGCCTCAATTGAACAAATCTCTTTAGTTCTTTCACTGCAAGTGTCTAAAAAGGAGATGCCTTACTAGTGCATGGACTTCAAGAAGCCCCTCACATTATAACCAACTCAAATGCAACGTACGATGTTATGATTTCCTTGATATAATATATCCTAAGGACACATTTGTGTACACACCTTTTCCGCAAAAATGGCCGAAAAAATGTCACGTCAGCAAATTCCATAGAATTGAGAACCTCGGAAAAGGATTTCCGCAGAATTTAGAAAAAAATGTTTGGTGCGAATTTTTTCCTCATTGAATTATTTCTAATTTATTTGGTGCGGCTGTAGATTTCTTGTAGAAAATAAATCTTCTTGTTTGGTGAAATAGTTTTTTGAAGAATTATAACATAACATGTATATTATTTACTCAACATCAAATAACAATTTATTTCAATAAATATAAAATGAAAGAGTTGTATGGTTTGGGTTGAAATGAAAAATAGTGAGGAAAAGAGGAAGAAGTTTTTCGAGATAATCCATTTCTCATATCCTCATAAGAAACCCGTTTCCAACATTAGCGATGAAAATGCGGACAAGATAGGAAAGCGTTTTCATGGAATTGTTCTACACCAAATGCCTGAAAAATGAATTTTCCATGTAATACCGTCAGCTTTTCTGCGAAAAGGTATTACACAAACATGTTCTAAATTAAACATCATTCAATTTAACACGTTATTTTATATATTTAAAGACATCTGTACAGAACAGCCGTAGCATGATGAAGTTGTCATAATTTGATAAATATTCCCGTTTCCTCACTTCAGCAGCAGTCCTGATCATGTTAACAATCAAATGAAAAGAATACTGCACATATTATATACTCGATGGGATCCAGCTCCATCAGACTACGCCTGGAAAATGTATAAGATGGAACTCCATTAAACTCTGAACACATTATATGCGCGTAATCTGATATGTATGTAATATACTTTTTTATTATAATATTTTAAAAATAAAATGTGGCCTCCATGGACAAGTTGAAGATCTGGTCAAAAAAATTAGGGCGATCAAAGTCAAAATGAGGCTTTCACTTTCCTATATAATAATTAGAGTGGGCTTTTCGTGCTTTTATCAATTAATTTCTTTTTTTACAATATCAAGACTTCATTTATGTATTGATTTAGTTTTACAATATCTTAAGTTACTCATGGGGATCTTGTATCGATCTCCCACACCACATGCATTGGTACGTTTGATCTAGCCCTTCTAAATTTAGGGCGTCTGCAAATTTCACGGAAATGGAAACCTCAGAAAAGGATTTCTGTAAAATTTAGAAATTCATGTTTGGGGCGAATTTTCTTTCCTCGCTGAATTGGTGCTAATGTTGTTTGGTGCGAATTTTCTTTCCTCGCTGAATTGGTGCTAATGTTGTTTGGTGCGACCGTGGATTCCTTATAGAAAATCAAATTTTCTTATTTGGTGAAATAATTTTTTGAATAAAAATAACATAATATGTATATTATTTATTCAACATCAAATAATAATTTATTTTCAAGAAATAAAAAATGGAAGAGTGTAGGATTTTGGGTTGAAATGAAAAGGAGTGAGGAAAAGATGAAGAAGTTTTTCGAGGAAATCCATTTCTTATACCCCTAGGAAACTCATTTTCAGCATTAATAAAGAAAATACTGACGAAACAGGAAAGCGTTTCCGTAAAATTGATCCGTACTAAATGCATAAAAAATAGATTTTTCGCAAAAAATTACTACACAAATGAAAAATTCACAATGATTAAATCTTTTATCTTTGGGGGCTACCAAGATTCCTTCACTGAATGAATGGGTGTCATATCATAACGACAGGTGGAGCCCACCATGTTACTTCATTTAGGGGAAGGAGAATGCGACACATTGTGATCATATCATTAAACAGGTGAAGATTTTCGTGATTACATCATTTTTGGGGGTCGGCCCATCAATCTAATAATATGACCCCAGAAACCTACTGATTTACAAATGTTACATGGTTTTGTAAAGAGACCTCTCAACTCTCAAGCAAACTTTTGCAAGTCCTAGATTGCAGGAAATGCTTTTTGTAGCCAAGAAACTGCACCTGTTTTCCTGTGTCCTCCTCTAAGGAACATCCTATGTGCATGTAGAAAACTAATGGCTGCAACTTGTGGAAAATGTTGCAAGCCACTTGAACGTAGGGGTGATTAGAGGTACAGACAGAGGTACCCCATGCCAGACTGGAAGGCATGTAGACAAACTACAAAGATAATGGAGGTCCATGAGACAGACAACATAGTTTTGCAAGCAAGAGGGGCTGGTAATATCCCTAGCGTTTGAGATTGTAGCCATCTAAGTTAAGTGTGCTTCCACTAAACCAAACCAAGCTAAATCAAACCAAGCATTTTCCCATTAGGTGGGGTCGACTATATGGATTTGACGACACCAATCAAATCTGTTTAGGGCCATGTCCTCCGTTAGATCCATGTAGGCAAGGTCATGCTTAATAGTTTATTTTCAACTTCTCTTGGGTCTCCCTCTCCTTCTCCTAGCAATCTTCATGCTATCACACATTTTAATAGGTGCCTCCGTTGGACGCCTTCTAACATGACCGAACCATCTCAGTCGATTTTCTCTCATTTTATCTTCAATCGGTGCTATTCCTACTTTGCCCCTAATCTTCTCATTCCTAATCATATCTCTCATTGTGATCCCGCACATCCATCTTAACATTATCATCTCCGCAACTTCTATCTTCTTGATATGATTGTGTTTTACTGCCCAACACTCTGATCCATATAACAACGCTGGTCGTACCGCCACCTTATAATACTTTCCTTTAACCTTAAAGGGGACTTTCCGATCACACAAGACCCCCAAAGCACTCCTCCATTTGGTCCACCCGGCCTGAATCCTGTGACTTATATCAGTATCAATCCATCCATCCTGTTGCACTATATATCCAATGTACCTAAAGTTTTCTTTCTCTACAATCTTTTGTGTGCCCAAACTTACTTCTGTGCTAACAGGTGTCCTACTTTGACTAAACTTGCATTCCATATATTCCGTTTTGCATCGACTTAGCCTAAACCCTTTTGTTTCTAACCATCTACAAATAGCATACACCACGGCACCTCATCCTGGATATGTCTTGTAATCTCATCCACAACTAAGGCAAACAAGTACGGGCTTAACGCTAAGCCTCGGTGTAGACCAATCGTAATAGGAAACTCCTTAGTTTTGCCGCCAGTCGTCCTTATAGATGTCACGACTCTATCATACATATCCTTTATCGCCTCAATATATGCGACACACACTCTTTTTTTTTTCCAGAACTCTCCAAAGAATCTCATTAGGAACCCGGTCATAGGCCTTCTCCAAGTCAATTAACACCATATGTAAATCTCTCTGACCTTCTCTATACTGTTCCATTAACCTCCTAAGGAGAAAGATAGCCTCCATGGTTGATCTCCCAAGCATGAAACCAAATTGATTCTCTGAAATGTTTGTTGTTCTTCTTAGTTTTCTCTCAATAACTCTCTCCCATAATATCATCGTATGGCTCATCAATTTAATCACGCGGTAGTTCGCACAGTTCTGAATATCTCATTTGTTCTTGTATATGGGTATAAGAATACTTTTCCTCCATGCATTAGGCATCTTCTTGCTCTTTAGCACTACATTAAAAAGCTTTGTCAACCAACTAATGCTATCCTCCCCCAAGCACCTTCAGAACTCAATATGGATACCATCTGGCCCAACCGCTTTCCCATTCTTCATTCTTTTCAATACTTCTTTAACTTCTTCCCTACTGATTCTCCTATAGAACATATGATTCGCTTCTTCTCTAGAAATGGTAAGCTACCCCAATTGTATGTCACTATTACTGCTTTTGTTAAATAACTTGTAGAAGTAGCTCTTTCAACGCTCCTTTATCTCCTTTTCTTTACTAATACCTTTTCATCCTCATCCTTAATGCATTTAACTTGGTTTAAGTCCTTGGTCCGCCGATCTCTGGTTTTAGCAAGCTTGAATATCTCTCTTTCGCCTTCCTTAGTGTCAAGTCGCATATATAGCTCCTCAAATGCCTTTGCATTGGCCTCACTAACTGCCTTTTTTTATTTCTCTTTTTGTTTCTTTATACCTCTCCAAGTTCGCTTCATTTCGATCATTTTGCGAAGTTTTAAAGTACTCTTTTAACTCTTAACTTGTCTTGGACGGCTTCGCTCCACCACCATGCTTCTTTATGTATCGGAGCACCCCCTTTGGATTCTCCTAAGACTTCTTTTCCTACCCTCCTAATACGCTCTGCTACCTTATCTCACATATTATTTGCACTCTCATCTATCGCCCAAACGTCTTCCTCTAGTACTCTTTCCCTTAAAACTAGTTGCTCATCACCTTTCAGGTTCCACCATTTAATCCTTGAGCATCTATACAACTTTTTTTTTCTAGTCCACCTTTGTAGCTGCACATTTATGATCAACAACCTATATGTGTTTCCACTATGGCCCATAAATGGGTTCCCATGTATGGTGGGGTTGTGCCTGGGTGTTAAGATATAGGATGCAAATGGGTAGAGTATCCAGGGCAAACCATGGTGAATTGGATTTGGGTTTGGATCCAAATCCAACATGGAAACCATGTGTTTATCCGGATTCAACATAAAGAATGGATTCGATTAATGAGGTGAATCTAAAGTCAGATGTGGAGTGCATTAGTATGATTGGATAAAAGGGCTTTCAAAATAAATATTTTAAATATACAAGGGAAGCTATTAAATGGTATATGATTAAAGCTCAGTAGACTCTCAAATATCAATATCACTCTAAGCTTTATAGGCTCTTAAAGCTTATATATACATAAACCAGTGCACATCCCTAGTGGGGTCCACCTGATGGTCTATCCGACTGGACCACACAAATATCTCCCATGAATTTTACACGTTGTCTAAATTTGCACGCATCCGAATGGACTAAACTGTTGGATCGGCTATACACCCATCATATGGACTAAACTCGTGGGCCCTGAATGATAAGTTTATAATGCATTAATGAGGCTAGTTTTTTAGAGGGGAGGGCCCCACCCAGATCTTCAAGACCCCTCGGCCCCAGACCTAGGTGGGGCCACAAGTGGATCCCATAGCCAGGTGCATTTGGACTCTCGGCGTGCCCGTCGCGCACCTGATCAAGCCGAAACTCGAAAAGCCCAGTTCTAATTGCACTTCCATGCACACTTGGGCTTTGCCTGACCCATGTTGTACCCAAATTGCAACACATTGGCAAAAGAGACTATCACTATCCCATACGAAAGGACTTGTTTTTCAATCAGACGCATTTCATTTGTTTATATGTTTGGTCTTACAAATATCATGTGATGACATCGCTTGTTGCATAAAAGCCCTTCCTTCATTATTGCTGGAGGTGGAACCAGGTTATTTACAAGGCCTTGAAGGGTCAAGCCGTCAGAAATAACATGGTTTCTACATCCCTGCTGAAAGAACTGTACTCTGCTTCCTTTTCATTTGAAAGCTGTCTACTTTTCTGGAACCCAATGAGGTTACATGGAGCCTATCATTTGCTTGGCCAGAATCCATGAACCCCAATAAGAAATAATTTCTTTTGGGAGATGCACCCCCACTAAACTCACAAGTAGGGCCCACTTTTCAAAAGTCCAAACAGCTTGCAAACTCTTTATCATTCCTTGGAATGACACCATCTTACGTTTGCAAAAAATCAGTACAGGAACCAACTTTGGGTTACTTGGATGGAGGTCCATCCCCGCTAACTAGTTTTTGTTTTTTTTGGAAGAAACTAACTTGTTTAGTAGGGATACAGTAACTTAATAAAATGCAGCCTTGCTGCATTGCTGTTTAGGATAATTTTCTTTTCAAAAAGTCTACATGGAGTTAGTCCATGGACTAACTCCATAGGTCTCATCCAAATAGTGGATGAGAACATCCAATATTTGGATGAGTCCATGGTTCTCTCCATAAGTTAATTCATGTAGCATGACTCTATTTTTTTTTTTCCATATAGAGCTAATAAATGTAACCTCCCACAGAGTTGATGGAAATTTGTCCTTAAAAATAGGGGTAGAATCAGGAAATTTATCTTGGGGGGCCACTATGTAAATAAATTTCTTGGAGGTCGGTATTAAAAAAAAAAACTACTTTTTTCTAACATTGGGCTTTTTTTATTATTTATTTGGGGGGTGGGGGGCAATGTTACAAAACATGAAGATTTTAGTAACATTAAGGGGGTTTTTCAAATTTCTTAGCGAGCTTGCTCCTGAAAAGCGTGGTTGATTGCTTCTCATCTGTTTCTAAACTGGCAGGCTAGCCATTCAGCAACTTCATATTTCATTTCTATGGATAGTGGGTGTCCATTTCTTGGGAATACAATGACCAAAGCACTTACTAATATATTATACATAAATATAAATATAAATATAATCAAAGCCAACCTAACCACTAGATTAAAAGGAAAAAAAAAAAAGAGAGAGACAACTAAGTCTCTACAATGTTGACTATCTACCTTCCATGAGACCACGAGAATCATAGATTATGATGCAAACCAATTTAAACCAACTTTCCTTAAAGTGACTCGAGCACGAACGATTCCCATTAATCTTTTGTTTATATTTGTTGGAGATCTTATAGGGTTGGTGCGCTATTTTGCAGGATATCACCCAGAGTCCACAATGCCGCTCCTTCAGGTGACGGCTCTAAAAATAGACTTAGGGGTGCGATATCGAATGCTAAGACCTTAAAACCTAAAGTTGTGCCTCTTCCATCACCAATTGATTTTAGTCAAAATGGTAGCTCAAGGGGTGTACAATACTACAAGTGGTATTAGCGCCAGGTCACGAGTTTGAGTTGCGAGAGCATCATGGTGAGGGGGGATTGTTGGAAACCTTGCGGGGTTGGTGCATGCGCTGTCCTACAGGACATCACCCAGAATCCATGATGCCATTCCCTTAGGTGACGGCTCTAAAAACAGACCCGCGGGTGCGATGTCGAATGCCAATACCTTAAAACCTTAAGTTGTACATCTTCCATTACCGGTTGATTTTGGTCTGAATGGTAGCTCAAGGGGTGTACGATCCTACATATCTTAATGAAACATCAAGTTTCTCTTGCTTGCTAAATTAATAGAACTTTAGTTGGCTTCCTAACATATAGCCAATGCAAACCGGTTTTTTGTAAATTGTTCATAATTCCATTTTTTTTTAATCCCAGCTAAGGAGTTGGGATCACACAAGCGAGGTGTTGGGAACTCACACATGCAAGGAGACAACTCATTGGATGCTTTTTTTTTTATACCCTTTTTTTATTTAAAAGAAAATTTCTGAAAATCTCTTATAAAATAGAAAGATTCCAAATCATTAGTTTAACTGCTTCACTACTATTTTAGTGTTTTAAATACTAAAAAATAATGATATATAGAATACAAAGGTGGTGAGAATGGAGTTCCAATACACTGTAGGTTTGGACTAAATCCTTCCATTGCATAACCTCTGTCCCTTCAGTTATATGAAATTTAGCCAACTTTCAAAACTAAATGAATTTGATAGAAGTAGAGGATGACTTCTTCTAATTGTTCATTTTTTTAGGTTGCTGACTGAAGAATTTACATAGTTTAACCTCTTTAGGCCATATAAATTATAACCTACAATGTTCTTTCTACCCTTTATGGGAATATCAATTCTTCTTCTGATGTTGAAAATGAATGCATATTATTCATGCAATTTATATGGCTTTCGTCTCTTCACATGCATTACGTGTGCCACCCACTAATTCTAGATGATTCACTCGTTGACTGTTTAAGCTAATGAAATTGCTTTGGTTCTTGATTTTAATTCACTCTATTGTTATCATGTAATTAAGCTTTACCCATCTTTTCAGAACTATGAAATATATCTTGCGTCCCTTGAATCTTGCTTAATCTGCCTCCTCACAACACCCCACATTTTTCTTTTTAGGACCATGAGACTTTTTGACAATCAGATTGCCAATTGAAATAATTGGGTGCTTTTTCCACCATGAGTCTCTCAAAAATTCTCCCCTGATATAATACTCACACATCCACACAGGGAGATGCCTGAGATAGCAATTGATTGGCCATAGACAATTGATGAACAGATGGCGACAATTGGGTGCCTTTTGCATTAAGATTGGAGAATATTGGTAATTTCTTCTTTAAGGGTGTGATTGTTCTGTTCAATTCTTAAAAAGGAAATTTCCTCTTAATGGTGTCATTATTCTTATCGAATTCCGACACGATCAAGGTACTAAAAGGACTGAGAAAGTGTCCCCCAATTGACTATAGTGTACGTCTTACACAATCTTCATGAACAAAAGCATAGCAAATAGGCAGAGCTAGTCCAAATCCTCTAAAGCAAAGTGGATGTCACTAATCAAAATCTAAACCACTCAAATTTAATATCTATCGCATTGGGCCAAATTCATTCAAATCAGAATTAAATGTTTCATCATATTGATCATATTTAAAACACATTCATTAAAAGTTACATAACATTCATATATATATATATATTGATTTTTTGTATTCAGTCTAATATAATTCTTCTATAGTGGGGTTGAATTATTCATTTTTAGCGGCTTGGATTTTATAAATGAGTCCCACTAATGCCCTGTAGTCTTCAAATCCCAATTGCACTTGTACACACACTATTCCATGTTGACCAAAATGATAGAATCAGTTGGATAAAGTTAGAAATTGTGGCTATTGATTATGGATTGATGGCTGTTTATTCTAGCTGTTAATTTGATGATGGCCACGTATCTCAAATAGTAAGATTGTCCCATCTTTCTTTTGATTGTTTGGCCATGGCCATGCACAGCAAGTAGGGCAGTTGTTTCCGTCCAACTCGAAAAATTAAGTCCACACGAAATTTGAATCCGTACCTAAGGCCTGGATGAAAATCTTAAGTCTACATCCAAAACTTATATGAAAATTTTAATTTTAGATTCTGCCCACAACGAAAATCCAAATACACAGCGAAAATCCAAATACCTGTTTGGGTCTCCTGGCCGCCTGGCGGCCCACCTCAAAACTCAAAAGAAAATCCTGGTTCCACCAAGGCTTTTCAAACGAATGAATGGTGTAGATAGAAGCGGATGCTTCACGTGCATGGCGGTTAGTTGGCAGAGAGTTAGGAAGGGTGGTAAAAGACGCACATGATAGTCGGACTGCACCATTCATTATCCTTTTCATGACAGTTGTATCATGGGGAAATGACAACGCATTAAGAGGGACACTGGAAAATTCTTCTGTAGTTTTCTGGTTATTTTAGTCAAGTACAGATCATTATAATAATGATGCTTTTTTTAAGGACTCTGTTAAACATAGTTTTTTTGAAGGGGCAGTCTTGTGTCTTCATGGGTCTCTACTCATTTCTCATGCCATTCCATGTCTTGTAATCATCAATTACCTGTTTTCTTAAAGCTCTTTGTGGGCTTGTTGGGGTTGGGGGCCTTTTGAGTTTGTCATAGCTATATCTTTTTTCTTCTTGTTCTTGGATTTGAAGAAGGGTAGCTGCAGTTGTTGAATCCATGGCTAGTGAGACACCCACGGTAGTATCTGATCAAAGTACTGATGAGGTAAGTGATTGGTCTGTTCTTCTCTGTTTCGAGTACTAACAAACCATCAGATTTGGATATTGATTGATCGTGAGAGAGAGAAAGAGAAGAACCTGTAAAGTTTCAATCTGTGTAGCGTAAGATTCAATCTTTGTAGTGTTTTAGAGGAATCTGTAAATATTCCTACATGTTTTTTTTTTATATATATATTTATATGGGATTTTCAATCTGAAAGCCCACTTTAGTTTTGTCAAAGTATTTGCTGCAGCATCATATTTTGAAATTTATGCAAGGAAATGATGAATATCACTGTGTTCTTATTGAAGCACAAATAGAGCAGTTTTTGCTTTCTGGAATGATACATCCCATAATATACCTGTCATGTGTGGATTAAGAGAGGGCCACAC
Source organism: Litsea cubeba (assembly GCA_012931725.1). Taxonomy (NCBI): domain Eukaryota; kingdom Viridiplantae; phylum Streptophyta; class Magnoliopsida; order Laurales; family Lauraceae; genus Litsea; species Litsea cubeba. The sequence continues at coordinate 1,401,516 of CM022953.1, read as the reverse complement.
ATCACATATACCAAATGATCATAACCCTTAATTTAGGTTCTTGAGATTTTATGGTTCGTATTTTTTTTGGCAATCCAATCTAAACAGGATCCGTAGTCATGATCCTTTTTTGAAGGATAAGGATTTTCTCCCAAACCCAACTTGTGATTGGATTTTAGCACTACAGCAGCATGTGATTTTATCATATTTCCAAGTTTCAATTGAATGGAACCGAATCAAATAAATTATTCCTTTTTTTTATCAGTCATCAATAAGCAGACTCTCTTAAAATATGCTTCCAAGTTGTAGCAGAGCATCTGATTTCCGTAATCTTTTTAATATAACTTATATATTTGGCACACAAAATGAAGGACGAGTTTTTCTCTTTGCTTTTATTACTAAGATTTTGTTGATGTGGAAGACCCACTAAGGATTTTCTTTAGAGCCAGAAATGAGATGAACGTTCAGTATTCATCACACAATTCATTGATGCTTACATGAAAAACTAGGAAAGGTTCACTTCTTCTTCAAGTACTACCTGCATCATTAGAAAAGTCATTGAGATTAGATTTTTACCATTTATTTTCTGCATTTTGTATCATATATAATAAGTATCATAGCTTGCAATACAAAGCTTTGAAAGATCTCTCCGTGGCTTTTGGTTTGATTAATATAGCCTGCTATTCAAACTCAAAAAGGAATCATTTCCTTTTTCTTATATTTCATTTTGAACTTTTTGTGGGTGTATTATATTCATCTTTTGGGTTGATGCAGGGTACATCCTACAATGCAAAAGCAACTAATTACCTTTCTTATATTTTATTTTGCTATTTCTGGACTATAAACTATTTGTTTCTTTTTGAAAAGCAGTTGCTCATTTGATGTGTTGCACTAGCAGTTCAAGTCCTTCCCAATGAGATTCTTGTTTGCATTACTTTTATAATTATCAATCAGATGTTTATTTTACTTTCTTGAAAGTTTGGGGAAAGAAAAGTGGTCTTTGGTTTGTGTTCACCTCCTTTCGATTTTCCAAAACTTCTTTCGAATTTTAGCTGATCAATTCAAACTTTTGCAGCATGTAGAGGAGAAAAAGGCAAGTGAAAGTATTGAAAATGTGCCATCCAAGAAAATTGATGGAAGAGATGGGGAAGAAAATGTGAATGAGGAAGGACTAGCAAGTGGAGGAGAAACTGCTGAAAGTGAGTTGAAAAAGAATACTGACGACGAAAAGACTGATGTGCATGCAGTAGTAGAGGCAATAAAGACAGATGAGATTGAGAAGGCTATTGAACCAGATGTTTCGGCCGATGATGGTCACAAACAAGCCGACAGTTCTGATCAGACACCAATATCTCCTGTTCCAGTTCCAGAAACAGCAGTTGAAGTTACAGAAAAAGAATCAATAGAACTACCAAAACAATCTGATTTTCCTGAATCATCAACTGAAGCATTGGTAGAAAAACCAACGGAGAACGTCGATGCCTCTGCCTCTCCTGAACCAGAACTCAAAGAAGCCATGAACCCAAAAGTGCATTCGGAGACCTCTGTTGTTCTTGGATCAGCACCAGAAGACGAAATCAAACCCGAAAAGCAGTCCAACGTAGCTGAAATGGAAGAGAAACAGGAGGAGAAACCAAAAGAAACTGAAGCGACAGAGATAGCAGTTTGTGCTGAGGGAGAAATTGAGAAGGTTGAGAACCTCCAAGCAGAAGGAAGTGCAACTGTTGAAGTTCCAAAAGATGAGAAGTCCCTGGTGGAACCTGAAGTTGGTGTGGGTCTTGAGGATATGAAGAAACAGGAGTGCAAGAATGATGTGGTTGAAGTGCCCAGTCCTCCTGCTATAGGTCTGGTAAAGGATATTGACACCACATCAGTGGCTAAAATTGCTAAAAATGTGATCAAAGCAGAGGACAAGGTCAAAGAAGAGAAAGAAGAGGAGAATATCAAGACAGCTGAATCGGCTCCCGCTGAGGCACACAACACTCTGGATGGAATTGGTTTGAATTCTGCTGCTGAAGTTACCAAAGATTCTTTGACTTCTGGAGATGTTGGAATTGTCACTGAAGAGAAGGAAAAGGAGACTGCGAAAGGTGTTATGCCAACTTCAACTGAGACCTCAACAGATAAATATGTGGAAGAAGCAGATTCAAACAAACCTATAGAAGATTCCAAAGAACCTGAATTGGAAGTGAAACCAGTAGAACCTACAGAAACCAATGCATTTAACCTAGAGAAGGCTGAAGAGGTGAATGAGGAGGCTCCTAAAACTGACTCTTCAAATTTGACAGCTCCCCCAAAGAAGGTGGTGATAAAGTAACAGCTAGAGAAGTGACTAAACAAGTGGTAGTTGCCAATGCCACACATCGTCAATCGACTAGCATTATATCGAAGTTGAAGCAATCGATTGTGAAGGTAAAGAAGGCGATCATGGGGAAATCTACAAGTTCGAAAACAGTTTCGTCAGAAGGTAAGGGTGAGATAAAAGTGAAATAAAACAAGATGAGATAAAAGAGAACAATGCTTTTCAGTTAACTGGCCGAATATTTCTTGTGAGTCTTGTCATTTATGCTGCAAAAATTGTTTACGCATGGTGTCGATCGGTGTTGATGCTAATGGTTGTAAATAGAAGTTGGACATTGATTTAGTAGTTCTGTTGCTGTTCTATCACTGGCAGGGAGCAATTTGTTATAGGTATGACCTAGCTATTTTCTCTCAATTTGCGAGACTAGGAAGATATGTTATATTTTTCTTCTTTTTTGTTTACTTTGCATGGAGTGTTTGTTTTATTGTTATTACAGTTTGGTCGGTTATTATTAATTTTGAGGATGATTTGTTTTTATGCTAAATTTTATTGATGAGGTGATGCATCTCCGTTTGTTTTGGCATGTGAACTGTTCATTTGGCAATTTAGTTCTGTTGGGTGATTGGCAAATGTGTTTGCCTACTCTTTAGCTATACAAGGGGTGGACGGATCTTTTCCTTCTATTGTTAGCTCTTTGAAATGTTTTTTTCTTTTGCTTCTATTGTTGTCTCTTTGAAATGTTTTGGGTCATTGGTATAATGCTTTTATACCATAAGGTCCGTCCTTGAGCGTTCGTTCTTTCTTTCTCATGTATCTGCTTTGTATACTGAAATCATTTGTCACCATAACAAGAAAAAAACAATCTAGTAAGCATTAATATCCTTAAAGATTGTCTGACAGGTATGGTATCTCCCAGATAGCCAATGGAATAAGGTATTTATCTCTCGATTAGGCATCATGCCATAAGGTCCTTTTGGCATTTAAGTTGGCTTGATTAGCCTTGGAATAGCTCCATTTTTTCCATCTACAATTCTGATAGTGAGAAGTTCTAGGCATTTATTGTGGAATCTTTCATTTCAGCTGGGAGCCTGGGAGGAAAAGCAAAAGGTAACTTGACAGACACTCGATAAGGTGCGTTAGAATCCAGTAATGAATATGGAGCCCAGAACAGACCCTTAAAAGTGATGCCATCGTCAATGAAGAAGGTGTTTGAATTTGTGATTAGGAGTAATTATCTCCTATAATTGAGAGTCAGTTAAGGATAGAATCAATATGATTAATTATCTCCTTAGAGTAATTATCTCCTATAATTGAGAGTCAGTTAAGGATAGAATCAATATGATTAATTATCTCCTTACATTAAGGAGATAATTCTGTAATTAGGATTATACTGATGTAACAATAGAATATCCTATACTTTGTACCTTATATATATATATACATATCTGATAAGAGATCAATAAGATAATCAGAAAATTATTCCAACTCTTTGTGATTTATCAACAAGGAAAGTCGGTTCAATAGGGCACAAAATGGGTGCTATTACTATGAACCCCAGTTTTGGCCCTGTTCCAGTGATTGTAACTGAATATTTTGCAGGCTCTTATAGATGGAGGATTATCTGACCAACATGATAAAAGGTTCCCTTCTATCCAAGCATACCTTCTTTGTCAAAGGTGTGGCACTGTGTGCAATGCAAACGCCTTCATTTTTGCCAATGGAATTGTCATTGTGGGGCCCTCTTGGGATCATAAGATTTCCCAACTTCATGTATTTCATAGCATTTCAGGAGAGTGTAATCACTGGGTGATACTGCTCACATGTTCACTTGTATCACTTGTTAATGCAATATTAACACAATCAATTGCCCACCATCAAATTGATCCCAAAATGGATTTTTGTAATCCATGTGTTCTATACGTGAACAATCTGAAAAGTGGGCTCAACTCATATTGGACCAGATTTTGATGACTGCGCTCCACTGGAGAATCGCCAAAGGTCATGTCCTGTATTACTGAACTGATTTGGACTCATAAAAAAAACATTAATCTACAGAGCATTTGGGGCCACCAATTAGCCGGAAGTTCAGATTTTGAGAATTTATGGTCATTCATCCACCTTGGGGTCTATATGATCAACGGCCTGAATGACCACTCAATGGTCTCCAATCAGGGGCGGACCTTGCCACAACCACGAGGGTGCGCCGCACCCGATAACCCACGGTAAATATAAAAAAAATTCATTAAAATTTATGTGCCCGCCTTCAAAATACACATGAAAATGCGTAGTTTGCTTTCAAAGTCAAATTACCTGGATTTATCTTCATATGTTCAATTTCTCGATTCAGAACCAAATTCAGTGCAAACCCTACGTAACATGTTTACATTTTGCATCGACTTAAAAATGAATCCACTTGTAGATTCAAAATAAGCTAGGGTTTCAGCTATTAAGTGTCGACGTCGTTATAAATTTAAATAGAATATTAAGCGATGACGTTATCACACGTTTAAATTTTTAATAAATAAATAAAAAAAATAATGAAAGTGGTCACAGGAAACCATTTTCGTGCAATACTAGTGACCTGTTTTCGGTTAATGGCCATTTATGGTCCATTTTTTTGGTAATTCTCTCAAATTTTTTTATTTTTTATTTTAAAAAGTAACTAACATCATGAGCAACAAGTCAACAACAATACGATATGAGTCGGTTGTGCCCATCTTTTAACCATAAGGACAAATGGACAATGTCATACCACGATCGAACAATCCTAAATAGTAAAAAACTCTTTGGTCGAGCCAACACCCTCCATAGTTAACCAAGAAGGGCCCGGTGGTGGGTAGACAGGGTCCATAGGCCTGCTAGTGGAATAAGGCATGAGTAGCTAAAATGATAACCTTCGAGTTCAAGAATTGATATCACTTCAATTAAAACACAAATCGTGATTAATGGGCCATACCTATTTAATACCAATTATATGTGGGCTCCACATGGATCGCCAGAAGTTGTAAGATGAAAACTCATCATTGGATCATTTCTTGTGACGATATATGCGTGGATGCAACAACAAAGACGGGCCACAACTTGAAAGGAAAAATCCCAATGGCCCCATTTGGATTTATATATAATATTTGGGCATGGCATGGATTAATGATAGAAATCTCAAAACCTGGCCTAGGCGAGCCTAAATAATAAAGAGTGTAATTTAGTGTATCTGCATTAGCTAGGCTCGGCTTTGCTCGGCGCGATTGAAAAAATTTCTAGGCGAAATGAGATTTGGGTGCATTCACAAAAAAGAAAGAAAGAAAGAAAGAAAGAAAATAGAAATAGAGGAGAAGTGTAAGTGTGTAACTAACCAACCTGACCACATGTACCAGACTCAGACCAGGCCCAACATAGGGGTGTACAAAACCCATATCCAATCCGACCCAACCCATCAACCCGACCCAACCCGACAAAAACCGACCCCAACCCACAACACAACGGGTCGGGTACAGGTACAAATGTTGTAACCCATTTTATAAACGGGTCGGATATGTATGTAGTACATATCCGACCCATATGTACCCGACCAACCCTACATAATACAAACCCTATTTATCCATAAAATATGTTTGATTCTTGCATCTTTGGAAACGATATCCACCTTACCCAAAGCCCATCTAGCATAGGTTAGATAGTTAGAGCTGCCCATCTAGCAATGAGCCTTTACCCAATCAGTTTTCTTACTCAATTACAAATATAAGGACCACATTACAAATAAGTTTGGGCCCCACATTTACAAATATAAGGACCACAGTTAACCGTACAATATTAGAATCAGATAGTTCATTCAAGTTGCATATTTGTCAGTAAGACTCATAATATCTTGTGATTTGAGCTCCTATGATGAGATTTGAGCTACAAGTACAACCCATTTAAACCCAACCCTACCCGACCCAACCCGAGTAAGCCCCGACCCGACCCAACCCAAACTAGTATAGGTTCGGTTATGGGTTATAAATGTTTAACCCATACTAGTTTGGGTCGGGTGAGGTATTTAGCCAAATCCGACATATGAAAAAAAAAAGAAAAAAAAAGCTCATATTTAAGTGCAAATGAGGCTTTTCTGCTGAAAGAAGGAGCGATAAAGTTGCATATGGCACACCCTGCAACTTTTCCTCCTCTTAGAGAGGAGGAAAAGCTGCAATCCGAAATTCATTTGAAAGCGGCTGTAAAGCTGGGACCTCTAGTAGTTGAAATGGAGTAGAAGTGTTAAGTGCGTAACTAACCAACTCGAGGACCCAACCCATGTCCTGGACCCAGACCTGACCCAACAAATGAAAAAAAAAATCATATTTTAATGCAATTGAGGCTTTTCCGCCGAAAGAAGGAGCGGTAAAACTTCACTGGTAAGCAACCCTCCTGCATATGGGTGTAAAGTTCATCTGCAACTTTTCCTCCTCTCTAAGAGGAGGAAAAATAGCAATCCGAAATTCTTTCCAATTTAACGCGTTTGAAAGCCGCGGTAAAGCTGGGACCTCTACTAGTTGAAATTTAACACTTTAAATTGTGCCAAGGTCCATGTCAGCCTAGGTAATTAGTCAATGGTTAAATTTATGTTTACATATTAATTTGACAGTGATATTACTCCGATCGGAATGAAAATTTGGGGCTCTTCGTATTCATTAGAGGGCATGTGTTGTGGATGGCTTAGATCAAACTAAAGCCAAATGTAGATCATTCCTCGATTCAATTTCTATTATTGAAGGACTAAGCAAAGCTGAATAGTTATTTGAGTGGTGTGGATTTTAATAATGGCACCAATGATTGACTTATACCCTTAATTCCTGACCATTGATTTTGTCAGCCCGATATAGACAGCAATATGGAGAAGCTAGTTTTCTCAGGGAAGTACTGGAGTGAGGAAAGGCCTTTGGCCAACAGTAAAAGGCCCCACCTTCAATGGTGAAATGGTTAGAACAGTATGCCCCTAGGCCAATTAATCTATTAGCTCGATTATATCCAACCGTCGATTCTACATGGTCATAAGGATCAATAGCCAACGAGGCTGAGAGAGATTGAGGGCGTCCACAGTGGGGCCCCTCTAACACAATGGCCAGTTGAACTTTTCAATGAGTCTGGTGGAACCCTCTTGGTTCCCCTAACTCCTGATCGCCCCATCCATTGGCGAGTGTTACTAATGCGGCCCTTGATAATTAGCTGATGGCCTCAACTCAATACTATAGGGGTATGGCTCGCCTCGAGCACAGAGGTTTGATTCCTAATAACGCGTTTAGGTCCCTGATTCTGATAAGTCCTGTGCTTTTTCATTCGGGAGGGACGGAACCTCTATACGGAATCGGTTGTGATTCTGGTTCTCTTCTCATACTGTTCCGGTTTTTGGAACCAGTACACTGATGCGAATCAGTTCCGGGCTTCCCAGATTCCATCCCATTCAGTTATAACGGTTGCCGGTCAATCCAAGAGATTTTAGACTAACCGACACCAGGGTAAACCGTTCTCTACTTAGAATGCTGCCCTTACACTAGACTACCCAACTTTGTCCAGGGTGATTTTTCCAGCACTCCCAATGAATCGATCCCGACCTACTAATAAGAGATGTAACGATACCTGTTATGATTGGGTAAAAAGCAACACGGGAACAAATCAGATTACATTCGTCTATTACACAATACCCTCCTCTACTCTACCCGAACATACCTAACCTTTCCATTCCAAAAGGTACTTGGAGCCTGTTTTGCATCTCTAATTGTATTTTATATTACCAAACATTCCTTTGGCTATAGCTAACCCAAATAGGGGTGCTCATGGACGGCGCAAGCCCGAGCATGATCAGGGCGCAGCAGTTTTGAGCCGGGTCCGGCCATCAGGTTTTGGTACTTGGGTCTGGTCTGGATCTAAAATCTGAGCCTGTTTAACATATGGGCCTGGTATAGATTGTGATAGAAAGCCTGAAGCATGGCCAGACAGGCCCAACAAGAAGATTTTCTAGTTTAGTTAATGTTTTGCACAAATTATTGATAAAAAAAGGCTGTCACTGCCCGGCCTGATCAACAAAATGTTGGGCTCATCCCTGATGTGTTCTCTATTCTAGATAGGCAGATTGGGCCACGCACTTACATGGGCCTATGTTTTTAAAGTAGGGCCCGGCTGGACACCCTTAGCCTAGCTTGACCCCACCCATGAACACCCAAAACCCATATTCTAGAATAAATATTAGAAGGGACAAGACAACCCCAACCCAACTTGAACTGACTTGAGAGGTTGAAACTAGAACCTGACCAGGGTTCTAGAAGGCCCAACCATGTGTCCACTCCCACCCGAACCCAACTTCAACCCCACTTGTGAATTGCGATGCACCAAAACTGTTACACATCCCCAACGGCTACCAGATTTATGAATGTTTAAAATGTAAATACCTGTTTTGCCCTCAGACTTTGGAACTCCTGCCTAACAGTAACATGGGCAAATACGTCATTACACTTTCTGCAAGAGGGGCCTATAAATATTTTGTTTTTTTTTTGCAATTCTTGGAAAGAAGATGATGTGAGAATTCTCAATCCATGAAATCCAAAAACAACACAAAATGCTTTCCACTGTTGGATTTTGGAACCCCACCAAACTCTCACAAAGGTGTATCCATCCACTACACACACTCACTTGGACGTCCCTCACTAACCAACCTCCCAAACACCACCACTTCATTGATCACACCACCCACCAAGAACCCCCTCTGGGTTCTCCCAAACAATCCAAACAGCTTCCAAGGCACCCTCAAATGCCCCTCTTGAAACCCAACTTCCACAGCACCCTTTCCTTCCTCTTGAGATCATCCTCCAATCTGCTTGAAGCAAGAAAAGCACATGGGCTTTTGCTAGTCAGTGGTTCTCTCCATTCAAACTGCAATGTGGAGTTGGGATCACAGCTGGTGAGCATTTATGCTCTCTTTGACAGCCTCCAAGAAGCTCTTCTTGTGTTTAATCAATTGCCCAACAAGACTGTTTTTGCTTGGAATATGATTCTTAAAGGTTTTGTCAATGTGGGTCAGTTTTCAGAAGCAATTGAATTCTACTATTCGATGATGAGGGAGGGTGTAACACCTGATAATTTCACCTACCCTCTTGTTTTGAAGGCATGTTCCGGGCTACATTCACTTGAACATGGGAGAAAAGTCCAGGAGTCGATCTCCTTCAATGAAATCCACCACAAGACTAAACACAACATTTTCGTCGAGTGTGCCATGATCGACATGTTTGCTAAATGTGGCAGTTTAGATGAGGCACGCAGTGTATTTGATGGAATGTCTAGGAGAGATCTTGTCTCATGGACTGCGATGATTTGTGGCACTGTGCAGAGCGGAGAGTGGTTTGAGGCGTTGGACCTGTATAGAAGGATGAGATTAGATGGGCACAATCCTGATTCAGTGATTGTAGCAACTGTTCTTCCAGCTTGCAGTAGGTTGGGGGCTCTACAACTGGGAATGGGGTTGCATGGTTTTGCTGTAAGAAGTGGAATAGAGAGTGACTTGTGTGTTTCTAACGCTTTCATTGACATGTACTGTAAATGTGGGAATACCCATGAAGCTGGTCGTCTTTTTTGCCTTATGGAGTACAAGGATGTAATCTCCTGGAGTAGCTTGATTGCAGGTCATTCGCAGAACTGTGAGTACAATGAGAGTTTTGAGCTGTATGTTGAGATGAAGGAATCTGGTGTAAAGCCTAGTTCAGTTACATTTGCCGGTGTTCTTCCTGCATTTGCCAATTTGAAACTCTTTAAACAAGGTAAGGAGATACACAGTTATGTGATACGACACGGTTGTGAGTGTGATGGATTTGTTGCAAGTGCATTGATAGATGTGTATGCTAAATGTGGATCGATGAGAGAAGCAGAGACAATCTTTGAGATCACATCAGATAGGGAGATTGGGATATGGAATTCAATGATAGCAGGGTATGTTATGAATGGGGATGTTGATTCGGCCTTTCGGATTTTGCGAAGAATCAGAGAATCAAAATTCAGACCCAATTCAATAACCATCATGAGTGTCCTTCCACTTTGTACACAGTTGGGGATGTTGAGTCAGGGAAAGGAGGTCCATGGTTATATGATCAGAAGTGGCCTTGGGTCTATAGTTTGTGTTGCAAATCCTCTTATAGATATGTACTACAAATGTGGGAATCTAGAACTTGGGATAAAGGTTGCGGAACAGATGATACAAAAGGATGTGGTGACATATAACACAATCATTTCTGCACTTGGGATGCATGGTAATTGGTCCAAGGCATTTTCATTCTTCAGCCAAATGAAACAAGCAAGAATTGTGCCTAATAAAGTCACCTTTATTGCAGTCTTAGCAGCTTGTAGTCATGCAGGTCTAACTGACACGGGCTGGTCATTTTATAATTCGATGATTAATGATTATGGAATCATGCCAGAGATGGAACACTACTCATGCATGGTAGACCTTCTTGGTAGATCAGGGTGCCTTGATGATGCATGGGAATTTATCAAAAAGATGCCAGTTGAGCCGGGCATTGATGTTTTAGGAAGCCTACTTGGAGCCTGTAGAGTTCACAAAAAGGTTGAGCTTGCTGAACTTATTGGGAAACAGATTTTCAATAAGAATCCAGAAGATCCTGGGTATTATGTTCTTTTATCCAATATATACGCGACTGCCGGAAGATGGAAAGATGTGCAGAAGATCAGAACAGTGATAAAAGTTCAGGGTTTGATAAAGAAACCTGGGTATAGTTGGGTTCAGGTAGGATGTTCTGTGCACACTTTTCTAGCAAGAGAGAGATCACATCCACAGATTAGTAGGATACATAAGGTCCTCAAGAGCTTGCTTTTCCAGATGAAGGATGGAGGCTATATCCCAGACACAACCTTTTTCTTACATGATCTAGGAGGGGATGATGAGGATTTTACATCTGTCTATGAAATGGGGGACCAAGCTTGGCATAAAGGTTTTAAGCCCAGACAAGAACACATGAAGTGTCAATAATTGAGCAAACATAGAATATATCAATGCGTCCAAAGCAACAGGAGGAAGATATACATTTTTATTTTTTGTTTGTTTTGCTTTCATGTGCTCCTGTCCAAACTATGACCCATGATTCGGGTATTAGTGAAATGCAAAGATAAAACCTCTGTAACAATTGTAAGTTGTAACATTTGGAGCATCTGAAAATTTTGCATCAGCAATTGCAGTTGGAAGCATTATTTTGTCACCAGAGTGCGATTCAACGTAACTGAAATAAAGGAAGAAAGTGACAGTGACCAACCCTGTCCTTTTTGGTATAAGATGCTTTGATGTTTCCATGATCATTGGACAGCTGTGTCATTGTTGTCATCAACACCACCGTTGGTTTTGGTTTTATGACTTGCGTCCATCCATTTTCACTTCCTCCTGTGTGTGTGCGCGCATGCCTGTTGGTCCTCTGCAGTTTGATGTCATTTCTCTGCATTTAATTCTAAGTTCTAATTTGTCTTTTTCTCCAAGATCCTTGTGCTCATATACTTCAAATCTACACAGCATGTGTATTTCCATCTTCCATGAACATGCACAAACCATACCACACAACATTTCTTTCTTTTTTCAGTTAGTGGAGCAGCTTTAAGCTTCTTCTTGTTCCCAATTCTATCCATTCTTGTAACAACTCCAAATATCCACCTTAGGTAGTACAACTCCAAGTAACAATGAAAAAGTCTACGCATCTTATAAAGTGTGCTTCCAGTGATGCCTAAGTACATATATGGACATGAACTGTGATGCTGTGGGGACATGACTTAATGAGCATATGATTAAACTTTCTAAAATCTAGGACACATCGGTATCCTATCCTTAACATGATATTCCATTTTTACTATTATGGTTTTTATTACAGAAAGTTTCATATCATGAAAGTAACTTGATTGTTTTTATACTTTTCTTCTTTAACATATTTTTCAAATTTAGTACACTACTATTTACATTCCATTCAACCATTCTTGTGTTTAAATGCAATAAAAATAATATAAATTTATAAAATAATGGATCCAGTAAATCAAACAACGTATCTAAAATTCCATCCTGCAAGTGTCCATGCAATATCCAATGCCCATATCCATATCATGTCATGTGGATATGGGGTGCGTGGTATAGAAGTATCTGACCTTCATAGGCCCCTTGAATATAAATAACGCCCTATAATTGCTTAACACTCTGCTGACTTGTCTCCACTTTGTCCACCTACAATATATCCTGGTTGCAATATCCTTGTCATTTTCATTGCTCAGAATACACATGCAAGACAGGAATACACATGAATAAGCTTGTCATCTTATAGAAGTCCTACTTGAATCTAGCTGGCATTAAATGATTTCTCAGTAATTCAAACGATTGTCCCTTCTTTATTCACCATGTATTGATCCCAATAGGAGTATCTTCCTCGAGTCCTCTGATTTGTTTTGTAATACCTCCCAGATGCTGGAGTCTATCACACTGGTGCTGTCAATTTCTGACCATATCATCCCCCCTATACACAGACACACTATATTTGGAGTCGCTCTCCATCCATTTTGCTTCATTGGCTAATTTCAAACCATTTGACCCAAAAGAATTTCTCCAAAATTGCAGTATCGTTTACCTGCTTTCTTGCCTGAGTATTTAGAAACACTTTCTTTGTAAACAACATGCCATGTACTTATTCCTGGATTTGGAAATGTCAACACACCCATAACATGGTTAAATGGCTATGAAACATAATTTTAAGTATCTTGGGATGCTCTTTTATTGACTTTCTTTTAGGTTAGCAGTTACATGGTAAAGTCCAAGGAAAACAACAGAAATTTAGCAATAACAGGATCTATAAGCTGGAAATAGTAGGAAACAAATCAATATAAGACGAAGAAAAGTAAGATGAAAAAAAGAAGAAGAAAGAAATGACATTCCATTTATCAAAAGAAATGTTTACAGTGTAAAGTACCCACTCAAATACACAGTTTAAACATCCCGCTAACTGCATGGATCCCGTGGTTGAATATACAAAGGAAAACGATGCCACTTCTCTTCAGCTACTAAAATTCTTGCAGTTAGTACCACCTTCTATTAGCCTACTGGAATGTAGATTGTTATTACCAAGATTCTGATTTCGTGTAATGTCTCCAAACATCCTTCCCCAATGATAGATTGATTTCATCCATGTGTAAAGGAACAAATAGAATAAGCAGCACCAAACTCAAACCCACAACATAAAGTTCTTGGATTACGAGGGTTAGGACAGACAGCCTTCAATCACAGCCTGCTTATGAGAAACCGGTTTCAAGATACAGAACTTGACAAGAATATATACAATTAACAAACAGTCACTAAAATAATACATGCATTTATATGTTACCCAAATTCAAAGTGGTTTAAATATTTTTGGCAGCAGGGTTGTCTATCTATACAACTGTACTTTTGGAACAAGGACAAACAAATCACATATAGGTGGGAATTGGGATATTGTATTTCTGCCTTCTCCATCCCCAATCATAGGCAGAGGTGATCACCATTATTGATCGAGGTAGAAAAAGTAAGTAAATGATCTACGTGGGGTGATTTACAATCCACCCCAAATGTACAGCAGAATGGAAAGTCATCTATTCAGTCTGAATTAGCTGTTAGTTCAGGGTATACATTAAACACACCCTGATCCAAATGAATTAAACAATGCTAAATGGTATCCATTTTCCAATCCTACTTGCCACAATGGATGCAATGGTGTCTACAGCAGTTGACAAGAACTTACACAACAAATTACCATTGGGTAAATGTGCGTAAGGGGAGCACTTGGATGCTACCCAAATTACAAGTGGTTCAAATATATTTGGGAGCACCAGGTGTCTATCTATTTGACCATGCATCTAGGACAATGTGGAGAAAGAAATCACATTAGGTGAGATACCAGATTTTTGCCTTTTCCACATTATTTGTTAGTGGTAATCACTTGATCTGAGGCAGTAGCAAGTGCTAGTCTGCACACACTAATCAAAGTCAATTGACCAAATCACTCACTAGTTGCCCTCTCCGCTGGATGGTATCCCCTTTCTGCCAGTATTGACTGCAGCTGGACCTTCATTGACATGCAATGTCTGGTTATTTCTTTGCACCAGGTCACAATGTTCAAAGCATTCTTCTGTTACCTGGTAGCAAGATCAACAGAAGTCAAATATCCAGGTAATGCATACAATAGCTTTACAAGTTCAAAAAGAAGCATAATCTAAATTATCATTCAAATTTCCAGAGCTCTTCAACAGCCATGATCTGATATAACATCCTTTTTAAATGATGGGGAGTTTTTGAATGTAGACTGAATCAAAATTGTGCATTTGGGGCAGCAAACAGCTCCAACTTCTCCACATTAAATCAATACAAGCAATCCATGATAATATTGATTCAAGGAGGAAAGAGTGAAAATTATTATCCCACTGACGCTCTGTAAAGAGTGAAAATTATTATCGCAATGAAGCTCTGTTTGGATGCATGGAATGCTGGTTTCCGTGGACAGGAAGATTGCCAAATTTTTTATGGCAGGAGGATTCCCTAAAAATTAATAGCCATGATGACTATTACATCAAGTCCATCCTAGAATTCCACGGGACACCAAATGTAAGAAGACCTTGGAGTTCTCACTTCCATGGAAGCATTCAAGCAAATCCTTAATGCGTCTCTCTTTACCATGTTACACTTTACGCATACGATAACAGGTAACCATCCATTCCATTGATGTACATCCAAATGCACCCTTGATAAAATGTACAAGGCATTGGTCTAGGGTCAACCTGAGTGGATGTCTGAATTTGTGAGCAATCATTGCTTATTTTATTCATCGGTTGTGAGTTCATGTCTTGCATCCGGCCTTTTGAACTTGAAGGTAGAGTTGAATCTGGAATTGGTGTAGAACAAGCAGCCACCAATGTATCAGGTGATGAAACAGCTCCTGTAGAAAACCCTGACAATGGAATGTAT
Organism: Litsea cubeba; assembly: GCA_012931725.1. NCBI lineage: Eukaryota > Viridiplantae > Streptophyta > Magnoliopsida > Laurales > Lauraceae > Litsea > Litsea cubeba. The sequence continues at coordinate 1,386,244 of CM022953.1, read as the reverse complement.
GGTGCACGAGGAAGGCCAAAAGGAAGGCCGTGCCCCGGAACTCCGAACATCTGAAGGCTTGTTCCTGGCATCCCATGCACACCTGCAGCTCCTGGAACAGGTGAGCAAGGGAACCGTGCTCCATGCATGGATGGCACTGGAATCAATGGGTAACCAGAGGAACAACTCATGTCAATCATACCCATTCCATACCCCATACCCATTCCCATCCCTGTACCCATGGGCGAGAAATGGGCCATGTGAGGCGTGCGCATCTGTTGCAATCCCGCTGGCAACATCATTGGAGGCATACACAATCCACTTCCCATTGACATAATCTGTGCAAGGAATGGAAATTAACCTCATGAGAAAGAAATGAACATAACGACTATAAGCTGCAGTATAAATTTATGGCGAATTATATGATCGTCTTGCCAAGGATATACATTGTATGAACAAGGTTTTAGCTTATACATGTCATGTCACAATTGCATGACCCCAGCATCTGATCTAATGGCCGAATAAACCATCTCCAGAAAATTGCTAGGATATAAAATCCAATCCATACAATATTTGGCCTTTTTTTTCCAGTTTGCAGTATTTCTTTATCAGTGCAGGTCGTAAAGTGAAAGATTAGGACCAGGAGAATAAAATGGTCCCCTGGGGAGACTTTGGTCATATTCTACCTGAACCTTGTGTCTATGACTTGGACTGTCAAGCCAAGAGCCTACTTCTACATGATCAAGGCGAAAGGAAGTTTAATGATCAAATGATTCCTCTTAAACATGCGTGGAGATAATATCTACCTGTACTTGCAGCTGAAGTGTTTTGAGATACTCAATTGCCTCATCGAGCATTGAAGCTTTGTCCACCTACAAAGGGAACACAACTTAAGTAAGCGAAATATAAGAACAGTGGAATTAGAAGTTCACATTTATTTGAATATCATATTTCGGTAGAAGCATTTTGATATAGAGGTTCAACATTAGAAAAAAAAAAAAAAAAAACACCAAACCCAGCTAGTACTGTGATGAAACGCATAACAAAAATAAAGGAGATTTGAAAATCTAATTTCCAACCTTATTACAGTTGGGTATGAGCTCTTGCAATGCCCGCATTTTCTCATTGATCCTGTCCCTTCGCCTCTGTTCATAAATATAAGCATTGTATTAAACTTCATAGTCCAAATTAAGGTAATGGTTGGCAAGAAGTTTACTAATTTTTCATAGAAGAGATGGCTATGCACTCAATTACGAGTTTGGGGCAGCACAAATTTTGAAACCACATCAGGTGAATACTGTCCTGCTGTGCTTGTTCCAAACCTTAGTGACAATCGTCGATAAATTTGCAAGTGATTTCAAAGTTTGGAAGACTAGAATCAGGGGCGGACCCATGTGTATTCATGGGGGTGCACCTGCACCCGGTAAATTCTGAAAATCCCTTTAAAGGGATATGGGCCATGCACCCCTGCCCCACTTAAAAATACATCTCGCACCCCCATTTAAAACCCATCGTTTAAATGCACCCACATCAAATCGAGAAATCCTCTCATTTCACCCATATAAGAAACCTAATTTCCCCGTTCCCATCATATCGCACCCCTCAAACGAAAATCCTGGTTCCGCCACTGACTAGAATCCCACCCAATGTGAATTCCAAGTTTCGCACCTCCCCATATGAAGAACAGGAGGAAATCAGCCAAAATAATTAAAACCATAGCCATCCCGTTGGATAAGAACTTCAGGCAAAAACAAAAGCATTCTTAACATTTACCCTCTCTGATAAATTATGCACTTCTGCCGCTCGGCTCCGCTTGGAGCCCTTAGTCGTTTTCTTTACATCCACAGATTCTTCCTCCACATCCTGCACCATGAACAAAATAAATTAAATATGGTAGCCTTTGATAAGAAAAGAAATTGAGAAATTAGAATAAGTATAGTTCAGCATCCAAATGAATAATGTGTTCAAGCTGTCAGCAGATTTTACTTACTTCACTCTGGAACTCAGACTCTTCTGCATCGTGACTTTTCCTCTTTATCCCATGCTTCGGTTCGCTATTGCCAGAACACACAGATGAAGATGCTACCATTGAGACAAAAGCCTTTTCACCCCCTTGCCTTCCTAAAGCGACACTGGCTGTGGCACTTGACCCCTGACATCGAACATGATCCGGGGATCTACTATTACTATTCCTGGAGGCATCTTCATGACAAATTTCTTCTGACCGCCCAACAGAGGCTGACTCCAGAAGAGGCTTAGAAGATGATCCTAAATTAACCTTTGATACTCCAACACTTTTCAAACTGCTAGTTGATTCAACCACTGAAGGTTCCATGGGGATGCTGCCGGTAACCACTGCCTTTTCACTACTTCTCAACTTATCTACAGCCGAGGTACCTGCAGCTGCCACTCCAATGTTCTGCAGATTGGCTTTAACAAGAGCGGCTGGTCTAGAGAAATGGCTGAAGTTCATCAAACCCATACTGCTATTGGGCTGTGGTGGCTTTGCAGATGGTGAGTCTTTCTTAGACATCATCTTTCTGTTAAGCATCTCAGATGCAGAAATGGGTGTCTGGCTCCAATTCCCGCAATGCGATTGGTTAGCAGCACTATTGTTATTATTGGTAACTAAATCAGAAACTCTAGACTTTTGGTTTGCACCCAAAGGTCGGGACTGTTGTAACAATGGGAAATACTGGCTGCTTCTAAATCTATTGGGCTCAGAACCTCCCCCCACAAATTTTAGTGTATTCCCATGTTGATTTGAATTGCCCTTTGCAGAAAACTCACTGGAGTCCCTAACAACCTGACCAAAGCTACTACTTTTATCAACAGGACCAGCATTATTCCGTGCTGGATTCAGGCTTCCTGACAATTCAGGAAAGATTTCTGAATAATAATCATTTTGCAAAGGATCATCAATGTGGTAATTCAGCCAGCGAGCCATATCATCATCGCGATCTGAACCAACATGAACCGAAGGCACCGATGATGAGAAATCGTTCACAATAGACTCTAAATTACCTGTCCTTTTTCCCATATTTGGAATAACAGCATCACCACTATCTCTATCCTGGACCTTGGTGGATCGAGATGGAAAAGTGGAGGTCATTAACGAGCTCTTTCTAGCACGACTGGATTGCTCTTGCATTACAAGCTGACCATTCTCCCATAGAAGCTCCACGGAATTCATTTCAGGTCTGCATCATAACATAAAATTCAAGGGGCAAAAAAGAATTCAATAAAATGGAACACTAAGATGTGTTGGGTCAATTCAATCTCACACGAAAAAAAAAAACGATTCAATGAAATGCAGCACCAAAACGTATTGGGTCGATTCAATCTGGAAAAAAAAAAAAAAAAAGTAGATGAATGAGAGCTGAGAAACTCACTCGAAAGAGAAATCGGTAGAGTAGTTGGTCATCTTGGGTTGGGTGGATTCGAGTTTTCCCTTTGTCATCTGATGAAGTTGAGAGTAAGGCATGATAGATGGATGGGGACCAAGCGCACTGTTTTCTGTGTCAGGCAACTACATTAAAATACTACCCATGATTGGCCTCTCCATACCTTCAATTTTAAAACCCATTCATAAAAAAACACAATTTAGCAACCCCACCTTAAAAATCCAAAACGACCATCACTGTCAGAGTTCCAACTTCCTCAGTAAAAGAAAAAAGCAGTAAAATCCTTCTTCTTCCTCCTCCTCCTCCTCCTCCTCCTGTCACTGTAATAATTATTTTTGGGTTGTATCTGTATGCAGCATCCTATTTGAGAAGATCACACTCCAAACTGACATCACTGTAAAATATAGAATTACCTTAATGAAAGAGAGATATCTCTCTTTTTGAGTTCTCAACACGAACAATCCTCTTACATTCTAGTCATTGAAATGAAAGCTCCACCAAAAATCCACCGTAAGCCTCTGCTCTAGATCTCAAACAGCTTCGGAATTTCAGTTTTCCAGATATGAAGATTCATAAAAGAACTCCCCCCACTTCACAATTTAATCATGAAAACAGAGTCTAAACAGAAAATTAATCTCCCATCATCATCAAAGACTCCAACTTTATCAAAACACACCAACACAAATCCTCTGTTAAACTCGATCAAAATTCAAAACTCTCTCTAGTTTCAGCTCAGTGTCCAGAAATCTAAAACACCCACCTACCAAGAAGCATAAAACTCATCATACAAACAATAAGATAAAATTTCCGAGCAACCCCACCACCATTTCTCATCATTAATCGAACCGATATGTAACTCCTTGCAACCGAATCAAAGACCACAGGAACAGTGAAAAGAGAAAAGACTGGAAATCAATCTCAAAAGCGTTTCCTTTTTCTTTGAGATATGAATTCGGGTATATATTTTGGAGACGGAGACAATTGAAGGTCTCGAGAAGGCTCGGATCCAACTGCTCGAAGAAGGTGACGAAAGGATAGCAAGAGGCCGATAAAAAGGTAGGGGGAATTGGAGTTCGATTATAGGAACTAACCAAACATCTTAACCATAGTTAGGCTCTGGTCTTGTAATTCTCAAGGCAGAGTAGACTTTTCACATTTGTCTACAACTGTGTCTTCTTTGAAGATTTTGAGGATCTAGCTGGGAGTTTAAACTTTTTAATGTCCACAAGTAGAATCTAGTTAAAAATAAAAAGAGCTAATCTCAAGGGCCTATTTGTTTCATTAATCAAACTCCTGTGAATTCTAAGAGTTGTATTTTTGAAAGAGGTTAGAATTGAAGCAAAAGAAGTGAACATCCAAATATGACAATCAAATAATATCATTTTTTATTACATGTTTGTTTGCATCGAATGCATGGAAGTATTCATAGTTCAATGGGTTTGTTATAGGGGTCATTAAAGAGGTGAGTGGTTGAAGGATAATAGACAATAATGTAGACGTGTCATCTTTTTGAAAGATATAAATTACTAGGGTGATGGGTGGGTATTCATTTTCATTTTTTCTTAATTCAATTTATATTAAAAATGATGTTATTTGATGATCATTTTTGGATATTCATATTTTATTTTTTATTTTTAATCATCTATAAAACTATAAATTCTTACATTTCTTAGAGATTCAATTACATTCAATCACAAGGAATGAATAGCCACCCATCTTCCTAATATTTCAAATTCTAGAAAAGTCAAGTCGGGGTATTGAATTACTAGAGTTGGATATTCATTCATTTTTCATCTTTCATTTATTCAATTTCATTTAAAGGAGAGATTACTTTATGGTCATTTTTGAATATTCACATTGGGTATTCATTTTTAACTACCTATATAAATGCAGTTGTCACGTATTCAATTACATGAAACAAATCGGCCCTTGCTACCGATTACAAAGCTAGCCATTACATAAGTGGAATGAGGCTGAGGGAAGATGAGAAGTCTTCATGACCATGATTTTGTAATTGACAAAAATGTAAGCCACTCTACTTTGTCAAACACACATAGTCATCTCTCTCTCTATCTCAAGTTAACAAAAGATTTGAGGCTGACTAAACCAGAGGTACTTAAATCTCAACTCCTCATTAAATGGCATGTGACTTCAAGATTCTAAAATCAAAACTGTAAAGACAAAAATATTGATATATTTGATTGCATAATCTTATAGTTTAAATATAGTTATATACTCTTAAACTATCTCTAAATATAGTAATTAAATGTAGTTTCCTTTTAAGAGAATAATCTGAGGTTGAGTTTTAGATTAGGTTCTGGAAAAGAAATGATAAAGGGTCTAAGAAAGAGATTGACTTGGTATTGATAATGATGGGTTTCTTAGTTTTTTATTAGTTATCTTAATGAGTTAAGACTGTTGGACAGGATTTCATGTTGGCAGACGGCGGTGATGTCTATCTTTGTTTATGGAGGAACTCTTATTAAGTAATGTGGAAGGAAGTTAAAAGTGGTCATAAAGATATGGTTGAAATGGGACTGGATTTTGGACACTCAAATCTTGTCCCAGATATGAGGGAATCTAGTAAAGTATTTTTATACTAAGATGTCTGTCTGTCTAAGTCTTTCTCTTTATATCTTCATCAGAAAAATTAAATCAGAATGGGTCCACACTTTGCTGCAATTTGCAGTTTATATGACTTGGGGCCTGCAAATTCATTTATCCACCATTGATTCAATGGGACCCACCATCAGTTAAAAAAAAAAAAAAAGTACTGTCATTTGTAAGATGTTGGCTAAGCATCTAACCTCTCTTTGGGGCCGGTTGCCTCTTTTTCGCAAAGGATATTATGAAAATGGGTTTTATGAATGTAAATAATTCATATGTTAATTTTTTTCATATTCAAATGTTACGTGCGTAAAATATATTGTTATATTTGTCAAATCATTATTTTCACATAAATAAATGAGTACAACAAAGGATTTTAAATGTGTTTAAATGTATTTGTGTTTTTCACATTGGCCTAAAGATCTATGAAGATAAATGATATGAAACTCAATGTCTTGATATTTATCATTAGAGGAATTTACTGCATAGGAACCCGTAGGATCTCATACCACTTATGAGGAGTTGAAAACATCGTATGTATGGAGAAGGTCCCCAAGGTCAGTTTTTATTTTATTTTTTTTGTTGTTTAGCTATGGTCGATATCGACCATTCTGCGGGAACAAAAAAAAAAGGTTTTTCAAAATGGAGAAGAGGGGAGGAGGAGGAGGGAGGAGAGGGGATTTTTCTCTATTGATTACTGGTGCTGATCTAGAGAAATACCATGCAAACACTACACCAAAAACGAAAAATTGGAACGGATTACCGTTCCTAATCCGTGTGTTCCTAATTCGTTTATCCGTTCCAATTTCCTATTTTTGGAACGGATTAACGGATTAGGAACGGTTTAGGAACGGATTAGGAACACACGGATTAGGAACGGTAATCCGTTCCGGTTTTCCTTTTTTGGTGTAGTGAAATGGGTCAAAAACATTTGACCCTCTCTATCCTTCTTAACTTCATCTTCCAAAATTGATTTTAGAAGAGTAGAAAAGGGTGATGACTGATGAAGACTCGGATCTGCAGACGAGTGGAGATTGGTGAAGATGATGGTCGAATGAACATGTATACAAATCTTTTCCTTGGGTTCTTTCTTTCTCTCTCTGATTTTTTTTTCTTTTGGGTTAATGGTGTTTGGGTTGGGGTGATGGGGCAATGGAAATGAGAAAGAGATTGGGAAAATGAGAGATGGGTATTGCATCTCCCTTCCTCATCAAGTGATTAAACATCAAGCAAATTGATGGTTTTGACCCATTTGCAGGGTATTGTTCTAGAACATCACCGGCAATCAAGATAGAAAAATCCCCTCTCCTCCCTCCTCTTCCTCCCCTCTTCTCCATCTGAAAAACCCTTTTTTTTTGTTCCCGCAGAATGGTCGATATCGACCATAAAAACTCTTTTTTTTTTGTTCCCACTGAATGGTCGATACCATTCTGCGGAAACCAAAAAAAAAAAAATGGGTTTTTCAGGATGGAGGGAGGGGAGGAGGAGGAGGGAGGAGATGAGATTTTTCTCTCTTGATTGCCGGTGCTGTTCTAGAACAATACCCTGCAAATGGGTCAAAACCATCAATTTGCTTGATGTTTAATCACTTGAGGAGGGGAGATGCAATACCCATCTCTCATTTCCCCAATCTCTTTCTCATTTCCATTGCCTCATCACCCCAACCCAAATACCATTAACCCAAAAGAACAAAAAAATTCAGCGAGAGGAAATAAAGAACCCAAGGAGAAGATTTAGTAACTAAATTTAGTTGGGACTGTTAGTCACTGCCACGGCTTAAATACTTGTTCTGATTCACACTGATTCAGTTGAGTACACATCCCTGAGTTAGGCAAGTCCTCGCCTATCATGTTTCCGATGGAGATGCAAGGCCTGAGCTAATCATGAATCAAAGCCCTCTTTTGGCTGAGCATTACACCAAGGTGCTGGAACCAACACTAGTATTTGGCCCAAGTATTAGTCAGTCTGTGGTTGGGCCGGTGGGTGTTTGCATAATGGATCGGCTAGCAGGTCCACCCCGGCCCCATATGTTGAGCTTAACTTCATGTTTGTGAGTGAGATTCGCGACCAACATCTTCACCAATCTCCACTCGTCTGCAGATCTGAGGCTTCATCAGTCATCACCCTCTTCTACTATTCTAAAATCAGTTTCGGAAGATGAAGTTAAGAAGGATAGAGAGGGTCAAATGTTTTTGACCCATTTGCAGGGTATTTCTCGAGAACAGTACTAGTAATCATGAGAGAAAAATCCCCTTTCATCCATCCTCCTTCTCCATCCTGAAAAATCCATTTTTTTTAGGTTCCCGTAGAATGGTTGATATCGACCATTCGCTAAACGACAAAAAAAAGGACCTTGGAGACCTTCTCCATACATACGGTGTTTTCAACTCCTCATAAGTGGTATGAGTTCCTATGGGGTCTTATGCGGTAAATTCCTCTTATCATTAATATGAGAATATTGAACAATTAGATCATGAATTGGGGACGGGGGCGGCACAAAAGTCAATAAAATCGGATCCATTGGTTAAGATTTTCTTAATGATTTCACAAATTTCATGAAATTTATAAAGATTTAAGATATAACACAAACGCCTTTAAATTTTTTACCTATAAATGAAGATTAAAGGGTCTAATTTCCAATTTAGATTGGGTGGAACCCGATCGAAGCACATTTTAGCACTAAGTCATTCATCTTGATATCCAAGCTTGCGACCAATTGGCTTTGGTTTCATCATAAATCTACTTCAAATCCCTTTAGATCACTTAAAATTTAAAGCCTTTTTTTTTATTTTGTAATGGCCTCCCCCAAGTAAATTGTTATTCACAATGGCCCCTCCTAATGTCCATATCTTGCTTGTCACTGCACATGTGTACCAGCATCCTCAAAAAATACTTTTTCATATATGCTAAAATCTTTTTCTTCCAATGTAATATCATTACACACGCGTGTATCATTTATATCTATATAATATCTATATAATATGGCAGCTCAGGTTTTGAATCCTGGGACATTTTAGACCATTGGATTTATGTACTTAAATCCAAGGGATATTTTGGACCATTGGATTTAAGAGGGAATGCAAAAGGGGGCAGCAAGTTAGAGTTATTTACAAGTATTGCCATCCATTTTTTCATTTAAAAGAAAAGGGGCTAAAAGTTGGAGAAATTTACAAGTTCTTGCCATCCCCATCAAAAGCAAAAAAAGGTCAGCAAGTTTGAGTTATTTACAGGTATTGTCATCCATTCTTCATTTTTTTATAAAAAAAAGCACTACTTCATTGATGATGAGATGGGACAAAAATAAGAAGATGAGATGAGCAAATTGGGGGAAGGATTTCATGATTCAGTTTTGTTAAGAATAAATGAATGAATGGAATTATATTATTTGGCAATCAATTGGATTTTTTTTTGGTGGAATCCATTTTATGGTTGGACTTGCTTTCGAGACGCATGGAACCTAGGTTCGATTGGTCTGAGGCATATCCAGGTCCGGTGGTGCGTCGTGCCTTTAGGCACGGAAAATTTCTATATATATAAATAAGTGCAAACACAAACAAACTACTCATTTTATCGTGGAACCACTCATGGTTGAGTGGTGTAGATGCCTTTAATTCATGCAAATGAATGATCAATCAGGTTGAAGTTTTCATTTTTTTTTCCAGGTAAGCCAATCTAGCCACAGAGAAAGACGGAATAAAAAAAAAAAAAAACACCCCTATTCTCAACCTTTCTGCTACTCACCAATTTCCACAGTGGTGATATAAAATCGCAGTTTTGCTGCACTGGCAGGGTGGTTTAAATTTTCCTCTCCTAGCGACTGGGCCAACTCAGACAAAAAAATAAAAAAGGCAAAAAAACAAGGGGTGGGGTTAGTCTTGTGTGCGCTGGAGCGTGGATGATTGGTGTGGGTTCGAATTGAGGATAAGTGGTCCTCTCTCGACATGCCACGTGGATGGAAAGATGTTGGACGTAGAGTCATGGCCCACCAACTGAGACAGCATTTTCAAAGTGGGCCCCACACGCCCATGACATCCAATCTCTCGAATCCGATGGTTCATGTACGTCTGCAAACGAATGGAATGAAAACGAAAAACTAGAAGCAGCAGGCGCGTGAGGTTCACGTGCTTGGGTGCATGTATGGGCGATGGGGGATGTCGATAAGCGGGATGTCGTGGGACCGACCCGACTCAACCCAACCCGGTCCCAGCCCAACCACCATGTGCGCTGTGTTTGCTTCTCTACGTACGTGTCCTTTATCCTGTTGCGCTGGTTAAAGGGAAGGGAGAAGGTGTGGCCCACCTCCACAGGTGAAGCCATGATTGATTGAGATTGGAGAGATGTGGAGATGTGGAGGGGAACGCAGAAATTAATGAAGCAAAGAAGGGGGTCTGGAAGAGTGATGTGACCCATTCGATTGTTGTGCATGGTGGGGGCTGGGGAAACACAGTCCACTTATTTGCACCATGTCCATTGTCCAAGCCCCAAGGTTCGTTAAAAGTCATTTCATTGTTCTTAGTAGACTCATGAATTGATTGCCAACCATTGGATACCATGGCACGCAATTGGACACTAATATCTGCATAATAATCCTTTTCAGATTCTTAGGAAAATCATCATCCTCATCATCCCCCAACCATCTTTTGGGCCATGCTAGTTATTGGTGCCGCAGAAGAAGCTTTGATCATGGAATAATTATAATTACTCACACGGAAGGGGCCTTCGTCCAGGGCCGGAGAGCTCTTGGCCAAATTATCGATGTTATTCATGGGATGTCCAGATTTAAGGGCTCAAAGGGCACCGGTAGCAATTAAATTGGACGTGGAAAAGACTTATGTGATACGATTAGGTGGAGTTTTCTTGAACTTTCACAGAACCTTCATCTTCGAAATTATGCTCTGCGTCACTTTGGTTCGCTACAAAGTCAGAATAAAGGGAAAACTTACCCCTCAACTTCACCCCAATGTGGGGTCTTTGCCAGGGTGACCCATTGTCACCATACCTCTACATCATCTGTGCTCAAGCTTTGTACGTATATATTACTCGTTTAAACCTCTCAAATAAAATTCTCTTTCCAAAAATTGCTCCCCGGGGACAACGGGTTGGTCTGCTGCAATTTGTGGATGATTTGCTCTTCTTCATCCAACTTAATGAGAGATCTTTGCTTAACTTAGCCTTAAACTTAAAGAAGTTCAAAGAAGCGGCAGGCGAACGCATAAACAAATCCAATAGTCAACTCTTGTTCTCAAGAAACACCCCTCCCGCCTTGGCCCGTCTCACCAAGCTACACTCTTCAAATTTCCAGGGCAGTTTCCTCCTTTAATTACCTTGGAACCCCTCTGACCCTTGATAGATCTCAAACAATGGCCTGGCACAACACTTTACAGCGAATTCAAAATCGCATTGCTAGCTAGGTGGAGAGGAGGTTTGCTTTCTCCTGCGGGTAGGTGAATTTTGATCCAATCGTTCAACACTTCCATCCCAATATACTGACTAGGCCACAGTTCCATTCCTGGTCGGATTATCAAGAATTTAAACCGCATAAACGCAGCGTTCCTTTGGTCTGGTTTTCAAAGACGCGAGCTGCACCTGATCTCTTGGGACAAAATCACTCGTCCAATTCTCGAAGGAGGTCTGGCTATTCAAGATACCCAAGCTCAGTCCAAGGCTCTGTTGTCCCAGCTGGTGTGGCGCTTTATTAAGGAACCCACCTCTTACTGAGGATCTATCTTCACCCAAAAGTATCTCAGGTTTAGCACATTTAGAAACTGCCATCCAACTCCTAAGGATTCGCCCCTATGGAGGAAAATGCTAATCTAAAACACCACATTTTTTACTATTTATGATGGACGGTTGGTAATGGGGAGGACATCAATGCCATTCAGGTACATTTGGATCCCAGGAGCCACCGAAACACTGTCCTCAGGCCCAAGGGAGAAGTGCCGATAGTCCTCTTGTTCCTCCTATCATCCAGCGGGTTAGTGATCTTATCACCCCGGATCAGGAGCATCAAACATGCTGGAACATCAAACTACTCTCGCAATGGTGGACGACTAACTTGGTGGACAATATCTGTTCCATCCCTCTAGGAGGGCGGGACATCTCCTGCTGGAAATCAGAGAAGGCCTAGAAGCTGCACCACTAAAGCTCTTTACCACCATTTCTGACCTGCAGAAATTGGGTCAAACCTTCACTGGAAAATCTTACGGTGCCTCGAGATTCCATCCAAACAGAAAATATTTCTTTGGAAATGCTTGCATAACCGTTTACCAACTAAAGATCGTCTTCACAAAATATCTAGTGATATCAATCCCATCTGTGCTCTCTGTCATGTTCATAAAGAAACTACTGATCACCTCTTCTCCTCCTGCCTAGCCACTAGAGTTCTTGGCAAAAGCTTCATGTCAAATTACAGTTCCTCATTCCTGCTGAACCTTTAATCTGCTGGTTCTTGCACCAATCAAAGGAGAAATTGCAGAATGTCGCGTGGGACTGGTGGTATATTTGGAAAGCTAGAAACAGGATCATTTTCAAATCTCAACCCCTTCACCCTCCTTCCATTCTTCACAAAATCATTCACGCCATGCATGAACAGAACATAGCTGTGATTTCTCTACATGATCGCCAACCCCGTCACTTACCACCTGAGTTTTGGTCTCCTCCTCCCATTGCCATTCACGAACTCAACGTTGATGGGTCTTTCAACCATGAAACGGGTATGGCGGGTATAGGGCGGATTTTACAAAATGACTAGGGTGAGCTCTTACAAGCCTTTGCCTCAGCCACAGTGGCCCATTCTGCTTTGAAAGCAAAATTAAAGGCTCTTCTGCGGGGCTTACAATTGTGCATCACAAATTGCATCCAAGAAGTCATCATCGAAGGCGACTCTTTCATTGTTTGGAACTCTCTCCACTCGTTGAAGGTTTTCCTTGGACCCTTCTCCACATTTGGAGACGAATCCAACTTTCGTTAACTCACCTGCTCGGATGGAAGATGACCTTGATTTCGGTCGGTTCGGTTAATTCCAATTATTTTGAGCTAAAGTCAAAGCCCAAAGCTAAGTTCACAAAAGCCTTATATTTTTATTATTTTGGGCCAAAGCCCAAAGGCCACTCTATACACATACAACCTGCAGCAACCAGGCAACCATTAATTGTAAAGGAATTGAAAACAATAGTTCTACAATGGTGCAACCATTAGTTCTGTTATCTTGATAAATATAAATATATAATATATTGAAGGTGCTACATTACATGGTAACTTGGCAAGTGACTAAGTTGGTACTTGGTAACATGAATTAATACTTATTAATTGATGTATGTTATATTTATTTTGAATTTTTTTATATAAGTATTAATAGATTTTCATATTATATACATGTACACATTTTATTATATATATTATATATTTATATAGTATGCTATAATTTCGGTTCGGTTCGGTTAATTTGGTTAATTTTTTCTGTTAACCAAACCGTTAACCAAAATCCGAAATATTCAAACATAACCTTATCCGTAGATCGGCCAATTCTGTTGTGGATCAGCTCGCAAAATTAAACCTTCCGCTGGAAATCATTTTTCATTCTTCCTTACCTAGTCACATTTGGAATCTTTACATATATGAGCAATCTATGCAGGCTGTGCAGAGAAGGAGTAATTTGCATCAACAGCAGGGGGATCAACTTTTGAGAGATCAGGAAGAATGAAGAGTCATCTTCTTATTTTGGTTTTTTTTTGCTCTTTTGGCTATCTTGTACTCAATGCACAATGTTTTTTGTTTTCAATCTCGATCAATCAATAGACTAATCCCCTTGTATTTCCTTCTGTTCTAATAAATCTCCCCTTTTGGGCAAAAAAAATAAAAAAATAAAAATACTCACACACTCACTCAAGTCTTTTACCATCAACACTATAGCCTAGGATTGATCCTGCTTATTTCTATAGCACCAAATGAGCTACCAATGGATTGGTGTAGGATGTATGTATGATAGAGATGCTAGGGACTAGTGATTTTACCAGATTTTAGAGGATTATGCAATCTAATTAGATGCAGAAATATCAAGTTCATTAGACATTTCATCAAGATATATATCTCATTGAAGGCATGAATAGACTATTTATTTTTATAGCTTTATCTTAGAGATATCAATGCATCCACATCTTTTTTTCTTTTTTTTTTTTTTTTAATAAATCCCAAATCTCTATTGCATTGTATAGTGGGCCTCTGAACTCCACCACATTACAAAATTCGAGCATAGGACCCGAATCTTTATCAATAGCCTCATTTGTTTCTGTGGAAGAATAAGATATTCATATTAAGGTGTGTAGGTATGACACATTTTTATTGTACACATGTGGGTTATTTATTGAAATTGGAATATGGGAGGAAGGTGACCGTCATTTACTCCACTTCAGGACTCCATGATATGATAATGTTTCAAATTGTTGAACTCCTGTGATACAATCTCTTGGGAGTTAATTGAACCAGTTATTCAAAACAAACAGTAGAGAGAGAGAGAGTAGCGGAATCTATAAATTCGGCCCACCTCAAATGAAACCAGATTTTCCAATATGATACCTGGAATGAAAGAGAGGTAAGAAAAAGTTGTCAGTTTTTTGGGGCCATGCTAATTACATCAAATTCTGGGGCACTTGTGTCTGAATCTGCAGGTGGCTCAAAACATATTGTCTGGATTTGACAGAAAATCTCTCAACCTCACTTGGTTCTAAACCTCCCTGAAAACAAAGTGTACCGAGCAATGACCTTTCTACACCAAACAAAATCAACCCATAACTGGGAGCATCATTACATGCGTATTTCCTCTGCACTAGGAGACAACAATAAATAAAACAAACATGATGTGGTGTGAGCATGAAGCAACGAATTACAGCAGAAGAACAAACTCATTTCTGACATTCCAGTATTGTTCGGTCAGGAGAAATGTATTCCTCCTTGAGAGACAGTAACCCAACAACAAAAGACTAAAAAATCTCAACTTACAATAATTAGTTTCTCTAAACAAGGAACAGACTTGTCAAATCTTGTGTTTATTTGCCAAGTGCTTACTGCACATAATTGCATTGCTTTCGATTAGCAAATTTAGCATAATTGAAAGGATGTTGTTTCTTAATAATCTTTAAGTATGTTCACTAAAATGTAATAAATACCCAGTAAACATTTTCTGGGATGGCCCAGTTGCACGTACCAGCCGCAACCATGCATGCACCCTATGATGTACCTTAATCTCTATCTGCCATATGAAAGCCCCACCTCTAAGGGCCTGGCCTGGCCTGGCCTGACATCTTTAAACCATGTGGTCGGAAATTTTTTTGAATATGAGCTGGGCTCTGGGTTTATCTTAAAGCCCACTGGTCTGGATTTGGGCCTTAATATTAGGCATTCTTATTGGACCAGGTGGGTTGAATGTCTTGAATGGGTCACTCACAGTCACAGCCCTGCTCACTGCAGTCTGCAGATGATTCACTGATAAAAAATGGGATAAATATTTTCAAAAGATCTTGATGATTTATCATCTGTTGTAGGCAAACCATCTTTCCTCTTCATCTATCTATATTTATGAAAGTCCACAGGTGGGACTTTAACTAGCCCAGGTCAGTTGACCCTTCGGCTGTTTTCAGACCTGGATTTTATGGGCTGGCCTTTCGTGCCCCATGCAGTAGTACCTCTACAAATAAAAAAAACTATTGGTAATTAATCAAATTCCGTGGGCTAGATGGGTTTTGACCTGTGTGATTGGTAGTTGAATATATCTAAGTAACCCGTTTAATAATTGTGGAATATGGATAGGGCCTCAACCCAAAGAATTGGACCTCATCTTGACCCAACCTGTTTGTCGACGTTCCTAATCAGATCATTAACAAACTATCTAATAAGAAGGAAAAAGAGCTGATCACTAAATCCTACTTCATAAGAAAGAAGAAAAAAAAAAAAAAAAAACAAGAATAAAAAGGAGTTGACGATGTTGAAGACTGACATGTAACTCTGAAAGAGAAGCCAATTTTGTTAAGAGGGCTTACATTTTTTGACCCATTCTAGGTCCACGGCCTAGAATTGTTGTCCAAATTGATAGCCCCGCCTGCTCATAAGTTGTAGACTTTTTGTAAGTCAGCAACCCCAACATCAGCCTGAATATTTTTGGTGGGGCCCAGTAAGAAAATCTGGTCCACAAATTGGCTTAATTGATTAATGCCAGTTATATGATTAAAACCAATGATTTTAAACATACTAGAATTTGATAACTACATCTCCCTTCCTAACTTTCTTTGGATGGAATTCGGATCCTCTCACGCTTTAATCTAGAGAAATTTTGAGTTAAAAGGAGTGGAACTTTTAGGTTTGTTTCTTTTGTGGAATTTATAGCAGAAATTTATCATGTTGGAAATTCGTGAACATTATATGACATCTTGACTTGTAAAATTCTTCAAATATCATGATTCATTACTAGCATTTTTAAATTCCAACTACAGAAAAGGTCCCGAATGAGACCTTTGAGAATTCAAGAATTCCTCTCTCTTTACATTTTGGCGAAATTCTTGAAAAAACATTGATGAATTCCACCATGAGAATTCTCAAATGCCCCAAACATAAATTTTTTGAATTCTAGAAAACAAACAGCCCTCAACATTAATACTTGAAATCCAAACACTAACAGTTCAAATTATACTCCCTCCAATATATTATAATGAGTATATTCAAATTTTACGTCAATCCAAATTTATTACATTTTTCATCAAAGAGTGAATCCAATTGTTGGAAAAATTAGATTGACATAAAATTGGCCCCACCTTGGATTTCTACTCCTCTCATTAACTCAAAACTTGTCTGCGTTGAAGCCTCAGAGGATCCGGACATTGTTTGATGATATCCTGTTGGCCAGTCTTGTATGCCACGTGTCCAGGTGACCGTTAACAAGTCACATTAGAAGATCAATAAACAAGAAGCTCTCTCAAGTCTCGACTGAATTCATGACTTGGGAGGTTATCTTCTTTCTCTCTGCAATGGCAACCCTAACTGACCTTCTTCCCTTCCCTTCCCGCCCTTCTTTTCCCGCCAAAATTAACGGTCGAGATCGCTCCTCCTCCATACGATCTTCTCCAAGGAAGTCCCGTCGCCGCCCGACTTTCCGATGCTCCGTTGCCAAGCAATCCACCGTCCCCCCGTCGAAGGCAGACGCCGGCGATCCATACTCCGTCGACTGCGTTGTGGTCGGCGGAGGCATCAGCGGCCTCAGCATTGCGCATGCCCTCGAGACCAAACACCGAGAGGCCGTGGCCGGCGGCGTGATTGTGACGGAGGCGAGAGATCGCGTCGGAGGAAATATCACGACCGTCGAGAGGGACGGGTATCTGTGGGAAGAAGGCCCCAACAGTTTCCAGCCGTCCGATGCGATGCTCACACTGGCTGTATGTATCTATCTGTTCCTGTTGAGCTAGGGTTTGGTTTTTGTGTTTTTTTTTCCGGGAATTGAAGCTCAATTATTGTTAGAAATGTAGTTTGCTGATTTGTAACATGTTAAAGTTGAAATTCTTAGGGTTTTATAGTTTAGGGCTTGTTTGTATGTTATAAAAATCTGATTTTTTTTTTCTGGGTTTTGAAGTTTAGGGCTTGTTTGTATGTAAAATTTGGTTTTTTTACTGTGGGTTTTGAAGTTTAGGGCTTGTTTGGATTTTATAACTAGATTTCAAATGGGATGGATGACGTCTGATTTTGGGGTCATCATTTTGTGAACTTGCTTATCGTAGAAGTGTCCTGAGTTCTGCAGACCTTGGATTTTCAATTAGTGGAATAAGTGGCATTGTATAAGACCGTCACTTGTAAAACATGGAATTTGAATACATAGACTATCAGCTGAGTCTGCGAGGAAATTACAGTTCCCTGAACAATAAATCCCTGCCGACACCCATATGTTTCAGTGATCTAACGGGTTGGAATGATGGGACTATTAGAATATGTTAGACGCCCACACAAAATCAGGGGTTGAAAGAATATATCTATATTAATATATTTGTCTAGTTCTCTGCCACCAATTTAAGGTTATTTTCTCGGAAAATTGTAAGAAATCCTATGTTGGGACTCCTGATATTCAAATCTTTTGGATCGCTAATGAGGTCCATGCTTATGAAAATTGTGCAGTTGAGAATTTGATTTTTATGATTCAGATGAATTTGGCAAAAGATTATATGAATCTTATGATTCAACGAATACTTACCATTCTTTAGAAAGTCCAATTAAATTCGCAGTGAACGTTAACTCGATACATAATGTACAGACAAACACACTGTTCATCTGCCCCACTGTATTTTTCTGCATCTTCTTTAAAAATGTATAATAACAATAACCCCCATTCTCTAATATCTATTATTTAACCCTTCCATGGAAGACAGTTTATTACCATTCATTCCCAAGATGCACAGTATTTATTCCATTTATCCCTCACTCTATCCGAATAAGTTATTCCATGTCAGACCTAGAAGGGCTAGAACTGTTTCAAACCATGCAAATTCAGGATAATAAGGATATCATGCCATTGCATTGTGGCCTTCCAAAGTGAGACCCGCTTGTTGATGCATTAGATTCCCCAAAGCGAGTGTTGTCAATTGTAGGACCAAGAGCGTTATGGATGAGGTGTAGGGCTGTCAAAGGGCTGGGCCCAGGCTGGGCTGGGGTAAGCCCTTATCCTACCCTCATAAATGTGGGCCGGGCTTCGGTCGGGGGAACTATCAGCAGGCCTACAAAATTGAAGCCCTTACCCTATCCTCAAGGGCTAGGGCCGGGCTAGGATGTTAGCCCTCCTTTATTCAAGCTAAGGACATGTGCAATGCAGAAGCAATTTTTTTGTGTCATTTCTAAAAGAATGCACGAAACAAGTTATTTTATCCTCATATAAAAATATTATTTAGGATTATTTTATCCTCATATAAAAATATTATTTAGGATTAAATGAAGTAAGCTAATTTGATAGTATTGTGACATGAAATTAGGATATAGATGACACTATTAAGACCTTTGCTCACTAGCCGTAGTTAAGTAGTTTGAGTAATGTGCCCAATTTTGTTAGTTGTTAAGCTATTAGTAAGATTGTTGCAATTGAGGTTCAGCTAGTTGTAGTCTTTTTTACTAGTTCATGTATTATATACTTTTTTATAAAGCAATAATATGGACCATTCAAGTCTTTTTGACAAGTCTCATCTAATTCAATTAGATTTATTTATTAAAAAGCGCATTAGAACTTTTCTAAATAAATTATTTAGTATGTGTGGTTCAAATAGACATTATGCCACTTTTGAATTAACATTAACCCTAACTTGTAATTCTTTGCGACATCACCATTGGGTTTTATAACAAAATAATTAAACTTTTACTACCTAAGATGAATGACAAATAATCTGATGCATCTGAACATGGGTCATAGTCACAAACTTTAACTCCATATCTGGAGTCCACTTGAATGAAACAATTATCATGGAAGTAAGGGGATAGAAAGAAATTGGTATTGATCAGTAGCTAGTGGCTAAAGCTCAACCCCACTCAATGATGATGTTGATGGCCATCGATCTAAACTCTCAAACATCAGTAGTTTACATTAATTGTGAAAACAGTCTAATAAATGACAACTTGTATTCCCTTTTCATTGAAGAATACGTTGGTGTTGGGCAAACGTAGAATCAAACATAGGTGACAATATTAGGCTTTATGAGGATATCCATCAAAAAAAATTTACCTTGGACTTGGTTGTTATTTTTTGACAATATATTAAGGCTCTGTCAGTAATTGCTAACTAGCACAATAACCCGTGCTTAGCACGGTATCTCCATGCATTTCAAAATAAATAATCATAGATTAAAAAGGTTATGAAAGTACCTCCTTCCATAGAGCAAGTTGCAGAAAATAGAAATAGGAAAATTATAGCACAAATGGAATAGAAGAGATGGGGGTAGAAGAGAGTTTTTACAGATATGTAGAAGTGAAAGAAGAAAGTTTTTACAGAAATGAAGAACTGAAACTTTAAAAGGTGAAGAGTAGACATTAGTGATTTGGTGGAGAGTAGAGGTTAGTGGTTTGGTGGAAAAAAAAAAAAACATGAGTAGGTAGTTATGAGATAAGTTGTGGAGAGAGAATGTGGAACATTTG
This sequence comes from Litsea cubeba, assembly GCA_012931725.1. Classification (NCBI taxonomy): domain Eukaryota; kingdom Viridiplantae; phylum Streptophyta; class Magnoliopsida; order Laurales; family Lauraceae; genus Litsea; species Litsea cubeba. The sequence goes on along the minus strand of CM022953.1, from coordinate 1,366,106 downwards.
AATAAAAAGGTATAACCGTCAATCAAAATTGTAACCACCGGTCAAAATTGAAGCCAAACCCCTTGGCTTTGATATATTATAATTAGAGGGGTTCTTTATATATTTTTTTTGATAAAAATCCACATATATATATATATATCTACGTATCTATTATATTATACATATTATATTTATTTTATATATTAATAGACAAAGGGCCGGGCCGGGCCCCCTCGGGTTGGCTAAGTCAAGTCCTTGCTCGGCCCTCAAGGTTGAGGGCTTTTCAAAATTGGGGCCTACCCTACCCTCGGGCTTTAGGACAAAAAGAAAAGCCCTCGCTTTGCGGGCTGAGCCGGTCCGGGCCCCCTCGTCAAAGGGCCGGATTGACAGCCAATTAATTTCACTATTTCCTAATGATTTCTCTCTTGCTCTTCACATGCTCAATATATTAAAAAATAAAAGGTGATTGCATGGTTGTGCTGGGTGTCTGCTTGCATGTGTGTTTTAGCACATTTATATCCCTGGATAAATAGAATTTGAAAGTGCATTGTGGTATTCTTTTGTCATTCTAGGGATATGCTTTAATCATCAATAAGTTCTTTCGAACTTTTCTCATGCCGAGGCAACTATACATTTCATGATTAAATTTGTAGAACATGTATAGTGTAGTTTTACCGTTACATTTGATCTTTACTGTCCCTCTTTCTTTTACAGTGTTCTGTTTGTTGTAATTTATGGACTCATCTTGTTTTCAGGTGGATAATGGTTTGAAGGACGATCTTGTACTGGGTGATCCTAAGGCTCCACGTTTTGTATTGTGGGGCGGAAGATTGAGGCCTGTGCCTTCAAAACCAACTGATTTACCTTTTTTTGATTTGATGAGCTTTACTGGGAAGCTCAGGGCTGGATTTGGTGCTTTGGGAATTCGTCCTCCTCCACCAGTTTGTACTCCTTATTCTTCTCTAAAAATGCATCAAAATTTTGCAGAAGCATTCGTGTGCATTCATGCATACATGTCTACCATATAATTTAGTTATTCATACATATGCATCATGTAAGAGAATTCTCAATTAAGTTGTCTCATAATTCCCAGTTTGACAAAGGTTACAGGGTCATGAAGAAACAATTGAAGACTTTGTACGCCGTAATCTTGGTGATGAGGTCTTTGAACGGTTGATAGAGCCGTTTTGTTCAGGTGCATTTTTTATATTTCTTTTCATCATCATCCTTTTCTTTTCGTTCTTGAGGTGCATCATGGTGCCTTGCTATTACCAATTTTTTGTAAATTGAAAAAAAAAATTGTACTGATTTATGGATTGCCAAGATAATCTGGGTGGAAAATTACGTGGTTGGCTAATTTATGGAGAATGGAGAAAAGATGGTGTAGAAGGTGGTCAGTATCAGCACTGTACGGTGCTTTTCACATCAAGTTGAATAAGAGTTCTTGCTTACCTCAGTGTTTCTGCCTTTCCAGCTATTGTTTTTGATGCACTTTACTCTTTTTGCATGCCTCATTCACCTGTCAAAAAAAGATATTGACTGGAACGTGTTGGAGACATTTGTGTTGAACACATTCGTGTCTGAGAGGGATGCTAGACACTGTTGTAAAATCGTTAGGAGGATGCTAGTCGGTGGGCATGACTAATGGGATAATCCCTGCTAGTCAAATTACTCCCCGTTAATCCCGCCATTCATTCGGCGGTGAACCGCCCGACAAGCGCCTAGGCGGCCGCCTAGGCCGATTTTTACAAACACTGCGGCTAGAGATCTGACATGAAATCCTCCAAAAACTTAAGAATGTTGACACTAAATCTCTTGGTACATGCTTCGATATCTGATATTGGTATGAGGTGTCTGATATAGAAGATCCCGAAACATAAGATTTATGGATTTGGAATAATAAATTTATGAGCTTAACTAAATAGTTATTTTAAATAGAAAATAATATGCAAATATAACACCAATAAAATGTGAAATCTTACATTATACGATCAATTGTAAAAAATTTTAATATCTTGGTGAAGAAGAAAAGGCATGAATTATTATATCAATTTCATAATAATGTTAAATATAAAATCCAACATGGTGTTGTGTGTCTAATATGTGTATGTCATTTTTGATTTTTGAGGCAGATGCTTTTCTGATTTGGGCTATTCAGATGCAATTCTAACAGAAAGGAGGTTTGCTTTCAGGTGTTTATGCAGGAGATCCTTCAAAGCTGAGCATGAAAGCAGCATTTGGAAAAGTGTGGAAGCTAGAGCAGAATGGTGGGAGTATCATTGGTGGTGCGTTTCAAGCAATTCAGGAGAGGAATAAAAATCCCAAGGCCCCTCGAGATCCGTAATGAAATCCATACATTGAAGCTTTTCTTTCTTTCTTCTTTTTTAGTGAATTGATTACACATTCTAATGGATTGATATCAAATAACATGCAGACGTTTACCGAAACCAAAGGGCCAGACTGTTGGATCTTTCAAGAAAGGGCTTGCTATGCTGCCTGATGCAATTTCAAAAAGGTATGCTGATGATCTGTTGGTTAAAGTTAATTGGCACTTCTCCTGAGTAACATGTGTTCTAGAGCTACTGAAATTTATTCACCTTGGGCAACACTATTTCTGGGTAAATATCTCGATATTTGTTATTGTGTTCCCTATATATCATCACTAAAAGCATTCAAGTCCTGATAGAGGCAGCGGTGTAGTACTTGCTTATTAGCATTCGTTGAGTGTCTAGACATGTTCCTTCAATTGGTACATCTGATGAATGATGGTAGATGTTTTGCTTTTAAATTGGCATGTTGGCCAACAGTTTCGGAGTTTCAATGCTTCCAATGTAATTTTCTTTGGTTTTCAGGTTGGGTAGCAAAGTCAAACTATCCTGGAAGCTTTCAAGCTTAAAAAAATTAGATGGCGGAGGATATAATTTAATATATGAAACGCCAAAGGGATTGGTTTCTGTCCAGGCCAAAAGTGTAGTCATCACTGTTCCATCCTATGTTGCAAGTAGTTTATTACGTCCCCTTTCTGTAAGTACCATTCTAATTTCTACTGGAGTATAGTTCAGAATCATTGCATTTATATAAATGTTGATCACCTGGTTATATCTTGAAATGGATTTTCTGAACTAACTTAGGTGCAACAAGTACTATCATGTATGTTATTTGACTAATTTTTCATCACTGCTTTGTCAAGCAAGAAATTTCCTGTTGAGTTAAAGTAAGAAGCAGAATACACCTGTTATTTCTTCTGATTTTGTTTTAAACTTTCTAATGATGCTCTCAATCTCCTTGTATCCTCCTAACACAATCTCTTTACTTTGACGTATCTTTTGGTGGTTCTTTAAAATGAACTTAAGTGATGTTGTGTAATATCACTGGGAAGAGCCTGAAGCACAGTTGTAAGGTGCTCATTGTTGTAACCTCAAGGTTGCGGGTATCATAGATTGCCAAAGTACAACTTGGTGAATCGGCTCAGCAAGCTGGCAACCCGAGTAAGCTGTACAACTTGAGTATGTTGATACTCGCCCAAGTTACTTATGCAACTCATTAGACTTGTTTGACTTGGTCAAGTCATTGGTGAGTCAGATAACTTAGCCAAGTGGTTAAGTTGAGGTATTTCTCATCATTTTCTGAGTCTGTGCAAGTCTCCAAACTGCTCTGTGCAGGTTTTGGTATTGAGTTGTGTGATTGTTTGGTTTCTTTAGGTCAACCTTTAGAGGCCTCAACACCTTTGGTGATGTCTGTGGTTGTAGTAACAGTATCTTGCAAAGGAAATCACCACTAAGAGCAATTCCTAAGAGCCTTATCCATAATTTCTTCTAGTTGATGGCGGTAGCAGGATGTTCATGATTTTTTTTCCCCAAACTAACCTGTTTATTACTGGCAGAATGCAGCTGCAGACGCTCTCTCTAAGTTCTATTACCCACCAGTTGCAGCAGTTTCTGTTTCATATCCAGAGGAAGCAATAAGAAAGGAACGCTTGATAGATGGTGAGCTTAAGGGGTTTGGTCAGTTGCATCCTCGCAGTCAAGGAGTGGAGACTTTAGGTATATTTTTGTTACCTTTGACTTTCTTCCCTTGCTTGAGCATGCATCTTCTGGTCATATACAGTCAACTTCCGCATTTTATGATGCTTACGTTTGTCTCAAGCATGTTGATATAGCACTTGACATGGTATTCCCTCCATGCACAATAACCATTTTATAAATACAAAAGCTAGTTTAAAATTATCATTTAAAAAAAAAACTATTTTAAATTTTTATGAAATTATGTGTTGGTGCATTTGGAGACAAGGTTTTCTATAATTGTTTCAGTGGTGTATCTGGTTGGAGGAGATTGTTGTGAATGGCAATTGCTGTTGAGGAATTAATGGTTTTGGAATTGAGGAAGTATTCATCATACAGAACAATATTGCAACTTGCAAGTTGTAAGGATGAGTCATGCAATTTCCTCTTTTGAATCAGATTAGGACTTATTTGTAATTCCAATAGTTTCAGGGGCTTTATGTGATAGTAATAATCACAGTTTTTTTTTAATTAGTCAAAATCTTAGTTTTTAATAAATGGAGATGGTTGCCGAATCTAAGGGTCATAATGTATCTCTTTCTTCAATTTCTCTCTCTCTCTCTTTTCTCTTTTCTTTCTCCCTTAGGTTTTCCCCCTCTCAACCAAACCCTAGACTACTGTTTTTATTTTTGTTTTGGATAAAGACTTCTATTAATCAAATAAAAGAGATGCATTAAAAAGGAAGAAACCCATTACTAATATGTTATATAGGACTCAGTTTTCGTCAAGGGTTGTGGTAGTGGCATTTTATACAGAGATGAGATGTTTTACCTATCGGCTTGGGCATTTCACTGAGTACACTACTGTTTTGTTCAGTCAGAGTTATGCTACCTAGATAAACCTTTGATGCAACAGGAACATGGATTTTACACAAGAATGAAATAGCAGATAGTGCCAGATACAATACAATACGTTGCCAGTAATGAAGCATATGGTGTCACAGGACCAGCGAATAGGCACTTGAGCAACATTTATTGTTACCAATGGACTTGCATAATCACTTGGAAAAGAACGGACAGTTCTTAACCTACACTGCTTGAATCCCACTTACTTTGTTACAGGAAAGAGAGTACATTAGATGAAATTCTTAACTTCATGGCCTTTGGCCATTAGGCATTGTGAGAACCACCTTCTCCCTGTACCGGAAAATATCTATGTTTTACACCTTGTGTGTTGTGCACCATCCTACTAACTCAGGACTCAGGAGGGGACAACGGTGGGAGCTTGAACACAGGCAGAGTTGTCGGAGGCTTGAAGCGACATATGCTATAAGTTTCTAGTTTTGGATAAAAGTGAACATATAGAAACATCATCAAGTATTTTTTTTTTTGAAGAAAAATCACATGGTAAATATCTATTTATTGAGACTTTGTACATGATAAAATACTGCACTTGCCAATTCACTGGTAGCTCAGTGGTGAGGCACCTCCCCCTCCACAGAAACAACCAGGGATCGGTCCCTGGTTGTAGTACCGATGGTGAGGGACTTGGGTAGGGTGTGTGCATATTTATCATAGCAGGAAAAATAAAATAAAATACTCCGTTTAATGCTATCTGAATGTTGCCTGTCAAAAAAAGTCATCACCAGTGATCTTGGTTCCTTCTATTTTGCCTGCGAAGCAATATAGTAAACTTTTTGCTTGCTTTCATTTATGGGCAATTCTGTTATTTTATGATTCTAAACAGCATAACCAAGTGAAATAATGTTACTTTCCAGGAACTATATACAGTTCATCGCTATTCCCCAACCGGGCACCGCCTGGAAGGGTGATGCTTTTGAACTTCATTGGAGGGGCTACCAACACTGGAATTTTATCGAAGGTATGCCTCCTGTGCCCTTGTCTCTGTTACAGATTATTATTTCTTTTTTGACATAAAAATGCATATGATTACTGTTAAAAAATGATAAAAATACATATGACATGCGATTAAACTATCTTTTTTACATTTTTAATTTGCGTTAACTTTTTAATGAAATATTTTAGACCATTAAAGGGAAAACATGAACCTTTTTGTTCAGTAAAACAAACTGTAAATATGCCCTACTGTAACTATTGACAGACGCCATTGTGGATGCAAGACTAAAAATTCTTTCTGTTTGATGACCCTAGCCACTTGAATGTGTACTTGCTGTACAGTAAGTGTTGGCTATAATTGTTTAGTTGCAAACTGCTTAATGGGATAACTGGAATCAACTGACGGGAGATTTTAGGGCATAGGATCAGATGAACAAAATTAGATTACCAAAAGGTTGAGCTCACCTGTAATTATTTGCAAGACACCGATGGGATCATGGATCAAAATAGCGTAGCGGCTGCTATATTGGGCGTAGCAGTGAAGACTGCTACGCTAAATAAAATTTAGCGCCGCTCACAACTATAGCGGCCGCTACTCCCGCTACAGAGTGAGATAGATTCCTACTTTAAAAAAAAATTTAAAATGCATAATAAGACTTATTTCTTTTCTTCTTCTCTCCAAATAACAACATTTCTACGCAATTCTTCTACCCTGTTATGTTTAAAAGAACACCAAAAAACACAAGATCTCGCCGAATTGCAGTCGATACAAAGAGTTCTTCTCTAGGTACATCCTATTAGACACATCATTTGGTAGATGTATTCTTTTCTCTAGGTACTCTTAAGTCTTAAGTCATGACTTCATGACATTTTTTCTTTATGAGCATTTCATTAGTTTCTAAGTTAGCATAACTAAGCAATATATGAATACATGTGAAAAAAATTATCATTATTATTATTTTCTATTTATACAGCGATACAATACCTCATACAATGAGGGGACCGTTACGCCCTCTTATCTTAGTTACTTTTACAAATATATATATATATACATTTTCTATCATTTTTCAATATTCTAGATGTTCTACAAATTTCTCAGATTTTTTTGGTGATTTTTTCAAATCGCACCGCTACGAAGCGTGCTAGGATAGTTATCGCTATTTTCATCCTTGGATGAGATAAGTAAGACCAGGGAGAGATTTTAGGACCTCTTTCTCTCTCTCTCTCACATTTATTTTTAATTTTTTAATGCACTTCTGTAATGTCTATGGGGCTTACCTATGAGAAGTACAAGCACAAGTGAAGGTTTGAACCCCGAACTCTGCCCTCCATAATAATCGGCATCTCTTACCTTTGCGGTAGTTGGAGAAGACATGGCCCATTTCTATTTGATATGCTGCTAAATCCAGTAAATTTTGGAAATTATTGTGTCATCATATGTGGTTGCTTAAGTTGCAGCTTGCATGAGTATGGATATGTATACGTGTCCAGTACGGCAAATCCTAAATTTAGTAGTTGTGTTTTTGAAATTTTATATTAATAGATCTAAATCTATATATTTTAAACAATTTTCTTATTGGGGTCGCGACGAGTTTTACGCTGGCTCTCAACCTGCCTGACGCAACTCTCCTCCATTATCTGGGCTTGGGACCAGCAGTTACAACCGATGGAGTTGTAAGGATAGATCTGAAAAAGGGGTAGGCTGAAGAGGTCATCAATGGAAGTTAAGGATAGACCTGAAGAAATACTACCTATACTTGGATTTGACCCATGATAGACTCAAATGGAGAAACATAATTCAAGTAGCTGTCCCCAACATAATTGGGACAAGGCTTTGATGATGATGGTATACCTTATGCAAAGAATAATTTGGAAAAAGTAACACCAAGGAAAACTAATTTAGAAATCTTACTCAAGAAAAATAAGTGATAAAGACTCCAATGTTTTAGTTCGATTTGCGAAGAAAAAGCGTAACATTATTATATTGAATGCAAAACAATGTTTATGTTACAGTGTCCAGGCATATCAATTTTATGGTCGTGTGCAGTTTATAGTCTCTCTCTTGCAATATCTCTAATTCATTTCATGATCATAGACGGAAGGGGAACTTGTGGAAGCTGTCGATAGAGACCTCAGGAAAATGCTCATAAATGCAAATGCGAAGGATCCTCTTGTTCTTGGTGTGAGAGTGTGGCCACAGGCGATACCACAGTTCTTGATTGGTCATTTAGATAATCTGGAATCTGCAAAAGCTGCACTCAGAGACTGTGGGTTGGAGGGGTTGTTTCTTGGAGGCAACTATGTCTCAGGCGTAGCCTTGGGCCGGTGTGTGGAGGGAGCTTATGAGAGTGCCACAGAAATATCAAATTTCTTGGGGAGGTATATCTACAAGTGAATGGGATTGTTATTCATGGTTCGGGGATTTGACATATTCTCACTAAATGCGGTGATTTTGTCCTTGAACATCTCAGATTGTTGTTAAATAAAGTTTTGGGCAGATGTGATTGTCTTCGATTGTCGCTTGTATCATGTGTATGTATCTGTTTCTGTTTAAAGCAAGCTTTTATATTGAGAGTTTTTCATTGCCATTTTTTTCCCCCTAAGAAATTGACAAAGCAGAAGTAATTACGAAGAGGCCCTCAATTTGAAATCTTACTATTCATCTGATGGGCCATTGTGTGTGAAAGAGATGGTGGGAGAAACAATTTTGGTCTATTCCACAGACAAACATGGCCCACCTGGATGGACTGGCCTGCTTTTGGGCTAGGTGATGTGCTGCATTGTAGGGCTTCATTTGGAAGCATGACCCGGATGTTATGCACGTAGGGAAATTAGGGGTGCATGTCAATTAGAGCATCTCTAGCAAGGGGGTGCAAGAGGTCTGCACGTTGAGTCAGGTCTCTTTGAAAATGGCTTGGCAGTGGTCCATATCAGATGCTGTGTGGTGTGAACGGCTTGAGTTGATTTCCATCAGTGATTTTTGTTGTTTAATGGTCCACAGCCATTGCCTACCCAACCGACATGTCGAGGTCTTGTCCCATTTTGATTTATTCCTTTCCAGAACAACATTGAATAAAACATGGAAGAAACCCTTTGGCAATTGGTATAATTTCAAAGTAGAAATTGTGCTCTCTCAATGGAATGGAAGATTCATTACGCATTCGAGGGTAAGATGCTTGTTTAAGAGTCAAACTGTCATTAATGTGTATTGACCATCACCCATTTCCATCTCATCTCATCCCACCCAAGTTGAAATATTTTTCCTATTTATTCTAGAGCTGTTTGCCGCAATCGGTGGGGACTTATCATACAAGAAGCCTATTAATGGCTCAAGTGGAGGGTGGTCCATGGATGAAACAAACAGTGTGACAAATAACAATCCAAGATGTGATATGTCTCTACGACCACCTCCGATGATGACTCTAGTGATTGGTTAACCAATGTGGTTTACACCAATCTCAGTCTTCCCCATTCTTCTTTAAGACTTGCGGAGTGTGGTTGTCATCAGACGGTCACAATCTTTGTGACCTGTAAACACATCAAACTGGACCATTCATTTCTCAACTGATTCTGTTCTCACGGCACCTCTGTTCAGTTAAATTATGCTTGATAATAGGTGAGGAATATGTAGATTTGAGTGGATTTCTCATTGCCCCAGAAAAGGGTTTTCTGAGCCGAGGATTTGTATATATAGCTGAGGATTCCTTAGACCATGTTTGGTAACGGGTGAGCAATTTGGAGGTTTTTGAGGATTTCATATCCTCTCCCTTCCCACCGAGGATATCTACATCTTGTGACAAATGGGTTGAGAGTTCTCTGATCTTTGAGATTTACAATCGTCAAATGTGAGTTTTTTCACACTTTCGTGAAAAGTAAAAATCTTTTCCTTAATAATTTAGTTGCGACAGTTGCATTTCTATTAATTTTCCTTCTATCCGTCTTTCCTCAGAATTGGATGGTGGTTTTAGGTATTACGCAAGAATATTATGTATGATAAACGTGGGGTTTTCATTAGTACTTATTTCAATCAAAGTGTCCATCAAGCCATTAGAGTGTGAGGTCCACAAGCAAAAAGCAAGGCAGGAAAGGGGATCGTGCCCCTCCCTTGGAACCCATCACGGGAACAAGTTTACATGGGAAAATCAAAAGCCAGCAACATAAGTTTGACCGAGAAAAATCAAAGCCCACAAGGGGAATCCACAGCTTGGTAAGAGAAGAAAGAAAGATGGGTTTGTTTGTTTGTTTGTTTGCTTGCCTCTTGATGTGGAGGATAGCTAGCTTTATTGGGCTTGCAAAATGAAAAACGTGTATGGGAGAATGGGGGGCAGTGTAATGAGATGTTGGAAGGATGGTCCATTTGGGATAAGACATGGGGCTCCTCACACGAGATCTTCATGCCCTCCTCACTTTCTCCCCCTCACTTGAGTCTTGTTGTTTTGGGTATTTATTTTAACTTTGGAACACAAAGGAAGGGAGAGGAGAGTGGGGTGGATATGCTTGAGTTGTACACAAAGTGCATGCACCAAAGTCTTTGGACAAAGAGAAAGATGCCCAAGGAAGCAACATAGGGGAAACAATCACCCTTTCCTTTTCTTTTCTTTCTTTCTTCTTGTTACCCCAATCCTTCCTTCCATGGGCTTTACTTTAGCAGCAAGCTAGCCTACCTGTTCCCTTGGTAAAAATATATATAAATAAAAATAAGCAAATAAAATAAAGAAAAGAGAATGACATGTATCCATATAGAGAGAGATTCAAACATACACCCACAAAAAAAAAAAGGAAAAGAAAAAAGCAACTTAGTGCATGCATATGAGGTCCAATTAGATTATGGAGCATAGCTAGGGAACAATGACAGTTCAATGGGTTCAAGCCTATGGCTCGTGGGACAACAACAAGAAATAAAAATTGTATAGATAGGCTAATACATGTAGGGTGTAAGGCTACCAAGTACCATCATTGTGGTAATGGTTGCACACGAATGCAAACTTATGTAAGTTGTCTGTGTATATGTGAGAGAGAGAGAGAGAGAGAGAGAGAGAGAGAGTTGTGGGTCGTTTGAGGTTTGCCTTTTTTTTTTCCCTTGTGCCCGGGATTGAGTTGATTGCATGTCTCCTAGAGTCGCCCTCATGTCTTCTCTTTTAAGAGGCTGTCCTTGATTAATTTAAAACCTCAAAATCCCCATCAACTCCTGCTTCCCATAGAATTTCACTTTCCAAACTCCAAAGTTTCAAACCACATGCCCACCTTGTCTCCTTCCCCCATCCAATTAAATAAAAAGGCCACAAAATCAATACTAATTTATTTTCCAACACTTCAAGAGGAAGCCTCTTGTATCAACAAAAGTCCCTTTTCTTCTAAGATTAACCCATTAACCCATTAACCCATATGTACTTATCATTCTCTATTTCACTATTCTTCCCCCCTTGCCTATAACATTGCTTTGAAATCATCTCTCAAACAGGCTCAGAGATACATCAGTGATTGTTTCAATATACATGCCATGATTCACACACTTGATTTGGGTACTACCCCACTAACCCCACCTTCATGACTCATGCATCATGGCATCTGGGTTCTGGGGCCCATTTCCAAAACAATGGAACCACCATAGACCCATCTGTTCACATGCCTAAACACTCAGGAATCATCTTTGTACCACCTAATTATAGTAGCCCATATATTTATATATAATGTTAGGTGTGTGTGGCACACGTGATGGAGAGCCAGCGATGTGTTTGGAGACATGAGTCTGTGACAAAATACTTGAGTCTCTTTAAGGCTATCTATCTAAGGGTGTTTAATTTTGTCTTGAGGTAGTGTAAAGGTGGCATTCTTTCTTCCTTACACGGAATAATTAATTACTTGTGATCCTTACTATATTACAATATTTTCATATTATTAAGGAGGGAAATGATGCCGACGAAACCGCTGCCCGTTGGCTCATCTCTGCCAGACTTGGCTTGATCATGAGCAGTTGATGTTGGTTTAATTTTGGATGGTTCTTTATTTTAAATTTGCTTGTAGCTTACAAAAGGAAAAGGGGGGAACCCTATAAGAAAGAAGGGGGGGTGGGTGGTCTACCATCTTAATAGAAGTAGATGTGGACATGCATGTGTTATTGCTTGGCTATATGAGAATGCAATTGATGTAAAACCCCACCTTACTATTCTTTTCATGCTGAAAGGAAATTCCTTAGTACTGTTGGGTGTTTCTGGTTGTTCTATGTCTACCATATTAGTTGCATAGGTACAACCAGTTAAAGAAAGAGAATCAGGAATAAGAATAGTAGAATATAGTGAGGACCATGAGTTGATGGGGCCTTTTTGACCTTTTGGCCCTATAACAGTCATTCCATTTCCAGGGTGGCTAAAAGAGGCCCTTGGCTACCACAAGAAAGCATGGGGATGGAGAGCGAATCCATGGACCCAGTTGGCTGAGCTCTATTCTGACTTATGTGCTAGTCTCAGATGGGGTCCATACCGGTTCTACTCCAATTTACCTTTGTGCATTCTATTGAGATTTATGCAGCATCTACTAATTAATACCTTTGAGGTTTTGGTAGGACACAAGGTAGATGGAGATCCAAAACTCTTTTTTTTTTTTTTATGGAAACTATCATAAAAAGAAGAGAGAATACAAAAGTACAAACAACAATGAGGCAAGAACACAAGACAAGAAAGAGAAAAGAAAATCAAACTAAAGGGTACAAGAGCATTGTACTCCTGAGAGGAAAGATCCAAAACTCTTTAACAAGAATTTTATCCAAATCCAAACGCTCCCCAGGGTCGTCACGAATTAAGACTTTTAAGCAAGAGATGATCTCTTGTTAGTGAATCAATTAATCCGATGGGGGCCCATTGGCAGGCGTGCCATATGGCCCATGGCTGTTTGTTCCTTGTTGGGGTATCTCATGTGCAGGAATCATCTTTGCTCGGCGAAAGTTGTTGGTGCGGTTAGGCCTTTGGGAGAGACATGAGTCAGACAGGTTCTACAGTTTCTCCAAAGCCCAATAGTCATGTGACATTGATGCTAGTAGAAGATGGTAGACAAGAAGTTATGTCATGTGTGCCTAGTTTATAGAAACAGTTCCTAGCTTCTTAATGAAGTTGCAGACATAAAGTAGTAAGTAACTAAACAGGGCGATCATAAGTAGTCAATATTTCTCAAAGGCAGAAATAAAATTCCATTTCACATTGTTCTTACCTTCGGGGGAGTGGGGGAAGGGCAATGTCAATGTGGTTGGGTTATACTAAACCATCTGGTTGTGGGAAAATTTCTCCAACTAATAATATTTAAATGTGGTAAGTAGCTTATTATTTTGCTCTGCTTCTTTATAACCATCCATTAATAATACAATATCATAAGTATTAGGGAAGCCTTATTCCATCTCTCAGTTTTTGTGAATCAGTTCTTTTCCACTCAATTCTACTTTAATTTAGCCATTTTCTTAATGTAAATCTATTATGTATTATCATGTCTCTAATTTCTTGATAACTTCATTCAAAAATTTTATTTATAGAAAAATAATTCTGCATACATACACGTGTGCATGGGAGTTATCACTTCTAGGATTGATGAGTTAGGTTGACCTAAGTAGGCCCACATTCACTTGATCCAATCTATTCATACCATAAGCCATCTCTTTAGTATTTCCCTCAACCAATTTCCCTCCTGTTAAAAGTGATCTAGATTGTTGCATTAATTAGTGTGAAAAAAAAAAAAAGACTTAAATCAATAGTTTACCTGGTTTTCATCTGTTGAACAACCTAACAGTGAATAGTGCTGCAACATGAATAAAGTTTGGATTACTGCCAATTTGTTGATAACTAAGGACAACATGGGCCGATTTAAAGAGATCTGGAAACTGGAAATTCTATAGGGCTATAGTAACAATTCACACGATCAATTTTATGAACTCTCGCCATTCAAACATAACATGGAATTTGAAATTATTAAAAGGACAGCAACAGTGATTGTCATTGCTTTCAGGAATTCCTGACAAAGAAAGATCTCATCAGAAATGCATACAAATAAATGGGCCGTTATTAGCTTCTAACAACTCAACTGCGGGTGTCTATGGAGATGATACCCTTGCAATCCAACTTTAATCCTTGTTTAAGTTTAAGCCCTTAATTTGTAATTATGATTCTTTTCATAGTTATGTTGGTTGGACTTGGGGTGAAGAATGATACAATATAATTAATGTGATATAGAGCTATTACAAGTATTATTAAAGCCAGGCCAATTTAGATTTTTAGAGTGGCCACGTCGCATCTGCCACGTGTCGTGTCGGCCACCTAGACGACAGTTCAAACCGAAGAGTCTGTTGAAAGGTCTCTCTACTTCCTCCTCCTATATTCTTTTGGAATTTAGCCTTCTCTACTCACATGACATCTCTTTCTCTCTCTATATAGCCCAAGGTGGCGGCTCTCTCTCTTTCCATTTCCCTCTTTCTGTGTGGGTTGTTGCAATGGGAAGGCCTAGCAATTCTTCTTCTTCTTCCATAGACAGCAGCAGCCACCCATCTCTCTCCTCTGCATCTTCTCTCTGTAAGAGAGACTTGAGCACTGATCTAAGGCTGGGACTTAGCATATCAACCTCTCAGCCTCAACACTCTTCAAATTCAAGGTAGATTGCAAAAAAAAAAACCCACACATTTCTAGCTACTTGTTCATTTATCTCTCCCATTTTTCATGTTGCACCAACTATATGAAAATTTGAATCATACCCATCTCATCTTTCTTTTTGGATTTGATAATTTAAAACTTCTTCCCACTCATGATCTCATTGATCCATTTGCTTGTTATTTTCTCTCCCTCTCTCATTTAATTTACAAATGTTAGAACATAGGACCATGCCCATACATCAATTTTCTCTATTTAGTATTTGTGAAACCAAACAAAAACAACAATTGCCTTTTCTTTCTCTTTTTTGATAAAATATCACACCCCTCCTTATTTTTGCTTCCTTCTATGGTTTTGATAGAGAATGAAGAACATATCTAAGTCATTCTGGCATTCTTTTTTCTGGGAGCAGGGACCAACGCTCCGATTGGCCGCCAATTAAGCCACTCCTTAGGAGCACGCTTGCGGAGAATGGAAATCATCGGCAGCATCAGGCGACATTTTTCGTTAAGGTCTACATGGAAGGAGTTCCAATTGGCAGGAAATTGGATCTGTTTGCTCTTGATAGCTATGAAGGACTAATAAGGACACTTGGATGCATGTTTCGGACAACCGTTCTCTGTAAGTAGAAAGAGAGAGAGATGACTAGAATTAATTGTAGCTTAATTTGTGTTGTGAGATGTAGAAACCATTGGTTTTCACTCCTTGCAGATTGAAATTATTGATGTCAATTCATTTGGAATTTTCTCTTCTGCCAGAACTAACAAAGTGAACTTTTTTTTTTCTATTTTCTTTGTCATTTGAATCAATTTCAGGTTCTGATTTTGCTCAAGCGTCTTCAAGCAATAGCCATGTTTTGACTTATGAAGACAAGGAAGGGGATTGGATGATGGTGGGAGATGTTCCTTGGGAGTAAGCTCTGCCAAAAGCTCTTATGTCTCATTTTTCTGAATTGCTTTCTCCTCCACATATCTTCTGATTGCTTGTTCATTTTTTTTTGTTTTTTCCTTTTTCCTTTGGCAGGATGTTTTTAACTACTGTCAAGAGATTGAAGATCACAAGGGCTGATAAATGTTAATCCTCTCTCTCTCTCTCTCTCTCCATTTTTGTCTTCTTAGGTGAGTTTGAAAAGAGACCCAAAAACATACCGAGGAATTTGTTGGATTATAGATGTACAGCCATGCAAATGATAATAGCAGATGCAGCTTTTTTTCTTCTATATTTTTGCAATGATTTTATATGGTCGAAGCTTGTTCGAGAAACCACATCACACTCAATTAGAGCAGATAGGAAAGTATGATGCCATTGGAACCTCTCATGGACTTGGTGTTGGTTAGTTCTTCTTTTCTTCCCTTGTACCTTTTACTTTAGTGGGTAGATGTGGTCCTTCTCCAATTGTGTCATGACATGAATGAGGCCTTAATTTTCTTGGTTAAGTGAATTGGGCCCTGGTTAGCAAAAGGACTTTCGACACATGCTCATGCACGTGCACAGACACGTGGATGTTGATCCTTGTGCATTGTGCTTGAATGCAATGATGTCATCACCGTGTTTGATGAACAAATCAGTGATGATCTCCCAGTGCCTAGCAGATGCATGTAATTATCCGGTTTTTCTCTGGGGTGTTGATGGTAGGTTTAGGTCTGCTAGCTTTACTTTAATTTGTCAAATACTTGTAACTTGTGATCAGAGTCATTTCGTTTACATGGTTTGTAGTGCCAAGGAAATGTATTCTCATCTCCTATGAAACTTGGGATTCATTTCAGTGCCATCTAAATGTTCACCAAATATTGGATCAAATGTTCACTGTGACTCAGATGCATCAAACATTTGATGAGTGTTTGGAGTCGAGCATTTTTTCTGATTATTATCTGAAAAGTGCTAGATTTTCCTTCCAAAATCACCATTCAGGTAGCTTCTGCTTCTGGTATGACCACAATTCATCTGAATTGGGGTGGGATGGATGTACTTTGTCATGCATTTAGGAGGAACTCATTGAATAACCATTCCAGCAACAATAATAATAATAAAAAAATGCAAAATGGAAGTGAATTTCAAATGCAGCACCAAACACTAGCCATGTGCACCTAATCTCTTTTAGTGAAGAAAGAAAGCATTCTTTCTCATTTGAGAGAGAGGGAGCATCAGAAAATAAAGTCTGCAAATAAGCTGGATACATCAATGGGCCAAGTGTGATAGGGTGAGCTTGAATCTTTCTGGTTGGTGTCTTTGGGCTCTGCACAAGCATTGTGAGCCCACCATAATGAAGGCTGGAACAATATTGGTGAGATGCAATTTAAGTGACCACAATGGAGAGCAAATAGAGTTGTGTTTTCCTGTAATTTGTTAATGGGAATGCAAACCAACCTGTCTGCACTCCATTCTATTATTCAATGAAGACAATAGTACTGATTTTTTCTCTTTCATCATTCTAGAATTACACCAATGTGTTTCTTTTGAGATAACATCAGGGCCTGCTTGGGTTTGGAATAAATTGGTGACTAAGAAACTAAACCCCCTTTCTGCTGAAGGTCATTAGGTAATATATGAAACTGAATTTAAGTTAATCATACATTACTAAGCACATCGGATTACAGAAATTGGTGTTCCTTGCAGCTACTATCATCCAAAATGTGAAAAAAAAAAAAAAATGTCCACGGATTTTGTATGCATGCTGAATATATAAAGAGCATTATGTTGTCACATAAAAAACGCCAGTTAAGACTTTCCTACAGATTGCATTAAAATTATTGGTCTTAACTGAATTGAAAGGTGATAACAACCAAACAGGGTGGTTCAACAGAACGGTGTAGAAAGCTTATTGAACATGCCTTAATTGCTGGTATACAAATATAATCAGCAGAACTTTCTTGTTTGGCCAGGTTTGTTGTACCCATCCCCAGCTCCCTACCACCTTGTTAAGCAGGTTGCGCTGCCCCCGGTTCACAATGGCCATGATTGGTCCAATATTTAATAAGCTGAAGCTAAGGCTAGGCAGGTTAACTGTCAAATTCTGAAGCAAGAGCTCAGCTTGCAATCTACCTGTATACCTGAGACCACATAAATGGAAGCAGAATAATCTCTGTCCTGTTCAACGCAATGACAGCAATTCTACTTTACCTCTACCGACATTAAAAGTAATGAGTTGGAAGATTTCATACTTGGATGTTTTACATGGTTGAAAGCAACTTTAGATGATCAGTTAGGGCCTATTTGTTTGCAAACTATACAAGGAATTCATGCTTAAAGTGGTTAAAAATGAAGAATAAGAAAATGACCATCAAATAACCTTCCCTATATTGAAAATTGAATCAAAGAAAGATGAGAAAAGAATACCAAGCCATCATCCTAATAATTGAAATCCTAGCATCCAGTGGGCCTCGTTAGTACACAAATGTACATGAAAACATGACTTGCTGGTAGAGCCCAAAAACTTTTAAAACTTATTATATGTAAGAGAGGTACGTGAACTAAGCATCTACCAAAAATGACTCACAACTATCTCCATCATTATAACTTCTAGCAATATCCAATAAATCTAATTTTAGGCAGACAGTTTGAATCCATACACAATCCATCTATTACTTTACAGGAGCCTAATGGCATTGCTAGCATGCTACCTCTTACTTTTCTTTCTCTTTTCTGTTTTCACTTAAAACATATGGGTCCACCAGTCTTGACTGGAAAACTCTGTGCATGCCTTTTTCTATATTTGTTGGTGGAAGGAAGACATTTTCTTAATTTGCTCCTCAATGGTGTCTTGACTAAAATAATAGATTATAAAGTGATCTACACATACACTTTTCTGTTGCCTGGTATATCTACAAAGACAACACCCCTTGACAACCGCTAAATGTGAACACTCTTCAGTAATTTCAAAACTTCCTCTTGACCTTAAAAATGCACTGACTGGCGGCCAGTTTTTGGTTGCCACTTGTGCCATTTAATGATAGACAAAGAGTTAAACATGTCTATCATGTTGCCCCTTATCTTAACCAAACTATGGAATATGGATAATGTACTTTTTGAAAAAATGCCTTCAACCACCCATGATTAATAGTTAAATGAAGTGGATTAATCGGTGGTTAGACATAGATAATCATGATTTAATAGAAGGGATTTAAATCCCCCTTTGAGATAAGAGATTCCATCTTTTATCTTATCGCATTGGATCCTCCATGTCTTATCTAATGAGACATGTACGGGGTCATAGATCCAATCCAAACCACCCAAATCCCTGTCTAAATGGGGCCCATTAGATGCGACATCCCAATCCCATTATTTACTTGAAATGCGGGCGGTTTTTTTCTGACCCAACCGGCTAATTTAGGATATTGATATTTTTGACCTTATTAATAAATTGGCTGGCTTTAGTTGATTCCGTGCTCTTTATTCAACCTGCCAACCCAACCCAAAGCCCACCCAACCAATTTGGATGCAATGGCAATTTCTAGAATCTCTATAAAGCTGACTTTTGAGAGAAATAATATTTCTCGAGCTATGGAGTTTCACTTTTTTAGTTCATAATCAGTCTTGTCAGAACTATGTAGGTGAGCTTTGGTTTTTCAAATCTACCCTTTAATTTATTGAGACCTAAGAGCTCTTTTTTTTTTTTTTTTGTCCGCATAGAATACATATGAATCAATGGTCAAATGATCAGCTCCATCAAAGGATTATTTAAAAACTGAGGGCATAAAAGATATCATATTATAGGTGAAGGATATAAAGTAGCAATTATATAAATATAATCTCAACTTTTTTAATATTTAAATTATTAGGGTGATGACGCGGGTACTCATTTTCCAATTCAATTTTCATTAATATAAAGGTTGTTTGATAGTAATATTTTTTATATTCATCTTTAATTCTTTATTTTAACTACTTATAGAATTACAAAGTACTCAGATTTCTTGAAGTTCAATTGTATGAAACAAACACGCCCTAAATGACATTCAACATACTCGGAAAAAAAATCGTTTTACCAAAATAAGAAGCACAAAAACATAATGATCGGAATCACGATGATTGACGCTTGGCCATCTTAGGTGCTGGGGCAAATGATTCTGACTGGAGCTGGATTCCACATTAGGTTTGATTTGGGCAGTGTTTTTAAGCACATAGGTTCAACCCAAGCTCATTTATTTTTTAGCCTGTTAGTCAAATAGGCAGGCCTATATATATATATGGCCCACTTGGGGGGTCCATCCGAGTGGACCAAAACATTCCCCTATATAATGGGTCCTGCTAGGTCTATATAATGGGTCCTGCTAGGTCTGCATGGGTTCACCAACGCTTGGTAGAGTAGTTGGTTTGGGCACTCCGTAACCACCCGGAGGTCTAAGCATCGAATCCCACCAAGTGTTGGAACCTCAGGCTAGGCTTCCTAGCCCGACGTACCCGGCGAGTGGAAACAGGGGGAGGCCACCGCCCCTAGGGATTTAGTCAGGTGCTCTAAGAGGTCTTGGATATTCCCGCTTAGCAAAAAAAAAAAGGTCTGCATGGGTCTGAACGGGATTGTACACCGTTGGACCAATTGTATATCGATCCCAATGGACTGAACTTGTGGGCCTTTGATGATAGAGTTAGGATGATTGGATGGGGCTGATTTTCTTGCACAGAGGAGGGGCCCAGGCAGACCTTCAAATCCCTAGGGCTGGGGCCCACAGCCCTAGCACATGGTCATCACAAAGGGCTGCCCTCACTAAACATAGTTAACACAAGGAGGTTTATATATTTCCAAACAACCGAGCCAGGGTTTAATTAGTGACCAGTGGGTGGCCAGGCCCAATATCAGGCCCAAAACCTAAATGGACCTAGCTTTAGACAAGCCCATAGACAACCCTATTTGAGAGAGGTGTCTTTGTAATCATCAGAGAACAGATAGCCGAATTTGTAAAATTCTCTGGACTATATATCATATAAGCAGCCAGCATGGGTTCTTTTACAGGTTTGCAATAGCACAAAATAATTGGGAAAAGAAACAGGGAAAGGAGTCCGAAAGAATAGAGAAATTGAAATCCCGGGAAAATGAAATCTCTCCTACCCATTGCTTCCAAACAACCAATCAAGTTTAGAATGTAAGTTGTTTCCATTTTCACCTTCAAATTTTCAACATGGGTCTTTATTTTCTTCCCTTTCCTTTCCCCACCTCTTTCTTTCCTTGTTCCACCTTGAATCTCTGCTCTTGCTAGTTGCTGCTATATATGCTGTTGTTTTGATCCTTGGTTTTCAAACCCATATCTTGTTTTTCGCCCCTTTTTAGTGAATTGTGATGTTGCTTCATGATACATGTCCCTTGCATTACAGCCCAGCTGCGGAAAACTTAGTTCCTATTCGTTTGGATATCGAAATCGATGGCCACCGCTTCAAAGATGCATTTTCTTGGAACCCTTCTGGTAAGATTTTAATGAGAAAAAAGCTTGTTCATTCCTATTTAAAAACCCAATCTTTTTGAATGGGGTATGGTTGTATGGTGGGTTAGATTTAGTGATAGCTTGTTTGGGTTTTGGATTTGAACTCTTTTAGCCTGACCCCAGATTGATGAGGCATTGTCTCATGATGATAATGATGATGATTGTGTGGGTTTTGAGCTCATATTCCCAACATGGAATAAAAGGGCACAGTGCTCAAGTACTGAGATTTGTTTATATAATCTCCGTTTCAGGATCAACTATGAACTGATTCCCAAACATGATGTCCAATTTTTTGTTGCTTTAGTCACAGCATATGATGCATGGATACTTAAAAAAGGGGCAACATATCGTTTTATATGGTATCCAATACTTCAACTTTTATGTGCAAAATCTGTGTCCCTGCCATGTCCATGGCTTGTCTCCGTCCTATCTGGGCATCATAGGTGTCACAGCCCCATATCAGCACTATATTGATTCTCCATAAGGTAATATCAAGAAGATATAGAGTCTGAATTGAAATAGTTTTAAGATTGACCAGTGTAAGGCACTCACTAAGATTGATTAGCCACAAATTCTGACCAATACCACTGGCTGATCCATTCAGTCAAGTCTAAAGTATAGTTACCTGGTTTGTAATTTGACCAATTTGCATTCAAGCTTGCAAGTCGTGATTCTAAAGTTAACTTAATTCGAAAACTTGATGGGATTGGTCCAGCATTTGATATGCTTTTCGATTCGTCTCATTTTGAGTTAAGAGTTTAAGAGTCCAGTGAACTAATTCACTTAGAGTCCACACTATAAATCCATCACCAGTGCCAACATCATTTATGAGAACCATTGCATTTGACACTTGTTAATGTAATTTTATGATATTTAAAAAGATTAGAAAATGAAAACTTTCTGATGTTCCTGATTAGTTGAATCTTCATCATTATCATCAACAAATCCTTGTCCTGATTATGTTGGGGTTGGCTACATAAATTCTGTTTCTCCATTCCAATCTTATCTTGACCCTAAATTTGCTTTGTTGCTTTCTGATGTTTGCACCTTCTGGTCCTTTTAAGATCCTGATTCGGAAGTGTTCATGTTTGCAAAGAGGACGGTGAAGGATTTGAAACTTCCTCCGACATTCATTAGTCAGATTGTCCATTCTATTCATGTAAGTGACAAGTTGGAAATCGTATTTTGAGTAGCTGCCAAGTTTTCTACTGCTTACTGCTGTATAATTTCTGAACTCTGACAAGTCATGCGTTTTTTTAAAGATGCATTCAAATACTTGAGGAGGAGATATAAATAAATCATGCAGTGAAAACCATTTCAAAAAGCAGAATTAGACATATTTATTCACATAAAAGCATCATATAAGACATAAACTTTTGGTGCACATAAATCACTGACTGCAGAGCATTTTGATATGTGCCATCATCTAGAAAGCCCTTTTTTTTTTTTTTTTTTATCTGTGTTTTACTCTAGCTGTATGATCATCATTCTTGTTTTTGAGCGAGGAACAAATTGTTCTCTTCTATTAATGGATAGATTGTTACCTCTAAGAAAAGTTTGTTGGTATCGATTCTTAGGTAAGAATGAAATTGCGTATAATACTCAGTCTGGCACTCTGGGCCTGTTTGGCATCATTCTGTGGGAGCATTTCTTCATTCCCATGGAATGAGAATAACGGGAATGTGTTTGGTTACACTGTCTCCACTGTTCCAAAAGAATATTTCCAAGGAATATCATTCTCTAGGAATGAAAATTTAGAAACAATTAAAATTTGTTTTTCACTAGAGAACGAAGATTAAAGAGGCCCCGAAAAATATCCCATTCTGGCACTCCTCCAAAGCAATTCTCTCTCCAGCTCCCCCTTCTCTTGTCTCCCATTTTCTTACTTTGACTCTCTCTCTCTCTCTCTCTCTCTCTCTCTCTCTCTCTCTCTCTCTCTCTCTCTCTCTCTCTCTCACGTGTCTCTCCCTCATCCCTCTTTCATCTCCTTTTCTGAAAATGGATCAAGAAAATGGGTATGAGAAAGAGAAAACACAAAACAATAGCAAAATCTTCTACTTCCACTGGTGGGGGACAACAAGTGGATAACATCTCTTTCCCTAACCTTTCGCTTTGATATAGCTAAACCCGCTCTTCAGCATCTGCTACAATAAGACAATGACAACGAATCAAGCTGTTGATCAGCATCTTCTTCTCTTTTTAGAATCCATTTACCTTGGGCATGAAGTGGTGGATATAATGTTTTATTGAGAAATCTCAAATGGGTATATCTTTTTTTTTTTTTTTCGAGTATTGCAGGGTTGGTCTTGGCTGTGTTGTTTATGTGAGTATCTTATGCATCGTTTATTTTATTTATTTATTTATTTTTTAAATCTTTTAATGAGAATAATCCCCTCACAACCTTGCCAAACATGTTCTGTACCATAGTTTTGAAAATCAGAATCGTATCACCAATCATTCATACCCATGAATCAAATCGAATCATGAATCAAATCGCGAACCGTAGGATTTTTTATTTTTCTAATAAAATAAGAAATAATTAGAAAAAGAAAAAAAGTAGTTATTCAAAACCATCCATCTTCCCATTTATAACAATATAAATACAATGACAAATAAGTCCATCATTCAATCATATCAAGAACATCATGACATATAT
Source organism: Litsea cubeba (assembly GCA_012931725.1). Lineage (NCBI taxonomy): Eukaryota > Viridiplantae > Streptophyta > Magnoliopsida > Laurales > Lauraceae > Litsea > Litsea cubeba. Next base: position 1,342,577 of record CM022953.1, on the reverse strand, counting down.
TAATATATAATAAATGATGTGTGTAACTAGTTAAATAAGTTTAAGGTATCGATATATATTTATTTTTTATTATCTTTAAGTCATAATATAAAAATAAAACATAAAATCCAAACCATCTCTTGAAGTTAAGTGTTTATGAAGAAAAAAACCAAAAAATATTAGAAAAAGAAAGATATAGACAAGCACCATACGTACAGTCGAACGCTTTAATTAAATGCTTGTTCTTTATTCATCTCTAAAACCTCCCTGAAGCAAAAAAAATTCTTAGAGGTTTCGTTAACTACTGAACAACATTCTAAAAGTAAAAACGCTAAAAGAAAGAAAGAATAAAGAAAGAAAAAATTTAAAAGATTGTTAATTTTAACTTATTGATTGTATCTATTATAGTTCAAGCCGAATCGCTTGAATTGTAAGATTCCATGAAATGAATATCGAGTCGTAAGATTCACACATGAGTCATAAGATTCATCTATAAATGAGATTCGTTGCATAGATACGAATCGTTTTCCTTAATATTCGGGATACGAATCGTAGATTTTGATAACTGTGTTCTCTACAACCATTTTCAAAATGGAATCATTCTCAGCACAATGAATTTTCAGAATAGAAATATTCTTGGTAAATGAATGATGCCAGACAGTTGCTAGTTATTACCGTAAATGGAAGTAACAGGTATGCAATTAATTTTTTAATTCTGTAATAGCTGAGTGGTGTAAGAGGAAAGGATATTAAATGTACCCCGATGAAAGAAAATCTCATGATTCCACCGCTGTTATTAACGTTCGTGACAGACAGTTTTCAGACTTTGGAAGTTTCCAGATGTAAAGATTTTAATCCAAACATGGATTACCCTTCTAAAACTGGTGCTAGGCCAAGAGAACTAACCCAACAGATTTGCATGGGGCCAAATGATAGTTAGCCCAGCCCACATGACTTTCCTTTGATATTTACCAGGTCCAGCAAAACAGGCTCATGCAATTAGCAATGGCTCAGGGAATAATATCGCATTCAGATATGGAAGTATCTGCCAATCTAAGATGTAGATCTCTCCTAATCCAATTTCAAATCATGAGCATGCAAGTCTCAACACCAACCGGGGCCAAATAGGAGAATCAATCCACTGCAACCTCACTGTAGTGGCTCAATCAATTCATGTGAGTCCATTAGCTAGTATGTTTGAGTCAAATAGGCCCAAAATAAAACCAAAAGTGTTTTTTTTTTTTTTTTTGGGTTTGGGTTGTGTGGGTGGGTGGGTGGCTTGAGAGGATGAATTTGAAGGTCAAATCACATAGGTGATCGTCAAGGACATCAAATTCAGGGTTATGCTCAGGCTGAAGTAGCTTTACAATGTTTCAATTTTACAAAGATAAATGAAGTTGGATCCGATTGTGGGCAGGTTCTTTGGTTGAGGTGCACCTTGGCAAGACCTTATGGATATTTCCCAAGACATTATTGATACAAATTGTTGCCTTGAATCAGCTGGATGTTTCTGACAGAGGCCTGGCAGAAAATGCTGATTCTTAAGAGGCTCATTCAGTTAATAAGAAAACACGAGGGAAAGGGAGGCGAGAGTTACAAATTGAGCTTTAGTGGTGTGAAATGTTTGTTATTTTATTTGCTTTCTCTATGTATGTTAAGGTGAATTAATTGGTATTTGGGTTCTATGGATTGAAGGTTTTTGGTTCGTTGAGCGGTATTATGATGTAGCTTTTTGGTTTTTAGGTGTCTTGGATTGGCTTTGCCTGTTTTTGAGTTGTCCTTGTTGCAATAAAATATTGTTATTGCCTCAAAAGAAAAAAAAAATGCAATGTTTATTTATTTATTTATTATTCATCATCAATCTTTTCAAACAAAACTTTTTATCTCACAACTGAATTTCACTTGTCAGGATGCATCAAACAGGTTTATGAACTTGGGATAATGTCATATTCGCCAATCCCTATACTATTAATTTGTTCTTTTATCTTTATGTGTTGCAATATTTTTAATCCTCTTTCCTCTGTCAGGCACAGTTAACTGAATTTCGGTCATATGAAGGACAAGAAATGTATGGTGGAGAGAGGCTTGTGCCAATCAAGGTTTGTTCAGTCTCCAATCAGTACCTTTCTCATCTTCAAAGTTGTAATTTTACATATTTTTATGTGCTTCCAATTGAACCAACAGAAGAATAAAACCCTCCAACTGACACCTCATGGGTCTTGTTCTTGTTGCAGCTTGACCTTCGGGTAAATAAGACTGTCATAAGGGATCAGATTTTGTGGGTAAGGTTACTTAATCGAAATGGATCTTTATAAATTAGAAAGAAAAGAAAATTTTATTCATTTAGTATGAAATTCTTAATAGTAATTGCATATTTGTATTGCAGGACTTGAACAATTTCGAGAGTGATCCTGAAGAGTTTGCAAGGACTTTCTGCACGGATCTGGAAATTGAAGACCCCGAAATTGGTGTAAGCACCATTGAACTACAGCAGATTTAAATAAGGCCTTTATCCTTAAACCCTACAGAAGAATACTTACAGCTCTGAAGGACATGGCAAATTGGCAATGGACATTTTCTATTTTGATGGATACATGCTTTATGTGTAGTTGACATTTGTTTTTATATCTTACAAGAATGGTCTTAGGAGAGGCTAGCCTGGGCTGGCCTGGCCCACAATGAGCTGGATTTATAGGATCGTGGACTGGGATTTGGCCTATTAAGCCTGACAGCTAAATGGGATGGGTCTGGGTTTGGCTCTGCCTCTGGGTTTATTTCTTCTTCGACGCCTGACTATAGGCCTGTCCTGGGCCTGGGCATATATTTCATGCCCACAAGCTGGATCAGAGCCCAAGTATTTGAGCTGATTACTAAATGGAGGGGCCTGGGCAGGCTTTGGCCCAGCCTAACAAGTCCATAGCTAGCCCTTTCTTTTGGTTACATAATCCCTCATAGGTTGATCTTGGAACCTCTCCCCTAGTGGAAGAATGCCTTTACCATCATGCTAGTCTTGTGGTTGGCTACACCTGGCCCAATTTTCTTTGTTTCATTGAGGTAAAATGCCCTAATAGGCCAGGTGGGTTTCATTTTTTAGATGGATATTGACATTTTCCAAACGTATGTGGGTTGTGGGGGCTTGCTTGCTTACATGCCACTCAGAGGTGAAGGAATGTGCGCGCACAAGTGTGCATGTGTGGCACGCGGGAAGACAGGATGACAGGTGGGGGGCCCACATGCACTGTAGCTCATGGTAAGATTGTAAGCTATGTCACTCAATGATCATGATAATATATGTAAATTAAGTATATTAATGGTTGGTCATGACCAGCCCAATTCTCCTAACTATTTGATTAAGGTAAAATGTCCTTATAGTTTTTTTTTTTTTTTTTTATCAGTAACGATAAATTATATTAAAGGAAGAAGCCAGATACAAGAAACCATATGAACAAAACAAAAAGAGCACGATGGTATAAAAGAATTATATCACGAAAAGGAAAAGCAAAAGACAAAGAAACATCACTCAAAGAAAGCCACCAAATTAGAAGACCTATTCACCCCTTGCTTAGCTAACGAATCAGCAAAACCATTAGCCGACCTCCCAACGTATTGAAACTTTACTTGAATCGAGGATGCTAAAGCTTTAATCTCATTAAGGTAAAATTGAAATCTCTAAGGAATGACAGCCGAAGAGGACACCCACGAAATAGCATTGAGAGAATCGCTTTCCACCTCTAACCTTGAATTAAATGAGGAAGAGGCAAAAACTCGAACAGCTTCAAGGATAGCTAACACCTCTGCCTCATTAGACTCCATAGTCCCAACATGCTTGAAAAACATTACCAACACAAACCCTCCACTATCGCGAAGCACCCCACCAATACCCGCTGGCTCAGGCTTTCCTTTGAGTGCCCCGTCCGCATTAAACTTCAACACCCCAACATTGGGAGGAGCCCAATGCACCACTTTTTTCAACTTCTTCACCCCACAATATAAGGAAGCCTCCCAATTATGCAACACACCAAAAACTTTTAAAGCGTCAAATTCCTTCTTGAAGGAAGCCCATTTTGCAATTTGAACCTCCACCAATTGCTCTAACTCTTCCACGGGCAACAAAGACCCTCTGAAAATTCTATTGTTCCTTTCTTTCCACACGGACCACAAAATAACAAAAGGAATAATCCTCCAGAGAATCAAACCACTACCAAAAAAAGTAGAAAACCTCCACGCTTCAATTAACCCAACCAACGACCTTGGGAGACTCCAAAGAACACCACATCGCGCCAGAAACCTACACCACAAAGAATAAGAGAACTCACAATGCACAAATAAGTGGTCAACCGTCTCATTGACCTTCCCACACAACACTCATATTTCAGAAATAGCCACTGAAGTCAGCCCTCTTCTTCTTAGGTTGTCCGCCGTAGAAACTTTTCCGGATAAAGCCAGCCACATGAAAGCCTCCGCCCTAGGAGGAGCCAAGCCTAACCAAGCCAAAGAAGTTGAAGCTTTGATAATTGGAAAGCCCTCCAATTCCTTATAAAAGGACTTACAATAAAAGGCACCGGAGGAGCAAGGCATCCAAATGCGAGAATCGACAACATCCCTGCAAAAGAAAACGTTAGAAAGAAGATTCTTCAAAGACCCAAACCTCAGACTCCTCAAAAGGACGCAAGACCCGCCTGAAGGATACATCCCAAGACCCAAACACCCCTCACCCACATAACAATCTTTGACCAAGGCCCACTTGTTGACCACCAATCTAAACAATCTAGGAAAAGAGAAAGACAAAGGACCCAGCCCCACCCGATGATCAACCCAAAAACGAACACGACTTCCCTCCCCCACTTTGAAACCAACCCCCCTCCTAAATAACTCTCCCCCCACAAAAGACGGATCTCCAAACCTCAGAATATTACCCCATAGACCCGACAAACGATGCCTAGTAACTCTACTAGGCTCCCAACCCCAAATATCTTCTCCATATTTAGTTCTAATAACTCTCCTCCATAAAGCCTCCCTCTCATCCCCAAACCTCCACCACCACTTAGCCAAAAGTGCCCAATTTTTAAATTCCAAGTTACACAGCCCCAATCCCCCAGCAACCTTAGACCTGACCACATCCTCCCACTTAACAAGATGCAACTTCCTTTTGCCACTCCTCCCTCCCAACTAAAATGTCCTTATAGTTCCTGGTAGGCTTAAGATTTGAAATGGATATTGACATTTTGATGAGTCATGTTAGATGATTTTTAAGAATCCAAAAAAACTACATCAGTTAATTCTTCTTAGAACAAAGGTGATGGTATCGATAAAAAAAATGAAAATGAAAATGAAAAAGAAGTAAAAATAAACAAAATAAACAAAGGTGATGGTATCATGGTAGGAGTTTTACCAGATAGCTTGGGCAACCTAGAAAATGACTTGATGATGGATGTAAAGACATGGTGATGATAGAGAGGATGATTGGTCTATCTGGGGTTTTGTTGTAGTTAGTTAGTGGGTTATACACATTTTGATTTGTGACTATGAAGGATTGTATGATAAAGATTTTATCATTCATTCTCAAAGTGCGTGTCTTGGTCATGCTGAGCTTTGTGACAGTTTGCCGGACATTTGAGAGTTTTTTTTCTCTTCGTCTCTTGTGATCGTGTTTTTTTTTCTCTCTTCTTTTAACAGATTCCTCAAAACCAGGCAGACTTTGCTTTAAAGACAAGGTTGTCATTCTAAAATCTGGTATTTGAACAGTCAAAAGGGAAAAAAAAGAAAGCATTAACCAGTAGCATACTAGCATGTATGTGAATGTTCAAACAAAACAAAGATAAAAAGAAAATGATATGTGCATTCAAAATCAAAGCATTGCCCTTTATCATACTTATTTAGTGATATTCTGTATTATGCATGATGGAAAATACCTGCTTAGAGTGGCATTCTTGCTTTGTTATTTTGTGACTGGTAGATTCTTCAACTTCTGGTCATAAAATTGTTTATTTTCTACTTTTGTTTCTGCTTCGGCTCTGGCACTCCTGTTTCCCACAACGTTCAGGCAACTGGATTTATGAGGGCTGTAGGCTACAAGTCAGCTGTATCATGACCATTTTATTATACCTCTGAGCTGCCTACTTCTGTTCTTTACTTTTGACATTTTATTTCATGTTTCAGGTGTTACTCCCATAACTCCTTTCTATAATATTAAGATTGTTCTGCTGCAAAAATAGATTGATATAGAAGCTATTGTATTTTACTTTCCTTTCAGAACCTGGAAGTGTGCCTTGTGTCAATACAGCAGAGTAAGCATGGTAACCTAAAGCTTTGTTTGGATGGATATCAAAGCTGAAGGAATTTTTATTGAAGTTACTTTCAAGAATACAATATGTGAAACTGAACAACTTTAACATGGAATAATCAAAGTAACATTAGTCTATCAACTTGAGAAGTGTTAAAGCCTGTTATATAAATTTGATTATACCTTTTGTCTGGATGTTTTACTGTTTCTGTTTGAGTTGATATTCTTGAAAACACTAAGCATCTAGAATTGTTTTAACTATAAAATTGGACTTTGCAGCCTGCAATTGCCGTGGCTATAAGGGAGCAACTTTATGAGGTTAGTTTGAAGCATGACTCCTGCAATAGATATGATTTTTTTTTTATATATATATTTCAAATATATTGTGTATAACACTAGTCAATATATAATTTTTGAACTCTAATGTGTTTCTGTATCCAACTCCAAGGATAGTTTTCTATCCTTTTGTGCTGTCTCCAGCATTCATGTGGCCACCAGTGGTTCTTCTAAATGCAAGGGCTCTAGGGCCCTGAGGTGTGCATCAAGATTCAAGAATGCACTTCCTTAAGCCTTATGTGTTTAGTGTGATGTGCATCTGTGGCATGTGCTTCTTTCCTGGAGAGTACATGATTCAACTTGTCAGAAGCAATATAAATAATGAGTCAGTCATGTGTTATCCAGTTATTTCTTAGTATTCAAACCATTCTATTTTCTTATATGTCATACTCCAGATTGCAATCCAAAATGTAGCTTCTGCAAGGGAAACCAGAATAAGCAAAAAGGGTCGCCGAGCAGCAGAGTTTGTCACAGCTAGGTTTGTTTTGTTGACCCCTTTGCCATTTTTCATATTAGGATTAAGGAGCTCATCTTATTGAGATGGGACAAAAGTAATTTATTAAAGAAAGAAAACATTTTACATTAAAAATAGCTCATTTAAGGCAATTGACTTCATGAAAAGTGGAACATATCCGCACCCTACAAATTGCCACCAGTAACCATATTAGGTGACATCTTTTCAATCTAAGTTAGCGGTGAAAAATGATTCTCTTAATGTCATTTTGTGCGTGACACCTTCAGCTGTGTCTCCTTGGAGATTTCAGTTTTATTTGAATGAGATTAGAGCTTTATCGTCTTCAATGCAAGTGACTTCTCATCATGTTGGGAGGGAGGCCAACAGTTTCACAGTTTTATTTCAGTCTAGTTGGGGCGGTTCTTGTAATTTCTTTATTTGTTGTCATTCCAGCAATTTGCTGGTTTGGAGTGTTCTTGTGTATGTTCATTTCTTTTCTATATGTATTTCTCTGTTATCTCTAAAAGAAAGAAAGAAAGAAAAAATATTATTGATCTCACCAGGCAGCATTGACTGTGAAGATCTCTTATTCATATCCTTCAAAATTTCTTATGCAAGTGCCAATGGACACATTTTTCATGACATTTGGCCCTTCATTTGAAGAGGAGCCTAACAAGCCTTAAATAAGAACACTAATAGGAAAAGGAAAGGAGTATCTATTTCTGATACCCAATACTTATATCTTCCTATTTCTGGATAATATCTTTGAGTAATGCACCTTTACAATATGATATCATACATAATCTGCGGATGTTACATGTAATCTTGAAAGATTATATCATCATCATCATCATCCAAACCTCATCTCATATATCCGGGGCTATTTTTGTGGTTCAATTTGTCCACTCAACTTTATTTGTAGCCATCTTGAAAGATTATATATGACATTAAACTGTAAAAATGCATCAATTAAATATTTAAACTATTATATACAATGTTTTATGTTGGACAAAAAATCATTTTAATTGATCATTTGACTGAGAAAATGTTTTATGATGGGAAAATAGTTAAACCATGCATTAATGGGACATCTGAAATTATTATCTTTGCAGTAAATCGGGTGGAACTGCACTGGATTTAGTGAAATTATTTGGTAGCAAAGCAAGCATCATCAGGTGAGATCCTCTCTCTCTCTCTCTCTCTCTCTCTCTCTCTCTCTGCGTGCATGCGTGGGTGTGTAATTTTCAAGAAAATACCTGCTAGTTTCTGCTTGCAGGTAAACAGAGTCCACTCTAGGTTTCCACTTCTTTGAATGAGTGCTATTATTTTATACCATATTCTTTGCACAGATGCATACGTCTTAAATTTGTAGTTAGAGCTGCAAGCAATTGTCTCTGAATGATCTTGAATGTCTCTCCCTGGTGTGCTGATCATAATATTGTGTTAGCAGATAATAAGTGAAGCTTGTTGATTTATTGTGTATATTGTCTGGATTCTGGAAGACAAGAATCTTGGAATTTACTGGCCATTTTGTTTCTATATGAATCAGAAAAAGGAAGGAATGGGATTTATATGAGCCTATTGTCGATATTCTGTCAGCTGAGGAAGCAGAAGCTCTTGATGCAAGAGAGGAGAGAAATGCACGGTTAGTAACATTGACTTGTTACTCCAATAGAACTTGCGCTTATAACCCTCTATATATATATATATGGAAAATGCTCCTATAAGAGTTACTCTCACACTAATGTGAGAGTTACTCTCATAGGAACATTTCTGTGTAGTCTTGAGCCTACGTGTTTGAGGTAGGCCAAGCTCGGGCCCGGCACTTATGGTTCGTGTCGGGTTTAGGCTGTATATGGCCTACGCATTTATAGTTGGGTTGGACCTAGATATGCCCAAGCCCGACCTAACCTACCCATGTACACTCCTACTGGTTTATAACAGCATGGTCCCAAGCTTGGTTAAAGGTGGAGGGCTGCATCACGTAGGTTGACACCCGACGTAAAATTTTGTCACAACTCTAATATGAATTTTGAAAAAGAAATGGGAATTCATCTAGCTAACCCCAATATAATTTGGACAAGTCTTTGATGATGATGATGGCTATATGGGTTGGGAGCTTTTATTTCATTGTAATACACTAGGAAAAGTACTTAATCATTTATATAAGATGCAAAAGAAACACTCAACAAAGAGAGAAGTAAAAGCATCTGGGAATGTAGTGCCCGAGTTCCTTTCATGCATTAACTCAGAACTTGTATATATAATCCATCTGTTTTGTGTTTTCCCCCTAATTCTGTACATATATTATACATTAACTAGGTTGAAGAAAAAGCTTGATGACAAAGATGATGGATATATTACGCGCTTCACACGCAGCTGAACTATGCTTGCAAGTATTTCAGTCACTTGAATGATCTGTGATGGACCGCAAACAAGAATTGATACAAAACTTTTTAACATGTACAAGGTTCACTGCAGAATGTAAATGCTTGTTTGTGACTGCTTCATTATTTCACATTATAAGTTACTTCCCTAACTGATTTTCGATATATTTCTTATTGTCCATATCATTATTTAATCAAACGCCCTTCAAATTCTGTCTCCTCAAATGGAAAATGGTTGGAAATGAATACCCAGTCAGCTCCCTAGTAATTCAAATATTGGAAAAGTGAGGGTTGCATTTAGATCATTGCCGTCACTTATTTTAATATGAATTCATATATATATACTGTAATATATATGCGTGGGGCCATTCCTAATCCTAATCCTAATCCTAATCCTTGTCATGCTACACTGCAGCTATTCATCATCTGCTTTTGATCCATCGCTTTTTCTTTCTTAATGATACCACTAAAAAGTAAGGTTGATGATCCCTTGTTCAGGTTCTGCTATGTGTCCTCTGGTGGGCCCACTGATGTACGTGTCTGAATGGACAGGAAGCCATGTGATGTGTGACTGTCGGTGGGAGAGGAAAAATCTCACCCACAGCATACCGTGCTCATATGGCACTGTTGTGGATGTGGGACCCACTTAGAAGCAACCCTATCATTGGGGATAGGATTGATGTAAATGTCACTTTGCGTATAAGGGTTAGTCATCTTTAAAATTAGGTCCATCGGAGGATAAGGACAAGAAGCTTTTAATGACTGTATCCTGTGACGACAAGATATGGTTGAGCATCTGCCTGAGTAATTGTTGGCCCATTATTTATCTTAAACAAAAGGTTACATCAATCAATAGATAGAAAGCTCCAATGGATGAGGTTAAAAATGACTAGCCTAACAGTTTGGATGAGACAACTTACAGCTATTAGATTCCAAAATCCTTTTGAATTTGTGTAATGCATTTTTTGCTTTGATGTTTTTGTGAATGTCTTCAATGAGAACATTAATTTGAATGTTGCACATATCAAATATTTTATTTTATTTTATTTTCTTTTTCTTGAAAAAACCCTCCTTGCATTAGACTAAAGTTTTGGAGTTTAGGCGGTAACATCATTAGTAGATAACAAATAAGGCCAATTGAACGATTTATATATATCTTGTCAATCCATTGGTAATTCAATTGGTGAAGTATTTTCCTTTCACATAAAATCAATCATGGATATAGCGCTGATGGTGAAAGTTCTTGCGGAATAGAATATATTGGTATTACCTATCAAAGAAAAGAAGAGAAATAATCTATATCTTCAAACTTTCCCTTTTCTAACCTTATATGGATATCCGCAGGCGCAGGAGATGTTTGATCTTATCGTTTAGATAGGATTCATTTCCTGTGCACCTTGGAAAACACTAATAACAAAAGAAAAGGCAGCCCATAGAATTCTGAGATTATGAGGACTTTGTTTGTTGTTTAGCTTTCGGTCGAGAGAATCCAATTCCAGTCCCACCGACGCAATGGACACGCGCGGATGGATCTTTTGCCAGTGCCACCCTTTCTCTTCCTATACAAGTAATAAGAAAACGCGGGTACGTACGTGTCTCGTAAGTCGTAAGCTTCTGTCCACGCGCCAACTATGGCTATATATGAATATCTTCATCACCCTTTTAAATTGACCACCATACCCACCCTCTCTCTTCTTCACTAGCATCTCATTCCAATCAAACAACAGATTTCTCCTTCTCTATCGGTCATCTTCTACCTCGATCTACTTGATTAGCCATAGGGAGTGAGTTTTCTCAAGTGAAGTGAAGGAAAAAGAAAAAAAAAAGAAAGAATGGGAACAGCAAGCTGCATAGACATATTGGTGGCAATACTTCTCCCTCCTCTTGGTGTTTTTCTCAAGTTCGGATGTGGGGTATGCTACAACTTTTTCTTTTCTCAATTTTTTTTATATGTATTAATCCCTTTTAAAGTACCCAAAATGTTAATAGTTCTTATGTATTGATTGATTGATTGCAGGCGGAGTTTTGGATCTGTTTGCTTCTGACTATCTTGGGATATATCCCTGGAATCCTCTACGCTATCTACGCTATTACCAAGTGAGAAAAGGAAAAAAAAAAAAAAAAACTATAGCTGGCTTTCCCAGCTGTTGCAAGTCTTGTTCCATCTTTTCTTCGATGGGAGGGGTTATATTTACTTGTTCTGTACTTGGTTCGTTAGTGGATATTTCTTTCATGTAAATTTACTGTAACTTTGTATTAGAATGAAATAAACAATTGCAATTCCCATCTCTGTCCACTTTTGTATGTAAATTTAGCTTAGAATGCATGCCGCCGGACCCTGTATGCAAGGGCGGACCCAGGTTGTAACAATATGGGGGCGGTCGCCCCTGTTGGAATCCCAAAGTTCTTAAAAAGTTATAATGGGCTGTGGCGCATGCCCCACGCCACAATTAACAATCTTTTTTTTCCCACTGAGAAGTCCGATTTCTCAACTCTCAAGCTTCTCCTTGTCGGCATGGGATAATCGTTAATTTGTCAGGTAAGGCTATTCCCTCTTCACTGTTTCTCTCTCTCGCCCTGTCTTCCTCTCTCCCTCTCTCTGTCTCTATACTTCTATGCTGGGTTGCATCCAAACATCTCTCTGTTTATTTTTTTTTTAACTTTGATTTTTAAGAGTTCAAATATGTTTGGATCTGTTTGGTTTAGAAGCTTATTTATGAATTGGGCATTAATAATAGGATTCCTTACAAAAAGAATTTTTTATTGAAAATCATGTTCTTAATCTTTGTTAGAAAAATGGTCAGCGTCGTATAAATGAAAATTCTGGATCTCCCACTCTGTGTATGCATCATGCAATAATGTAAAAAAGGAAAAAAAAAAGGTGAACTTTATGGTGAAAACCCTCTCATGGGGAAGAATGATGATGAAGGAAAAAAAAAAAAAAAAAGTAGAAGGGCCTTCGGTGTCAATATTGAAAGTTGGGGACCTTCACTGATGTTTCTGTTAACAAAACAGTTCCTCCCTCCATTGTAACAGAAAAACAATGATTAGGCAAGTTGGGTTGTTGTAGACAGTTGTAACAAACTCTGTTACTCTTAAGCCTTGTTAATCAGAGATTAGTTATTAATGTAAAACTAATCTCCCAGCTGATTGTATATATATGTACAGTCCTTAACTTCTGTAAGATGATCTGAATAAGAGAACAGTTCCTCCTCTCCACTTCTTCTTCTTTCTTCTGTACCTCTTCTTCTTCTTCTCCTTTTTCTTCTTCTTCTTCAATGTTTGAAGGCTAGGTTCTTATCTTGGTATCAGAGCTTTCAATCGACTACCGTCAATCAGATCCAGTTCGTTTACTTCCGCATCTGCAAAGCTTCATCTCTAAGCTTCTTTTGCAGATTGAAAGATCTTCTTCAAGCCTCTTCAAGATTCTCTTGAAAGCTTCTTCGACAAGTTTCCTCATCACGCTTCATCTGGCTTTCCTTGTCAGATCTGATTCTCTGCTTTGCTCAGATCCAGATCAGCTTGCTCTTTCAATCTGGTTCATCGGCAATTTTCATCAACTGTGCAAGATCAATCTTGCTTCGTCTCCAAATCTTGATTCGTCTCCAGATCGATATTTTCCTCCTCAAATCGGTGCTTCTTTCTCTGCAGAGATCTCCTTTCATGGCTGCTTCTTCATATGCTATGTCTTCTTCTAGCTTTGCATCACCATTCTTGCTTTCGAATATTGGAAGCCTGATCTCCATTAAGCTTGAGAATCATAACTACCTGTTATGGAAATCTCAATTTCTTCCTGTTCTTCGCGCAAACAATTTGGAAGGCTTCGTTGATGGATCATATACTTGTCCCTTTGAATTCTTGCTTGATTCAGAAGGACGAACTACTCAGGAAGTTAATCCTCAATTCTCTCAGTGGATTCAACAGGATCAAAATGTCCTGTGCTGGATCAATGCAACCCTTTCTGCCAGTGTTCTTGCTCATGTTGTAGGCTTAAAGACATCAAGGGATGTTTGGCTTGCAGGCGTTTTGCGTCATTATCTAGATCTCACATTATCCAACTAAAAACACAACTCCAGACCATCAAGAAGGGCTCTTCCTCAGTAACAGACTATATTCAAAAGATCAAACACATCTCAGACAGCTTAGCTGTAGTTCTGTGTTCAGTTGATACTGAAGACCTTATTATCTACACATTGAATGGCCTTCCTCCTGAGTATGGCCCATTCAAGACATCCATTCGAACCAGAGCCACTCCCATTTCTATTGAGGAACTACATGTTATGCTGCTCTGTGAGGAATTGAACATGGAAAGTGCTCAACAATCAATCTCTGATTTCAACTCCAGTGCTCTACTTGCTTCCAAGGACAATGACAAGAAGGGATCATCTGCTCCTTCCTTTGGCAGCGCATCTTCCTTTGGCAGCGCATCTTCCTTTGGTAATGGTCGAGGTGCCTTCAACAATCAGTCTGGCTTTAATTCTCGTGGTCGCGGTCGAGGTAAAGGAGGCAGAAACAATGGAAGAGGTCGAGGTAATGTTCACCACACCTCCAATAATCAGTCCAATAATCAGTTTGCATATCCCAAACCCTGTTGCCAGATTTGCAATCGATCCGGACATATGGCTCTCGACTGCTACCATCGAATGGACTACTCCTTCCAGGGCAGACATCCCCCTACACAACTTGCTGCAATGGCTGCCTCATTTGGTTCTCCTACTGAACATCACTGGTATGTAGATTCCGGTGCCACTAATCACATTACTAATGATCTTAATAATTTATCAGTGCATTCAGGCTATCAAGGGACTGAGCATGTCGCCATTGGTAACGGTCAAGGTCTGCAAATTTCTAACATTGGTTTCTCTACTCTTCAAACTTCACATATGAATACCTTCAAACTTAATGACACACTCCATGTCCCTGCTATTTCCTCAAATTTGCTGTCTGTCAACAAATTCTCCAAAGATAACAATTGCATGTTTGTCTTTGATTCTGATGGCTTCTCTATACAGGATCGAACAACAGGGAAGATTCGTTTCCGAGGATTGAGTAAGAATGGGTTATATCCATTTCCCTTATCAGCATTTGCATCACCCTCTTCTGTCACCACTTCCACTGCCTTTTTAGGCGTCAAAACAACTGCTGGAACATGGCATCAACGTTTGGGTCACCCAGCTGGTTCTGCATTTCACAAGCTTCTTGTCAATCTTCCATACAGTGGCTCTTCTTCAACACCTTTTTGCAAATTCTGTCAAATGGCCAAAAGCTGCAAACTGGCATTTCCCATTTCTCATTCTGTTACTAATAAACCCCTTGAACTCATCCATAGTGATGTTTGGGGACCCTCTCCTTTGTCTGCTTCATGTGGTTTTAAATACTATGTGATATTCATTGATGATTTTTCAAAATATACTTGGTTTTATCCATTACATTGTAAGTCAGATGTTCGCTCGGTGTTTGTCACTTTCAAACTGCAAGTAGAAAATATGTTGAATTATAAAATCAAAACTTTTAGATCTGATGGAGGTGGCGAATTTGTCAATAACCGGTTTAAACTCTTATTTCAACAATGTGGCATTATTCATCAGGTTTCATGCCCACATACCCCAGAACAGAATGGGTGTGCTGAGAGGAAACATCGACATTTGGTAGAAACTGGTTTGTCTCTTTTGTTTAATGCATCAATGCCCCTTACCTATTGGCCAGATGCCTTCTCCACTGCCATCTATTTGATTAACAGGATGCCCATACGGTCAATGCATTTCACTTCTCCTTGGCAAAAGCTCTTCAATGACACTCCCAATTATCTGTCACTGCGTGTGTTTGGGTGTGCTTGTTATCCCTGGCTTCGGCCTTACACTTCACACAAATTAGAACCCCGCACCACTCAATGTGTGTTTTTGGGATACAGTTTGAATTACAAAGGACACAAGTGCTTGGATCTTACTACAGGCAAAGTATATATGTCTAGACATGTAGTGTTTGATGAGGCTTCCTTTCCATTTCACAATTCATCTCCTTCTCTCTCTCCCTCCCCTGCCCCTCCCTTTACTCTGCTCCTATCTCGATGGATCACACCTCTTGCCTCAATTCTAGGTCCTCACACTGTCCAACCCACTGTCCCTATTGACCCCTCTTCCTCTGTTTCTATTACTCCAGTTCCCCCCTCTCACTCTCAGTCCCCTACACAAGTTGGGTCTCCATCTTCGGAACGGTCTCTCCCCACTTCCCCTACTTTGCCTTCTGTCTCAACACCTGCTGTTCCCAATGTTGTTCCTTTGCCCACATCTGCTCTTGCTCATCCTTCATCCTCCTCTAGCTTACATCATATGGTAACCCGTTCTAAATCAGGTATCAGCAAGAAGAAGGTGTTCTCAACTACCAAACATTCTGTTTCTCTTCCTTCTCACGCCTATTTTGATAGCCTTGAGCCCTCTTGCTACACTGAAGCTTCCAAACATGAACATTGGCGCACTGCTATGTCTAAAGAATTTAGTGCGTTACAAAGACAAGGGACATGGTCACTGGTTCCCTTTCACCCCTCTCAACATGTGGTTGGCTGTAAATGGGTATACAAGATCAAACATAATCCTGATGGTTCTATAGCACGATACAAAGCCAGACTTGTAGCAAAAGGCTTTCATCAAGCCTATGGTATAGACTATACAGATACATTTAGTCCAGTGGTAAAACACTCCACCATTAGAGTGGTTCTTGCATTAGCAGTGCATTTTCAGTGGCATCTTCATCAATTAGATGTCACCAATGCGTTTCTTCATGGTATATTGGAGGAGGATATCTATATGACTCAGCCACAAGGCTTTGTAGACCCCTGTTTTCCATCTCATGTATGCAAATTGCACAAATCCCTTTATGGTTTGAAGCAGGCTCCTAGAGCGTGGTTTAATAGGTTCTCTGGCTATATAGTTGGTATTGGCTTTCACCGAACTCACACTGATTCGTCTCTGTTTGTTCGGTTTTCTCAAGGCTCTATTACTATTCTTCTCTTATATGTGGATGACCTGGTGATCACTGGAAATGATTCTTCCTACATTGCCTTCCTTATTTCTCAACTCAGTGTGGTGTTTGAAATGAAAAATCTGGGCAAACTTCATCATTTCTTAGGAGTTGAAGTAAATCCCATTTCTAATGGGTTGTTTCTCTCTCAAATTAAATATGCCAAGGACATCTTAGCTCGCACTAACATGATTGATGCCAAGCCTTGTGGTTCCCCTTGCAGTCACAAGCAACCTACCACAACCCCTGCACAACCCCTGCACCTGCACTGCTCACTGATCCTTCAGCCTATCGCAGCATCACAGGCGCTCTCCAATACCTGACTCTAACCAGGCCAGACTTGGTCTTTGCTGTTAATCAGCTTTGTCAGCATCTACATCAGCCTACTCAAGCTGACTTCACTGCACTAAAGCGTGTTCTACGCTACCTTAAAGGATCACTCTCCCATGGTGTCTCCTTTCATAAGGGTTCTCTTCGCCTTGTTGGCTTTTCTGATGCTGACTGGGCAGGTGATCTCTTGGATAGAAGATCTACCTCTGGCTTCTGCATATTTTTGGGTGGTTCCCCAATCTCTTGGAGCTCCAAGAAACAACCAACTGTTGCAAGATCTTCAACTGAGGCAGAGTATAGGTCTTTAGCACACACCACTGCTGAAATGTGCTGGCTTCGCATGCTATTGAAGGATCTCCATGTCTATCTCCCTCATTGCCCTGCCTTATGGTGTGATAACATTTCCGCCATCTCCTTAGCCTCGAATCCTGTTTTTCATGCACGAACAAAACATGTTGAAATTGATTACCATTTTGTGCGTGAAAAGGTGCTCTCCAAAGATCTTCAAGTTCACTATGTCAGTTCTACCGATCAAGTTGTTGATCTGTTTACCAAAGGGTTGCATCCTCGCCGATTTCAATACTTACGCTCCAAGCTCAAAGTGACTCCATGTCCCATTGGCTTGAGGGGGGCTGTTAACAAAACAGTTCCTCCCTCCATTGTAACAGAAAAACAATGATTAGGCAAGTTGGGTTGTTGTAGACAGTTGTAACAAACTCTGTTACTCTTAAGCCTTGTTAATCAGAGATTAGTTATTAATGTAAAACTAATCTCCCAGCTGATTGTATATATATGTACAGTCCTTAACTTCTGTAAGATGATCTGAATAAGAGAACAGTTCCTCCTCTCCACTTCTTCTTCTTTCTTCTGTACCTCTTCTTCTTCTTCTCCTTCTTCTTCTTCTTCTTCTTCAATGTTTGAAGGCTAGGTTCTTATCTGTTTCAAGGTGCAAGGGGATTTTTTCAGTAAAAACCCAAAGAAAAAAAAAAGAGGGTTTTATGGAAAAATTTCCGGTATACGGCTGTTGTACGAAAAGGTTCCCCCCCGTAGTTGGGGCCTTATAAAACGGTTCCGTCATCCCATTTTCGTTTTAATTTTTTTAACTTTTAGCGTCGTTGCTCGTCTAAGTCTTAGACGACGCTAGCGTCGCTCCTCGACTTATCCCCTTCATCTTGGTTTGGAAAAAGTTATCTCCGAAAAAAATTCAAATGTCATCTTGAAAACCCATCATTCGATATGATACTGCATCTTTCTGCTTTCTCCTATTCCCATATAACCCTCTCCAAACCAACTCATTTCAAGCAACTTGTTTCGGCCATTGTCACCTTTTTCATTTATATTGTATGATATTATTTGTTTACCGACTGAGCTAGCCTAGTACCCCCGGTGCAGCCATAGTTCCTTGAATTGTAATCTCCGTCTTCCTCTCGACACCAACAACCCATACACGAAACAAAAAAGTCAAAGGAGTTCCTATTTATAGGCATTATATGAGATAATGCCTTTAGGGCGAGGGCCTACTCTCCCTCTACTTTACCTCCCGGATACAGTAAAAGAATGCTTCAAAAAGGGCTTCATGCCCTTTGAAGCATTCCTTTACTGCTTGTATCCGGTATGGAGCCAGCGTAGGTCGATTAGCGTGCTTTTCCTCCCAGGAACAACTGAACTGCCGGACACCGGAGACAATTGCAAAAAATTGTTTCCATTGTTGCGATGAGGAACAATTTGCAGGTAGGAAATCGTCGTGCTTGCATTTTTCATTGAATAGATTGAATATAAAATCAAAATTTGGATATAGCACGACCTATGTTGCCTCAAGGGAACTTCGATAAAAGATGGGATATACGGATAGCTAGATAGTTATATCTGCATGTACTTAATAAATATGTTCCTATCGTCGGTAGCTCCTCTCGTCTTAAGACACCTGAAACATCAATCGCTGAAACTGAAATCAGAATCAGAACTGGTGCTGGAACTGTAGTACGAGTGTAGGCCCTTCCCTTGAAGATCTTCTTAGACGGAGCAGGTGCATTGGCTGAAGTAGGTCTCCCTCCACGCGATGTAGACGTCTGGTAGTTTTACTAGTTAACGAATGGCAGTGAACACCGCGGCTTCCACGCTCTCTATGGTGGGGTTTGCCTTCATTGGCCTCTACTACATCCTCTTCAAAGAACTCCGCAAGTTCTTTTTCAAGCCCGTCTTCTTCCTTGCCCTCTCTGTAATCCCCCCTCAAATCCCCATATCTGAACTCAAGTTTTTAATTCATCCTCATTCGCTTTGACCAATTTCTTCTTTTTTCTAGTCTCTATGTAGAATTGAAGAAAAATGGGATCTTAGGTGTGTTTGTGTGGAGGGTTTTTCGCGGAATTGGAAATGGTTTCATGTAGAATGGTTTTCGTTTGTTTCAATCTATATTTTCAGTGGTTTTTGTTTTTTGGGGTATATATAAAGTGACGATAGCGTCACTTAATTTCATATCAAGCGACGCTATCGTTGCTATAGAAAATTACTAAAAGAAATGGCAGGAGGAATAGTTCCATGTTGCATGAGTTACGGGGCATTGTTTCGTGCAATGGCCATGTAATGGGAATTTTTCAGTAAGATTCTCAAAAAAAAATGGTGGCTATTCATCTCTGGGTGGGTTCATAAGCTGGGTCAGACTGGAGGTCCAAGCATGGCCCATCTTAATTACATGTACAGACCAAGCCCACACAGGTCTGAAACTCAAGTGCAGACCAGTCTATTTGTCCGAGCCTGTCTCATTTTATAATTGGCTCAGTTTCAGATCCATATCAAGCCCATAAGCCTGAAACTGAGAACCCCCGAGCCGTGCTATGTGCAGAATACATATACTTTTTCTGTTTTATGTAGCGGGCTGGGCCTTAAAAATACAAATTGACCAAAGTCCGGAACATTTCATAATTTGGCATTAGTAAAATATTTGAACTGTTTAGTGATATCCTCTTTTCTGATTGAGAAGGAATCAGAGTGACTTCATTTATAAAAAAAAAAAAAAAACTGTCTTCAAGTTGCATCCCTTTCCTCCCTAAGATCATCAAATTTGTCCTATGTTGGTGATAAATGGCTATATGAATTACTGTATTGAGTATTCAATGCAAGTGGGAAGCAAATTCAATTCTCAAACCAACTGAGAGATGGTTATTTGAAAAAAAAAAAAAAGAATGAGCCTTGACGGCATTAGAGATGGTTATTTGAAAAAAAGAACGAGAGAGAGAAAAATGTAGTTGACTATTTAATTGTGAAAATTACAGATACTTGTATCTAAATCTCCCCAATAATTGGAAATCTGGAAAACTAAAGAGCTGATATGTGACACACGGTGTTCACAATACACCCCCAGTTGGCCAGCTTCCATTTCAAAATTTTTTTTTCCCCTAAGAATAACATTAACAAGAAACCAAGAAGATGATAGATTTTCAATATAAAAGTAGAATGCATTTGATATAGATGATGGGTTTTTCTATAAAAAAAAATTTTTCAATCATTTGGTGTAAGCACGTACTTGCAAATTGTCACAAATCCATCTAAATGTAATTACGGTGACAGGTTAGGAAAAATAATATAGAAGGAAAAAAAATAATGCAAGTGAATAAAAGAGCCTACAATTAATATTTCATACTTATTTTTAATTTGTTTCTGAATTTATACTCGGGCATATGTCTCAAACTCTACAAGGTCATCAGCTAGCATACCCCGGCCAAACCTTGATTACTTTCTGTAGGCTTGGTATAGGCTCGCCTGGTCCTGCCTATCACAGCCATCGGTCAAGATATCATCCTCAAGTCTATTGATTTCCTTTTAAGGTATATTTTTAGCATGAGAAGATTTTGTGATAGAAAGGAAAACTGCATTCACGCAAAGCCCATTTTTTCTAATTTATTATGACACTATTTTGTCTTAAGAAGAAAATTATAAATTGATTTTCTTCAACAAAGAGGATTTTAATTTCTTAAAGAGACGTAGATTTTAATTTCTTAAAGAAAGATAGAAATTCAGGATTCATCTCAGTTGTGAAAATGAAAATCAGGAACTGTGGAACCCAAACCCATTAGAAAGTCTGGTGACTTTCCATGTCAGAAGGGCCTTCTTGGCTTGCTGCGTCAAAATAAGCTGAAGCCCACCTTTTACTTCAAATGGGGAAAGGAGGGGCTCTTTTTGTTTAATATTTCACTGAAATTGCATAGCCAGAACGGCTTTAGCATTTCAATCGAAATTTTCTCTGGGTATTTAGCTGTAGATGGCCACGAATCCCTCTAGTTTTTTCTCGGTGGAGCCACACAACAATGTTTAAACTTGAAATTCACCTGATTTCTACAAACAAAGCACAATTTTACTATTGGAAATGACCTTGTGGACACTTATGATAGGAAACTAATTAAGGGGGTGTCTAGATGAGGAAAAAGAGGTGGGTAAGATGAAAGTATTATCTATTTTACCCAACTCGTGCCAAATTCCATATTCCACTGTTTCCCATTAATTTACCAGTAACAGGCAGACATCAAATAAAAGTTGTGGGCTTCCGATCATTGCATAGACTAAATAGAGAAACTGGCAATCATTCGAAATCATCTGCTTTCAAATTAATCTCTCCATGATGCTCATTGATCATGGGGATTCCCTATAATCATGACCCTTAAACTACAATTACACATTGAACTGGCTATAACCATGAATGGAAATTAGGCCCATTACATGTTCTTTTTTACTTTATACTTCCTGTACATTGATTGATGTATGTTGGTTGTTGGCATTGGGGTGCACCAATCAAAAACTCATACTGCACACTCTTGCCTGGGGCTTTTGTGGAGAATGGACCACATCACTTGGACATCCTCATATCCACATGCCATCACTTCCCCATGCAAATCAATGATAGGACGACTCTGCCCTGCACCACAAGAAGAAGAAGAAGAAGAAACTTAGCAACCATGACAAGAATGCCAAGTAACCCAAGTAACCTGAAAATTCATTGATGGTGATGATGGACCTTGTTGGGGCTTCTTCTCTTTGGGGTGGTTGAAGAAGGTGCAAGCCTTTCTAAGAGGAGATGTGATTGTGCGAACCCAAGAAGCCATTTGATTTGACTGGGTCAAGGAAAGGTGAGATGGAACTCTCCAATCTGGAGAACTTTATATAGAAGAAAGGGAGGAGAAACTTCTTTCTTCCTACTCGACCAGATGCTCAGCACAGTTTCCTCGAGCCTTCAGAGACCTCACATGCGGTCTCCATGAAATAATTGGCTATTTTTGACCTGATAGATCCCACCTTTGCTAGATCATGTCTAAGGACTTCCTCACCGCCCAATGGTTGTAGGACTCGACCTCTCTTTCCTTCCGGATTTCTTTATTTGGATGCAGTTGACAAAGATATTGTGTTTTGGGTGGATGAAATTTTGAGATATGAGCTATCTCTAGTGGGACCCAACAAATCAATGTTATGGTACACCAAATTATGGGTCCCATGTTTAGATACTCAGGTGCCATTTGGCAAGTAATATATTTAGTGTTTATTTTATACAGAACTTATTCAAATAGATGTTTGAATAAAGGTTTTATCAATGTCTGATATAATCAATTTTAGAGGTTTGTTTCTTTTTACAGAATTTCTAATGGGAATTTTTCGTGTTGGCAATTTTTGGCAGTGATAATCCGGTTTTACCTATGGCGTTTAGAAATGCTACATGTTTTTTCTAGAATTCTCAATTCCAACCAATCTAACAAGTCACAAATATCATTTTGAATTCTCCGAATTGCAACATCCATAGCATTTACAAGTGCTTCTCTGGCCATTAGGATTTTGAGATTCCATGTTTGGAACAACATTTGGAGAATTTGTAAATAATATCGAGGAGAATTCTTTGAATTCTGCTCAAGATATATGTGTCCTTTTCAAGTAGATGTGAATACCTAAAGTAATCAGAAACTTTTTGCTTCTATTTGTTAAACAAGTTTGCTTATGTGACTCATAATAAGGTAAGCCTGTTTGTACTACTTTCACATTATAACAAGTTTGCCAGCAATGCTTTTATTATACTTGTGTGGGGAGATTTCCCGAACCACAGGATTAAGTTAATCACAGCCACCAGATCAAGTTAAGCATTCTCACGTGCCACCCTCACGTCATCCACGTGACACCAGGCTCGTCCCGGCTATCAGGACAGGAGGTCCGGCCGAAGTCGGACAGCTCCGGGCCTTAGCGCCGAACTGGCCCACCTCGGGCGTCATCTCGGCAAGGATCACCACCACGGGTGCCACCTCGGCAGAAAGCTCCATTTCGGCTGAAGAAGCCGAGACAGAAGCCGAAGCGGGAGAGAATTCACGTGTACCCTTCATCCCCCACGTCATCAGGCACGTGGAGGGATAGGGACACGCGCTGGTGGGACAGACGCGACATCCAGCCGCCCACAATCTTCGCCAGATCCCTGGCAGAGTCCCATCCAGCGGCTGAAGCCACATCAGGGCAGGGCCCGAGGGCGGATCCGCTGGTACTCCTACCGCCAAAGGCGCCCAACAGGATCTGGCCCAACAAGATGTGCATTAAATGCGATGTGGGCTGACCCGATGGGCATTTAATGCATAGTGGGCTGGATTGGACCACAATTAATGCAATGTGGGCTGATCATGACTTCTAAGTCAAATCGTGGGACCCACACCACAATATCTTCCGAAGATACGATCTACCCTCTATAAATAGAGACCCATGCCACCATCTAAGGTACGCCATTTTTCCATACCAGAGTCGTTACTCTGTCTCTCTTCCTCCTCTCCTTCCATTGTTCCAGTTCATATACTGACTTTGGCATCGGAGAGCCTTGCGCCACTCAGGCCAGGGTCCTCTGACTGTTTGTTCTTCCCTTCCAGGCTTCCGGGCGGCATCCAGATATTCCAGACACCATCATCTTCTCGGATAAGTCCTATAAGGCACCCTCTTATTGTGGGTCATTATTTTCTGCACCTACAATTGGCGCCGTCTGTGGGAAAGAAATATCCCAGCCATCCAAACCTCTCAAAACCTTCCCAATCTTCCTAACCTCATCCTTTCAGAAGCCATGCCTCCGAAAGCTAAGAAGGGCGTAGAATCTTCAGGAGCAGCGCTCGCGCTGCCACCACCGCCAACGGAAGTCCCTCCTCAGGGGCAGTCCCGCGCGGTGCAAGACACGACTCCAGCGGAAGTCCCTCCTCAGGGGCAGTCCCGCGCGGTGCAAGGGACGGCTGCAGGCGAGGGCCGCCTGGGCTCCCAACTCTTTGTCGAGATCCCTTTCCAAGAGGGAGTCGAGACCTCACTCTCAGCGGACGAGGTCCCGCCACCCGGACGCGATGATCATCAGCATCAGCGTCCTCGGAAGGACAAGGCCGTGGCCGTGGGAGAAACGCGCCACGCTCAACCCCCCAAAGAGGCTCCCGAGGCAGCCCTCCTCCAGAAGCAACTCCGGAAGCAAGAGCGGATGATTCGCAAGCTCCAGCGGCAGCTGAAGGCAGTGCAAACTGCCTCCTTGAGGGAGGTCTCTGAGCCCCAAGGGAAAAAGAAGGGCGCTCCCAGCAAGGCGACCCAGCCTCCTCGTGAGGACCTCAGACATCATCTGGACCAGAAACGGGGCCAGATTCGTGACAAAGGCTCGAGCAACAGCCGGAGTCACCATAGTCGCGATGGCCGAACTCATAGCCATCACAGTCCGAGCCACCCCAAGCGAAAGTCCAGAGCTCAGACTCCAGAGGAGGACGACGAGCAGGAGTGGTTCGACAAACGTGTCAGGCGAGCTCTCCAGCACAACCTGGACATGCGGGACCAGAAGCAGCTCTGCGGCCACACTGATCTTGGGGGCTCTCCCTTCACGAAGGAAATCGAGCGCACCCCCTTGCCCAGGAAGTTCTCCGTCCCGCGGTTCGTCCCCTACGACGGACTGTCCGATCCATCCGCACACCTCCGACACTTCTCCCAGAAGATGTCTATCTGGGGAAATGAGGGCCACCTAAACTGCAAGATCTTCTCCTCCAGTTTGGGCGACCTCCCCCTGAAGTGGTTTTGCTCTCTCCAGAGCAGTCGATTCCCAGTTGGAAGGAGCTCCAGCTCTCCTTCCTGAAGAAGTTCCAAGCATACACCGTCGTCCCCAAGAAGGAAGGGGACCTTATCGCCCTGAAAATGAAGGAGGGTGAAACTATCGCCAAGTTCACCCACCGGTTCTGGGCGATTTACAGCCAGATCGAGGGCGCAAGGGAGGGGATATCCGTCTACGCCTTCCAGCACGCCCTGATCCCCGGCAGCGACCTGCGGAAGGACTTGGCCGGGGACACCCCGGAGTCCATGTCAGAGTTAATGTCCCGGGTGAAGCGCTTCATCGCCCGGGAAGAAGATGAGATCCGAGCTAAGGATCGGGACGGGCATCCAGAGCCCGAGCAGAAGAATAGCCAGCCTCGGCAAAGAGGCGGGAGGCCCTCCCAGAAGCAGGAGTCCAAGCGGGACTGGGCCTCCAGTTCGACGAAGCCTTCGTCGTCCAGGTCTGGGGGCAATTGGAAGCCCAGACCTCCCTCCAGCGCCAGCCAGAGCGTCAATGTCGTCTTCAAGGAGCCGATCTACCGCATCCTGGCCAAAATCAAGTCCGAGCCGTTCTTCAAGTACCCTCCGCCCATGAAGAGTGAACCTACCGAAGGCTCCCGGAGCAAGCTCTACTGCGCCTTTCCATAAGGGCAACGGGCACAGGACTGGAGAATGCAGGAATTTACAGGGGTATCTAGAGAAGCTGGCCGAACAGGGCCACCTCCAAGAGTTCGTCAAGGCCGGTGATGCCGGCGGCAGCGAGGGCCGGGCTCCCCAGAACGCAGCCCAGGCTCCAGACAGCGAGGACTCAGAGAAGATCATCAACGTGATCCATCTGGCGTCCTCAGCTCCCGCTTCCTCGTCCCGGGGAAGCTCTCAGACCCGTGCCGAAGCCAGGCGGGCTTCGCACGAGAAAGAAGTGATGAAAGCCGACCTCGCCCCGGCATCCAGAAAGCCCGCCGCGACAAACCAGCCATCTCGTTCTCGGACCGAGATCTAGAGGGAGTCCAGGTTCCTCACAACGACCCCCTGCTCCTCACCATGAAGTTGAGAGACTTCACCGTAAAGAGGATCCTCGTCGACTCCGGCAGCTCCTCCGAGGTCCTCTATTACGACTGCTTCAAACGGAATGAAACTCTCCGAAGCAGACCTCACGGAGGTTCGTGCACCTCTGCTAGGGTTGTCCGCGACACCAGTCTACCCAAAGGGTAGAATCACCTTGGACACCCAAGTTGGCGGAGCCTCCGTGACAGCCGACTTCTGGTTGTGGATGCCCCATCCCCCTACAATGTCATTCTGGGCAGGACGTGGCTCCACAAGCTAGAGGCAGTTCCTTCTTCCTACCACCAAAAGCTGAAATTCGTCCATGAGAACGAAGAAGGCAAGATGGAGGTAGTCACAGTGAAGGGAGACCAGCAGCAGGCCAGGCAGTGCGTGTTAGCCGCAGTTCCAGCAGTAAAGGAGCCAGTGCGCGTTAACCTGGCCGAATTCGAAAAGGGCCTCGATGAGATCGGCAGGGACCCTGAGAAGAAGAGCATCGAGGACCTAGCCGAGGTCAGGCTAGACCCGGCAGACCCAGACCGTTTCTTCCTGATCGGCACCCAGCTGTCGGACGAAGAAAGGGCCGAACTCTCTCGGGTTCTTGATGCAGAATGTGGACGTCTTCGCTTGGAACCCAAGTGAGATGCCCGGGGTCGACCCTGAGGTCATGTGCCACAAGCTCAACGTCGACCCCGACCACAAGCCAGTAGTGCAGAAGGCCCGCAGAACCGGGCTGCAGCAGACAGACGCGGGTCGTGGAAGAGGTCGACAACCTGCTAAAGCAGGGGCCATCCGGGAAGTCCAGTACCCGGTATGGCTGGCCAACACGGTGGTCGTCAAGAAGAAAACTGGAAAGTGGAGGGTGTGCGTAGACTTCACCGACCTGAACAGGGCTTGCCCTAAGGACAGTTTCCCCCTCCCGAAGATCGACCAACTGATTGACGCCACCGCTGGTCCATGACCGAATGAGCTTCCTCGACGCCTACCGGGGCTACCATCAGATCCCTCTCTATGGGCCCGACGAGGAGAAAACATCGTTCATCACCCCCCGCGGCACTTACTGCTATAGAGTAATGCCCTTCGGGCTGAAGAACGCGGGGGCGACCTATCAGCGCCTCGTCACGAAGATGTTCCAGGCCCAGCTCGGCCGAACGGTGGAGGTGTATATCGACGACATGGTCGTCAAATCTGTGCGCTCCGGCGACCACCTGGCGGATCTCGGCCAAGTCTTTGACATCCTCCGCGCCTACAAGCTCAAGCTCAACGCTTCCAAGTGCGCCTTCGGCGTAGCCTCTGGCAAGTTCTCGGCAGCTTGGTGACGCGGAGAGGGATAGAGGCCAATCCAGACCAGATCAACCGCCATCCAGGACATCCAGAGTCCCTCCACCACAAAGGAAGTTCAAAAGCTTACGGGAATGGCCGCCGCACTCAATCGCTTCATCAGCCGCTCATCAGATAAGTGCAGGCCTTTTTTCCAGCTTTTGAGGAAAATTTGAAGTTCCAATGGACCCCCGAGTGCGACCAGGCATTGGCCGCACTCAAAACTTATTTGATGTCACCCCCATTACTCTCTACCCCCGACTCGGGGAGAGATCCTGTATTTATACCTAGCAGTCTCGGATCACGCAGTGAGCTCCGTCCTCATCAGGGAGGACGAGGGAGTTCAAAAGCCGATCTATTACACGAGCAAGACCCTGCTCGATGCCGAGACCAGGTACCTTCTGTTGGAGAAGCTTGCGTTGGCTCTTGTCACCGCCTCCCGCAAGCTCTCCCATTATTTTCAATCCCACACTATTGTGGTGATCACGGAGCACCCACTCCGTTCCTTGTTCAAGAAAGCTGACTTTTCAGGGCGCATATCAAAGTGGGGCAGTTGAATTGGGGCAGTATGACATACAGTACCGTCCCCGAACTGCAATCAAAGCCCAGATTCTGGCAGACTTCATAGTCGAATTCGCCTGCCCCAACCAGGCTCAGATCCAGCTCGGCACGGCACTGGGGGGCACAGGGCAAGAGCCGGGGCAAGAGCCAGCGGAAACAGAAGTCCAGCAGTCTCCCACCTCGGCATGGAGGATCTTTGTCGACGGGTCGTCCACCTCCAAGAGAGCTGGCGCCGGCATAGTTCTCCAATCGCCAGAGGGACTGGTCATAGAGCAGGCTTTCACCCTCGACTTCAAAGCGACGAACAATGAGGCAGAGTACGAAGCACTGATCGCAGGGTTGAACAGCGCCCGAGTCCTCGGAGCCCAGCACCTGGAAATCTTCAGCGATTCTCAACTGGTAACTAGCCAGCTCGCTGGAGACTACCAGGCCAGGGACGACAGGATGGCGGCCTACTTAGCCCTGGCAAAAAAGCTACTCTCCCATTCCAGAAAGCCGAGGTCAGGCAAATCTCCCGAGATACCAACACGCACGCAGATGCGCTTGCAAACCTGGCCTCCGCTGTTGAAGCAGGAAAGAAGAGGACCATCGAGGTCGGGTCAGTATCAAGGTCAAGTCTAGAACTCCAATCATCTCGGCTTGTCCTCTGTGCTGACCTCGGCCCCAGCTGGATGGATCCAATCGTTGCCTACCTAAAGGATGACCAGCTCCCCGAGGATAAGACTGAAGCCCACAAAATCAGGCTCAAGGCAGCCCGCTTTTGGCTCTCTCCAGAAGGCAAACTCTACAGGAAGTCCTTCACAGGCCCATACCTCCAATGCGTCCACCCGTCCAAGGTGGACGACTTCCTGTACGAGATCCATGAAGGAATCTGCGGCAGCCATATAGGAGGCCGCTCGTTGGCCTACAGGGCAATCAGCCAGGGTTACTGGTGGCCCTACATGCAGAAGGACGCCCAGGTCTACGCCAGAAAATGCGAGAAATGCCAGAAGTTCTCCCACTCCCTCCATCAGCCAGCGCAAGATCTGAGCCCCCTCTCCAGTCCATGGCCCTTCGCTCAATGGGGCCTGGACATTGTGGGGCCCCTTCACCGAGCTCCAGGGAACAAAAGATGGCTGATAGTAGCTACGGACTACTTCACCAAATGGATAGAGGCTGAACCGTTGTCTTCCATCACGGACAGGGACTCCAGGAACTTCGTCTGGAAAAACATCCTCACGAGGTTCGGCATCCCCCGGACCCTGATTTCAGATAACGGAACTCAGTTCGACTCCAAATTCTTCAGAGATTTCTGCCAAGAGCATGGCATCAGAAACCATTACTCCACCCCGGCATATCCACAGAGTAATGGCCAGGCAGAAGTCTCCAACAAAGTGATCCTGGACGGCCTGAAGAAGCGACTGGACAAGGCAAAGGGCAGATGGACAGAAGAGCTTCCGAGCGTGCTGTGGGCCTATCGAACAACTCCAAGGAGGTCCACTTCGGCGACACCATTCTCTCTGGCCTACGGTATGGAGGCGGTCATTCCCCTGGAAATCGGCCTTCCTACCCTGAGGACAGAGCTGGTTGACCAAGGCCGAAATGAGACGAACCTGGCAATGGAGCTGGAGCTAGCGGACGAACGACGAGAAGCTGCAGCCCTGAGACTAACCGACTATCAGCAACGGTTAGCCAGGGCATACAATCAGAATGTCAAGGAAAGAAGGTTCACTACGGGAGAGCTCGTTTTAAAGAAGACCCTGCCAGCTGACAGAGAACCAAATGAGGGGAAGCTTGCCCCGAACTGGCACGGCCCGTTCAGAGTAGTTTCACCGGCAGGAAAGTCAGCCTACAAGCTCGAAGGCTTGGATGGCAAGCCATTGCCGAGACCGTGGAATGCATCCCATTTGAAGAAATTCTATTTCTAAGGATGTAATGAATCTCAATCAATGAAAACAGCTTTCACCTTGTCATCGACTTGTCATCTCTCTGACTGATTTCGATGAATTAGGCCCCCCGCCTTGGAAGAGACCTCGAGTCCAGACTCGGTCGATTCCTAAAGCTCCTAGCCTTGGGCTATGGAGAGGCTTCGAGTCCTTACTCAGCCGAGATTAGGCCCCCCGCCTTGGAAGAGACCTCGAGTCCAGACTCGGTCGATTCCTAAAGCTCCTAGCCTTGGGCTATGGAGAGGCTTCGAGTCCTTACTCAGCCGAGATTAGGCCCCCCGCCTTGGAAGAGACCTCGAGTCCAGACTCGGTCGATTCCTAAAGCTCCTAGCCTTGGGCTATGGAGAGGCTTCGAGTCCTTACTCAGCCGAGATTAGGCCCCCCGCCTTGGAAGAGACCTCGAGTCCAGACTCGGTCGATTCCTAAAGCTCCTAGCCTTGGGCTATGGAGAGGCTTCGAGTCCTTACTCAGCCGAGATTAGGCCCCCCGCCTTGGAAGAGACCTCGAGTCCAGACTCGGTCGATTCCTAAAGCTCCTAGCCTTGGGCTATGGAGAGGCTTCGAGTCCTTACTCAGCCGAGATTAGGCCCCCCGCCTTGGAAGAGACCTCGAGTCCAGACTCGGTCGATTCCTAAAGCTCCTAGCCTTGGCTATGGAGAGGCTTCGAGTCCTTACTCAGCCGAGATCGGGCCCTCCGCCCTGGAAGAGACCTCGAGTCCAGACTCGGTCACTTCCTAAAACTCCTAGCCTTGGGCTATAGAGAAGGCCTCGAGTTCAGACACTCGGCCGGATTCCTAATATCTGGGTTTCTACACCCCTCAAAGATCATTGCCGAGCTCACGCTTTAACAGCCATGACCAAGGGAATGATGCCAGCATTCAAACACAAATCCAAGCATTCCGAAATAGCGCAAAGTAATGAGAAAAGGAACTCCAAAGCACTGTACGCAGCTTGGTTAACCAGAAAATGCATTTTCATTTATTGCAAACTGCTTCGTTACAACAACTACAGAACAGAAAGAAGAGTACAGCAAGGAGGATCGCAGTCCTCTGAAAACGGAAAATGAAGCAGAAAATAAAATGATAGAAAGACTCTGATCTTCACTGACTCTTCAGGCGTCACTGACTCTTCAGGCAGAAGGCTCCTGGAGGTTCTGAGCGATCCTGAACTTCACCGGGCTATGCAGCAATGCACTCTGGTTGGTCAGACCAAAGCATCGCACAGCCCCTCCGGCCCCGCTGGGCTCTGCAACACCCTCGGTGGCAGTGGGAGCGACAGAGCTAGAAGAAGCCTCCCGGACCAGCGAGGCCCAATCCCGCCTGCCGTACGACGGGCGCACAGGGCGGTGTCGGACGAGAAGGCGCCACCGTCCCCCTGCAGCGCATCCTCACTCTGCCTGGCCAGGGACGAATGGCCGTGGACCCGCGTTCAGAAAGCGCGTAGTCCACGGGGATTTCCTTCAGAAAGCGCGCAGACCACGACAGCCATCCCCCCTCGGGGATAGCCGTCCAACGGCGCAGGGTTCCCCCCCCGGATCAAGAAGTTTCGGGCACCTCCCAGGCATGATTTCTACTGCCATGTTCATTCCTTCTCCCATGGCGAGCTTGCCTCCCCTATTTATAGGAAGGAGGAGGACTCGGTTCCCGAAGGAAGTTATGAGGGCGAAGTCTCCCACGCGTACTGGGGATGCACGGCTGTTGACCAGCGATCCCTATGGCGCCACGTGGAGACATCCGTCCGATTCCCTCGTCAGCTGCGCCACCTCGTTTGTTGCTATTTATGGTCTCGAGAATACGGAGTGTCAGCACTGACAGTTTGACTCTTTCTACCTCAAGGGCCACGCCACACAGTAAAGGCATTCAATACCATTCGATCCACATCCAGAGGTAAGAAAGAAAGCAGATGCAAAGAGAAAAATATGCAAGTAAAGAAGTCTTTTTCATTAACAATGGAAAGGATTACAAGGCTGAAAGCAAAAGTAAAAGTATTACAAAAAGAGCCACAAGGCAGAGCTACTCCGGTCTCGGCGACTCGACCAGGTCAATCACCGTCTCCAAGGGGCCAGAAGCTTCGGCCAAGACAGGGACCTCGCTTGGAGTGTCGCTGGCAGACGGGGCTTCAGCTGGCACCTCAGCCGAACCAGGAGCGGAAGTCTCACCCTGAGGCACGGCTAAAGCCTCGCTGGCGACTGGGGCATCGCTTGAGACTGGGGCAGCTGGAGCGTCGACGACCGCAGGGGCTTCGACCGGGGCACCGTCAGCTGTAGGTACGGAGCTAGGCTCGGGATCCAGGTCCGAATACTTCGGCAGGTCCTGGTAGACGGGGTGGTCTTCAGGAACCCCCGCACGTCTCAGTGCGGCCAGGCATCCCTCTTCAAACAGGATGGCGGTGATCTCCTCCACCTGCTTCTCGTACAGCTCGGTGGCTCGATCTACCCCATCCTGGAAGGCGGACTGGGCTTCCTTCTCAAGCTCGGCGTTCGCAGCCTTCAACCTCGCCGTTTCAGCACGCAGCCTCGTCCCCTCAGCAGTCGACTCAGCCTTCAACCTGGCCAGCTCGGACTCCAGTTCGGCGGCCTTCTTGTTCCTCGCCCAGAGCTCGCCTTTCATGTGGTCGGCCCGAGACGAGAGTTCGGCGACCTCAGCCAGAGCCGACGCCAGCCGAGCAGATTCTACAGCACTGGCTGCCTTGAGCTCCTCGAATCCCTTCTGCTGCTCGTCCAGCTCCTTTTTCAACTTCTCCCGCTCGGATTCCAGGCGGGCCATTCTTGCAGCGCTCCTATCCCTCCTTCCCACCACGGTTAGGAGCCTCTGCACGTTCTGCAAAAAGAAACAGAGTCAGGATTCGACCAAGCTACTTGAAGAATGGAGAGAGGAGTTGCAAGCACTTACTCGAATGTTGTCCTGGATCGCCGAAACCATCAGGCTCTCATCCTCGTACCTATCGTGCGTCTCCATATCTCTTGGTAGAGCACAGGCCTTGGCGAGAGCCCCAATCACCTCGGCATTTCCCAGCAACCGGTCTTCGACGCTCAAGGGTTCACCGGTAGAGGTTTCCATCCTCGGCTTCCACGGTGCTGGGGCAGTCCGGGGCCCGGAAGCCGATCCGGACCCTTGTCCCGCCAAGATCAGAGGCTCGCGCGCTGGCCCGACAGCCGACTTGCTGACAAGCGCACCCTTTTCGGCCGGCGCACTCTTTTCCTTCGGCGCGCTCTTCTCGCCTCCCTTCTCGGCAGGGGCTTTGGCCCCAGGAGCTTTGCCCGACTGCAGGTCGGCTCTTGAGCTCTTCTCCACCGCTTTGGACTTCTTCCTGAGCGGGGACCCCTCCTTCGAGCGGTCCGGCGATCGTTGCCGGACTCTCCCAGGAGCAGGAGCAGAGGGAGCGCCCACGCCCACCGGACCCGATGCAGCATGAGTACTGGTAGGCGACGGAGTCCCAGAAGACGCTGACCTCTGCCTAAACTTGGCAGCCAGGTCCCTGACAGCGGCCTCCCTCGAGCTTCCTCCCATGTCCTCCTCTTGGTCCGAGGTATAGGCTTCCACTATCTGCGACAAGTCCGGCAGCCCCGGATCGGAAGTGGACGCTTCGGCTCCAGACGCAGTCCGGTCGGCAACAGGATCGGTCAGGGGGATCCCGCTAAACACCGCAACCGATACGGTCGGACGGTCAGGGTGTGTCTCGTCCGCCCCAGGAACTCCGGTCCTGTGGTAGTGGCCGCGATACCTCGGCTTGTACCCAAGCAGTTTCCAGGCCGACCTGGTTTCGTGCCCCTTGTACCGTTCGACCTTGTTGATGTCTTCGGTGTTCCTCTTCCAACCTTCGCTAGCAGCTCGGCGTCTCCTTGCACCCGCCTCTGCTCGACAGGCAAAGAAAAATGTCAGTTCGGCACCAGTAAGATAAGCAAAACAGTAGAGAAAAGCGGCGATGATTACTTGGGACTTCCCCAGGGCGACGTGGGACCGACAGCCTCCTATCTTCGCCTGGGCCGAACTCCCAGTCCCCCGAGACGCAGAAGAAATCCTCCTCGGCGTTCTTACTTGAATCCTCCAAGGCTAGGACGAAGCCCCTTCGCTGCGGCTTCACACGGAGATAGTATCTTCCCTCCCCAGCCTTGCAGATATCATAAGCGTCCTCGATATCGTGAGGGCCCAGGTTGGTCCCCAAGATCTCGTTCAGCTTCGCTGTGCCCATGATGACCTTGTAGCCATTGGGCATCAGCTGGCCCGGGGCGAGGGACCAAAGGCTAAGGCAAGCCCTAAGCAAGGGGTGCAGTGGGAACCTGACCCCACCCTCGATCACAGAGATCAGAGGGAATGGCATCCAGCCGCCGTAGCAGCGATACAGGGCAGCGTCGGCAAGGTCTGCCGGTTTCAGGAGGACCCCCTCCGGAATTTTGAAGGCAGCCCTAAACTCGGCCAAGCCCTCATCAGAATCTACCCTGAATCTAGGGGTGCCCATGTCTAGAAGGGGTGACTACGAAGAAAAGCCCTAGAAATCGGAAAACCCCCAAGAAAACCAGACGAAAGAGCAGAGCGACTTACGAGGGCAAAGGAGCAGACCAGAGGCAGATCCAGGCGCGTTCTATGGTCGTCGTCCTCGAACAGATCTCTCAAAAACCAGAACAGAGATTGAAAGTAAAGATAGAGGCGAAAGCGAAAAGAGTCAGAAGCAAGAAGAAGAAGGAGGCGGCCCTATTTATAGAAGGGGAAACCCTCATTTGGGTACCGCCTCCGAATTCGAAGAGACACTCCAAAACCCGTGCCCGTCAATCAATGAGACAGCCCATCAATCAATGGGACAACGCAGTCGGCGCGGAAACTACGCGTGTAGCCGTCAGCTCGGTTCCAAAGGCAAACAGGTCAGGGCATTTATTGCTTTGAAGAGTTGAAGCGACACCAAGTAATGATCACAGTATCCCCAGATGGATTCTTCTAGCTTTCAACCCCTAAAGGCTAGCACACTTCAGAGGTCAAAACCTAGGGGGCAATTGTGTGGGGAGATTTCCCGAACCACAGGATTAAGTTAATCACAGCCACCAGATCAAGTTAAGCATTCTCACGTGCCACCCTCACGTCATCCACGTGACACCAGGCTCGTCCCGGCTATCAGGACAGGAGGTCCGGCCGAAGTCGGACAGCTCCGGGCCTTAGCGCCGAACTGGCCCACCTCGGGCGTCATCTCGGCAAGGATCACCACCACGGGTGCCACCTCGGCAGAAAGCTCCATTTCGGCTGAAGAAGCCGAGACAGAAGCCGAAGCGGGAGAGAATTCACGTGTACCCTTCATCCCCCACGTCATCAGGCACGTGGAGGGATAGGGACACGCGCTGGTGGGACAGACGCGACATCCAGCCGCCCACAATCTTCGCCAGATCCCTGGCAGAGTCCCATCCAGCGGCTGAAGCCACATCAGGGCAGGGCCCGAGGGCGGATCCGCTGGTACTCCTACCGCCAAAGGCGCCCAACAGGATCTGGCCCAACAAGATGTGCATTAAATGCGATGTGGGCTGACCCGATGGGCATTTAATGCATAGTGGGCTGGATTGGACCACAATTAATGCAATGTGGGCTGATCATGACTTCTAAGTCAAATCGTGGGACCCACACCACAATATCTTCCGAAGATACGATCTACCCTCTATAAATAGAGACCCATGCCACCATCTAAGGTACGCCATTTTTCCATACCAGAGTCGTTACTCTGTCTCTCTTCCTCCTCTCCTTCCATTGTTCCAGTTCATATACTGACTTTGGCATCGGAGAGCCTTGCGCCACTCAGGCCAGGGTCCTCTGACTGTTTGTTCTTCCCTTCCAGGCTTCCGGGCGGCATCCAGATATTCCAGACACCATCATCTTCTCGGATAAGTCCTATAAGGCACCCTCTTATTGTGGGTCATTATTTTCTGCACCTACAATACTTACCCTTTTTTTATAATTGAAAGACACAAATAACAATCGGTCTATTTGCAAAAAAGGGTCTATTTGAATCATCTCCATTTCAAAACTTTGCCACCAGGCCCTCACTGGTTAAGAATAGACTCTTTGTAGGTCCCAGGGAACATACAGATTCTTCAGAGTCGAGATGGGCTAGCTGCTCAAAGAAGAGACAAGATCCGTGAGTTGAGGTCCAGTGTTACAATCCCTTTCATCTTTCTGATGTTGCTTGCAGGGCAGCAAGGACCCTACTCCCGACTGAAAGTTACGGCCACAACATAACCTTCTTTGATCATCTTCTAATCTTTTGAACAAGATACATACGACTACAATAAAGCATGATATCTACATGGAAATCTTTAAAAACTAGAAACATATCAGCCCATGAAAGATGAACTGCTTTTAAGTTCTAACTTATCTCATTTTTTGATGAGGCATATTTTAGTAATATGGAACTGAGTGTTTCCTTTTGTGACCAATATATATATATATATATATATATGCATATTGCAGTATTTGAATATGATATTGACCTCGGGTTATGTACTAAGTAAGTGATTAAATTATGAAAAAAAGATGCTGCAGTCTCGTCGTTATATGCTTTGTCTCTATGGTTAATCATCAATTAGGATAATATAATCTTTTGGGTTTCTTGGAAAGAGATACTTAGAAGAGAATGGCTTGGTCGGTTGTGTTAATGTGAGAACATAACCCAAATACATGCATGAACTGACACGCAATACAGTTTATTTTGTGAGTGGGATAAACCAATGTGTCAGGATCACATGCTTAATTAAACAAAAAAACCATAATCCTCTCACAAATCTATGAGTGTAATTAATCTGTTCTCTTAGACATTAGCTTCTCAGAGTGTAAAAGGTCAGTCAGGCTCATCTTGGGGCGAGTCACTAGTGGAGCCTCCTCTCTCTCTCTCTCTCTCTCTCTCTCTCTCTCTCAGAGTAGGATATAGGATATTAGGGATGGCAATGGGTCAGGCTAAAACAGGCGACTCGCCCCGACATGCTCCTACAGATTTAGTGGGTCTATTGGGTTCAAAGCAGGTATAGATATTTAGACTTTTGACCTTAGTAAGGCTCAAGGCAGGTTTAGATTTTAGTTATGATGGACCTGCCTCGCTCTGATAATAAACTTTATACGCGTTTTGCACACATTCTTTGCATGTCCATTGTAGCAAAACTGGTACCAGGCACTCAAATTGATCATGTGGTCATAAGTTTGAGAATTGAGATCCTCCCTAAAAGGAAATGACATTTTTTTTTTAAATAAAAAAAGTGGACGGTATCAAACCTGACCTTTACCTCTCATGGGTCAGGTATGGTATTACAAAAATTGAATATATCACAATCGGGTTTAGGCTAAACCAACCCGACCTGTTGCCATCCTTGCATGTGAAAATGGCTTTCAAGTGGGAGGAAAACCCCCATCTATATCAGTTTCAGGGATCATAAATGGAGGAAAGTGTACCATCCATTTGAAGTTGTTGAGATGAAGGGAGATGAGGATGTGAATAGACATTAGAAAATATTGGAACATAAGAATACATGGTTCAAAAACACTTGGGACTTCCTCCACGGACTCTGTTAGACGTAAGATGGACCATTTGAAGATCATCAAATGTCACATGTCATGATTGGTTGAGGACATATCACACAATTGCCCATTAACCCATCTTAATCCATTTATGTGTGTGGGGTGATGGAAGGAGATCTTGACAAGTGGCCATCTCATATTGAAATGGAGGGCATGGTCCCACACAAGTGGCACCTTTCATATTTATAAACTAAAATCTTTTGAGGAGATATCTATAGTAATCATTGTAAAAAAGAGTAGTTTTTGTTCAATACAATGAGATGGCAAGTCCAACAAGTTGGACTCTAATACGAAGAAGCCTCACCAATCGCATGCAGCCCACACCAACCACCCAAACACCTGGAGGATTAGAAAAAAATTGTATTCCTTGCATGAGGAAAGAATTATCATCACT
This sequence comes from Litsea cubeba, assembly GCA_012931725.1. Lineage (NCBI taxonomy): Eukaryota > Viridiplantae > Streptophyta > Magnoliopsida > Laurales > Lauraceae > Litsea > Litsea cubeba. The sequence goes on along the minus strand of CM022953.1, from coordinate 1,304,952 downwards.
GAATAATCATAGCCACCACCCGAGAGGACAAAAACAAAATATATGGTATCTAACCATATTTTGCGTGTTCTTGATTCAATAGTTATCATCATTGAATCAAGTTGAAATGTTAAGACATTTGTAATCAGTTGGAATGGCCAGTATTGATTTAATCTCTTTACACATGAACAAACCAAGATCTTCACTGGATATTATCAGATATGGTTTCAACCATTTAGAAACAATGAATACTGAAAATGGAAAAAAGCAGTGTGCAGAGCACATGTTGAACCTCTGCGAAGAGAACCACGGCTTCTGCTTAAGCTGCTGCACCAGGTTCATTGATAACACCCAAGAAATCATCTTTTATGGTACCAATGCAGAACTGCAAATATGGGAACAAATGTTGGATAAGAAATCTATAGGAAACAAAAGTTGTCTACATTCATGTGAAACAGAAAGTAAGCATCAGCAGTTAATGTCTTCATTATAAATTACAAATAATACTTTGCTAAATATTATTTATATGGCACAGTTTTAAGATTTTGTTCACGTCACATGAGAATGCCTGCTTCAAAATATGGTCCACGCTCGTGGTTGAGTGGTTTCATCACCTTGGTATCACACACGTGCCTATAGGGATTGATTTCCGGGCTTTCAAGTTTAAAGTTTAAAGTATCACTCCCAACCAGTAGTCCAACGTAGCAAAAAATATAAAATAATAAAATAAAATAAACCACAAGAAAAATATGTGAGAAAAAGGGGAAAAAAAAAGCTGCACTCCGTTCACATACTGCCTACATAAACTGACACTAATCCTAAGTTTAAAGTATAATGTTTTGCAACAATGAGGTTGCAAGTTCGATTCACTTTACCAACAGAAAATAATAATAATACAGAGTGCCATACATTTTGAGTTTTACCATTATAATATAGAAAAAAAACCAACAAAAACAAAAATAAAATCCATCCTTCATCTAATGAAGTACAAACTGTTTAAGGTTTTATTTTGATAAAAATAACGTTGAAAGGTTGGTGCTGATCATCAACTTTGTACTATGGAAAAGTACAAGGACTTTGATTTTATGTACCATGCTGATGCTTGACACAGCTTCAAGGTTCAAACAAAAAGAAAAGCGGAAAAAAAGAAAAAAAATTGAATTCCTATATATGTTTTTGGTTGTTGCTATGTGACCCTGCTTGTATCAGACTCATCCTAGTCCATTTGCCAAAACTAACCAAAGTTGGGCCATTTTAGAATTCCTGCCATGAGCTCGTACAGGGGTTGCATGCCATGTTACTTGGATCGCAACACTCTGTGTATCACTGTGCGACATAAGGCCATAAGGTAGTCATGTACTTATGCTTTCCATGTGTAATCGAACGGTGATCTGATGCATGTTGCATCACAGCAGTTTTGAATGTGAGATAAATTTGCTATATATATATATATATATATTGGCTGAACTAATTATGAACATTTACCGTAAATCCAAATAAATGTTTTTGCATGTTAAAGTTAAAAAAGAATCAAATTTATTTCTATGGGCTCTATTGTAGTTTAAAGAAAGGGCCTGATGTGAAAAATTAAGTTATTGTTCAAAAAATGTGAAAAACTTTAAAAAGCATGCTAATTGACTTTGTGAAAGAAAAGAGATGGCAGGACATACAATTTCTGTAGCATCAACGCGAGTCCCAATTATCTTTAATCGCACCTCACTATCTTTCTGAATCTTGACCTGCAGACAGTGCTCAAAAGAATCAGTTAAAACCTTAGCACCATCAAGGAGGTAATGCATATGAAAAAGCATCTTTGTATAGCCAAAGAAAAATCTACAAAGCTCCAACTCATCTAAGATATTGGACTACAGCTTACTCAAATTCTCAAAAAAGATTAAGTTTTTAATGTTCAAATTAGCACAAGATTCAGCAGCGAGACCGCTGAGACGAAAAAAATGAGCGCCGATCTCATTAAATGTGTCGTGTGTACTAGCTAGCATTTTCTTATGTTTCTTACATTTCGCATCTAGCGAAGGGCTTTTAATCGGACAAGGTTAAGATGAGATTGATGAAAATAATTGAATTACGCATTACAGTGTCATATGCTTTTGAAGGAAGAATTCATAGCATGGTTACCAAATGCCAATTCCGTTTTGCTCTAGCCAAAATGGATGAAATGTTCCGTTCTTGAGTATGCACTAGAACGATACAAACCCTACAAAATTTCAGTTTGTTCCAGCTTGTTCTGGTCCATTTCGCCTGCAACAGGGACCATCCAGGTCTGTTCCACCCCAAAGCAGCCCAAAAGGTAGATTTTGCATTTTTCTTATCCTTTTCCACATTTCTATCCTAACTCGAAGGCTGGAATAATAAGCATAGAAGTCTATTAAACTCCTAAGCGAATGACAAGGCTTAAAAGAGATATTCTATGTACAAATTGCTTTAATTATTTATACAAATACTTAATCTCATGTTAATTGATTTTTTATTCATCAGTTAAATGCATGAACTTAGCAAATAAGATATTTAGAAGTAGCTTTTGCAGCATAGTTTATATTACACAATACAAAATATACTTTTTAAGTGTTCAAGCTTTCTACAAAGTTTACCTTTCTCTTATTTATTCAATTTTTCTCTTTTTTTGGGGAATAAAAAAACCAGACACTGCAATGTTTCAGTTTCAGGCCTAAACCAGAGCAAATACTGAAATGGAATTGACAACTATACTTTATAGTCATTAGATTGGACTATCCCAATTTATACCAATCCAAAGTGAGTTGCATTGAGCAGGCATGTATGAGATTCCAAACTTGTTGTCATTACTCATTACAGAAAGCACCATCCACTTTGCTGATATTACAAGACAAAAAAAAAAACAAGCTATTACTCCATAATATATAGAAAGAAGGCAAGAGTTGCCACTTACTGATCCATCTGAAGTTATATAGTTTGGCATGTCCCCAGACTGGAACTCCATATCATCTGGAATCAACTAAATAACAAGAAAGACGATAAGACGAAGACGAGTAACAGAAATATGCATAGTTTAAAATTTGAAAACAATATGCAATTAATGTCACTAGGCGCATACTATTATCATCTAGAATTAAAATAGAATATATATATATATATATAAGGACCAGTTGGAAGGTGTTATCATCTAACAGACATCATAAGGTGTAGACTGTTGATATTTTTACCATCCAAGAATCCAAAATGCATACACATTGTAATTGAGTGTTGGATGTAGGCATACTAGTTTGGTAATATTTGCTATCTTGAAGTTTAAATCAATAGTAAGAAGCGTGGGGTGGCGAACTAGTACTCACATGATTTGAAACAAATATCTGGACTGGCCCTGCTTCGGCGAAAAAACCCATCTGCATAAATTCAGAGCAGAATTAGAAATATATATATATATATATATTGTATTGGTAATTGCCAATGTGGGTTCCTAATTTGAAATAACAAAAAGTAAGCATGGATGAACAGTCCAGTACAACCTTATTAACCATGGTAACAACAGCTTCCAAAATCTCTCCCTTGAAAGGGCGGAAGACGACGCATTGATATTTCACAGGAAATGTGACAAACCCTGTACCATCACGGATCAGGCCTTTGCCAATGCTGTCAACACCCGTTATCGCCACAACAAATCCATGTCTTCCACTGCAATGCCAACATTAGGCAAAAATGGTTAGAACATACAAGGTTGTAAAATAAAAAAAAAGCAGGGAATCACAACATTAGTAAAATTGGGAACCTACCTGCAAGTGCCCTCAACATCTTTCATGAGCTTGGCGCGTATCTTGTCATGTAGGTTACGGCCAAAGTGGCGAGGGTGGAGTTGCATGTTTCGCTCCAGAACCATGTGGAAGAACATCTTTCACTACTGATGAAAAGCAACAAAAAAAATCGAATTTATTTAGTTCCACAAAGGAAAGGACATCATTGGCACAAACCCATTTCACCAAATCTATTTGATAGGATAACCCATGGCTTTAGAATGAATCAAATTGGAAAAAGAAAAATGTCTTTGGGATTTCCTGTAAATCTGAAATACAAAAAAGTGATGTTTGAGACGGAGAAGAAGATGAAGGTAATCTGAAATCATGCCTTGCCTTAGGCCAAACGAAGAGGGAAGGAGACAGAAACCCGAGGCTTCGTACTTGGACAGCTGCAGGTACTGTGATGATTTTGTTTTTGAGTTTTGAGAGAGGAGGAGGGAGAGCACCTACCTAGGGCAGGATTTTCGCAAGGGCCTCTTACACTCCCCCTTTAAAACCTCGGATTTTCGGGAAAAATTTTAACATAATAATAATATATATATATATATATATATGGATGTAAAAGAAATAAAATAAATAATAAATATAGATTTAATCTATTGTAGTAAATTATTTGGAATTACATTTTGAGAAAAATATATAAAAAAATACAAAGTATATGTGTGTAAAAAAAGGTAAAAAAAAATTATGTAAAATACCATTTCGGCCAAAAAGTCATGTTTCGGCCGAATTTCAGTCGAAATAGGCTGAAATCCCGAATTTCGGCCGAAATTGACCAAAATTCAAACCCAAAAGTTTGGACTGAAATTTTGTCCTAGCTACTTGACCGAAACGAAAAATTTCGGCCATTTTAGCTAAAACAGTACAAAATTAATAACTATGCTACCCAAACCACCAGTTTCATAGTTGTGAGCCTCATCTTCCCTTCATTCAATTCATTCAAATGGAACCCCTATATGTATGGTTCATAAATCCAAATTTGGCTTTAAGCAGAGTGGTTTACAACTTGGATTAATGATGTTTCAAGTATATGTATTTCTAAAATATAATCAATCCAACATTATAAATCACTCTAATTTGATCGAATTGCCTAAACAGGGTGACCATGTTGTGTGAATGGAATCAACTTAACCAAGGTTGAATGCAGTACCTGTTACTTGGGTGGGGGATGGTTCCAGTTACAGGTACTATCTTTTCTCAAAGAATTTCATAAATTCTACAAATAGAGAAATTGTCGTGAAGAAATGGAAACGTGAGTTGAAAATTTCAATACAGTGATGGCCATGTTGCATGCCCAAATACGCTACATAGAGATCCACTGATCAAAACAAATATTAATTATAGTTATGAACATTAAACTATCTTAGAAAGGCTTTGACTGGATTCTCCTTGGTCCAAAATTGAACTTTTTTTTTTAATTATAGGCTCCTTTTGATGGCCTTGATTTCAAGAAAGGAATCTCTAGAATACATTAGGCTACAATATATATAATTACCATGTAGTTATGTAAACCCCCCTTCCTCTCTCTCTCTCTCTCTATATATATATATATATATAATCATTTTCTTTTTTGAATTTCAACTTGAACATTTTAATATATTATGGAACGAGGACAAAAGATTAATTAACCAATAGGCAAGAAATTCCAAATTTACACTACACATTCTCAAGGCTTCAATAGTAAACAAGGCTGATAGAATGAAGGGTAGAGGCCCCTCAAATAGCTTTATTAGGATGGGAATTATTCCTATTTTCACAAAGTTTAAATTCATACAAGGAGGCCTTCCACTTTAGAAGGTCAAAGAAAACACTGGAATTAGCGACTAAAATTGTAAGGGCCGCATAGAAGCATTGTGAAAGGTGCAAGTTGGAGGGCTTGTAATCAACAGATGGCTTAGGCCACATATGGTATAAATTCTCCAAAGTTGCAAGAAGACCTTGAAGAAGGAACCATGACTAGAGAATCATTAGAACATATGACCAACAGAACATTTACCTTTATAATTGGTAGGTCATGGTTTCACTTGGTCTCATGGAGAATGTGTTTAGTGAAGCAGTCAAATCTCCTTGGGTGAGGATCTCCTTAGAATTGTTAAGTAGTTGTTTGTGTTGTTTCCTATCACTAATTGGTTTTAGGGCTGAACAAAATCGGACCGCAGACCGGACTGGACCACAAAACCGGATCGGGTCGGACCGGATTTGGAAAACCGGTTATATCCTGTCCGGTCCAGGCCTTTTGGGGTCCGGTCCGAACAGGACCGGATTTATTAATATAAATAAATAATAAATATTTTTTTTAAATTTTGTTAATACTCAATTCAGATCCAGCTAAAAATTTGTTTGGCAACCAGCCCACTTGCGACCCAATCGTGGTAAGATTTTAGCAAAATGTGGAACTTTTCTTTGTAAAGGCCCAGATGGATGGGTGTCATTGTGGATGGATTGAAAATCCACCATAAGAACAATGGGCCAACTGAGTCCCCTGGGCTATATTTAATCAGATGGAGATCATGATGACCCGGAACAAAATGAGTCGAGCCGAACCCTTTTTCTGCATGCCGCAACTCTTACTTACTTAACTGGGGTTGGGCATGGGTCTGATAACTCCAGACCAAAGCTGGTTCAAGCCGCTCGGTTTCTTTATAAGGCCTACCTAATACATAGGGTGCGTAATCAGTCCACTGGTCTTAAGAAACCATATGTGAGCTAAAAATTGAAAAAAAAAAAAAAATGAAACCGGTCTGGACCACTTATAAGTGGTCCGGACTGTTTTTGACCGGTCCGGTCCTTCATTTTAGGACGGAATGGAAATCCAGTTATGAAGCCCTAATGGGTTTTACGATTACTGGCTAGCAATTCTGTCATGCTATCAAAGCTAGAGGTCTAGAGTTCAAAATCACGCAGGGTAAAAGAGACACATGCCGCATTGTATCTTTGTGCGGGCACAGTTGCGCAAGGCTAGAAGGCCCCATGCCGTGCTTCGGATCTGGGCGAGAGTTATTGGGTATTGTTAGTGCCTAACCAAGAATTGGATGCCATAAGCATTGGATATTCCTGTACCTCAAGCCTAAAACAGAAAAAGGCTTGTGTCCTTTTACTTTATTTTGACCTTTCATCTGCTAATGGGTTAGGAGCCAATAACTGAATAAGAAATGCCAACTAATTTAAGGACTTTCATTTCCGAGTCCAAGGGATAAAGAGAAGGCCACAGAGATAAAAATAAAAAAGATGTCATTTGTTATTCCTTTTAAAAAAAAAAAAATTTCCTATATGGAGGACTGAAATTTACGCAAACTCGCATGCTCGCCATGTCAATTAGTAGATGAGGTATACTCTAATTATGTTTATTAGTGATTGCAATACATAATTTTGACAGAATTTGGTGGTTTTGCAGGTGACCAACTCATGTTACTTCTGTAAGCAAATGAGCCTAATACAGCCCTTTCAGAAAGAGGCTTGAGTTATGAAACTAACTTATTTTACTTTATTATTTGTTAATAACCAATGTTAGAAAGATTCTTAGGGCCTGTTTGTTTCATATGAGCTTAAAAATAAAAAACCAAAGGTGAATTTTCAAAATAACCATCAAATGATCTCTCCCTTAATGGAAATTGAATCAAATGAAATGAATAAATACCCAGCCATCACCCTATTAATTCAATATCTAAGAAAGTCGAGGCCTCATCTACATCTCCACTTATACCTTAACCCTTCACCCCACGTTCCTTCAGCTCTCACATCTTTAATATTTTTTTGATGGAGCTCATTTGATCATGAATTTCCTATGTATGCAATTTCTCTGATTTCTTTGCTTTAGTATATTACATTAAGTCAACCCAAGAAAGATGGTTAGGCCTAGATGATAAAGATGGCCTAGATGACAATGATGATGACAAGTTCAAGTCAAGCTATTTATTTATTGTTAGCAATTATTATGTACTGCTTATGAGAGGAACAAAATCAACTGTAGGAATTAGAGAGAGGGAATTGGCCTTCTGACAAAAGGATGGTAAAATAAAATAAGATGACATTGTGACTAGCATTATAGGAGCTAGAGAAACAATCTATATATTCTTACTGATTCATTTGTCTTTTTAACTTTAAAAAAGCAAATGGAGAAAAGAAAAGAAAAGAAAGGTTATAAAATAAGAATGACCTGTTAGGCTGTATTTGGCTCTTGATCTTTTGTGAAAAAAGAAAAATTCTTTTTTTTTTTTTTAGAATTTTCTAATGGCTTTGAGAAACCAATAGAAATTCCTTCTCCATCTCAAAATGAGAAGCCAAACATAGCCTTACGGGTTGTTTGGATAGTAAGGAATATATTTCATGAAAATCCAGACCATCTGAAGCAGTTTAGCACATGTCTTCTTTAATTTATTGTCATCAGATTGTTGCCAAATCAACGTATTTAGACCATATGAAACTCAATTTTGTAATTACATGAACACACCAACTAACTAACTTGTATTTACTTCTAATATAGGAAAATCAATTTATTTTCGGATTCTATTGGACAAAATAAAAGTAAAACCTTTTCAATTCTTGAAAAAGGCCTCCTTCTCCTTCAATAAATGAACAGTTTGACTTAAAATTATCAAATGTTGAAGTGTTTTCTCCTGCTAAACAGAAACTTAGAAAAGAAAATTACTGTCTTCTGTCATTTGGATGATGAGCAAAGAAGAAAATGAGGGTGGAGAAAATTGCCTGTGCATATTCAGTTTTGAACAATGACAGTTTCTCCACCTGTTTTCTCTTCCTAAGGATCTTCGGAAATCAACAAATAGAAATCTTGGTATCTGCTGGATTGGACCTTGGACAAATGCTTATTGATAAATCAAAGGGTAATACATATTGTTAGCCACATCATAGTTATAATAAATCTATTGATTATTATCATAAACATCATCCCAATGAATTCAGGTATTAGTAGAGGCACATTAGCATTGATTCCCCTCAACAAACTTTGCAATGATTTGTAAGCAAAAGGAGGCATGTGGCATAATTAAGATTTTTTTTTTTTATTTACTTCTGTATTTGTTGCAAGAGTATAATCTACTTAGGCTTGCTCTGGACTGCCTTTTGCGTTCTCTTGATATCTAAATAAAGAGAGAAGATATAAAAATTAAAAATTCATTTGATGATCCATGAAAATGAAAATTAAAGCTCATACCTAATGTTACTTGTATGTTAAACCTTCCACCAAGTGCTAAGTGCTAACTAATTTATACATATTTGCAAGTTTTTTTTTTATATTTTTATCTTAATATCGCTACAAATACAGCGAATCACAAATCATTTGCATCAAGGAATTCTTGAACTAATTAATTCCTTCACCATAATTTATGTAGACAATTAAGTGAAACATATGCGAAGAAATATGGCTAGTATTCAATCAATCATCTTTAAACATAAGATTACAGGTCTTATTTATCTTCTAACACATGCTACTAAGCACATGAAATGTCTAAGAGATATGTATAAGAAAAGGATGATTAAATTAAACATTGGGAACAGTCTGCAATTCAGAGTCCATAACCCGGGCCGCATGGAATTTGTGGATGAATGCAGATGCCTTCTTGTCTATTTCCAGTTCAGCCCCATCATCGTCGTTGCAGTGTCTCCTTCCCTTGCTTTGCAACTCTGCCTCCGTCATCCCCTCATCATATGATTTCCTGGGTGTAAAGAACTTGAAGATTTTGAACAATGAAAATGAAGACTTCCCCTTCCCCATTCCTCTCTCTCTCTCTCTTATCACTCACTTGAAAGTTGAAACAGGAGAGTAGTGATCTCTTTGGGTTTGCAATGTGAGGGGAGGAGAAAGAGCTAACCAGTTTATATAGCTGGAGGAGTCCTTAACAAGGTGAACCCATATAGATTCTGGACCGTTCATGCCAATTGGATGGTTTAGAGTGCTTGAATTGACCCTGTTAAAGAGAATCGGACCATGGTAACAAACAAGAAAAGGGTCTATGATTTGTAGCCTCTCCTTTTAAATTTGAACCAAGTGGGCCTTGTTTTCCATACCAAACTTTTATAGTCTTTCCTGTGACTTTTCTTCTCCATTTTTAAAGAGGTGGAAGAATAAGAAGGTGCAAAATCTTACACATCATTCTGCGATTCCAATTCCCTTTACACCAGAAATGAGACCAACCCACCTTTTGTTTGGATGATCTTAACCGTCTATAAGGAGCCTGAGAGTGAGCAGTGGATAAATGATACTTGGAGGAGTCATCCATCATTTTAATTTACCCATCTTAACCCATCAGATAAAGAGAGAGATTGCTAATAAAAGAAATGAAAATAAATTTTATGCAGAAGCCCGTAGAGAAAAAAAAAGAAAAATTCTTCAACAAGAAAAGAAGTAGAGAACTCAAACCTAGAGATCTAAGGTGGACCCTTTTTATACAGTAATCCACCCAATTCAAATGTGGCTCACCGTCCAATGTAAAAGTTTTGGCCAGCAGAGCAGAGTGTTGATAAGGTGATGAATTGAATCCCTCAAACTCCTTGGTCCTAATTAACCTTCAAACTCAAGTAAGCAAGGCTAACAATTGATTGAGATATATAGAAATCTCGTTTAGTATTTGATAATTCAATACCTCAAACGTGAAGCCAAGTAACTCCATCATCAATCTTCTCAATAATTGCATCTTTATTGCTCCCATTATTATCTCCAATGATTACTCCATTATCTCCATCATTGCTCAATAACTCAATATGGTGACCATTAATGGATTTATGCATAATACATGTACAGTCTGCAACATCTTCATTACGTGAATTAAGCTTGGCCTCCTTGATACGCAATTGTCTAGCTCGGTTATATGCATTCTTTCATATTACGACCCTGGTCTTCATCAATCATCATAAGGGTGGAGCATGGCTACATTGGATGAGTAGTATTTCAATATTTATTTATCCATCCACAAAGCCCATGATTTGGACGGTTCGGATTTAGGCAGATGCAAATGCGGGACATGCTTATAGATCATGAATGCTCTGGCAGGCTAGCAAACTATTAGATCACACAAACATGCCTCATGTAAAGTAGACAGTCTCTATACTGAAGCAGAATTCATGCATTTATCATAGGATTTTAATACGAATTTGAGCAGTTGATTGGTCTAATTTTTGCAATGCTTTCCTTCTCTAGAAAATGAAAGTAAAGACTTCACTTTCATCAATTCTCAGTTTTTTGGTGCAACAAAGTGATTTCTGCAATGAGTTTATGTCTCTGGTGTACAAACCATTTCTTCAGCAAATTTATCCGAATCCACTTTCCTTGAGAAACTCAATCCATAGAAAATAAAAGGGGCATTTGGGCGGAGGTCCCTCAACTGTGATTTTTATTGCAAACGGTCCACAACATTTTATCGTACTGACGGCAGTCCTTTTGTAAAAATAACTCACTGAAAAAGACAAAAACGCCCTTGTACACGTTAGCAAAAGCAGTTTATTTGAGTTTTGGCAAAGCTCAGATAAAACTCAGATAAATTTGCCAAAACTCAGCTATAATTCAAATGAACTTATCTCCTTCCAGGTTCTGTCTATGTTTGAAACCAATGATAGCCTCACCAGACAAGCTTTTGCAGAAGTTTTCCAGTTCTGTAGCTCATGGTTAACATTTAGTTTTCCCATTAAGATAAAGAAAATGAAGAGACAACGCTTAAATTTAGCTTGCCCATTATTCAAGTTGCTGCATGGATGAATGGACAGAGATAGCAATTTGGCAAACCGGGCTCTATAATTATGTCCTAAGATGGTGATATTTACAAAATAATATGATATTGTAATGAAAAAGTGGCGCCCGTCTTCCATCACCAATAGGAATTCGCCATTGATGTATCTATTCATCAAAAACATGTGTATAAGCTTCAGGATTTAACCTTTTTAAAACTGAAGCAAGAAGCTCCACATGGTCCTCTCTCCCACCAGTGGCTGCCCCCATGTAAACTATATAAACCTTCTTCTCATCCTCTTCATCTGCTCTAATTCCAAAATGGGAAAAGAGTATAAAGAAGGTAAGAAGGTAAGAAATCAAAGGGACTTTCATTATCTTCTCTAAAAGAAGGACACTCAGAAAGTAGTAGCTTGTAGAGGAAGATAAGAGTATCTCCTTAAGAAACCTTTCCATGCATGCAGAAACCATTTGCCTGGATGATATGGGTACAATTTCAAAGGTACAAGAGAATGACACTCAAGATGACATAGTTAAAGAAGTGGATGCCGGCATGAGTTGCTTAAATTTGGTGAATGTGGGTCGTCGGATGGCACCACTTCACATAGCTATTTGTTCAAAACTCAGAAAAGTTGTTCAAAACTCAGATAAAATTGTCTGAGTTTTGCCAGAAACTCAGATAAATTTGTCTGAGTTTTGCCAGAAACTCGGATAAATTTACAAAACTCATATAAATTTATTTGAGTTTTTGGCAAATTTTTTGGAAACTCAGATAAATTTACCAAAAACTCAGATAAATTATCTGAATTTTGTAAATTTATATTTATCAGAGTTTTCGAAAAAATTATCTAAGTTTCTAACAAAATTTATCTCCGTTTTGAAATTTTTAATTGAGTTTTTAAACAAATCTGTGTGAGTTGACAACTTGGATTAGAAGGTATGGACATGTCAGGGCCATGTGATGGATCGATGGCAACAGGAAGGTCATGTGTTGAAATTGAGAGATTAGGTGTGGAAGTATTGGGTGTGGGTGTTGGAATGGCGGGCCCATGTATTGGATCATGAATAGCAAGCGGTGGTGATGGATGTTGGGTTACAGATGGAATGAGACCAGGTTTTGATGTAGGTGGATGGGACATGTCCAAAGAAGGTGAGTGAGTAGGAATAGTTAATGGTTCTGTTTGGAGCATAGTGGCTGATTCCGGATCTGAGGTGAATGAAAAATGGATGTCTGAAATGGCCAATGGAAGTACTGGATTTAAAGAAAAATCCTGAGAACGATCAAGGGTAGCATCCTTGAATGGGAATTTTGTCTCATAAAAACTATATCCCTCGATTTGCAGAGCTCTCTGGTGATATCCCTCGTTCCTAGAGAAGAAGACGGAAGGGGATCTCCAGGACAACAGAGAAGAAGACGAAAGGTGTTATGCTGAAACTGTTGAAAGGGCAAATTAGTCATAAAAATATATGATGTGGCATATTAGGGACCTTTCACCAAAATATCTCAAGCTGTCTGGACTAGAGACATTAGAGAAAACGTTGTTGTCCTTGATGCCTTAGAAGACCGTGCTCATAGACTTTTGCCTAATTAACCCATAAAAACTATAAAAATTGTCAACACAAAGCAAAAGAAAATAGCCCCCACCTTGAAAACTATTATTATTATTATTATTTTCATTAAAACAACCCACCTTAGTGAATGCTCTTTTCAATAAAAGAACTAACCTGAATGATAATGTATTTGTTGGGCTTATGTCTTGTATTCCAAGTTTATCGGATTTGTCCATTGGGTTAGCCAATGACCACGCTTAAGGTGAAGGGTGTTTTGCTCTTTGTACCGGAGCTTTTTTGGGGAATAAGAAAGCGGAGATTATATATAAATATAAATTATAACCCTAGACCTAAGGTGGTGAATGGTAAAGAATGAGTTCCTTTTTTCCGTGGATGTAGACACTCTGCCGAACCACGTAAATTTCTTGTGCATGTGATTTTCTCTCTTCTTGTGTGAGGCTTGATTGTCGATTGCAAGTACTTGCGCTTCCACACCTATGATGCCCATATACGACACGGACACGCCCATGGCATGGACACGCATATTTCTTATGTAAAAAGTGAAGTATCGAATACGATACGATATGTTGTTCATTTTGAAGCATCCGTACATCTGGTGACTGAGTTTTACTCTTTTGTCTACTTGAAATAGAGGTAAGTTTACCAATGTAATTAGTAAACAGGTATATTTCAAATTGAAAAGAAGATTGGAGAAATACCCTGCTCCATATTGCTCAAATCATAGGAATAGAATCTGTGACACTATCTATGAAAGAAGAACATGTACTGTGGTTGATAAACCCTTGCCTATCCCACAATGTACTTAGATAGATGACAGATAACGTTCTCAATTCATTGCTGACAAATGCAGCCTCAAAGATCAGCCGTACATTACGGAAACAGGACATGCAGCATCACCTGAATAACATTCTAGTTCTGTACTTGTTCACGAGGATGAAAGATAACCCTGAACTTATATTAAATTAAAGACTTGTTGGGTGCCAGCCATAAGTGTGCTTTTGGAACAATGAAACACATTTTCAGATGAGAAAAGAGAATACAGGAGAAAAAAAATGTCCCAAGAAAGCCTGTGTTGATTCTCTTTTGATTTGTTGGGTGAACTTAGACGGTCGGGTTGTGTTCTTTAAAAGTTCTCCTACCTCTCTACCAATGCATGCAAGCTGTCTCACTTTTGGGCATCTTTGAACCCCTAATTCAAGCCATAGTTTGCTTATCTAACTTAGTTGTTAAGCTTGTGAAGATATTTCTCTTTCGCCTTTGCCATTGTTTAATAAACTGAAAGAAAGTATTTTCTTGGAGACATGACTTTTTTTTTTTTTTTTTTTTTTGGAGTCATGACTTGATTATAAAATGGGCAGTTATGACTTGATTATAAAATGGCCTTCTTTTTTCTTGATTATGGAGTTGAAGCCGGTAGATTTTCTGAAGTTCAAGATTCTCACCAATCCAGGAGAGAGAGAGAGAGGGGAAAAAAAAAGAATTCTACATGTAGGTATAGTTTGAAATCTAATTGTCTTCTCATATGGTGGATTTCTGAAATACATCTTTCAAATGTTAGTTATTATATTCTAAAACCCAAGAAATGTATCAAGATATAACTTTTGAAATATGACGGATTCCAATGTTATAGAAATATATTAAGACCTATTTGTTTGCATAGAATGCATATGAATTCTTGGTCAAATGAGCTTCATCTAAGTATTATTAAAGAGATGAGGGGTAAAGAATATGAGGGGAGGGGTGCTAACGATGTAGATGAGACCTTGGCTTTCTTAAGAATTGAAATACTAGGATTATGACCTTGGATTCAATATCCATTTTAGGCGGGGAGCTAATTTTGATGTTCATTTTTAGATACTCACTTTTGATTCTCCATTTTTAACCACTTCCAGAAATACAAAGTTTTTGAATCCATAAGAATCCAATTCCACAACATAAACAGAAAATACAAAATTCTTATAAATAGAATTTCAAGTTAAGAAAACTAGTTATAGTGTTGCATCCAAAGGGGCCGGCTTCTGCTAGTATTAATTAAGCATCTTGAGTTTCAAAGAATAACTCACAAAGGTCCATAGTATTAATTAAGCCGTTAGATGAAAGCTTTAGTTAGTAATTTTTATTCTATGTTTATAGTGTATTTGCATATTTGTTAGAAAAAAAAGCTTTAAATTGTAATATATTTTGTTAGTCTTTACTCTTTGGCACATCATCATCAATAACTTTTGTCATGAAAATCTCAAGGTGTTAGTATAGAGACAATATAAATACTTTTTTAACACTCTTTTTGGGTGGAGCTTACTCCTCAATACAACTGGTCTGGATGTGTGTAAAAAAATGTGTTAGTTTGGAGTCCTCTCAGTAAAAATACAGTTTAAAATGGGGCTTTACTCATGCAGGTTCCAACAGCATGTGCAAACTCACATTAATAGTTACCATCTGAGCATTAGTGCTCCTCCATCTGAAGTTTTCTAATAGATTTTTTTTTGGTCTCCTGCTTCTTTCCACCTTTGCCAATTTATTTCATTACATGAATTGATCGGATAGCTGATGAATGTCCCCATGATATCATAATTGTGATTTTTCTCAAATCACAGTGAGACTCTTTGACTGGATGGACCCTGTGATTGGATGGGCGTGATCAGGGAGGGATTCAGGGTGCTGCTGGATGCAAGGTTTGCATTAATTGCCTCAAAGTTTTCCTCTTTGAAGGTAAAGAAACATTTTTTACTTCGAGACACAGTAAAACCAAAAAAGAAAAAAAAAAAAAGTTACCCCAGGGAGTGAATAAACGGGCATTGAAATCAGTAAATCAGCTTTTTTTGGTCAAAGGCAATGAAACCTTGAAAGTTGAATGGTAGGTGCATTAAGAGATTGCCTAATTTTGGAACCCACCAATAATCCTTGCAAGGAATTGATGATCCACATCTAGATAATAATAAACTATTAGTAATGATAATAAACAATGATCAATAAGACTTTCATTGATGCCATTAGGTAAACAGGAATATGGATGGAATAAATCATTACCAAACACGCATTTGAAATAAAATTTAAAACATATAAAGAGATCTAATTGGGCATGGAACCCGCCTAACAATTAGAAGAGGAGTGATTAGAAAAACCCGGGTCTGCTTTTCAAACGCACTCAATGTTTGCATGGGAATCGCCTTGAAAAATGTCTGTCATTGGGAAGTTAGATGAGAGGGTATGGATGTGAAGGGCATTAACTATAGTGCAGCTGGCTACATTGTAATACCAGTGATTGCACTATGTTATGAGAATAGCTAAATCTAATTACTCTTCTTTTGACCACCTAACAACTAACCTGAATTTTGGCACCCTATAAGAGGTAATTCGGTCCACCCCATTTAACGATGTCCTGATTAAGTCCTGAGTCAAGGATCACCTATTATTTCTGGACCTCTTATTGCCCTAGGAATTGACTAATTGCAATCTGTTCGTCGATGGCTTTCCGTCCATATATAGAACTTTGAGATCCGACGGACGGATCAAAAATCATAATAGCAGGTCCCGCACTCCCGAGGTGCCCACCTGAAAAATCACCTATCACTTCTCGACCCTTGATCGCCCCGAGAGTTGGCTCATCGCGGTCTACTCATCGAGGGCTTTCCATCCATATATAGAACTTTGAAATTCGACGGGCGGATCAAAATTTACAAAACCTGGGTCCCAGTGATTATTGCTCAGACCGGACCCCACTGTAGCCTACCTTTTGGGCCCCAACCTCTAATTCAAACCCTGATTGGGCCATTAACTAAACCCGTCAGACCTGACCTGAACCTGACCTAATCCAACTCATCAAACTCTACCCCAAATCAATCCGAAGCCAAATCCATCTAACCTGAACCTAATCCCAGACCTGGCCCAGACTCCTTGACCCGTCGCCCGGATAAGGGAGAAAGAGTCCAGGGATCTCTGGGGAAGTAGTATCCCATAGGGGTGTACACGGATCGGATTGGTGCGGATTGGGCCAAATTCGTCACCAATCTGTTACCAACGGATTGAAGGATTTGGAATCCGTCACCAATCCGTTGCTGTTAAAATCCGATCCGGTGAGGACCGGATCGGATCGGATCGGATTAATCCGTTCAATTTAATTTTAAAAGAAAATTATCAAATATATTATAAAAAATTATATTTTGACCCCTTAAATTTTTTTTCTTATTTAAAATTTAGACATCTTAATTTATATTTAGACCCCTTATATTTTTTTTTATTTATATTTAATGCCAATGGATCGGATTGGATTGAATCCGCGGATTGAGGGTAAAATCCGCCACCGATCTGTTGCTAACGGATTACAAAATTTTCAATCCGTCACAAATCCGTTTACCTTCGGATCGAATAAAAATTCGCGGATCGGATCGGATTTCCGGATCGATGGATTTTTTGTGCACCCCTAGTATACCAGATCTCTGGACTCTCAAACCCCCTTAAACCCTTCAACCATTTTCCTCTTAATCTCAGCCCTAGGATTTATGTACATAAATCCAAGGGTCCAAAATATGGGGAATTAAAAAACTGAGCTCCCTTACAAAAGAAGTTTTTTTTTTTTTTTTCTTTTGACACCTTTTTGATCAATGACAGAGCAATAAGAAAGTAAACACTCTTGCTTTTCTTTTAAATGAAGAAAGGATGGCTTTTTGCAAAGGATGGCTTTTTGCGCCGTAAACCAAGATGTGAATGTGCTTTTGATGGAGTGGCAAAAACTTAAAAATTTCTCCAACTTTTATAGCACCTTTTTTTATTCCCTTCTTAAATCCAAGGGTCCAAAATATGGGGAATTCAAAATCCGAGATCCCTTATTATATAGATGGTGCAGCACCTTGGTGAATTACATCTCTTCTAAACATATGAAGCGCTCATCACCTCGAACACCCTTACTTTTCCCTTTTTTCTTGTAAGAGTCTCATGTATAAAATCTATTGATGAATCTAATTGTTGGCCCACTGAAATTGACCTTGAGGATTTAGATATAGAGAATATAATGGGTGTGAGGGTGATGAGCAGTTTGGATTTTCAGAAGATGGGCGCTACCCATGTGTTTCTTTTTTGTTAAGCCAGAAGGAGAGGATTATATTAACAGAAACAAAAGAAAGTACAAGAAGAATGTACCAAAAAACAAGAGAAAAGTAAAAGAAAAAGAAAACAAAAGGTATCCACAAAACACAAAACTCCATACCAAGTGATTCCAATTCCTTCCTCTCATGTGTTTCACCAGGCGCTTCACCAAAAATTGACCAAATATCACTCCAATCAAGCCAAGGTCTTCCTATTTTAGTGCATTATGGTATGTATGTGCAACCAAAGAATTTGCACATTGACAATTTTTGTCTCTCCAGTGAAGAGAAATTCTGCATTCTTACCATTTTCATGGAAAATTAAATTCTTCTTTAGTAAAAAAATAATATATTATTTTTCTTTTTTCTTGAGAAAAAGATATCACACCAAACAATAAAAGGGTGGGCTACATAAGAAATTAGGACATTTTTTCTCTTTTCTACAAATTCCTCTCATCACACACACGCAGGTGCATAAACTAGCAATGCATATTTGTTGGATCAGTGTCAGGTTATAATGCATGGCAATCCAATCACTTATTGCTTGAGAGGATCTGGATTGATCGAAGTTGGCATGTTTTCATTTCTTTTCCCTTTTTTTAAGTTCTTGCCAATTGTTTATTTTTTAGATGGTTCTCTCTAAAATCTCAATAAGGCTAACAAAATGGGTGTACATCCAAAATCTCGAACTGAACCCTTTGAGTCAATTTTTTTCTAGAATTTCTGATAAGAATTTTATAGGTTGAAAATTCATGGATATAATGTGATGGCTTATCCTCTATCATTTGCAAGTGCCACGTTTATATACCAGAGTTTTAAAATTTCATCTTCTTTAAATGTGTCAAATGACCTTTGAGAATTCTAAAATTCCAACCTGCTTTTTGCTTGAGTTTCTGAATGTTCAAGTACAAAAAAGGAAATTGATATTACATTCATTTTTTTGATAGAGGCACTCAAATTCAAGCTAATTTTCTTCTCACCAGTTACCTTGAAAAAGAGTGTCTCCATAAAAAAAAAAAAATACCAATATCAATTTCCACAAAAAAAAGATTGATGAATTTCACATGTTGAAGAACTTGTAAAACTTCTTTGAGTTTCAGTAAAAAACGGGCCCAAGGGGAATCCCATCTATGGCCGTCCTTGCAATATGGATATTTCATTTTATTCAGTATCTCATTCCCTTGCCCAGCAAAATGGATGGTAGAATGATGTTACTCAGTGGGTGTAATTTCTTATTACCAACCATCTTCTCCTCCATCAGATGTGTATGGTCATCTAATCTATACATCCAAGAGACCCACCTCCAAAAGTCCCCATGGATCATTATCATTTATCAAGAAGCCCAGCTCCAAATAGCCTTCTCCTCAACACAGTAGACATTTTCCCAAGAGGCAAATCTTTATCCCTTTGCATTCCAATTTCCCCACCTAACCTGCTGCAGTGCAGACCCTCATCACTTGCCAACAAGAAGCATGCCCCACCTAACCGGCTAGCCTCAGTACCTTACCACCCACATGCTATTTTATTTTGAGAGAGAGACAGAGAGACGGAGAGACAGAGAGCAAAAAGGGATGGAATCAAAGACGGCAGCTCTTGATGCACCCCTTCATGCTCTGGGGTTTGAGATCGACGAGGTGTCGCCACAAAGGGTCACAGGCCGCCTAAAAGTTACCCAAAGATGTTGTCAGGTACATGAAAACAAATTGCCCTCTTCTCTCTCTCTATTTTTTGTTTGTTGCAGAGGAAATTTTTTTTCTTGGAACCTATCAGAGTAAGTTGAGTTTAATAAGATAAGTGCAATGAAATGGAATAAAGGATTGTGATTGTGGAAAGTTGTAATTTTGATGAGCAGCCTTTCAAGGTGTTACATGGAGGGGTGTCAGCCCTGATCGCAGAGGCTCTAGCCAGCATTGGAGCCCATATGGCATCTGGGTTCAAGAGGGTTGCCGGGGTGCAGCTCAGCATCAATCATCTCAACTCTGCCCAACTTGGAGATGATATCTTTGTAGAAGCCCAGCCAGTCAAAGTTGGCAATACAATACAGGTCATCAATTTCACATTTCTATTCTATTCCACCCCATTCAACCTCTTATCTGATCAAACTTAGAACCCAATTAATCACCAAGGACTTAATTAGAATTTTCTGCACAGTTTTTTAAGGCAAAAGAATGACACAGGATAGAGGAAGACTGATAATAAATATATGCAATCAATACCAAGAATATGATTCAGGCAAAATGTCGATGGCAATGGCATTAATGATGGGCAGTTTTTATTGTAGAGTAAAAAGCTTCTAGGGTCCTTTGTATTGTTGTTTGAGTCATTAGCCATATGGCAAAAAATACATTATAGATATATTTTGGGTAATTAGGTTTTAGGATTTGGAAATACAAGTGGAAGTAAGGCCATAAAAATGGAAAACACAAGAAGTCAGCTCAACTACGCTCAGGTGTGAAATGCTTTCATGAAAAAGTTTTGAGATAAAAAATATGGCCTTTATATATATATATATATGTGTGTGTGTATTTCTGTGCTTTTGAATATAATCTTTTTTTTTTTATTAGCATAATTAACATGATTTTATATGTGAAGATTTGTGTCTTAAAGTTTATCTTGTGATGGTCCAATTCCATGTTTTACTTTTTCAGAGTTCGTTTGTTTGGGCGTCCACTGGAAACCCAGTCTGGCGGGCCCTCAATTATTCTGCATCTGCCCTACATTGTTCCCTTTTCAATGTTCCTTCTGGATCAATTTTCACTTTATATCAATGATCCCAGGTGCTGGGGGTGGAATGAGACAATTTAAATTTGTGGATTGTGCAGTAATTCTTTTTTTATTTTTAATTTATTAGTGGGACTGATCTTAATCTAAGATTTCAAACCATTATGTACGTGTACATCCCCTAACTCTAATAAGACTTGTGACCTAAATATTATATTTTGAGACATTTTTTAGTCAGATTTTAAGCGGATAGCCGTTTGATGAATTGAATCCTAAAACAAAATAATGTACATCCTCTATTTTGCGACCCAAAGGAAAACTGACCACGATCTAGATCAGTGTGAGCAATTCATGGGTGTTATAGCGATCTAGGTAATTCTGCCCTATTTGACTAGAGCTATTTCTAATGGAAATTCCCTATGTGGGTGAAAGACCAATTTTATGGACTACCAGAATGGATTACTACTAGTTTTTAATTTAACAATCAATGCACAGCGGAAATAACCAATCACACGAACTAGCAATTAAATCTACCAAGCAATCACCACAAGAAGGCAGACACAAAATATAGCGTGGAAACCCTATCCAGATAGAAAACCACGAACCAGAAATTAAGAGTTCAGAACAGTTACAAGATGTACTCACTAGCTCCTTTATCTGGGTCTGTACCTCGACCTAAGGACTGTAGTTTTTCTTGTAAAGAATCCACTGACACGACATCCACCGTGCCCCGTTCTCCTTACTTGATCTCCTCGCACCTTGTCAGTCAAGATAAACTATCTTCTCCTTCGAAAAGCAGAAGCAACAATGACCTTCTAGAGCAGCCTTCAGAACGATCTCTCAATGACTCTAGAGAATAATGTCTCTGACTCAGATTAATGAGAGTGGTGGTGATCCCTAGGGTTGAGAGTAATACCCTATATATAGCCCCAAATTCGTGCCTAAGACTTAGAGCACAAGTAGGACTTAAACTGGGAAACAAAGTCTCAAAAGGAAACAGGTTCGTATAAGAATAAGAGACTTTTCCGGAACTGTGCGCGCCTGATTGCTCGAGCGGACTCTTATTTCGCTCGAGCGGACAAGCCTCTGTCTCGCCTTCGCTCAAGCGAAGATGTGGATGCTCGAGCGGACTCCTTGCTGCATGGAAGATACGGAAATCAGCACTCTATTCTTCCAGCTTTCTTCTTCTAATGCTTTCAGACTTTTCTTCTTAATAGCAATGATAACTCTTGGTTATCAAGAACTCTGAATTCCTTGAATGAATGGTGAGAATCTTTAAAAGGCCAACATTGAGAACTGTCACTTTTGGGCAACCAATTCTCAGAGTTCCAGTTTTCAAAATGCTACATTGTATTTAAACCATAAACCAAGCAAGGACAGTATTTGAAGAATTCATAAAAAAAAAAAAAAAAAAACCAACAAGTGTGATGCAGTGAAAAGGAAATTGTAGTATTTGAATCTATCACAACTGCTTGTAGGTGACGGACTGGCGACCATTTTAAATGACCAACATTTTATCTTGGTTTGGTGGGTCTCCTAGAACCCCTAGATAATGATGGTTTGCAGGTACCAATATCTATCAAATATTTGTTTCATTGGTCGTTATTGGCCTTGGACTGTAACATGCCAAGGTAAGAGTCTAAACATGCTGCTTTGCCACTTTGGGGTGGATGTTTAATCTACAAGTTCTCCTTTTATCTTGTGGGGGTGCAATGGGTGTATACATCATGCCATTTATCTATTCCAGTGTTACTAAGCTTCAGCCTTCTTTCCCCCCGAAGAGCTCTCTTTCCAATATTAACATTTTTTACTCTACCAGAGATGGATTCTGCATCAGACACGCGCCTCACAATCCCCATATGACTAGGGTATAAGGCACGCTAAAACCCTCTAGTTTTGTCAAACAATGCTTTATTAGCTTGAGAGGGAAGAAGCTTGTACAAGCGGCTTAACCACCCCTTTTGCATTGATCGACATTTACATTTAAATTGATGTAACAAGTAGCGAGAGATCAACCAGTGTCATGCATCTTGACTGGTTTCATTTAAAATGTATGCAATTGATATCATCATCCATCTTGTTGACATGATTATGCTTTGTTGGGAAGTTATGGGAGGTAAAACTGTGGAAGATCAAGCCAACAACCTCTGGGAAGATGGTTTTGATAGCCTCATCCAGGGTTACTCTTTTGTCGAACTTGCCAGTGCCAGAAAATGCAAAGGATGCTGGAGAGATACTGAAGAAGCATGCCAAGCTATGAGTCAGATCGCATTGCAACAGTGGCTCCATCCAACCTTCAGCTGAACTATGACATGTAATGTGAGCATCATGTACATGCTGATAATGCAGATGCACCCATCTATGCACTTCTTAGTAATTTGTGACATAGTAATCCTTCTACAAATCAACTGGAGTACAAAGAGTATTAACATTGACTATTGAATAGATAATTGTGCATGCCATGTTATATGAAAGTAAGAATCGCCAAAGAGATCATCATATGCTGATGGCATCATTGGAGTTTGGATGCTCAAAGCCTCATTTAAACATTGCCATATATGCAACTCATGTTTATCTGCACTATATTAGTACCTGGCATAAGACAAACAATTCATGCTTCTTTGATTACATATGTTAAAAATGAACAAATGCTTATTGCTATTATTTATCTCTACGTAACATCAGGATTCTGATTACAATCTGGATTTTGGCCTACATATGATTAGCTATTGCATATTATCATTTACTAATATTGCTTTCACTCTTACCTTGAAGAGACTACAGTTTATAATAGGATTGTTTCCATTAAACCCGGGCTTACTCGTTCTCTCCCTTTTCTTATACTGATTTCCAGATATCCTCTGCCTTCATTCACAAAAAAATATGTTCCTTAATGTAGTTGAATATAATCTAGAGCAATGATTGTCACCTGATGAATAAATTAGTCTTACTTGAGATTGCTTAGTTGACTTGTCAAATCATTGATCTCCAAGCTAGAAAATTGAAGTGAAGACAAGGTTCCAGGTACACCTCTTCCGAAACGACTTTGACTTTGAACAATTTATCCATTGAGATTTGAGACATCTAGCTTTCTAAAAGCCTGACATTAGACGGCATCAAAACCATCTGAATGCTAGTTAAACATTATATGAAATGAATAGAAAGGCTTGAATAAGCATGCAACCGTCTTACATCCATCGTCGGCAGGGAAATGAAAGCCAATGAAATGAATGCTCCTAAGGCCTGCACATCAGTTAAAAGTTTTAAACTGTTACCAAAGCTAAGAATTCATGTTTAAGTTTGCATTCAAATCAGTATATGGAATAGTGGAAAAAGAGAATTTGCAAATGGCAACCCATAGCTCAGTAATCCAAATTGACGGCGCCTGAAAGGAGATGGATAACATGCCAAAACAAATTCAACTTGTAAGAACCTATATATATATATATATATATATATTTTATCATTTCTATGCTGGACATTGTTGCTACTTTTTCATTTTTGAAAGTCAATTGATCAAGGCAAGTGATGAAATGGGTGAGGTTTTTGAGGTGTGGTACCAGCCCACCTACCAATTATTCCCCATACGGCGATCACCCCCACAAGTACAAAGTACAAACTCAAGGAGGATCTAAGTGCACTTTCAAAGCCTTGTTTGGTAGCGGAATCTGTGACAGGAACCTAAAGTTGTGTTGATCATTCCCTTTCTCTATCGTCAAGGGAATACCCAAAAGCAAAATTCCAGGTTTCTGAATCAAATGAAATTCCCATTCAGGCTTCATTTTCAAATGACAACAAACAAGTAGTCTGGCCAAACTTTAAAGAGGAATTTACTTAAAAAATCACCTTAGATGGCCACTAACCAAAAATGGTCTCAGTATTTTTATGAAATAAAATCGGTCTTCCCTCCAAAGTTCTCTCTCTTTTTGTCATTTTTCAACGAGCGTAGACACCGTCACTCATTCTAACCTTGAGCATGACTTTATAAACTGTTGGGCGACGACGTCGACGCTGATTTAAACTGTAAAGTTTGACAGCATATTCTGTCAGGTGATGATGTCGATGCTAATCTTATTTTGGACTCGTGTGAAACCTCCTTGCATTGCATTCTTCCTTGCCATATCAATCGTTATTATTCAAGTTGAAGGAATCGATGAGAATTGCTGCTGCTGCTGCCGCTCTTTCTCTACAAAGTCTCGATTCCAGTTCCACTTCCACCCCAAATGCCTCTCATTGCGGTTTTTTGGCATTAAGGCGACGGATGCTTCCGTTCTCCTGCGCAATAACGCTGGAATCGGACGAGGGCTGGGAGGTTTCAGGGTAAATCGGTTTGGAAGTAGCAGATTCGACGATAACACAGACATCACAGACAAGAGGTTCAATTCAAGTTGTGTGGGGAGATTTCCAGAACCACAGGATTAAGTTAATCGCAGCCATCAGATGAGGTTAAGCATTCTCACGTGCCATCCTCGTGCCATCCTCGTGCCATCCACGTGGCACCGAGCTCCCCCCGGCTACCAGGGCAGGAGGCCCGGCCGAAGTCAGGCAGCTCCGTGCCCTTAGCGCCGAACTGGCCCACCTCGGGCGTCATCTCGGCAAGGGGCTCCACCTCGGCTGAGCCACCTCGGGCGCCACCTCGGCAGAAAGCTCCACCTCGGCTGAAGAAGCCGGGACAGAAGCCGAAGCAAGAGAGAACCTTCACATGCGCCCCACATCCCCCACGTCATCAGGCACGTGGAGGGACAGGGGCACAAGCTGGTGGGACAGACGCGACATCCAGCCGCCCACGATCTTCGCCAGATCCCTGACAGAGTCCCATCCAGCGGCTGAAGCCACATCAGGGCAGGGCCCGAGGGCAGATCCGCTGGTACTCCTACCGTCAAAGGCGCCCAACAGGACCTGGCCCAACAAGACGCGCATTAAATGCGATGTGGGCTGACCCGACGGGCATTTAATGCATAGTGGGCTGGATTGGACCACAGTTAATGCAATGTGGGCTGATCGAGACTTCCCAGTCCAATCATGGGACCCACACCAAAATATCTCCCAAAGATACGATCTAAATTCTATAAATAGAGGTTCAAGCCACCATCCAAGGTATGCCATTTTTCCATATCCAGAGCCGTTACTCTGCCTCTCTTCTTCTTCTCTTTCCATTGTTCCAGTTCCCATACTGACTTTGGCATCGGAGAGCCTTGCGCCGCCTAGGCCAGGGTCCTCTGACCGTTTGTTCTTCCCTTTCAGGCTTCCGGACGGCATCCAGTCACACCCAGTCACCATCATCTTCTCGGATAAGTCCTATAAGGCACCTCCTCATTGTGGGTCATTATTTTCTGCACCTACAATTGGCGCCGTCTGTGGGAAAGCAATATCCCAGCCTTCCCAACCTCTCAAAACCTTCCCAACCTTCTTAACCTCAACCTCCCAGAAGCCATGCCTCCGAAAGCTAAGAAAGGCGGAGAATCCTCAAGACCAGTTCTCGAGATGCTACCACCGTCAACGGACGTCCCTCCTCAGGGACGGTCCCGAACGATCCAAGGCACGTCTGCAGGCGAGGGGCGCCTGGGCTCCCAACTCTTTGTCGAGATCCCGTTCCAAGAGGGAGTCGAGGCCTCGCTCTCAGCGGACGAAACTGTGCCACCCCGACGCGACGAGCACCGGCGCGAACGTCCTCGGAAGGACAAAGCCGTGGCCGTAGGAGAGACGCGCCACGTTTAACCTCCAGCCGCTGGAGGAGACGTCGCAGCCCAAGACGCTCTTCTCCAGAAGCAGGAGCAGTTAGTCCGAGAGCTCCAGCAGCTCCAGCAGCAGCTGAGGGCAGCGCAGACTGCCTCCTTGAGGCCAGTCTCTGAGCCTCAAGGGAAAAAGAGGGACGCCCCCGGCAGGGCAGCCCAGCCTCCCCGCGGAGACCTCAGGAATCATCTGGACCAGAAACGGAGCCAGATTCGTGACGAAGGCTCGAGCAACAGCCGGAGTCACCATAGTCGCGATGGCCGAGCTCATAGCCATCGCAGTCCGAACCACCCCAAGCGAAAGTCCAGAGTTCAGACTCCAGAGGAGGACGACGAGCAGGAGTGGTTCGACAAACGTGTCAGACTGGCTCTCCAGCATAACTTGGACATGCGGGACCAGAAGCAGATCTGTGGTCATGTTGATCTGGGGGGCTCGCCCTTCACAAAAGAGATCGAGCGCACCCCCTTGCCCAGGAAGTTCACCGTCCCGCGGTTCGTCCCCTATGACGGACTGTCCGACCCATCTGCACACCTCCGACACTTCTCCCAGAAGATGTCCATCTGGGGAAACGAGGGCCACCTAAACTGCAAAATCTTCTCCTCCAGTTTGGGTGACCTCCCCCTGAAGTGGTTCTGCTCTCTCCCGGAGCAGTCGGTTTCCAGTTGGAAGGAGCTCCAGCTCTCCTTCCTGAAGAAGTTCCAGGCCTATACCGTCGTCCCCAAGAAGGAAGGGGACCTCATCGCCCTAAGAATGAAGCAGGGCGAAACTCTCGCCAAGTTCACCCACCGATTCTGGGCGGTCTACAGCCAGATCGAGGGCGCGAGGGAGGGGATAGCCATCTACGCCTTCCAGCATGCCCTGATCCCCGGCATCGACTTGCGAAAGGACTTGGCCGGGGACACCCCAGAGTCCATGTCAGAATTGATGTCCCGGGTAAAGCGCTTCATCGCCCGGGAGGAAGACGAGATCCGAGCTAGGGATCAAGACGGGCACCCAGAGCCCGAACAGAAGAGTGGCCAACCTCGGCAGAGGGGCGGGAGGCCCTCCCAGAAGCAGGAGCCCAAGCGGGACTGGGTCTCCAGTTCGGCGAAGCCTTCGTCGTCCAGGTCTGGGGGCACTTGGAAGCCCAGACCTCCCCCCAGCGCTAGTCAGAGCATCAACGTCGTCTTCAAGGAGCCGATCTACCGCATCCTGACCAAGATCAGGTCCAAGCCGTTCTTCAAGTATCCTCCGCCCTTGAAGAATGAGCCCACCGAAGGCCCCCGAAGCAAGCTCTACTGCTCCTTCCATAAGGGCAACGGGCACAAGACCGAAGAATGCAGAACTTTGCAGGGGTATCTGGAGAAGCTGGCCGAACAGGGCCACATCCCTGAGTTCATCAAGGCAGGTGATGCCGGCGGCAGTGAGGGCCGAGTCCACCAGAGCGCAGCCCCGGCTCCAGACAGCGAGGACTCAGAAAAGATCATCAACGTGATCCATCTGGCGTCCTCAGCTCCCGCTTCCTCATCCCGGGGAAGCTCTCAGTCCCGTGCCGAAGCCAGGCGGGCTTCGCACGAGAAAGAAGTAATGAAAGCCGACCTCGCTCCGGCATCCAAGAAGGCCCGCCGCGATCGACCCGCCATCTCGTTCTCGGATCGAGATCTAGAGGGAGTCCAGGTCCCTCACAACGACCCCCTGCTCCTCACCATGAAGCTGAGAGACTTCACCTTGAAGAGGATCCTCGTCGACTCCGGCAGCTCTTCCGAGGTCCTCTACTACGACTGCTTCAAAAGGATGAAACTCTCCGAAGCAGACCTCACGGAGGTCCGTGCACCCTTGCTAGGGTTGTCCGCCACACCAGTCTACCCCAAGGGGAGAATCACCTTGGAAACCCGAGTTGGCGGAGCCTCCGTGTCGGCCGACTTCCTGGTTGTGGACGCCCCTTCTCCCTACAATGTCATTCTGGGCAGAACATGGCTCCACAAGCTAGAGGCAGTTCCATCTTCCCTCCACCAAAAGCTGAAGTTCGTCCATGAGAACGAGGAAGGCAAGATGGAAGTGGTCACAGTGAAGGGAGACCAGCAGCAGGCCAGGCAGTGCATGCTGGCCGCAGTCCCAGCAGTGAAGGAGCCAGAGCGCGTCAACCTGGCCGAGTTCGAGAAAGGCCTCGATGAGATCGGTCGGGACCCTGAGAAGAAGAGCATCGAGGACCTGGCCGAGGTCAGGCTAGACCCGGCAGACCCAGACCGTTTCTTCCTGATTGGCGCCCAGCTGTCAGACGAAGAAAGGGCCGAACTCTCTCGGTTCTTGATGCAGAACGTGGACGTCTTCGCTTGGAGCCCAAGCGAAATGCCTGGGGTCGACCCTGAGGTCATGTGCCATAAGCTCAACGTCGACCCCGACCACAAGCCGGTAGTGCAGAGGGCCCGCAGGACCGGGCTGCAGCAGACAGATGCGGTCGTCGAAGAGGTCGACAACCTGCTAAAAGCAGGGGCCATCCGGGAAGTCCAGTACCCGGTGTGGTTGGCCAACACGGTGGTGGTCAAGAAGAAAACTGGGAAATGGAGGGTGTGCGTCGACTTCACCGACTTGAACAGGGCTTGCCCTAAGGACAGTTTCCCCCTCCCAAAGATTGATCAACTGATCGACGCCACCGCCGGTCACGACCGAATGAGCTTCCTTGACGCCTACCGAGGCTATCATCAGATCCCGCTCGACGCACCTGACGAGGAGAAAACATCGTTCATCACCCCCCGCGGCACTTACTGCTATAAGGTAATGCCCTTCGGGCTGAAGAACGCGGGGGCGACCTATCAGCGCCTTGTCACAAAAATGTTACAGGCCCAGCTCGGCCGATCGGTTGAAGTGTACATCAACGACATGGTCGTCAAATCTGTGCGCTCCAGCGACCACCTGGCGGATCTCGGCCAAGTCTTCGACATCCTCCGCGCGTACAAGCTCAAGCTCAACGCTTCCAAGTGCGCCTTCGGCGTAGCCTCTGGCAAGTTCCTCGGCAGCTTGGTAACGCGGAGGGGGATAGAGGCCAATCCGGACCAGATTACCGCCATCCAGGACATCCAGAGTCCCTCTACCACGAAGGAGGTCCAGAGGCTCACAGGAATGGCCGCCGCACTCAATCGCTTCATCAGCCGCTCATCAGATAAGTGCAGGCCTTTCTTTCAGCTTCTTAGGAAAAATTTGAAGTTCCAATGGACCCCCGAGTGCGACCAGGCATTGGCCGCACTCAAAACTTACTTAATGTCACCACCTTTACTCTCCACCCCAACTTTGGGGGAGATTCTGTATTTATACCTTGCGGTCTCGGATCACGCAGTGAGCTCCGTCCTCATCCGGGAGGACGAGGGAGTTCAAAAGCCAATCTACTACACGAGCAAAACCCTGCTCAATGCCGAGACCAGGTACCTCCTATTGGAGAAGCTTGCGTTGGCTCTTGTCACCGCCTCCCGCAAGCTCTCCCACTATTTTCAATCCCACACCATTGTGGTGATCACGGAGCACCCACTCCGTTCATTGTTCAAGAAAGCTGACTTTTCAGGGCGCATATCAAAGTGGGCAGTTGAACTGGGGCAATACGATATACAGTACCGTCCCCGAACTGCGATCAAAGCCCAGATTCTGGCAGACTTCATAGTCGAATTCGTCTCCCCCAACCCGGCTCCGACCCAGCTCGGCACGGCACTGGGGGGCACAGGGCATGAGCCAGAAGAAACAGAGGTCCAGCAGTCTCCCACCTCGGCATGGAAGATCTTTGTCGACGGGTCGTCCACCTCCAAGAGAGCTGGCGCCGGCATAGTTCTCCAATCGCCAGAGGGACTGGTCATAGAGCAGGCTTTCACCCTCGACTTCAAAGCGACGAACAATGAGGCAGAGTACGAAGCACTGATTGCAGGGTTGAACAGCGCCCAAATCCTCGGAGCCCAGCACCTGGAGATCTTCAGCGATTCTCAACTGGTAACTAGCCAGCTCGCTGGAGACTACCAGGCCAGGGACGACAGGATGGCGGCCTACTTAGCCCTGGCGAAAAAGCTACTCTCCCAATTTCAGAGAGCCGAGGTCAGGCAAATATCCAGAGATACCAACACGCATGCAGATGCGCTTGCAAACCTGGCCTCCGCTGTTGAAGCAGGAAAGAAGAGGACCATCGAAGTCGCGTCAGTATCAAGGTCAAGTCTAGAACTCCATTCATCTCGGCTTGTCCTCTGTGCTGACCTCGGCCCCAGCTGGATGGATCCAATCATCGCCTACTTGAAGGACGACCAGCTCCCTGAGGACAAGACTGAAGCCCACAAGATCAGGCTCAAGGCAGCTCGGTTTTGGCTCTCTCCCGAAGGCAAACTCTACAGGAAGTCCTTCACAGGCCCATACCTCCAATGCGTCCACCCGACCAAGGTGAACGACTTCCTGTACGAGATCCACGAAGGAATCTGCGGCAGCCATATAGGAGGTCGGTCATTGGCCTACAGAGCAATCAGCCAGGGTTACTGGTGGCCCTACATGCAGAAGGACGCCCAGGTCTACGCCAGGAAATGCGAGAAATGCCAGAAGTTCTCCCACTCACTCCATCAGCCAGCACAGGATCTGAGTCCCCTCTCCAGTCCATGGCCCTTCGCTCAATGGGGCCTGGACATCGTGGGGCCTCTTCACCGAGCTCCAGGGAACAAGAGATGGCTGATAGTGGCTACGGACTACTTCACAAAGTGGATAGAGGCTGAACCGTTATCTTCCATCACGGACAGGGACTCCAGGAACTTCGTTTGGAAAAACATCCTTACGAGGTTCTGCATCCCCCGGACCCTGATTTCAGATAACGGGACCCAGTTCGACTCCAAATCCTTCAGAGACTTCTGCCAAGAGCACGGCATCAGAAACCATTACTCCACCCCGGCATATCCACAATATCCACAGAGTAATGGCCAGGTAGAAATCTCTAACAAAGTGATCCTGGACGGCCTGAAGAAGCGACTGGACAAGGCAAAGGGCAGATGGACAGAGGAGCTTCCGAGCGTGCTGTGGGCATATAGAACAACTCCAAGGAGGTCCACTTCGGCAACACCTTTCTCTCTGGCCTACGGGATGGAAGCGGTCATTCCCTTGGAAATCGGCCTTCCTACCCTGAGGACGGAGCTGGTCGACCAAGGCCGAAATGAGACGAACCTGGCAATGGAGCTGGAGCTGGCGGATGAACGGCGAGAAGCAGCAGCCCTGAGACTGACCGACTATCAGCAGCGGTTAGCCAGGGCGTACAATCAGAATGTCAAAGAAAGAAGGTTCACCACGGGAGAGCTCGTCTTGAAGAAGACCCTGCCAGCTGACAAAGAACCAAGTGAGGGGAAACTTGCCCCGAACTGGCATGGCCCGTTCAGAATAGTCTCACTGGCAGGAAAGTCAGCCTACAAGCTCGAAGACTTGGAAGGCAAGCCGCTGCCGAGACCATGGAATGCATCCCACTTGAAGAAATTTTATTTCTAAGGATGTAATGAATCTCAGAATCAATGAAAGCAGCTTTCACCTTGTCATCAACTTGTCATCTCTCTGACTGATTTCAACGGATTGGGCCCTCCGCCCTGGAAGAAACCTCGAGTCCAGACTCGGTCCCTTCCTAAAGCTCCTAGCCTTGGGCTATGGAGAAGGCCTCGAGTTTACTCGGCCGGGATTGGGCCCTCCGCCCTGGAAGAGACCTCGAGTCCAGACTCGGTCGCTTCCTAAAGCTCCTAGCCTTGGGCTATGGAGAAGGCCTCGAGTTTACTCGGCCGCTCGGCCGGGATTGGGCCCTCCGCCCTGGAAGAGATCTCGAGTCCAGACTCGGTCGCTTCCTAAAGCTCCTAGCCTTGGGCAATGGAGAAGGCCTCGAGTTTACTCGGCCGGGATTGGGCCCTCCGCCCTGGAAGAGACCTCGAGTCCAGACTCGGTCGCTTCCTAAAGCTCCTAGCCTTGGGCTATGGAGAAGGCCTCGAGTTTACTCGGCCGGGATCGGGCCCTCCGCCCTGGAAGAGACCTTGAGTCCAGACTCGGTCGCTTCCTAAAGCTCCTAGCCTTGGGCTATGGAGAAGGCCTCGAGTTTACTCGGCCGGGATCGGGCCCTCCGCCCTGGAAGAGACCTCGAGTCCAGACTCGGTCGCTTCCTAAAGCTCCTAGCCTTGGGCTATGGAGAAGGCCTCGAGTTTACTCGGCCGGGATCGGGCCCTCCGCCCTGGAAGAGACCTCGAGTCCAGACTCGGTCGCTTCCTAAAGCTCCTAGCCTTGGGCTATGGAGAAGGCCTCGAGTTTACTCGGCCGGGATCGGGCCCTCCGCCCTGGAAGAGACCTCGAGTCCAGACTCGGTCGCTTCCTAAAGCTCCTAGCCTTGGGCTATGGAGAAGGCCTCGAGTTTACTCGGCCGGGATCGGGCCCTCCGCCCTGGAAGAGACCTCGAGTCCAGACTCGGTCGCTTCCTAAAGCTCCTAGCCTTGGGCTATGGAGAAGGCCTCGAGTTTACTCGGCCGGGATCGGGCCCTCCGCCCTGGAAGAGACCTCGAGTCCAGACTCGGTCGCTTCCTAAAGCTCCTAGCCTTGGGCTATGGAGAAGGCCTCGAGTTTACTCGGCCGGGATCGGGCCCCCCGCCCTGGAAGAGACCTCGAGTCCAGACTCGGTCGATTCCTAAAGCTCCTAGCCTTGGGCTATGGAGAAGGCTTCGAGTTCAGACACTCGGCCGGATTCCTAATATCTGGGTTTTTACACCCCCCAAAGATCATTGCCGAGCTCACGCTTCAACAGCCGGGACCGGTGGAACGATGGCTCCACTTCGGCATAAGGCAGCTCGTCTCGGCCAGAGCCAGTCATTTTGGCCAAGGTCAGTACCAGCACTCAAACACAGCACAGAAAATGTTCCAAAACAGTGCAAGAAAAACAGAAGACGATGCAAGAGCATTGTGCACAACTTGGCACTTTATTCATTATAGACTGCTTTATTACAAGAGCTACAGAACAGAAAGAAGAGTACAGAAAGGAGGATCGCAGTCCTCTGAAAACAGAAAATGAAGCAGAAAATAAAGTGACGGAAAGACTCCGATCTTCGCTCACTCCACGACGCCGGATCGTTGCCTGGAGGCTCTGAGCGATCCTGAACTTCACCGGGCTATGCAGCAATACACTCTGGTTGGTCAGACCAAAGCATCGCACAACCCCTCTAGTTTGGAGGCCCTGGACCCCGCTGGGCTCTGCAACACCCTCGGCGGTCAGTGGGACCAGCGGAGCTTGAAGAAACTCCTGGTCCAGCAGAGCCTCATCCCGCCTGCCGTACGACGGGCGCACTGGGCCGTCACACAAGACTGTGTCGGACGAGAAGGCGCCACCGTCCCCAGGTTGCGTTGCAGCGCATCCTCATTCTGCCTGGCCAGGGACGGATGGCCGTGGACCCGCGTTCAGAGAGCGCGTGGTCCACGGGGATTTCCTTCAGAGAGCGCGCAGACCACGACAGCCTTCCCCCCTCGGGGACAGCCGTCCAACGGCGCAGGGTTCCCCCTGGATCGATCAAGAAATTTCGGACACCTCCCGGACATGATTCCTACAGCTAGGTTCTTTTCTTCTCCCATGGCAAGCTTGCCACCCCTATTTATAGGAAGAAGAAAGGCCCAGTCTCCGAAAGAAGTTATCAGGGCGAAGTCTCCCACGCGTTACTGGGGATGCACGACTATTGACCAGCGACCCCTATGGTGCCACGTGGAGACATCCGTCCGATTCCCTCGTCGGCTGCGCCACCTTATCTGTTGCTATTTATGGTCTCCAGAATACGGAGGGTCAGCACTGACAGTTTGACTCTTTCTACCTCAAGGGCCACGCCATACAGTGAAGGCATTCAACACCATTCGATGCACATCGAGAAATAAAAGAAAAGCAAATGCAGAGAAAAATACACAAGTAAAGAAGTCTTTTCATTAATAATGGAAAGGATTACAGGGCTGAAAGCAAAAGCATTACAAAAGGAACCAAAAGGGAGAACTACTCCGGTCTCGGCGATTCGACCAGATCAATCACCGTTCCCAAGGGGCCAGAGGCTTCGGCCGAGACAGGGACCTCGCTTGGAGCGTCGCTGGCAGAAGGGGCTTCGACTGGTACCTCAGCCGAACCAGGAGCAGAAGAGGTCTCACCCTGAGGCACGACCAAAGCCTCACTGGCGACTGGGGCATCGCTCGAGACCGGGGCAGCTGGAGCGTCGACAGCAGCAGGAGCTTCGACCGGGGCACTATCAGTTGCAGGTGCGGAGCTCGGCTCGGGACCCAGGTCCGAATACTGCGGCAGGTCCTGATAGACGGGGTGATCTTCAGGGACCCCCGCACGTCTCAGTGCGGCTAGGCATCCTTCCTCGAACAAGATTGCAGTTATCTCCTCCACCTGCTTCTCGTACAGCTCGGTGGCTCGATCTACCCCCTCTTGGAAGGCGGACTGGGCCTCGGCCTGAAGAGAGGCCTTCTCCTTCACCAGCTTCTCCCTCTCAGCGCGACCAGCCAAGACCTCCCCCCGCAGCCTTGTTACCTCAGCCGTCGACTCAGACTTCAATCTGGCCAGCTCAGATTCCAGTTCGGCGGTCTTCTTGTTCTTCATCCAGAGCTCGCCTTTCATATGGTTGGCCCTGGACGAAAGTTCGGCGTTCTCGGTGAGAACCGATGCCAATCGAGCAGACTCTCCGGCACTGGTCACCTTGAGCTCCTCCAATCTCTTCCGCTGCTCGTCCAGCTCCTTCTTCAACTTCTCCCGCTCGGACTCCAGGCGGGTCACTCTCGCAGCATTCCTATCCCTCCTTCCCACCACGGTAAGGAGCCTCTGCACGTTCTGCAAATGGAAACAGAGAGTCAGATTCGACCGAGACACTTGAAGAATGAAGAAAGGCGTTGCAGACACTTACCCGAAGACTATCCTGGATCGCCGAGACCATCAGGCTCTCATCCTCAAACCTATCGTGCGTCTCCATGTCTCTTGGCAGAGCACAGGCCTTGGCGAGAGCCCCGATCACCTCGGCATTTCCCAGCAATCGGTCTTCAACGTTCAGGGGCTTGCCGGCAGAGGTTTCCATTTTCGGCATCCACGGTGCTGGGGCAGTTCGGGGCCCGGAGGCCGATCCGGACCCTTGCCCCGTCGAGATGGGAGGCTCGCGCGCAGGTTCAACAGCCGATTTGCTGACCGGCGCACTCTTCTCGGCCGGCGCACTCCTCTCCTTCGGCGCGCTCTTCTCACCAAGTGGGTGAGCCGAAGTCTTGCCCTTCGGCCGCTGATCAGCCTCCGAACTCTTCTCCCCCGCCTTGGACTTCTTCCTGGGCGGGGACCCCTCCTTCGAGCGCTCCGGCGAGCGTCGCCGAGCTCCACCGCTCGGGGCAGGGACAGGAACAGAGAGAGCACCAGCGCCCACCGGACCCGAAGCAGCACGAGTACCAGCAGGCGACGGAGTTCCAGAAGACGCTGACCTCTGCTTAAACTTAGCAGCCAGGTCCTTGACAGCAGGCTCCCTCGAGCTTCCCCCCATGTCCTCCCCTTGATCAGAGAGATAAGCTTCTACTATCTGCGACAAGTCCGGCAGCTCCGGATCGGAGGTGGACGCCTCGGCTCCAGACGCAGTTCGGTCGGCAACGGGATCGGTCAAGGGGACCCCGCTGAACACCGCGACTGATACGGTTGGACGGTCCGGGTGCACCTCGTCCACCTCAGGTACTCCGGTTCTCTGGTAGTGGCCGCGATACCTCGGCGTGTACCCAAGCAGCTTCCAAGCTGACCTGGTCTCGTGCCCCTTGTACCGTTCGACCTTGTTGATGTCTTCGGTGTTCCTCCTCCAACCTTCGCTAACAGCTCGGCGTCGCCTTGCACCGGCCTCTGCTCAACAGGCAAAAAAGAGTATCAGTTCGGCATCAATAAGGTAAGCAAAACAGTAAAGGAGAAAAGCAATGAAGATTACTTGGGACTTCCCCAGGGCGACGTGGGACCGACAGCCTCCTGTCTTCACCCGGGCCGAACTCCCAGTTCCCCGAGACACAGAAGAAATCCTCCTCAGCATTCTTACTCGAGTCCTCCAAGGCTAGGACGAAGCCCCTTCGCTGCGGCTTCACACGGAGATAATATCTTCCCTCCCCAGCCTTGCAGATATCGTATGTGTCCTCGATGTCGTGAGGGCCTAAGTTGGTCCCCAAGATCTCGTTCAGCTTCGCTGTGCCCATGATGACCTTGTAGCCATTGGGCATCAGCTGGCCCGGGGCAAGGGACCAAAGGCTAAGGCAAGCCCTAAGCAGGGGGTGCAGTGGAAACCTGACCCCACCCTCGATCACAGAGATCAGGGAGAATGGCATCCAGCCGCCGTAACAGCGATACAGGGCAGCGTCGGCAAGGTCCGCCGGTTTCAGGAGGACCCCCTCCGGAATTTTGAAGGCAGCCCTAAACTCGGCCAAGCCCTCATCAGAATCTACCCTAAACCTAGGGGTGCCCATGTCTAGAAGGGGTGCCTACGAAGGAAAACCCTAGAAATTGAAAAACCCCAAGAAGAACCAGATGGAGGAACAGAGCGACTTACAGGGACGAAGAGGCAGATCAAGAGCAGATCCAAACGCTATCTACGGTCGTCCTCTTCGAACAGATCTCAGGAACCGGAGCAGGAATCGAAAACAAAGACGAAGGCGAAAGAAATCAGGAGCAAGAAAAAGAGGGGGACGACCCTATTTGTAGAAGGCGAACCCTCATTTGGGTACCGCCTCCGAATTCGAAGAGACGCCTCGAAGCCCGTGCCCATCAATCAATGAGACAACGCAACCGGCGCAGAAGCTACGCGTGTAGCCGTCAGCTCAGTCCCCCAGGCGAACAGGGCAGGGCATTTATTGCTTTAAAGAGTTGAAGCGACACCAGGCATAAAGAGTTGAAGCGACACCAGGCATAAAGAGTTGAAGCGACGCCAGGTAATGATCACAGTATCCCCAGACGGATTCTTCTAGCTTTCAACCCCTAAAGGCTAGCACACTTCAGAGGTCAAAAGCTAGGGGGCAATTGTGTGGGGAGATTTCCAGAACCACAGGATTAAGTTAATCGCAGCCATCAGATGAGGTTAAGCATTCTCGCGTGCCATCCTCGTGCCATCCTCGTGCCATCCACGTGGCACCGAGCTCCCCCCGGCTACCAGGGCAGGAGGCCCGGCCGAAGTCAGGCAGCTCCGTGCCCTTAGCGCCGAACTGGCCCACCTCGGGCGTCATCTCGGCAAGGGGCTCCACCTCGGCTGAGCCACCTCGGGCGCCACCTCGGCAGAAAGCTCCACCTCGGCTGAAGAAGCCGGGACAGAAGCCGAAGCAAGAGAGAACCTTCACATGCGCCCCACATCCCCCACGTCATCAGGCACGTGGAGGGACAGGGGCACAAGCTGGTGGGACAGACGCGACATCCAGCCGCCCACGATCTTCGCCAGATCCCTGACAGAGTCCCATCCAGCGGCTGAAGCCACATCAGGGCAGGGCCCGAGGGCAGATCCGCTGGTACTCCTACCGCCAAAGGCGCCCAACAGGACCTGGCCCAACAAGACGCGCATTAAATGCGATGTGGGCTGACCCGACGGGCATTTAATGCATAGTGGGCTGGATTGGACCACAGTTAATGCAATGTGGGCTGATCGAGACTTCCCAGTCCAATCATGGGACCCACACCGAAATATCTCCCAAAGATACGATCTAAACTCTATAAATAGAGGTTCAAGCCACCATCCAAGGTATGCCATTTTTCCATATCCAGAGCCGTTACTCTGCCTCTCTTCTTCTTCTCTTTCCATTGTTCCAGTTCCCATACTGACTTTGGCATCGGAGAGCCTTGCGCCGCCCAGGCCAGGGTCCTCTGACCGTTTGTTCTTCCCTTTCAGGCTTCCGGACGGCATCCAGTCACACCCAGTCACCATCATCTTCTCGGATAAGTCCTGTAAGGCACCTTCTTATTGTGGGTCATTATTTTCTGCACCTACACAAGTGCTGCTGCTTAGTGATTTTTTCTTTTTAAGTAGACATGTATGGCCATAAAAAAGATGATGGTCTAAACTAGGGATAGCAATGGGGCGGGTCAGGTTTAGATAGACCCAAACCCGTTTTGAAACCATGACCCCTAGCAAAATCTCTGTCCTCGTTGCCATTGCACTGCATCATGCATGTCCTCATTGCCACTGCACTACCGAGAGCTCTCGGATGAAATAAAATAAACTCAATAATATATAAAGTAAAGATATATGGGATGGATTGAATTGATGCACCCAAAAACCCAAATTCGTCCCGAACCTGACTAAAGTTAATGCATGAAAAACCACATCCAACCCGAATCCTACCAACATGCTACTAAACTCGCCCCTAATAGGAGCGGGGTCAGGACGGGTCCTCATATAAACCCAACCCATTGTCATCCTTAGTCGAAACACATTAGATGTGGTAAAAGGTGAGTTAAAATAGGCATTATGATGTCACTTTTTTTAGGAAACAAAAAAGTAGAATAGAGAAGTAACGTAAGTAGAGATTGACATATCGAAGCAAGGGCAGCGCCACGTTATTCACAGTGGGGTCAATTGACCCCATTGAGATCTAAATATATATATATATTTTTTTTGTGAACCTTTGAGTGGGGAGCTTTT
Source organism: Litsea cubeba (assembly GCA_012931725.1). Lineage (NCBI taxonomy): Eukaryota > Viridiplantae > Streptophyta > Magnoliopsida > Laurales > Lauraceae > Litsea > Litsea cubeba. The sequence goes on along the minus strand of CM022953.1, from coordinate 1,265,792 downwards.
GACCCACTGAGATCGAAAAAAACCATATATGGGAAGTTTTGACCCCATTGAGATCTAAAAACAATCTTATGGGAAGATTTTGAACCAATTTAATTTAAGAGCTTGACTTAAAAGAGAGAAAATGAGGGATGAAGGCGAAGGCTTTTGTCGAACGGGAGAGAGAGAGTAGTCGATGGAGAGAAGGGGGAGACGATGGAGGTGATGGAGCTATTAGACTTGAGTTTTGACACGATTTGGTCTTCTTGTAGCCTCATCGGTTCTCGTGTAGCCTCATGTCTTCACCAATCACAATGAAAAGCTTTCCCACTAATTACTCTTGATTGTTTAGGATTTTGTGATATGTGAACTCTCCTATTCGCCAAGTGCAACATCTTGAAAAACAAAGCACATGTCCTTCTATTCTTGACCACACATCTTCCTACATGTGGCCACTTAACCTCCACTTAGCAAACATCATACTCTTAAGAGACTTTTAAATTTCCAAATCACAAAACCAAAACGTGATTTGTGGCCAACTCGAGATTTTTTTTTGTTTATTGTTCAGTCCTTACACGGTACCATGGGGATCGAAAGATCTCGGATCCAAATTGATTTTTGACCTTTTTGTAACATCCAATTAAGATAAACCGTGTACTTTTGTGTCATGGGCCATTAATTTTGAATGACTTATAAATTTAAATGGATAGGCCTTAACTCATAGGAAGCTCAAATAGTATTTTTATCTTAAGTCCTTTTATTTTTATCATTTTTCTCTCATTTTTCTAATACTAAATATTTGAAGGTAGGGTAAGGGCCTAAAAATTACAGGCCTCCTATTTGAAAGTCGAAGGTTTTTGCTCGGTTAAGGCCGATCCGCAAATGAGAGGGTAGGATAAGAGCTTAACCTCAGCTTGGCCTGGGCCCAACCCTTTAATAGCCCTAGTGGCAAGGTTGCGGAAGATAAGTATTTTTTGATCCCATTGACTTGAATTTCTGAAGCCGCTCCTGTGCCGAAGAGTGGTAATTAGGTTGCGGAAAATAAGTATTTTTTGACCCCACTAACTTGAATTCCTGAAGCTGTCCTTGTGTACCGAAGAGTAACAAAAATATAGATTGAGCATACAATTGAATACCAATTGGATAAGAAAAGGGTTTTCTGATAATTAGAAGGTAAGATGATGTTGGATCAATGAACAATCAATTGTCGGTTAAAGCTGAAGCATAGATGGGTCATGCGAGGAGCAATAATGTGTTAACACATTTGTTTTAAAGTCTACTACAATGAAGATGCTCTCTTTAATTATGCAAAACTTGAGCGTGTGGACCCAATGTTTCTGGGTCCAATCCAATCCTTGTGTAAATAATTTTCTGCTTCTTGTACGACAATGTTCGACTTGACTTCCAACTCCCCACCCTCCATGAGTGGGGTGACCTGTCCCAAATTTCAAAGGTCCCTGACGAATTAAGGCACCGTTTCCTGCATCCCCATTGTTGGCAGGGGACCACTTCCCATCCTTAGATATGGTGGGGTTTTATCATGGATAAGTCATATTGTCTTCAGAAAGTCAAAGTGGATATAGATATAGAGAAGACAGCAAATAGGGGAACCTTCTCCTACGGCTGGAGGAGATACCTACAAAACGCTTTTACACCTTATCGGACTCGTCTATGAAGGGCATAGACCAAAAATCCCACATGCAAACACTTTATACCGCCCCGTTTATTTGTTTGCACGAGGGGAGTAGCAGTAGAGGAGAAGAGTCATTGCATTCTAAGTTAGGAAAACACTCAAGAGGAGTCATTCCTTGTAACTTAGGTGTTCATTTTTGTCCATGTGAATTTGCCAAATTCAATAGGGGAGGTAGAGAATGAAAAACTTAGGGAAGAGAAAAATCTTCTCTCTCTCGTTGTTCCTCTCTTCACCCAAATGCAGATTTTCCTCAAAATCAAGAAAAACTAGAGAGGATTCATCTCCAAGGACATTACCCAAACATGCATTTAAAAAAACCCATGTTGTTACTTCACTCTTGTTCTGTCCTTCATAATTAAGAAAAAAACACGGAATTAAGTTATTGAGAATATTTCAAAGTAAAAATAGAGAAGATTATACTTTTTTTAACCTTTTGACTAGGTTTTTGCTATTCCATTAAGCACATTTAGTAGTAGGTGAGGAATCCACAAATTAAAAAAAAAAAAAATTCACTACATTGATTTGTGGATTCCTCGTTGAGGATTTGTATAGCTGAGGATTTCAAATCGTTATTAGTGCGTCTTGTTGAAAAAAATTGTGTTGGTGGATAAATATACAAAACTGAGAGTTTTAAATCTTAGGCATAAGGGTTAGATCTAAAAACTATATATAAAGAGGTCTTCTACTGGCCTAAATCCTTGAGGATTTAAACCGCCAAATGTGAATATTCCAAATACTTAAAAATCTTCATCCTCATTGTCGCTGCAATACTATTGAGCTCTCAAATAAAATGAAATGCACTTTGTAATATATGAAATAAAGATATATGGGGCAGTTCGGATTAATGCATCCAAAAACCCAAATTCAGTCAAAACCAGACTCGGGTTTATACATAAAAAATCATAGTCAGATTGGAACCCTACCAAACCCGCCCCTATTAGGAAAGGGGCGGGTCCCCATGAATGGCTATTGATAGCTGGTTAGGGACGTTTTAAGTTTGTGAGCCCACTGTGAAAGTGAAGAGAAAGAATCTTTCTCACGAAAAGAATCTTTCTCACTTTTTCTCACTCTTCAATGAAACAATTCTGTCTCAATTTCTTCCATCTAGGATGTATAAAAAAAATCCTTCTTGTCGCCCTGATCCAAAAAGTGCCACATATGAAACACGTATGAAACAAAACATTTCTGGTTGTCCTCTTACTTGTCAATCCACTCCAAAACCATGCCATTGGTCGATGAACACAATGACATGGGCAGAGAAATCTTTCTTCCACATTTAAAAAATTGGCATATGGACTTCTTTTGGGTTGCGTGTTAGTGTACATCCACCAGCACCAAACAAATCGTTGATCACGGGGTGGGATGGGGTGGTGCTTGGAAAGTTCCTTCTTGAAAAAAAGAAACTCCAACGTCATAGAATAAGACCCACCCACCACCAAGTAGCTATCAAAACTTTTGCTTTTCTTCTCAATATAGCAAATTAACTAACCAAATTAAAACAGGTTATTAATTTATATCCAAATATACACAAAATGAGGATACCATTAATGTTCATGTCATGTGCAGGGAACTGGCTGGGAAGAACTACTCCCTTAAATGATGATGGTTGCGTCTAAGTAAGCTTACAGTCGATGTAAAAAACTTTATAAATATTTAAATTTATATAAATAAATAAATAGAAAATAAAAAAAAATATAATCTATATAGATGAACCAACATATATATAGATTGCTAAGGTTGATATATATGAACAATTATGTTAATTTTCTTCTCAATGTATAATTATACTAATACAACTTAAAAAGTTGATGGATTTGGTTTAAATTCACTTAGGGGGGTTTTTTGGTTGCATATGAAAATATTTCACATGACATGCATAGAATTTAACCATTCATTTGGTTTTGAATTTCCCCCCATATTTATATTTATAGATAGAGTTACAATGCATATTCATGACAAGCTAGCTCAAATGGAGAAATGAACATCCCTCACTCAATTATGAATAAATGTTATAGGATCGATGGTATGTAGTAAATCGGAAGCTATCTTAACAGAAATGTTGATAAAATCAAGTGGATAACATGTTTATCTTCACACAAAATGATTTAAATCCATACTTTATAAAACACAGATAAATGTCATATCATCTTCTAACTGCCTGACTACGCATATATGTACCCTTCCAAATTCACATATTGGAAGCTTTTTTTTTAGAAGCACAGATTGTAATATGATAAAGATTCTCATGCGTGTAATTGTAGAATAAATTTGAAGTCATGACACAAAATTCCGCATGATGGAGAAACAACAAAGAAAAAAAAATCTCATTTTTCTAATAATTTATACAATGTTTACAAGATAAATTAACGAAAACAATATGAGCAAAGGGAAAGTAGCTAGGTAACATGTTTGTGGATATATGAAAGTGAAAAAGGATGAAAAAACTATCAACAGTATATTTCTCAACTTGTTTTCTTCACATGGAAATGGCCTATAGTCATCTCGGAGATAAAAAGGGTTTTTTTACCATAGGCTATCTATAGAGATGGATTTTTCTGCCCGCTTATCAAATCATAAATATTTTTTCCCATAGGTGTACTTGTTCAGTTTTAATGGACTACAATGCCTTTGATGGTACGATATCGCTAAAATTATAAATTGTGCATATTCCTTTTTCACAAAAGAAAGGGGAGCTTTTATGCTATATCATATAAATACAAGAAGACAAAATTACATTTTTATCATTTCCAGTTGAGTTATGCTACATGGACTAACCCTCATGATATCATAGGGTTAGTCTATGGACTAACTCAATGAGTTAGTCCATGTAGACTTTTTGTTTTCAGTTTTGTGTAGACTGTAGTATGGAGAATGTGGGGGAGAAACATCACAACTTTTATGAAGTGAGAACCTAACCATCACAATAATTTGATAAAGTAATCATGATTTCATTCTATCGTTACACTGGTGGACTCCATTATCCATTGCCAAGTAGGAATAACTCATCTGATTTCAATATTAATTAGCTCAAGTGGGTTTCATCATAATCTTATGTTTAGAAAAGCAAATATTCAAGATTACTTCGTCATTCAGTGGGACTCAATTTGGAATCCACTACTGTTCGTTGGTTGGGCATGACGAACACCACATCCTTTTTGGGAAAAGGATCCCCTGTTTGGTTCAAACAGGGACACCCTGTTTGGACCAATTAGGGAGAGCCACGTGTGGGGGCGGAGGAAGGGGCGGAAGAAAGAAATATATTCTCTTTCTTCCGGCCTTGAGACCCTAAACCTTGAGCGTGGCGCCCCTTCATTGGTTCATACAGGGTGTTCCTGTTTAGACCAAACAGGGGATCGGTCCCATCCTTTTGATACGAGGCTGACATCCGCCATGATTATTAATATTATTATCATCATTTTCCACTATTAGTCCCTAAAAAGTATGGATCTACCGAATCTTGATCAGCATAGAGGTCATCTTGTCCTCAGTGAATTCTCACATGTTTTACACAAAGTTGTAAAATATCCATACTTGACAATTATAGATGTTTAAGATTTGGGCTATTGAAATCCTCACTTTTAAGAATTCTCAAATCCGCCCGCATTGTAGGATTTGAAAATCCTCTTTTTTATAGATTTATGCACTAATACAAAATTCCTCAACCATAAATGATCGATGTGCAGTATTTTAATGTGAAATTCCCTGTTATACAAACTAAACACTCAGTGAACAACTCCAATGTCACTAATTCCTCACCTGATATTGATATTGAACTTGCCCTGCACCCTATTTAGACAAATTTATAACCCCACAACCACAATACATGATCATTACAGATTTGCCGACCTAATAAATAATAATAGTGTATGAGCCCAGAAGCATGGAAAATCAAAATAGAACAACTGAACTGACCAAATTAGAGGGCAAGATATCTGGTCAATGTCAATAATTAGACGGCAGATGATCTTGCAATCTAAAATTTTCATCTTTACATGCCACGTGTACGGTCGATGAGTTACCAGAAAAACCCTACTTGTATAAGAAAGAAGTCGCGGAAAAAGCCCCTTTCTTTAAAAAGGAGGTGCCTTTTTCTCCACATCTGCGTCGGAATCTTTCAACCCCAGAAGATGCAATATATTTACTTACACCTCTGACGAGGAAAGCACCCAATAGTCTCTCTCTCACGTTTCTTCGTCTCTTGTTTCTTTTCAGTACTTCTTCTTCCTTTTTTGTGGACCAGTTTCGATTCGCATCATCATCTTGCATTCTCTCTCCCTCTCTCGCTCTTTCTACGTAGTATAAATACTATCATCACCGATTAGAAACACCCATTGCGAAAAATCCGATCTTTTTAACGGTTGTTGATTCTACGGATTCCTGAAGACCCATTTACAAGTAGTATAATCTCCAATTAGAAAGACCCCATTTCGAAAAATCCCATCTTTTTTCTGGGTTCTCGATTCCTCGGATTCCTGAAGACCCATTACAGATTACAAATGGAAGAGACTAAGGGTATCGTTTTCGAATCTCTCGTTTGTTCGTGTTCTGGGATTTCATGTCTTATTTGATTTTTTTTTTCTTATTTTCTGTATGTTGCAAGATTCTTGTGTTGTGGTATTCTTTTTGGGTGTTTGTTGGATTTCATGTAGAGAGCGATTGCTTGGAGAATATGGAGTGGGAACTCTCGTGTGGGTCATTTTTCATTGAAAAGATTCTTTCCTTTATTTTCGTAATTTTTTTTTCTTGTAAAAGGTATGTGTAGAATTGCATTCAATGTTCTCTTTTGTAGATTTAGGAATTTATTGCTTGATGGATTATTATTATTATTTTTTTTTATAGTTCTAATGTGCGTGCTTACGATTGCAATTGAGATAGTTTTCTGTTTTAAGAATTCTTATTGATCTATTATTTTTCTAGTTTTCTGATCTACTATTTCCCCCCTTATGTACCAATATTCATCTTATTAACCATGTTTTGTAATCTTCACTTTCTTTCTCATTTTGGTGGCTATGTGCATTATGATTTCTAAAGTGAAATTTATTGTTACCTATTGTGGGTTAGGAAATACCATATGGATTGGAACTTGGATTTCTTTTTTTACTCTTTTGTTATTATTACTATTACTGTTGTTGTTCTTGTTCACAAGATTAAAACTTGGACTTCATTTTCATTCGGTAGAATTGTCTTTCCCCCTTTCATTTTCCTGTATTGTGGGGTACTTGAAGGGTCCCTGTTAAAGATTTGTACTTAGGCATGATGACTTTGGAGCCTTGTTGAGCCAGCAGCGTATCTGTGAGAATCCAAGCTGTCTATAAGATGACCACATTTGTGTATGCGCCCTGGTCACAAAAGTTAGGTGGGTCCATTTGTGTACACTGGATTTTGATGGTTGGTCAAATAACCGCCCCTGATTTTCATGCAGGGGCCGGCCTAATGAGTGGCCCAGCATGATTGTGGACCAAATTACATACACAAGGGACCCGCTGGATAGATGCGGCTTGGATCTCATCCACGTGGTCGATCGCAGGTTTGGCAGCACATAGAAATTCATATTCTTGCTACCAAATCTGTGGCTCGTTTCTTTATCTGTGAATCAAAGCATAGACAATTTTTTCTTTATATATATTCTTTTCAGCAAATCTAGAAAAATAATTCCTTTCATTTTCATATACTGTCTTTTATTCATTTACTTTCTTTTATCTGTAATTTCAGTGATAGAATCCAAGGATGGAGCCATTGCTGTAGCTTCTGCATTTCCTGGGCATCACGAAGGTAATAAGCCGAGCATCCTTACCTCTGGATTTATTTGTGTTTCAAATATAAACTTATATTGAGAAAATAGAAATGCTTAGAGAATATGGTGGGGGTAGTCTCTTATTTTTTACTGGTATGGTATAAATTGAACAGAACTGACAACTGAAGAAATATAAAATGTTCAATTATGCATTTGACCTTATTCGTGTGGGAGGCACCATAACCGTTCACATCGGTTTCATTAGACCATCCAAGTCTCTCCCACCAGATGATCCTTAACCATCTGATCAGCCCACACCAGATGTGGGCATTGGTTGTAGCTGTCCATTTTCGTTGGGCGGATAGCAAATATATTGAATCATGGTCCATTTCTGATGGGGCCCTACACACCAATTGCTTATATTACTAAAGGTACACCCCACCATGTTATGATTATTGCATCTTAACTTGACTGTAAATTCTGAATTTTATTGCTTGGTTTGGTCACTTAAATCAGCTGTTCAGGATAGAGACCATAAGTTCTTATCTAGAGCTGTTGAAGAAGCATATAATGGGGTTGATTGTGGAGATGGAGGCCCTTTTGGTGCTGTTGTTGTTCGAAATGATGAAGTAGTTGTGAGCTGTCATAACATGGTTTTGAAGAACACAGACCCTACTGCCCATGCTGAGGTCACAGCAATAAGAGAGGTAAGAGTATATAGAATAAACTATTATTGTAGATGTGTGAAATTAACTGTTTTTTCCTTTTTCTTTAAAATTGGTCTCTTTGCCTATCATGTTCCTTCATTGGCCTGGGAGCGGACTCTTGAAACATTGATTCGATATTGTTTCCCATCAAAGACTTGCTGGCTTATTTCCAAAATGGATTGGATGGGTGCTCATTCCTTCTAGTAACAGCAGTTGTCAAGGTTTACCATTCATTTGGGTCCTTGAAATGGCTTGCAATTTATGTTTGGTAGTGGTTTTAATGAAAAAAAAGGCATGGCCATTCAAATATTTTTTTCCCATAAACTTTTGAAAAATATGTAACTGTTTGAATTCCATGCTTCTCCAGCGTTATGGACTATGTTGCAGTTATTTGTCGCAGTTATTTTGTACCTGGTGGTTTCCAATTGCCCTTATCTTTGGTTTAGTTGTTATTGGAGTTCATCTCATTTGGTTTTCAAATTAAAAAGCTCTCTCTCTCTCTCTCTCTCTCTCTCTCTCTCTCTCTCTCTCTCTCTCTCTCTCTCTCTCTCTCTCTCTCTCTCTTCCAGAGGATTTTTTTTTGAACGGTAACTTCATGAGGATATGTACTATTGGGAACCATTTATTACAGTCTATTTGCTTTTTCCACTTTCTGCTAAAGGACTTCCTTGCTGCGATTTCCACCAAAACTGCATCTTACCTTAACTTGATACTGAATTCCCAGAATAACAAGTAACTATGAGATTTTTCTTACCTTTTTGGATTTCTTTCCATTTCGAAGAGCGCTGGTCATTTGTATTTTGTATATTAGGATACTTGTGAAAGGTTCATAACATTAGCCCCATATCTATATCTCTATTGGAATGTATTTTGCCTTCCTTTAACCACAGGCCTCCAAACCACAATTCCTAATTTTGTAAAATACAATAGAACAGGTGTCAGAATCTCCTCTCTCTCCACTATTCTCTCTCTAAACTAACTCAACCACATAACTTCCTCAAAAAAAAAAAACTAACTTCCCGTAACTCTTACACAATGCCCATCAGACCTTTCTTCTCACAACCATCTTCCATTAGTTCCTCTCTCCTACCATCGCCCCCCTTGCCACCTTGTCTATCACCCCCTGCCTCTTGGCGAACCCAAGCAAGATGTTATCCCACTGTCCGCTCACTCCCTCCCTCCTTGACGACTTTGAAGACGAAGCCATCAAACCCGATGTCGAGTTTTGAGAACGCGATGACTCCGGTTCCGAGTGAAAGTCCCACACCCAACTTCCGATTCTCATTCCGATCTCTTCGAGGCCAAAGAGTAAAGAGCATTGCTCTTTATCTCTTTTATTGAAGTCAAAACCAGCAAACCCATGAGGCTCTTCAAATCAGTCCTCGGATTCTTGGTCGAAGGTTATGATTTTAGGGGTTCTCAGCGAAATGTAGATGTGGGTTCAATTCTTTTGGAGCTAATGCTATGGTTTGGAGTCGATGGTGGGTGATGAGGGCAATGATTAGATCTGCGATGGGGTGACACCAAAAGGTTTTGAAGATGGGGTTTTTTGTGGGGATTCAGAATCCAAATCCAAAACTGGGTTAATCGACTAAGATTTGTGAGTTTAATGGTGAAGGTGGTGAGGTGCCAGGTTCGGGGGATGAGGGTCTTCGATTGGGAGATGGGAGTTGTAATTTAATGTTGGTTTCTCTGCTTTTGAGGAGTTGGAACTTGGAAGTGCATATGTTGGAAGTCTTACACGGTATGCGCTAATATGCGCCGGGGAGGAGGAACCAAAAAAGGGAAATCATTGAATAAATAAGTGTGGCTTGTGGGAGATGAAAGAATTATAATTCCTGAAAATTTTGGAAGTTGTTGCGTCTTCTTCTTCTTTGTCCTTATTTGGATATGGTGAGATTGTTGTTATTAAGGCTGGTTTGCTAACATGCGCCTTAAAATTCTTGTGCAATCATTAATCTCATGGCATCTGGAAGCTCCTTCTCTTTGTCTATGAGTATGAGATGAGAATTGGTTAGTTGGTTTGACGTGTCTTGAGGTTTTAGGTAGATTTAGTTCATAAATCTCTCTCCTGTCTCTTAGAACATGGATAGAAGTAGAAGCAGAGGGCAGATGTTGGATTCTTTTACTTGAAAGGGAAGTTGAAGAGGTGGGATGTAACAGGGCATGTTGGACATGTATAAGTGGTGAGGTGCCGGGTTCCGGGTTCGGGTGACGGTAGGCAAGAAGGAGAAAGATTGGAAGATGGTTGCAGGAAGAAAGGATTAAAGGGCATTTTGGGTATTTGGGAAAAACAAAATTCACCCGAAAACCCAAATGTTGCCGGATGTGCTGATTTGAAAGGAAGGTGGAAAACTTAAGCTATATTTTGAAATGTAATATTTTTTTTATCCTGATTTGAAATCTGGGCGAAACTTGAGCCACATTTTGAAAATTTCCCTTTCTTCTATCATTTGATGATTTGGGTCACCTTCACACATGCATAGTAATCCACATCAACAACTCTCAATCTAATCCCAATTTCAAGTTTGGGTTGCTAGATGTTTATATGTTATGGTTTTTTATTTGATTCTTCTTTCCTTAATGAGTTGCACGATGCACCGCTTAACTTGATAAAGAAAAAGTATATACAAGAAGCAGGACTCTCACTAAGTTATTTAATACTTTGTATGTGTTCATGTTGAATTATATGTTAGCATCAACAAAGAGGAAGAATCAGCCTAAATAGAGTAAAAAAAAAGCAAAAAGCAAAATGAAATAATTACTATTAATAAACTAAAAATGGCATAAGATTTAATGCATTTCCAAATTAAACAACTTAAGGAATTGGGTACTGGGGCTAACTACAAGCCTGTGATGAATTAGAGACCCAAGCCTGATATTAGGCCCGGTAATTTATATTTGAAATTCTTTATTTAATATATTTTTCTTTTGAAAGAAAAACACATCTTATTGAGCTATCTTCAAACAGAAGCTTCACTTGGAAAAAAAAAAAAAAAATTATCTAGAGATATGGATCGAGGCCTAGAGTAAACAGATTTCAACTGCATTTAGGGGTTTAGGTAGATAATTCTGTGTTATAAAGCCTTTTAATTGTGGTATGTAACTCATTGACACTATTATCCGAGTATAATTTATATGTTTGTCATACCTTTCTAAGTACGAATCTCTAGCATTGGGTCCCTGTATGGCATGGGGTTTCCTAAGTAAAATGACTCGATAGAAAAAAGAGGAATAAATTTAAAAAAAAGACTCATCACCGAAAATGAAAATAAAATAAAATATAATGACCATATCCAAATAAATAAATAAATAAATAAAAGGAGAAAAACACAACTTAGGTCAAACAAAAAAATGGAGTTTCAAATACTCGGCATGAATATTTTGTTTGATATTGTTTGTGTCCTAATTTGTACATGTTTTGGATTTCTAGAGGTTAATGTAACCGTTTTGAAATTTGAATTCGGTGTCTTTTAGTTTGTATAATTCATACGAATGTGTATATTGCGAACCCCGTGTTATTCAAATTAAATCTACTTGCTTTATTCTTTTGTTTTATTGTGAATATGTCTTTTATTTATTTTTTTCTACACGTGCCTTATCTTCATCAAACTCCATTTACACCTCACCTAAAGAATAAAACATCTAGAAAAAAACATAAAGATCAAATTAGCAACAAAAAGGACTCACAAGTTTACTAATTAATAAATTTAATAAAAATAATTCATATGAGTCTGTGCATTTGGTGGTTCTGTGGTCCGTGCATAGCACGGGGTTTTGCTAGTGTAAAGAAGAAGTGGATGTACTAGATTAAGTTGTGACAGTTTAATTTAATGCACTAACTACTTATGGTAGCTACAATTCTAATGCTCCCTGATACAATAAAGATGGCCAGGTCCTAATCTGACGACTAACCACACCCTTGGAAGGACTCGATGCAAACTTGTACCAACAAAATGCCCTTTACTTGTAACAACCAAATGTGATTATGATCTGATAATAAATGTAAAACCCAAATGTCTCTTTCCAAAACAGGGGAAAAAACAATGGCTCTGATGCCTGTTTTGATGTGGCCAAGGTTCTAATGCCAGCCCCTGGTCACAATGATTATGGCCTTGTCTAGATCCAACAACTAACCGAACCCTTGTAAGGGCTCAAAATAAACTCATATCAACGAAATGCCCTTTACTCGTGTCAGCCAAATGTGATTGTGATCTGATCATTAAGGTTATAATGAAAAACCTCTTTTCAAACAAATTAAATCAATGGCTGCCCATTTACTCTCAACGATCCAATTCTACTTGCTCATATATATATATATATATATATGGCCCTCCTCTCCTCAACTCAAGTTGCTAGGGGAACCCGTCCGCTCAAGCTTGTGGGGCCCACATGGGGCTGGGGCTGGGGGGATTTGAAGATCTGCATGTGCCCCTCATATGGGCAAAAAATCATCCCAATCAGATCATTCTAACATTATCATCAAGGGCCCACGAGTTCAGTCCATTTGAATGGGGTGTGCAGTCGATCCTGCGGTCCAGTCCATTCAGATCAATCCAAACCCGGGGCCCATGTGAAATTCAGGGGGTGTATGTGTGCATGCCCCAGCCAGATGACCCAACAGTGGGCCCCACACGTGAGCGGACGGAAATCTCCGTCAGCTCGAGCTGAGGGGATGATTTTGTATATATATAGGTTGATATGATATTGCCAGTAATTGGTCTTCCTATGCACCCCATGCAAGCCATGCCCCACCACGTCCCACTGTCTTTCACCAGTCAGTGCAATATTAAAAAATACCATTTTCTGGTGTTTTCAAGTAGAAGGTCCTTCCTTCAAGTGATGCCTTATGCTACTTTGATGCGTTCCTTTTGCTCCAGGAAACCAGTTGTCCAGATGTTTTTTGACTGTTGTAATTACCAATCTTCTTGGCAGCCATCAGAAATAACTGATCAGAGTAGCATAGCAATTGAGGGTTTCTACTTTCTATGTTGCTACCAGAACAAGTCAACAGGATCATATCTGAAAATTACGTCTTCACTCGTGTCATGTGTCAAGAGGGCCTGTTCTTTGTTGAGTATCTGCCACGATGAGTCCAGTCAACGAACAACCTGTTCGGTTCTGGAATGGATCATCTGGTTGTAGTAAAAATTTAATAGGACTCACCCAGTTTTAGGCTTCAAAAGACCCAGCAGTAGCAGAAACATTGATCTTGCATGTCAACTGCTGCAAATACGTAATAAATTGGCCCAGGATGACCTTTAATATTTGGCCCAGGTATGCCCTCACACAAAACTGTATCTTTGGGTTGAAAGCAAGGCCATCATCACCCAAATGGAGGGAACTCCCTTGTAAAAAAGCCAAGAAATTTTATCAGTGAAAATTTTATTTTCTGCTTAAACTCAAATTGGTCAATTTTCCAATTTGCATGGAGAATGCATATGCACCAGTATGTGTTATCTTTAAATTTGTTGTCTGCCATTGTGAATTGCCAATCAACTTGTAGCTCGTGTTTAATCACACCAATATGGTTTTGGGGAGCAACAAATTTGAAAGCAAGCATACATTTATGTATTTGTTTTCATATTGCACATGTAGGTCTGTTTCTGCTCTTGTAGCAGTTGAGGGCTCAGGATAGTTGCACAAAACTGCAAATGTTTTAGCTTTGGCATTCATATAAATCTGACACATAAATCAATGTGTGTTTTGCTAGGCATGTAAGAAACTCAACCAAATCGAGCTCTCTGATTGCGAAATCTATGCTTCTTGTGAGCCTTGCCCTATGTGCTTTGGTGCGATTCATCTTTCACGAATCAAGGTGGAACACTTTTGAACTTTTCGGTGACTCCTTGCTTTATCAGAATATATGTGCTTGTTTTTGGGATTGGTTGCCTCATTTTCTTTTCCTATCTTGCAGAGGTTGGTATATGGAGCCCAGGCTGAGGCGGCAATAGCCATCGGGTTTGATGATTTTATTGCGGATGCTTTAAGGGGTACTGGGTTCTACCAAAAGGCAAACTTGGAGATCAAAAGGGCTGATGGTAATGGTGCTGCTATCGCTGAACAGGTCTTTGAGAAGACAAAAGAGAAGTTCCGGATGTATTGATGTAATTAAGGTTTTATGCAAAAAAAATAAGACTCCTTCCATTGAACTTAACCATTTATTTCGTGGCATATTTCGTTCTGCTGTCATTTTATTAATATCCATGATATTGTTCTTCACATGTTGGTTGTAAAACCAGCCCGTAAATTATTCCAAATCTTTGGAATTCACATGATGGTACAGCATATTTCATTTTGCACAATTTGTAACCTGTGTATTTGCTCCTAAAGCGCACTGTATTTGCAGAATTTACTTATTTTGGAGCTACCAAAGGCCTATTGGTTGACATTTTGGCAATATCCACGAGATTATTCTTTGTTTGCCAAATAATATGATGAGTGTATTTGCTTTACTACCCAGTAGTTCTGCATCTAAGGCAACCTAATGAAACCAGCGCCTCCTACTTATCATTCATTAGCATCCTTGTGATTAGAAGTGTTAACTTCCGGTATCAGGTGGCCCACATTATCACTTCATCTTACCACCTTTAATTGGTGTGAGTACGTTCAAACATTCTGCCTTTTTAATTAATGCTCTACACATGTGATAAAAGAAGAACATGTGTTTGATCTCACCATGTGCAGAGCATTAAAAATCTGTCTTCATATAATTGATCCTACCCATTTAATTAATCAACTAAAAATTTAGACCACTGAATTTCCAATGGGGAGTAATGATTGATCAAATGATTTAGTGAGAATCATTCATGGGGCAAGAAGTAGGATTTTCTATTGGAGTTGGAGCTGAATGGTATGGGAGGATATAAACATCAACCAAATGTCATGGGCACCACTTTGCTGGCAATGTAGCCCAGTTGAACTGTCTGTGTGCAGTGCAGCACAACAAGAGTGGTCTGAAGAGGAATGATAAACTATATGAAATGCTGAAATGCCTTTGCTTGCAGATATCGAACACAACTATCTTCTTCGATCCCAACATCTGGGACCCAACGGAAGGGATCACAAACAAACAAGACCAGGCAACACATTAAGCCCATACGAGAGACAATACAGCAATACAAAAAGGGTCTGCTTTGGGCCCATAGTCCAACAAAAGAGGAAAAACAAGTTAAGTGAACAAGAGGGAAAGAAGCAAGAAATTACTGTTGGGCTTATTTGGATATGAGGAAGTCTCCAATGAGGAACTATAGTTCATGCAAAAGAACCCTCAAAAGTAGTAGAATAATGGAATAGGCATATCCACTCAACAGACAACAATGTGCTCCAAACAAACTTATTAGAATGATCGAGATTAATATACTCCCATTCCACCATGCTTTGAGGAAAAATTGTTATAAGCTTTCAATCCACAGATACTTCCATCGGGTGACAGTTTTCCTTCATATATACATGGATGAATACAAACATTTCTCATCATGCCAAAGTCAAGATGTGGAAAGCTCACTCATTGACATACAATGGCCCTGATGTATCTGGAAGATGTGCTGATTCCTTACCCACTCAATGTAGGCGGGGCCCACATTTTGGCAATCATGATCATTGACCTATCCGGGTCATGTACTGTAGTAGCCATCCAATATTAGACCTTCCTTCCTACCCATTATTGTATTAATGCAATAAAATCCATTTGTTGATCAAAGGGTTAGCATTTTTCATTTATTAATTAAACAAGATCTTCACAGCATTCAAATATGTGGGAGAGCACATATACATCTGTACAATTTCTCAAATGACTTGTTGCACGTTCCATGTGAAGGGTATATATCTTCTTGTCAATGCTTTAGGAAAATGAATGATATCTTCTCTTATCTGAGAGAATAAAAAAGTTCCTTCAAGTCATGCATGTTATTCCAAACGTCCATGACCCTTCTTGAATCTCACCTTCTGAATAAATCTTAAATATTATAAAGTGTCAATTATTTAAGCATTGAAGTACTGTACTTTAATTGATTTTTCTTATATAATAATAATAATAATGATTTTTCTGATACCTTTCTCGGCCTTTTGGTTAAGTCTAAAAAATTGGCCATAGGGTGACTTATGAAGGAACTCAACTCTATACGTTACTGGTAAAGTTGGCACGCCCTCATGAGTCATGACCTCATCATTATGTAATTAAGAGATTTTGTATATATCATATCGGTGCCACCCTTGGATCACAATTCACACTGTTTCTTTTTTCATTATTCTTATTATCAATCTCAGATCAAAACCTTTAAAAAAAAAAAGCATTACTTATCCACAATCTCAGTACCATGCATGTTTTAAGATTTTATCCTTGAAAAAACACTATAATATCATTATAAATGAAGATATTCTTTTAAAATAAAATTAATCATTAAAAAAAATCAATAAATTAAAGAGGACAAATTGCAATTATATAGACCGTTTTGGTCATTTGGGCTGTTCAGACTGATCATATAACTTGTTGTACGTAGAGTCGAAAACTATATATATATATATATATATGTTTTAAATGTTTGATCAAGACAATATTATTGGTTGTATATATGCTTAATGATCGATCATCGATCCAGTAGTTAATCGAAAGTTCAAATAAATTGGACTAATTCAAACCAGATATTAATTGGTGCAGTATTTATTTAATTTCTAGCAACTTGTTTTTTCATTTAATTCGGCTTACGTCAGGTCAGGGAAGAGGGCAACCGCAAACTTCAAACTTAGATTTTTTTTTTTTCAATTCTATACATTATATTAAACGACTCATTTTGGTCATTCTTCTTCAAATAGAGAATAGAACATTGGAGAGGAAAGACAAAACGCAAATATTAATTTCTAGACAAGGAATATTTAGACGAAGTTGTACGTTGATGGAAACCTAGTCAATGTGATTTTGATGCGCTAATTTATATATGTTTTACGTACATTTGATTCGATCTCTTTGTTTATTTGATCACATAAAAACATGATTATTAACCCAACAATTTATCCAGTGTTTAGAAGATTGTATTATGGGCCGGCCAAACGTAATTGCTCAATGTTTGATAGTAATAATCATGCTAAAAATAGTGTCTTACTAAGAAAAAAGTTTCTTCATACAGGTTGATGACTTCCCTATAAAAAGAGGTAATTAGCTTGAAGTGCAACCTATATATCTGAAGACATGACTGGTAATTAACTGAAATAATGAAACATATAATTCATATAGCTGACCCAACATGGTCTGGACAAGACTTTAATGATGATGATGATGGCAAACTAATAAGATCACTTGCTCACGAGTCATTACTAGGTGTTTCAATTCACAATGGCTTTCTAATACAAATGGAGAAGAAAATGAAGTTACAGTGAATTAATTGTTGAAAATGAAGTTACAGTGAATTAATTGTTTGTTTGATAGTTTTCTCTGCACTTAGAAAAGAAATTCATGACCCATTTATTTATTTTTAATTAAATGCAAAATTATGCGAGAATGTATTGTTATTATTAATTATCATGTGATGAAGGTCTTAATAGATAATTAGTAGTTTACGTAAGAGGACCTGATCATTCTTTTCTCTCTTTATAATAATATTAATTGTTAGTCAAGTCATTGAGTCAGTGACATTTGGTTAAATGAATTGAGAGTAGTAGCAGGTCAAGAGAGAAAGACAAGGAGGATATGGTAAAACAAATCGGCGCCGGAGTTTGCACTCCTTTGCTAACTCGAACCGCTGATAGGCGCAGACGTGCTCAAAGCAAACAGCCCGACGCTACCGTGAGCCTGTTGCCTCCTTTGTTTCCTCCTTCACTCCTCCTTTCCTCGATTCCTTGAATAGACTTCAGGTTGCCATTTTCAACGTCACCTTAAAACTACAAAATCCATCCATCTGCGCGCGTGCCAAACCCAACTACTTCTTTCCTTTCTTGCTCCTCTTTCATTTAGATTTATTTTTAAAACTTGTTTGTGGAATAAGAGGAGGATTTCATATTAAGTGGATTTGATCTGTTATCGGAAAAAAAAAAAAAAAAAAAGAAGAGAGAGGGAATTTGCATTTCCATCATTTTTAAAAGAAATCAAAATCATCTCGGTCATTTTTTTTTTCTTATTTTTGCTAGAAAGATGTATCACAGACAGATAAGATAATAATGAACTGCACGAAAAATTAAAATAGTTTTTCTCTCTATCAAAGAATACTCCCCCCCCTGGCACACAAACGCATTGTAGAAGGCTCTTTGCTCTTTTAATTTGAGATACGGAGTTGAATTTTTATTTTTTTTTATTATTTTAGAGAAAAGGAAAGAATAATATATATATATATATATATTCATGATGCAAATGAACTGAGTCCTCCATGTGGATCCAAATCCTGAATAGGAAAGGAGACTAATGTACGAACAGGGCTTGCCTCCGACTCTTGATGGACCCAATTAATTGGACCTACACCCTACTTATTAGGACTCAACTCAAAATCTGAACTTGAATCAGTTGAAGAATATATATGTATGTTTTTTCTGATATATATTGTTTAGTGCTCATCTCAGCCACTTGAAGAATCCCATACGGCACGCAGATAATGTAGTATTATTATATATTCTAATTAGGTTTTCATGGTGCATGAGACTATTCCATTCATCTTTCCTTGGTTTTTTCCCTGCAGGTGGCCGGTGTTCTCATCTTTCTGGTTTCAACAACAATAGGAAAGCTCTACTTTGATTGTTTGAAAATAGAGATTGCAGTCAAGCCCATAGATTCCTTGGTGGGCCATAACCTATATAATTAAAAAAATTGATCGATCACACTAAAAGTCTCATAGTGGGACCATAACTTGGAAAATCCAAAATTGCTCAGAATGAAAGTCTCATTAGTAGGCCCATAAGTTGAAAAATCCAAACAAGATATTTCAAAATTAAGCCCTCTCTCTTCGATCCCTGTGTGTGGGCCATCAGAGATGCATGTGACAGTTTGACGGCAGGTCTACTCCTTTGATATTCTGCCCACGGCAAAACGACTCTAGCTAATTCCATGGGTAAGGTTCAGATGAAATGTACGTTCACACAACCTTATCTTTACTGGATTTCAAGAAATTCATGTAATGGAGATTTTATATAAATTTCTCAATAATCTCCATAATATGGAATTACTAAATCCTCCTTTAATTTTGGGTGAAATGTCCAGAGATTTCAGCAAAAAAGAAAAACTTAGACATGGAAATTGGACTTTTAGAAATTTCAAAGATTATTTGGAACTTTTTAGGTGGCTAAAATTTGAAAGTCTAACAATGAAACCTGACATTTAGAAATGCAAAGGATTCATGAATCCCCAACCTATGAAATTCTTGTAAAAATACTACGGTAAAATAACATGTCCTTATTTGCTGGCACAACAATTCAACTGTTGAATTGACCACATAATGTATATGTAACTCTTTTGTTATTCTACCTTCTAAAAAGATTATATAGATTTTCTTTTTCTCTAGTAAACACTGATACACATTTATCCAAATCTCATAACCTTCAATGTACACTACTACGATCAAGGATCGAGCCCTAGTGGCCTTTTCTTTTTACTTCAGAAGAAGGTGCCTCGCTACTAAGTTATCAATGGATTTACACGGCCATGTTGAATCCAATTACATGTGACTGGCATTTAATCAATCTTAGGGTACAACCCATTGATATTGACTTGAAAGTTAGCTTTTCTTTTTTCCTTTTATGAAAGCTATCAATATAAAGGGGGCTTGGATTATATAAATGACTGGATTTTGAAATTGAAAAGGTTTGCCAACTCATGGATTAAGGTGGGATTGTACAATGAAAACTTACTTTGTTCATCATAATTATCATTAAAACCTGATCCCACCAATATAAGATTAGTTGGAGTGCTAGAAATTAATACATACTAACTACAAACCAGGAGCAGTTGAGAGTATTCTGTGAATAAATGAGGTGTGATCGATGTGGAGCTGGAGGTCGCGGATTGCTTCAATTCAATGATATTCTACATACGTTGACAAAAGGTGGATCTCACATTGTTACCAATCGCACATTTATTTGTTCATGTTTCTGCCGGCTGCATATAAACAATTTAGTTATAAATACATTGAAATTGCCAAAAACAAAATATTAATTATATGCTATTTTCAATAGATTGTGTTCATTTGTTAACCAATAGTTGGATAAATAGCAAATAAGAGTAACTTGAAGCTGACCCATGTAAGGGCGTAGAATCTAAATATCAGAAAGTCGAAAACTTTAAAATTATAGAAACTGATGGGTCAGGCCTAAATGACCCAGTCCGTGATAAGTCCAGGTCCAAATCCATCCACTGAATCTCAGGTCCAAGCCCACGAAGAGACCAAGTCAGGGCAGCCACGTTGCTTCGGAAACAGTTCCGCTCCTACCAGGTCCTGCGGAGAGATATCTCACCTGCCTCGTCCAGCGCGAGGGCAGTTCGAGGGTTCCAAGGGCGAACGTTGCAGAGGAGCGTCCCCGTCTGTTAGGGTAGACTATAAATCAAGAGCCCCACCAGCACTTGTGGAGGATGGATCTCTCTCTATTCACTTCGACTCTTGTATTCCTCTAGTTTGTAATAATTATTGAGGAAGTAAAACACCACAGGCAATCTCTGCCTTTCTGCAGTGGACGTAGGTCATCTTGACCGAACCACTATAATCCATTCTCTCTCTTCTTTAATTATTGCATTTACTGCATTTATTACTTGACCGGTGGTGTCCGAAACCCAATTTTGGCATCATCAGAAACTATGTATCTTTCACTTTAATCTTTGCTTACTGCTAATTAGAGAGAATATATAGAAGCTGAAATAGAGAAAATGGTACTCTATCCACCTTTCTTCACATCCAAACCACACATATATAGGGCCTTGTTTGTTTCATGGAATTGAATTCCCAATTAAGAATTCAAATGTTTTATATTATTATAAATGGCTAAAAATAAAGAATAGAAGGCGAACATCCAAAAATGAGAAAGATGAGAAATAAATATCCATCCATCACGAGTCTAATTCAAACTCTAAAAAAGTCAAGATGATGGCATCTACTTTAGTTCTTATATCCTTACCCTCGCCTCATTTCTTACCGGTCACCAATTTGGTACATCTTATTTCATCATGAAATCTATGTAAATAGATGGGCTCTAAAAACTTTTAGGAAGATTTTCTCCTGTACTCCTCCTTTAATTTCTACGGTCCATTTAAATCACCACTGGCCGTCATAGATGGGCGCGCTTGAAATTCAGGGGAGCCCACCCTCATGACAGCCCAAATAGGCACTCCCACAGAGCACGGTGCACTGGAGAAAAAATTTCTAAAATTTCAAAGGCACAAGGCAGACCCAATAAGCCAATTGGGAAGAAAAGGGGTCACCTGCAAGTATTTTATATATCTGGAGAGTTTGAGACCTGCACGTCCCATTTTCAACCCCCGAGGACTCTCTTGGATCTGTCTTTCCGTGGATAATCCTCTTACATGATGATGGGAAACTGACAAAAGAGAGAGCTTTCATCCTTCTCCATCTGGGACCCCATCCAGTCCCCATCCTCCCTTCAATTTCGTTGTTGTCTTGTGAGTTGGAGAAGAAGAAAATGAAAAAAATGTCACCTTTGTGTGGCTTCGCATTGGCTTACGTTTTTCGTCGGGATTTGAAAGAGTGGCGACTGCTTCTATAGAAATAAGAAGAGGCTTCTGTGGTCCCCATCCCTATATTGTAATTTGTCAAGTATATGACTCAATATAGCTATTTAATAACACTCCTTTCTTGACCAGGCCAAGGGGTCCACCTAACTTTGTTAGCTTTTACCTTCTTTTCTTTCCTTCATATATTTCATGGTCAGGTTTCACGCAAGCATGGTTTTTAACTTTTAAACATAACATGATTTTTTACTCCAATTATAGAGGAAGAGGGGCTCCATTACGCCTGCACGGTAAAAAAAATTGTAAAAGCATATATATATATATATATATTTAGCATGACTTATTGTGATCAAAATACATTTGTAAGATTCTTTTTAGTTATATATATATATATATTCACGCTCTGCTGTGCATTTTTCTTAAAAACATCCTTCGATTTTGAATCCAATCTAGATGCATGAAACTAAGGTGCAACATTAATGGAAATGTTTGGATGTGATGAGATGAATACAAAATATGAGGCCAATCAAGTTAAGTCTGGCCCTTTACTTTAGGTCCTCAAAAGTTTAATGTATAGCAAGCAAACTTATTTTGATGAAATCCAATGGTAAAATTAGGAGCGATGTCGGTTCAATGGATATATATATATATATAAAAGAAATTATATATCAATCCAAAAATTTAAGCTAATGGGTGGAAGGCTCATATAAGATATACCAACTCTAAAGCTTAAACTAATAGGTAGAAGGCCCATACGAGTATATTAAAACATGTCAAGCCTATTACTTAGGTAATGTGGGATGTGAGACTTTCAATAATATATGAGTACGCGTGAAGAAAAAAATGGATGATGTCAACAAACAGGTGATGGGAATGGAAATGCTAGCCTTTTCTCTTTCCTTCAAAAGCATTCAACATTATAAGTCCAAGTTTCCTTGCAAATGGCGTGAGAACTCGGGTCATGCCAAAACAAGTTAATGAGTAACCTAGCTAGAGAAGTTTATTTTTTACCACACACACCAAATAAAAAATAAAAAAATAGAGAAGTTTGAATTTAGAATGGTGTGCCTACTAGAGGGGCACTGGACTTTTGTCTCGTCCATAGGCGCCTGAAAATTTTTAGTATATTAATAAGTAATCATCAACCTTAGAAAGAAAAGAAGGAAAAAAAGGCAGACCATTACTCTTGATAATCATGTAATTAGAAATTCTCAACTAGGCTTTCATCAACTATTATCATGGATCCTGAGCAATTGATCTGAAACCTTCAAATTACTGCCCACCAAACCATCAACTACTGAAATGGTTAAAAACCCCAATTTCAAAGAGCAAATGTCTAATGGACGTAATGTGCGGTCGGTGGCTAGTTAAAATAGTTTAGATGGATGAATGAGAATCGATGCCACTTGTTGATCAGTAAATGATGCATGCAGAATACTAATTGCTCAGCTGGTCTGCGCTTCTAATAATCTGAATGAAGAAAAGAAAAGGGCTTTCAATGAATGTGGTGAGGACATGCAGACACCATTCTTGACCAAACCTTTTGCCTGATGAAGGTTTCTCTCTCCTCTCTGAAAGCAAAAGATACACAGGTGGGTGAGAGAGAGAGGGGGGTGGTCAAACATCATGATATAACTGCCAACCATTTATTGGAAATTAACAGGACTCGATCCTCATATCACTCTATCGAAAGTTTCCAAGTCAATGCTACGTACATCAACCACCCATAGCAACTTGCCATGGACGCTCAGTTCACACTAGCAGCAGGATTAAAACTGACATACAGATGATGATGATGAGGAAAGAAAGAAAACTGCCATAAAAGTTGTAAAGCGCATACCACAACTAGTTTCTATTGCTTCTAAACGTGTCTTATGTCTCTATCACATCATTTAATTCCTTGAAAAACAGGGAAGGGACCAGAAACAACTAGGAAAATTTTGCTCCTCTCTTTTATAGCTAGGCTTAATCCCACCTACCTCCTCACTCTTGCATGCATTCATGCATGTATGCATGTATGCCTGCCTGCCTGCCTGTCTGCCTTGTTTTCCTGCTATTAGAAAATTTAGGGTTATTTGACAAACATGCAACCTGCGTGCATCTCATCCATTGGATTGATTGGACCATCTGCATGTGGGCCCACCTTGGATCTTTCTTACCATCCATGAAAAGTCCGGATCCTCTTAACATATAGAGAATCCGGATTCTTCTCTTTCTCTAGTCTCTACATGGTATCTAGATAGGGCCGTTGACGTGGCGGTGCCTCTGGAGTCAGTGGGATTAGGTATTCCACGTCTGCGGACCCTTCGGTCAACGCACACGTGGAAAGCATTGACCCGATCCTCTATCCACCCTTCTCACTTTATAACGCCGTTACCCTTAACGTCGATCCACCGTTTTTTAACGGCATATCCCACTCCCCCACACCGTTTCAACCGCTACTGCCGCCATCTGTAACGTAACGTTAACTGTGACGCCCAATTTCACGTGAGAAAACGGCCAATCTCGGATCCTATTTATTTTTGCTCAGAATATAAGGCCTCAGCTTCTTCCTACTAACAAAAAGGAGAGGACTTTGCAAATATCCTTCTTTTTTTTTTTCCTTCTCTTTTCTCCTTGCCACCCCACACCCACACACACATGGATAGGCCCCCGGAAATGGCACTATTACACCCCTCCGCCGGTGATATTCTCAGGCTGAACTCCGGCAATTTTGATCGACAACCGGATAATTTGACCGGTCAGCGGCACGACATGATCAAAGAAATGGACTTCTTCTCCGAGCATCATACGGGGCGCCGCGGCGAAGCTGTTCGACTAAGCTCCCAGGATCATGATAGTAAGGATATTGGATCCATGAAAATTGATGCGGGCATCAGTGTAAGTAACTGAATTATCTAAATTAATGGATCTTATTTTGACTTGGGTCATGTACTCCTTAGTCTGGTTTTATTGAGTTTCGATCATAAGGTATAATTAAGGCTCTCACAAATCACAATCTATGAGTTTCGCCGAGGATTTACATTGGTTAATTAATCTTTACTTTCAGACTGGATTGCATCTTCTCACTATGAATTCATCAGGAAGCGAGCAATCTCAAGTTGAAGAAAAACCGAAAAATAAGGTGAGTCTTCAATGGTTGTTGATTGAGTGGAAAGCTTTAAAAATTAAATATGGACATGTATGTACGTTTGGTTTTTTGTTAAGATCTTACCATCTTCGAATCATCTGTGTTTATAGTTGAGTGCTCTAAAAATCGAGATAGTTCGGATTAGCGAAGAGAACCAGAAGCTGAGAAGTATGTTTGAGCAGATAACCAGAGACTACACTGCTTTGCAAAATCAGCTAGCTTTGAAGATGCGCGATCACCAGCAACAACAGGTTAATTCCCATTGAACTAATATAAGTCATGCTTTTAACTACTTGAACATGGATAGAGATGAACTTTGAAATGAGAGCAAGGTGTCAACAAATAAAATGGGGAGCATGACTCAATTGAATTGGATTATGTGCTTTTGAGTACTCCTTTAAAAGCTTTTTATAATCTTAACCCATATCAACCGTAGATTAAGGTGTTTGGAATGAAGATGGAATTGATTTATATCTGATCAGAGGGGGTGAATGAAATGTCTTTGTTGTGAATGCATGTATGATCTTTATATATTCCCTTTTCAGACCTCGCACAACATTAATTGAACATTTGGAAGAGAATCCTTCAGAGTAATTTGACATTATTTCTACATAAGGATTAATTCAATCAAATCTTTGAGAAAGTTTGGGAGGTTTTTTTTTATTCCGAAATTCTTCTTCTTGTTTTTCTCCCCTCAATCCTCCAATATTAGTTGTACTAGCATGAGAGCCAGCCCCTGCGATGCAAGGTTAAATATCATCAAATAGTTATTTATTATTTAATATTTATATTAATTATCAACTCATAAAAAAGGAACAAAAATCATTCAATTAATAATAAAAATGAGAAAGGCCTTTGCGATGCACAATTAAGTCTCACTTAAATTGATTTATAAATTAAAAATAATGTCTAAAATAAATAAATAATAATAAAAACACATGGATTGGGTGAATGCATATCAGACCTCCAGTCTACCCTGAGCCATTAAATCGCTATTGAGTATATGGTGACTTAAATTAATTTTTCAAAACATGCAGAGGGATAATAGAAATTTTGAGTCCTTCGTATCTTGAAGGACACGTAAGTGGGCCAACGGATCAGTTAATTAAATGGGTTCTTATCCCCACTTAAAAAATATAAACTCTTGGAGAAGATGATGAACGTGGGTTTTGTGAAATATTAACATGGGTTCTGGAAAATCTTCTCCTCTATGTCCTCCTCTCATCATCATTTTCACTATTTGGCACCAAACAACGAGTTCCAAACAATGAAGATGATGAACCTGGTGGATGTATATTCCCTGTTTGGATCCAAACAAAAAATATGAGGATGGTACCAAATTCTATACCTTAAAGTTGGATGTTAGTTAGAGGAAATAAAGGAAAAAAGAGAGGCAAATCTCTCCTCTCCTGGAGCCACATCAGCATTGTATTTCCTAGGACTCCAAGGACAGATACAACCCTTCACGTACAGAGACATCCCTTCACATTTGCGTCTCCATCCTAAGGAAACATCTATTCTAAAGCATCAACACTCATATTCCTCTTCACTTCAAACAAACTTTCCCTTCTCTTTCTCCCTACACTTACAAACTTGATCATGTGTCTATTAATATTGGTGCCGCTCCATTTCTCACATACGCCTCCGGATTCCGATGAAGGTATGGTTTCTATTCTAAATGCGTGTTCGTAATTCAATTCAATAAGACCGCCTCCAATTTACTGAAAATCTAAATGTGCTTCTAACATTATTAAGGATTTAACTTGAATATTATTATGTTCTTTTTAGTTAGTTATGTGATAATATGAACTTATATTTTGAAATCACACAAATTAATTTATCATTCAAATTTGATATTCATTAATTAATAATTAATTTAAATATTCAATTTCTTTTATTATTTAATTTGCATGAGGTTAAACCGTGCATCGCACGGGGCATTGTGCGAGTAAGGATGATGAAAATGATGATGATGAGAAAGTGCACAAGAAGTGTGATGCAGCACAATGGTGCCCTATGCCCAAGTATTATATATAGTGTCATTGTGCATAAGGGTGTTTGTTCTGAGCGGACGTTTCCATTCATTCAGCAGGGGAGATAAGGGGTGTTTGTTTTGAGTCATTAGGCGTTTCCTTTCTTTCTTTAAATGGATGAATGAAAGAAAGTTATGATTGCTGACGTGTACACAGCCTTTGACATGTTATGTGGATGTTTGAGAATCAAGCCAGGTCTCTGTACGTGAAGGGATGTATCTGTATTTTCAAAACTGATGGAAGAAGGTAGCCCCTTGAACTGATGCATGGGATTTGCTGACATGGCTCAAGAAGAGATGAGAACCCAACAATTGTTTCCAACTATTATCCGGCTTTAAGGAGTAAGAATAGTTGGAGACATGCATGCATGTTGATTGTCGAGAGATTTCTTCTCAAGTTTTCTTGCATGTCCATTAGGTATAGACATGCATCTACTGTATACTAGTATGTGTGGTATATATATATAAAAAAATCATGTATAAATGTTAAATACTTCGATATGATCAAACTTTCATATCGAAGGAACAACTAGATTTATAGAGAGAGACCGAAAGAGGGGGTTACCCAGTTTCGGTAATATTTATCTATGATTAATTCTTATTTGAGTTATTGGAGGATTTGACTCATATATAATATAGAATGAAATAGATAAACAGAATTTATATAGTTAACTCCAACACAATTGAAACGTGCATGGTTTCGATGATGATGATGATGATGATGATGAATTATGTTGATTTCTCTTTCTTAAGTACCTTTTTTTCACTGTAGCATTCCTAAACAAATAAATGAAGAGTTTCTAATAATATAATGTTATGCAGAAGGAAGGTGGGAAGATCAACATATCAAATCAGAGATTGTTAGCCCAACAATTGATGGACCCCGGTCCATCTGGGGCACTCGACATGGACGAACCCTCACAATCGGGCGATCATGAGACGCGAGAATTATCAACTTCCACATCTAACAATGCAGATGATCAAGCATCGGATGACATGATTAATCCAATTACCAGAAAACGGCAAATTGTTGAAGATGGATTCGACCAAACATCCCAAAGCTCGGAAGCTAACAAGGGCCCAAAGCTAAAACCATCAAAGAACACGGATCAAACTTCTGAGTTCCCAATTCGGAAGGCACGAGTCTCTGTGCGTGCCCGATCAGATGCACCCATGGTGAGCTAGCTGTTTGTTTGGCCACTTAAAAATAATATATAATTACTATCATCATCTCATCAATATTTTTAGTTAGTTGAATTATTTGAACCTATGAGCTAAACTAGTAGGGTTTTGGGTTTTGGGTTTTTGGTTTTTTTTTAGATAAACGATGGATGCCAATGGAGAAAATATGGTCAGAAAATGGCCAAGGGCAACCCTTGTCCACGAGCCTACTATCGTTGCACCATGGCGGTTGGATGCCCAGTCCGTAAGCAGGTGAGCTTTATCATTCAATATTGAAGGAAGGTAGTAATTAATTTGATCATAGTCCATGAAACACTCTTGTGTTGCTGTTTTAAAGATGTGGGTGTAATATAAAAATTCAATGGAGTCTGGGTCTTCAATTCATGACTCTTTTTGATCACCTAGGCGAGTAGACTTTCATGTTCATTATCAATGAAAAATGAATGATCGTTAATGCCAAGGAATAGCATCAACAATTTTGTATCTTTTGGCTAAGGAAAATCATTTTCAGCTTCTTTTCTACAAAGAAAAATGCGCGTCAAACAATAGAACAACGATCTGAACAATTTCCCTCTCTAATGTGAAATCTTCTCTCATCGCACAAATGCATAAGTATAAGTTCAGCTGTGTGTCAAATCATTGTTCAAAGGCACAATGATTTCATTTTTCTTCCCAAGGAATTATATACTGCCAAAACAACCAACTTCATCTACTCATAACCAAATTGCTCCTGCTGTTTTTTTTTTTTTTCTCTTTTCTGTTCTTTCTTTTTTATTTGAATTGGTGTATTATTTTATTTTTTTTATTCATTGAATGGGTGTAGCAACAAATAGCCATTTATGTAAACCCTAAATACCCTACTTTGTTGCACTTCTTGGCAATGGATTTAAACCATCCATTAGTGGACCCAGCTCTTGGGTTGACCCATACCCTATCTTATCCATTCCTCAACTTTGGATGGTCGATAAAAACTTGGAGTAATAGTCAATAGGGGAAAGGGAGGGGAGAACAATTAGTCAATGCGACTACTTTTTGCCATTGACCCATCCCTATTAATAAGATGGTTGATGCTGATCGATTGAAGAACACATTTTCCAGTCATGATTTGTAAAGATGATAGGTTCCATCCTCAATTGGGAAGAACAAACATTTTCTTCTCTTTGCTTCACACTACTTTTTGTGTTTTAAAGGTGAAACTTTATTATTATTATTATTATTATTAGTGCTGCTGCTGATAATGATGAGATGCATGCTTATATGCTTGCAACAGGTGCAAAGATGTGCTGAGGACAAGACCATCCTCATCACAACCTATGAAGGCAACCACAACCACCCTCTCCCTCCTACAGCCACTGCCATGGCCAACATGACGTCAGCAGCGGCCACCATGCTCCTTTCTGGTTCAACCACAAGCAAGGAGACCCTCAGCAGCCCAACCTTCTTCCCATCCTTGCACTACCCATCTCCCTTGGCCACCTTATCAGCATCTGCGCCATTTCCGACTATCACCCTCGACTTGACCCAGACTCCCAACCCCATGCAATTCCAGCGGAACCCGTCCCTTCTACCGCCGTTTCCCATGGCCCTATCGGCCTGCCCACAGCTCCTTGGACAGCCAATGTACCTAGGTACTAAGCTGCCCACAGTTCCACCAATGCAGTGTGGAAACCCATCTCTCACTGAGGCAGTCACCGCGGCCATTGCCACTGATCCTAATCTCACAACCGCCTTAGCAGCCGCCATAACCTCAATCATGGGCATCCCTCAAAATAATTCCAATATCAACCACACCAACAATGGTAATGGAAATGGTGGTTCACCGTCTAGGCGACCGGGAATACCTGGCTCACCACAGATTCCTCAGTCCTGCACTACTTCTTCTACTAGCTAGTGCAATGGTTCGAACATCCCAGATGATGAAATGGCTAGATCATTCAGGCTGGTCTAGAGTTCTTCAGATGAAATGGCTAAATCATTGAGGTTGAGAGAGAGAGAGAGAGAGAGAGAGAGAGAGAGAGAGAGAGAGAGAGAGAGAGCTTCTGAATGTTGCATAAGTTGGCCTAGTGTTGAGTCATTTACTGCTTTATGAATGGCTTCTTCACATTGCCTTGCATATGGTCCAAAACCTGCCCCCAGTCATTGATAGTGGCTGGAAATGACATTTTGGGGAGATCAATGGTACAGAATATGTCACTGAAAATTAGAATGGAGACTGTAGTGATTTGTTTTGTTTTTTTTTTTTTTTTTTTTTTAAGTATATATATATGAAAATGATGTTTGATATCTTAGTAGTAGTCCATAAACCTTTGAGAGATGTATGAGAGAGAATTAGTGAATATATGTGAGCTTTTTCTTCATTATGGCAATGATAGATATATTGAACATACATATGATTGCTTACAAGGAAGAGGTATTCTCCATTTTGTTTGGGTTTCTGGGTTATTCTCACTGCCTCAATCACTATAAACTAATATTAATGTGATGTCTTTCTCATTTTAAAGGAAGAGAAGGGGAGCTAGCGGTTGGATTTTGATAGACTGGTTCAAAATCATTGGCTTTGATTGAAGATCACAAAGAGCATGCAACGAGTCTATGCTAATTAATAGGATGACCAATAACATTCCGTAAGACTGCTTTTTATGGATTGTGATCTAGAAAACCCTCATGAGGCCACAAGCCATGAAAGAGTTTATGAGGCTTACGGACCCTAGTAAATACAAGAGGACTCTAGGATTTGTCCATTAAAGGAAAATGTTAAGGCTGATGGATGGTGAGAATTGTAAATCTAAAGCCATAGAATGGGTAGTAAAAAAAATAAACTTTACCTTTTAATTGGTGATCATCTATTTTGTAACCTTAGGTAGCGTTTAGTTCGCTGGAATGGTTTTAGGCAGGAATAGAATGGAGAGTGGAATGAGTCTGAATGGAATGAGGCATGAACAGTCATTTTCATTCCAACGTTTGGTTTTACTGAATAATCAATCAAGTAATAGAATTCTTATTCATGTTCTTATGTTTGGTACGCTGGAATGATGTCCAGAATAGAATAAAATTTATATAAAACTAACCAAAATATCTTTGTTAGAATTTTTTATTTTTAAAAATTTTTTTATTTCAAACTACCCAAAATATAATTGTTTACCTATTTTGATAGATTATCATTAAAAAAGCT
The DNA here is from genome assembly GCA_012931725.1 of Litsea cubeba. NCBI lineage: Eukaryota > Viridiplantae > Streptophyta > Magnoliopsida > Laurales > Lauraceae > Litsea > Litsea cubeba. Next base: position 1,234,509 of record CM022953.1, on the reverse strand, counting down.
ATGAAATAAAATACCTAAAACATCATCAAAATATCTAAATAACACATTACTAAATTTAAATATCACTTAAATTAGCTAAATAAAGTAATTAAGTTAACATTCATCCATAAGTTTAAAAATTAACATCCATATTTTGACGTGATAAAGGGGCATTTTGGTCTCAAGAAAAAATTATAAAGGAATGGAATGACCATTTCTCCACCTCCCCAGTTCAATGATGATTCCATTACATAAAGGAATGATAATTTCGTAAGTAATGGTCATTCCACCACTTTTTTGCGAACCAAACGTGGAAATGATCTTTGATCATAATTTTTTTTTATATCAAACTATCAATCTAAAAACTATCAATCTTGCAGTGGGATGAACTCTTAATAGATTAAAATTTGGAGATACCCCATACAATAGGACAGTATTTCTTTTGAATGAATTGAATTTTCAATAGGTTGACTCCACCATGGAGTTCCACTCCTTCAACTAGGAGTTCTTCTCTGTCAAAGCCTCAAAGATCCAACTCTTATCTACTAAAAGCCACTAGACCCCATAAAAGTCTGCCACATGCTTCATTTAAAAATAAATTAGTGTGTGTCATAGAGCAAGTACAAGATCCAAATCCTTGTTCAGAGGGCTATTCTCAAATTCACACTTAACCTAAGTGGGAGCTCCCATTTCGATAAAGGAGGCTGCAAACTAATTTTTGACTTGGATAATATTGAGGGATAAAACCTGTTAACAAATGGATTTCCACACATGGGAAGGAACTGTCACAAAGAACCAGCTGTAAATATTCACTTCATAGGAATTGATTTGCTTCTCATAAAAAAGACATGCATAGAAGAGAGTTTTAATTCCCACGAAAAGAGCAACCTCGTGTTGAGTAGATCATGAGATCAAGCAATGGAATTAGGAATGCGTTTACTTTATTATTGTGTTTGTGTCATTCAAATCTGATCCTATGATGGCCGATTGCATTATGATTTATTTTCTTTTTAAGTTTAAATCAAATTAATTTATGTATAAAAGTATAGGTAGTTGCATGTGAAAAATCAACTCTAGAGGAGTTACATATATGTAAGCTTCTCGCTTTGTTTGTATTTACGTGAATGGACATATATATGCATCTGGATAAGAAAGAGAACCCATCCATGCTTTGTTTCAGAGTCTATAAGATTTCAAGAATCGATTGGGAGGCAATGAAGCATGGAGTATTCTTCTTGTGCGAAGTTACGTTTGGCAAATACCTACCTGTTTGAATTTTGCTCTAGGCCTCATTTGTTAGTTTCATTCATGTATCTGGCTAGGTTCTTGCTGTGCCCTGTTTGATGTCAGTTGTGGATTGCTCTCTATACAAGTTCTCTCTGGCGTGTGACCCTAGCACTGCCTATTGTCTCCCTCTTTCCAGACTTCAACCCAGAAGTTTGGGCTTCACTACTTAGAAAGGGTGGCTGCAGCTGTAACCCCAATCCTCCAGAAATGCCTATCAACATTTGCTTCACGATCTTGAAGTTGACCACCCTGCAAGGTCCCTCCATTCTTGCTACTGCATTCATCTTTCATTCTTTAATTTCTGTTGTGGGTTTTTAAAGGACTTGCTGAAGTCAGTTATTCTTGTTGAATTATTTTCTAGTTGACTAGAAGTATCAAAATGGACAAAAAGATGGTATAATATCAGACAGGAAACAAATAGCCAAGATAAACAACAGCCAGAAATGGAAGAGGTAAACAACTTTCCAAATGGTTTCTTGTTTGATACTTGTTCTGAAGTCAACTTTTACATTTGAGATTTTATTGCCTCTATGGAAATGTGTTCTCATCGTCATGCTTGTTTTAGAACTTGGTCAAATGCATCTTTATTAAAATATAGCTGTTGTGTTGAATCATTAAATGCAATATGATCTCCAAGATAATATTACTATAACCCTGCTTCCACATAGAACTGCATCATTGAGTGAAAGAAATTATGAGTGGTCTAATCAGCGAGGTTACTGTTTTTTGTTCGGTGTTGTATGCATTAAGATAATTTTGCTGTTAACGATCTGAGGGAGAACTTTGGATTGCCAATTGATCACAAACCTACAGAAATATTGATCTTGACAATGTGGAGCAAGCATATCCTTTGACACACAACTGACATCAACTAATATTATAGGTTTTAGGCTTTTACAGAAAATGGTTTGGAAAGGAAAGGGGCTTGGCAAAGATGAACAAGGTATTAATCATATAGTCATGGAGGCCTACAGTTCTTGCCCATATCAAGTACCTATTGTCATCAACCTTCTTTTTTTGTCAAACTCCATGGACTTCTTTATTGTTTCTTGTGTTTCTGCCTGCCTTCTTTATGACACTTGTCCCATGTTTTTGTTTGAACATCAGATTTATTTACCTATCTTCTTATGAAACTTGTCTGCATCCCACATCTGGGTAGGGATTATTCCTATGCAATGGAACATTTGCAGGCGCAAGTTAGATGGTAGCTTAATAAAATGAAGATACAACAGACACACTCCTGGAAGTGAACATCCTTTGCTTATATTTGGTTTGGTTGCATGTTTGAATAACTACAGTTGTACTCATTTTAGTAGAGGGATGGCAAGCAATGGTGCCCAAAACCCACTCAAGGCCTCATCATCACCCTTTACTTTCAATTTCAAAACCCAAAACAAAACAAAAAAAAAAAAAACATATATTGCAGTTGGTGGAGCAATCTTATCCATTTCCTCTTCATCCACCTGATACTCGATCGATCTTGCTTAATTTATTTTAAGAGGAAAATTCAACCTTACTCGCCTTGCTCATGGGTCGGCCTTGGTCTGCTTTGTGCTGGGATGGGCCTTTGTTTTAGTACTAGGGCTGGGCCTAGATTTAAATTTGGGCTTGGCTTAGTAATCGGGATGGATCTTGACTGAGGTTTTGGCCCATTTAGTATTTAGTTAGGTTCATGGGTCGGCTGACCCGGGCCTGACTTAGGATCCTTCTCATGGGTCCGTCTGACCTGGGCCGAGCAGAGCCCAGCTTGTTCTGGCACTGGGCTTACCTGTTCCCAGCGGGATTGGACCGGAACTGTGCCCAACTTGATATGGTCTGGGCATGTCATGGGCCCAAATTTGGACCTGGGCCGATGTAGGCCAAGCTAGATTTGGGCCTAGGCCTGACCTATCTCAAACTTCGGCCCTTTTAATAGATGGAACTGTGCTTATGGTTTGCGCCTTGCCTGCTTGGCGCTGGGATGACGTGGGTCACCCAGCTTTGTTCCATTTCCTGTCCTGGGTTCAGCTTTCTTTGGGCCTGGACGGACCTAGATTTAAGATTTTGCCCATTTAATATTAGGCCTGGCCTCATGGGTCTGTACTGGGCGGTGTCAATTGAGGTCTGCGATCCAGATAGGACCAGAAACTTACAGCCCATGTTGGGGTTGAGGCTAGATACAAGCCTGTGTTTCTAGGTCAGGTCAGGTCAGTGCAGTTTGAACCATGTGGAGTACACATGGAGGCCTACTGGCTCAATTCAATAACTGGGCTGAACGGATGCCGTGCCTCCCATGAACTGACCGGTTTGCTACCAGTAGTGTCAATGTCAATTCCCGACCTGTCAGCCCAGCCCAAAACCGGCCCGATGATTCAGGGCTTCTGTTTTGGGGGTTGGGGTTGGGTTCTGGCTTTAGCCTTTCTTTCTTTCTTTATAATATATACAAATCCCCAAGCAAAGCATGAAGATCCATCCGTTCATACATTAAATCGAGTACACGGCACTCTTGTCTTGGGCCTGTAGCGCAGCACAATTGGATCCTGTCAGGTATGAGCGCGTTTCAAGATTTGAGCCCGGCTCCACCACATCAACTATCGTCGTTCTCTCTTTAATGAATTGGTAACTTTTTATGGTCGTTTTGACTGACCACAATCAATCATCCCACCCCTATAACTGGATTCATTTCAAACGCCACTAACATTTTTTTAGCTTATATAATGTGAAGAGGCATTTAAAAAACGTGAAAGCAAATACTAGATGTTCTCCTCAGTCCTCAGTCCTCACCCACGAGGGAAATTTTTTTACCAAAACGAACAAAAACAAGAGTAGAAATTATATCGTGACTAGTAAATATTCTGGACAGAGGCCACAAGAGTAAATTCTCTTGGAATGACCCAAAAAAAAAAAAAAAACCAAGAACATGAAAGAAGTTGATATACAGACATACAAAGGCAGAAATAGGACGACAGCGCTTCTCTCTTTGAATTGCAGGAAGAGACCATTGTTGAAAATGCAGGACTAGTCATCAGATGTTTCCTGAGTTGAAAAACCTCACGCCAGGACCAGGAGCAAGGGCTTCTCTCTTTTTTGGGTCCCCCTTTTAAGACAATACAATTTCTCATTTCCAAGTCAACGGAAAAGAAAAGAACAGAAAAGAACAATAGCACCCTCCACATGGAATTCAAAGAAACCATAAACCTAACCAATCCAATGGTGAGTATCTCCCTACCCACAGATGCAACTATGGATCAATACCTAGGACTATTGATATTGGTTAGGGACTTGGGAAGGGCGAGTGTGTGGGGCGTGTGGGTATGCATCAAAGCGAGTAAAAAAAAAAAACACTAAACTTAATACCGACCCAATTTTTGTACACACCATTCCTGTTCATCAAAATGACCCCCACCCTGTGTTAATCCACACCCTCCACTCAGACCTATCTCCCCCATAAACTGGAACTCAGCTTTGTTTCACACTGATCCGGCAATTATCCACTGTTGGATTTAAGTGCATCAAATATTGCACTCATAGAACCATTAAATATTGTGGCCCTAAAATAATGATTGCGATCATCTGTCATCTGATTGGAGATGACATTTGATCCCTGTAAAACTTCCCATCACCCTCTGCCATAGTGAAAGGCATGCATCCAGGTGTAACCCACAGAAAGGGTGTTCAAAAAATCAACCCAGATTGTTACCACTCAGTCTCTCTAAAGACTGCTTCCATTATAGCATGCATAAGAAAATTCAACCCCAAATAAACCATAGCTGATTACAAAGAAGCTAAGTCTTAACTATAATACCATCAAAGCAAATATAAGGAGTTGACAACATGTTCCTCAACTTGCACAACAGTAAGACAAACCCACCATAATTCAGTTTGAACCTGTCCAGGTCGTAATTGTGCTTCCTACTGGTAGTCCCCATGATGCAGGCTAGACCAATAGGTCAGCTACCCGTTGGGCCCAGTCCACAGGCCAAACAGGATATACATTTAGTTGGAAGTTTTAGTTATTTAGGAAGTCTTTAAATTAGAAGTTTATTATGATTTGGTTTGTCTGTGAGATTTAATTATTTAGTTTCCTTTATTGTATAGAAAAGTAGATTGGGGATGTCTAATCCTTCCTATAAATATGCAATCCCTCCATTAGAGAGATAGTCTTGATCATTCAATAAACATTTTCTTGTTCTAGTTATTAGTGGAGTTTTTTCTTTGGTTTGAGAATGCTTGGTTGTTGAATCCCTTGGGATTGTCAAATCCTCTTTGGAGCTTGGTCCCTTTCATTGAATCCTTCATAGATTCGGCCAAAACCTTCGAGGAATTTTGGTCAACCTTCGTTTGCGGATCTGGGTCTGCATCACCCCGTGCAAAAGAAAACAAAGAAAAAAAAAAGAAAAAAAAGAAAAGGAACCCTACAAGAATTGCTTACAATTTGTTCTTAAGGTGTGGTAATTGCAATTCCCAAAATATCAGCATCCTAAGCTATCAGTAGGCCCATTTGTATCATAACTGGGAAAATTACAGAAACCTTAACCTTAATAGTTTGCGAAAGTAGGTGCTTTCTTTAAACTATCTCCCCTACAATCTACAATGTAATGTGATGGTTAAGACTTAGAGAAAATATATATATATATATATATAATGACAGGCCATGAAATGATTTGAAATAAGGCCCATAGCAGTTTGATGAGACTGACCAAACCAAGTATCTCAACTAAGCCTTCTCTGTTATCCTGGAAAGTTCATCATCCAAATGGTCTCTCATGAAAAACAAAATGCATGTATCCTCAATGGCCCATCAACATTAGATTAGAACATAACAATGATGCCATAGATGTCGCACAAAACTCTACCATTGCCCGCTGATCCTAGATTTCAATTGTCTACCCGACGGGGCATTAGATTCTAGAAAGCCAGGGGGATGGTGCCATTTCAATATCTTCATCCCCCAAGCTTCCCACTTCGAACATGCATCCCATTTAGCAGTCATATCATTTACGTGTGCAAGATATTCTTGAAGATTCCGTCCTAATCAATAACCAATTTACCCACTCTCAATGATATCAAGCAATTCCTCCAAAGTGGTTACCTTGCCAATAACATTCCTCTTGTTTCTTTCCTTCCAAATAGACATTTTAAAAAATTTCCAAAGTAATTGCCATTTTAATTAAACAGAACGCTCCCCCACTTCACTGTCGCTTCCCCCAAGGTCTTCAAGAAGCACAAACACAGTAAAAGAAAATAGATCCAAACCTAGCTTGACAAGGTCAAAATGGTCATAGTTATCTTTTCCTTTTTACACAGCAAATATCTAAACTTCTAGTAGAAGAAATTCTTCAAAGTCTTAATTTTTCGACAACTAATATTTTTGTCCACATGCAGTCATGCACTAGCCAACAGAACACCTCCACTGTTGGAAGAGCAATGTTCTCCAAAACCAATGACCATGGAGGGCAAAAAATTCAACTTGATTGAGAAATTTCAAGGACATCTCCAAATCTTTACATCACTATTGTCCCCACATGAAAACATGTGCTAGCAATTGAAAACACATGGTCCCTCTTCTCTACACCAAAAAAGTTCTTCTAAGCCTAATTTTTCAAACTACCTCTCCCAGATACCAATAAGATTCACTAATTAATGATCTTTTCTTTGACACAATAATGAACCCAAGAACTTGACCTGAGTGGTTCCTCTCTAGCCACAAGTGTACCCCCCACCCAACCACACACCAACCCCCGGCGCGCGCCCAAAACCAAAAACAAACCCTAGGAACCAAATAAAAAATAAAATCATAATCTAAGAATTAAAATAAAATGGAAGAATAGGAAGCATAGATTTCATGAAAAAGTGCTCAGACCCAAAAGACAAGTATTGCCATTTTTTTGTGTAGAGAGAACTTATCCTCAAACTTAATAATCACCAAATACAGCATTGCTTTTGAGCAAAGGCTAAAAGGCATCCCAAGATGAGAGATAGGCGGGTAATGGTCTTCGCAATTCTTCCATGGCTGTCCTTCTATACTATAAAACATATCATCATATTCTTTTCTCAAATTCGCCCCAAGGCCAAAACTTTTACCACTTGAATGTCTGTCAAGCAGAAAAGGAAAAGTGTCATCAGCAGACTACAAATGTGTCATTACCAAGCCACCTCCTCCCACCTAAAAAGTTTTAGTAAAATAAATCATAAGCCTTCAACAGCGTCCAAGACACTCTGCCACAATCATATAAAGGAAGGAGATGATGCATGTCCTTGTATCCTTGTCTTATAAACCTACAAGCTTTGAAAGAATTAGTCAATGACCCATTAACCAAGAACAAGAAGGTTGTTAATTAGATACATTCCTCAATCACCCATCCCATTTATCACCAAAATGCACATTCTTCTCAATATGCAATCAACAAAAGTCCAATCAACTTAAGCTTTCTCTAAACATCACTGCCATCATTGTCATTGTCATCATAGAAGCATTATCCCAAAGATAAAGAAATGAGCTACAACCATATGCCCCACCATTCTAACATTGGTACACAAAGTTAACTCCCTCTGTGCGCGCCACAAGAGTGCACATACCTGAGAATGTGTGCGTGAAGAAAGAACTAAAGGTATGACAATCACATTGTCAATATCATCGTAGTGTAATCCAAACTATTTAGAGTCAGTCATTGTCAATATCATCGTAGCGTTATTCAAAGTATTTAGAGTCACCTTCATGAGTCTTGCTTTTCCCCTTCACCCTTTTTGAGGCCTTGCTGTCTGTTACTCTTACTCCACAACCTAACATGCTTTTAAGGTTCCTATGAATCTATCTTGGAAACAATCTCCTCTTGCTTCACTTTCATTTTAAAATCAATCATCTATTTCCAACAATGATCCCCAAAAGCTGCCCATTATTCACAAACACGGCTTCAAACACGCTAATGGCGAAGGCATTCCTCCTTACCTAAATAACCAAGAAACCCTTTTTAAGAAAATCTTAACCAGCTTGGATGAAAGAAAAATGAAACCATCCATGCCTACAACATTTTTGTTATACAATCACTTAACCTCATCATCATTGGTCCTTCAAGCCACATAAAAACAACACCATCTAAAGTTGATCTTGAGAAAGTTCCATGGTACAATTCTTCGAAGTGGCTTACCACAACCTCCTTAACCTCACCACATCAACAACTTCCCACCCATACATACAATAAAATAAAAAGAAAAAGCAGAGGAAATAAAATAAACATTAAATACATGCACACGGTAAATATATTGGTTTAGAATCTTATCATCCTCCCAACTTGATGATGATGATGATGATGATGATGATGATGAATCTTATCATCCATATACACAAGCACAGAACCTTGCATTTGCAAACAGATAATATCTTATCATGCATTTGAGTGTCATAATTGACATATAAAAATCCACAACTTAAAGTAAAAGTAATGACCACTATTAAGGACAAAAATATCTCCAAGAAATACGCAATATAACCCTACAATCATTCCCATGAGAGCCTTATTCCATAATTTGTGTTTATGTGAAGAACAATTACCAAAATGAATAGTAATTACCAATAACCCACAAATCCCTTCACAAATGGACATCCTGATGGAGCACTTGACATAACTCAAGTCCATCCTCAAGCAACCCTATATGCTGAAGATCAAAAGCAAAGAAATTAAGATAAATGTTTACAAATAAAAGTACCTAACTTCCCTTTCCCATCAAGTCTGCCATTTATTTTTATAAGTTATAAACTACAAGCGATCACCGATCGATCAAACTAGGAAGATGCCATAATTAGTAAAAGGAAAAACTGGATAATCTAACAGTTCTTCTATAGCTTTGGAAGAAAAGAAGGAAAAAAAAAAAAAGGAATTCAAACAGCAATGACTAGGTATCTTCTTTTACTAATTTAAGAAAATGTGAAGCACTTACTGCCCATAGCACAGAAGCAGAAAGAGGAATCCTTTCAGCTCCCCATCGATCTCAGCTCCTCCAATGCCGACTTGATCTGCTCCTGGACCAACTCCAACCGCTTCGAGTATACCTCCAGCTCCAAAATCTGCTGCTTCCTCCACCTCTCATCCACAGCCTCCGAACTCGACAGATTCACCGAGTTTCCACCGAAATTCAATGGCAGGGGATTCAAAGCCACCCCTCCAACCGCAGAATTGCAAGGCCCATTGATCGCGCAGTATAACAACTCCTTAAACAAGGGCGAAAGGCAGCTCCGGACTGTATCCTCAATAACATTAGTTACATTAGGATTTGCAGCCCCTGCCGGAGCTGCCGATGGCGGTGTCGAATGAGGAAAGTTTGGCAGGTTATCTTCCATGGCCGCCGCAGATTGCGGAGGCGGAGTCGGATGCGGATGCGGATGACCTCCGGAAACATCATCCAATCTCTTCCGTCCTCTGCGCCGCGACCTGGGGACCTTGTTTCCGCCGCCGCCGGCGTTCGGGTGGCTGTTGCCGTCCTCGTCCTCGTCAACGGGGGCAGATGCCGCGGTACTCCAGATCTTGCGCGAGATCTCGAAGGTGGCCTGCTCGTGAGGGCTCTTGAAGGAGAAATCCTTGCCCGAACCGATCCGGTTGACGACGTTCCGGTACTTCTTCTTTAGGCGGCGGAGCTTCTCGACGAGCTGGTTCTTGTTGAAATCGAGCTGGAGGCGCGTCTTGATCTGGTCGTAGAACGGGGCGGTGTCGTGATGGAAGACGCCGCGCCCGCGCCCGCGCTGCGAGGTGTACTCAAGGAAGCCCTGCAGGAGGCCGATCTCGTCCTCGTCGGTCCAGAGGCGCTGGAAGAGGCGGCGAGAGTCGTCGACGGGGGCCGTCTTCAAGCGCTTGTTGTCGGGTGAGGCGGCAGCCGGAGCCGAGGAGGACGGAGGAGTGGGATCGGGAGGGGCGGAGAGGGGGGCGGAGGAGGGAGGAGGAATAGGGGCTTTATTAGGGTTTTGGTCGGAGGAGGAGGAGGTGGTGGAAGGAGAAGGGGAATTGAGGTCGTCGACTGCGTCCTCGGCCTTTCGCTTTTGGGGATTTAATGGATCTGGTGGTAGTGGTACTGCTGCTGCTGCGGCGGCGGAGGCGGAGGCTGCCACGACGACATCATCGTCCTCTTCGTCTTCGTCTTCTTCGTCCTCTTCGGTGTCTTCGTCTTCGTCTTCTTCGTCTTCTTCTCCGTAGAGATTAGGATCGTCTTACTGCTGCACGCATCTTTCGTTCTTTCCTTCCGTTTTGGTTTGGGATTTGGTGGGTTCTATTCTATAAGAGGAGAGAGAAGGGGAAATGGGGCCAGGGGGTCAAACGATCCAGGCCGTCCGTTTCATGTTTAATCTTAGTAGTTGGAGATGTGGCCCACTGAATATTGACCATCCTTGGTCGGATTTGATCCTGTATTTAGGAAGATTGCTAATGGAAATAGTCATTACTCATTAGGGTCTTAATTGATACCCGAGCAAGTTGGCCCACTTGTTAATTGGGTCAAGGTTCAGGTCAACAATTACGAAGCGTTTGGGTTGGGATAGAGTCCGGATCAGGCCGTCTGTCGCAGTGTACCACATGGTGGGAACTCCATCACATGGCCGTGGCCCCATGTAGAGATCAGATCTTTCAAAATGAATGGCATCCCCTCCCCTCAAGTGACATATGACACGTATTTTATTTTAATAGGAGTGGGTCCACCATATGATTAAACAAATGTGACTGGGCTCTCACATAACACTAATCATATTTTCGTCACCTGCTCAATTAAACATTGGGACCCACTCTTGGTGAAGTGAGATTTTAGGTATATATCAACAATCTAATTTTTTTATATTTTGACACTTGGCAGTATTTTTTTTAAAACATTTAATAACCTCTTCTTACATTTTTTTAAACATTTAATGCTCATGTGTTTCTTCTTTTTTCAATAACTAGCAAATAAATTCTCTTTATTAAAATTTATTATTATAATTTTTAGTTAAATTTTAGTAATATTTTTAGACCCGGGCTTAGCACGGGTCTTGTTTTTGCTAGTATTTATATATATTCTAAGATGGAATTGGATTCGTCTTGAATGGTCTGAATTATCTCTAGATGGACTTCATGATGGAATGTATAACGGTACTCATGTAATTGGAAACAGGATTCTATTCTAATCCAAGTGTCTCTCGACTCCGCTCCAACCCCAAGCGCGTCGTAACTGTGGGTGGATCTAAACCTTGACCCAATTAACAATGGGACTTAAATCCGGGTTTATGGCAAGTTTTGTGTGGACAGCTTATCAAGGCATTATTTTGTGCAGGAAATTAAAGGAAGCTGAAGGCTTCATGGGCTATGATTTCGTGTAGTGAACATTCTTTCTCAATTTACTAGCAAAATCCGATCGATAGCCACGAAACCACCAAATGCACAGACTGATATGAATAATTTTTAATAAATTCATTAATTAGTAAACTTGTGAGTCCTTTTTTTGTTGCTAATTTGATCTTTATGTTTTTTCCAAATGTTTTATTCTTTAGGTGAGGCATGAATTGATTAAGAAAGATCAAATGATCATAGACCTAACAAATTGACCTCATATATTTAAGTGGGACCGAGATGAATGGGGTCCATCTTCTCTATTCTAACCGTTCATAAAATCATATGATGCGGGCTTGGACCCATTAATTGATTGATAAAGATCAAATGATCAAATGATCATAAACCTCTCAAATTGACCAAACCTAATCTATTAAGTGGGACCCCAAGATGAATGGGGTCCACCATCTATATTTTAACCGCCCATAAAATCATATTATGCGGGATGGGACCCATGAATTGATTAAGAAAGATCAAATGATCGTAGACCTAACAAATTGACCTAATATATTTAAGTGGGACTCAGATGAATGGGGTCCACCATCTTTATTCTAACCGTCCATAAAATCAAAATGATGCGGGCCGGGACCCATTAATTGATTGATAAAGATCAATGATCATAGACCTCTCAAATTGACCAAACCTAACCTATTTAAGTGGAACCCCCAAGATGAAATGGGGTCCACCATCTATATTCTAACCGTCCATAAAACATATGATGCGGGCTGGGACACATGAATTGCTTGATAAAGATCAAATGATCAAATGTCATAGACCTCACAAATTGACCAAACCTAACCTATTTAAGTAGGACCCCAAGATGAATGGGGTCCACCATCTCTATTCTAACGTCCATAAAACCATATTATGCTGGATGGGACCCATGAATTGATTAAGAAAGATCAAAGGATTAAATGATCGTAAACCTAACAAATTGACCAAATATTTTTAAGTGAGACCTAGATGAATGGGTTCACCATCTTTATTCTAACCGTTCATAAAATCAAATTATGCGGGCCGGGACCATGAATTGATTGATAAAGATCAAATAATCAAATGATCATAGACCTCTCAAATTGACCAAACCTGCCCTATTAAGTGGGACCCCCAAGATGAATGGGGTCCACATCTATATTCGAACCATCCATGAAATAATATGATGCGGGGAATGGACCCAATGAATTGCTTGATAAAGATCAAATGATCAAATGATCATAAGACCTCACAAATTGACCAAACCTAACATATTTAAGTGAAACCCCCAGATGAATGGGGTCCACCATCTCTATTCTAACCGTCCATAAAATCATATTATGCGGGATGGACCCATGAATTAATTTAAAATGATCAAAGGATCAAATGATCGTAGACCTAACAAATTGACCAAATATTTTTAAGTGAGACCCAGATGAATGGGGTCCACCATCTTTATTCTAACCGTCCATAAAATCAAATGATGTGGGCCGGGACCCATTAATTGATTGATAAAGATCAAATGATCAAGTGATTACAGACCTCTCAAATTGACCAAACCTAACCTATTTAAGTGGGACCCCCAAGATGAATGGGGTCCACCATCTATATTCTAACCGTGCATGAAATAATCTGATGCAGGCTAGGACCCATGAATTGCTTGATAATGATCAAAGTATGAAATGATCATAGACCTCACAAATTGACTAAACCAAACCTATTTAAGTGGAACCCCCCAGATGAATGGGGTCCACCACTAAACCTAACCTATTTAAGTGGAACCCCCCAGATGAATGGGGTCCACCATCTTTATTCTAACTGTCCATAAAATCATATTATGCGGGATGGGACCCATGAATTGATTTAAAAAGATCAAAGGATCAAATGATCGTAGACCTAACAAATTGATCAAATATGTTTAAGTGAGACCCAGATGAATGGGGTCCACCATCTCTATTCTAACCGTCCATAAAATCACATGATGCGGGTCGGGACCCATGAATTGATTGATAAAGATCAAATGATCATAGACCTCTCAAATTGACCAAACCTAACCTATTTAAGTGGGACCCCCAAGATGAATGGGGTCCACCATCTATATTCTAACTGTCCATAAAACCATATGATGCGGGCTGGGACCCATGAATTGCTTGATAAAGATCAAATGATCAAATGATCATAGACCTCACAAATTGACCAAACCTAACCTATTTAAGTGGAACCCCCCAGATGAATGGGGTCCACCATCTATATTCTAACCGTCCATAAAATCATATTATGCGGGATGGGACCCATGAATTGATTAAGAAAGATCAAATGATCATAGACCTAACAAATTGACCAAATATTTTTAAGTGGGACCCAGATGAATGGGGTCCACCATCTTTATTATAACCGTCCATAAAATCAAATGATGCGGGCTGGGACCCATGAATTGATTGATATAAATTTAGCACATCTGGTGTGTTGGCTTATTTAGGGATTTCATGGAGAGATTTTAGGCTTTTGAGTGGAATATGATTCGTCATGGAGAGATTTTAGGTCTTTTGAGTGTGTAATAGATATAGAGATTTAGGGATAAGGACAACTCCGAAAATGACATTGCAAAAGGCTTGATGTTGCGCCACGTGTCTTTATGTGAGGAAGATTACATCCCTTTAGTAATATAGATTAAATGTATTTACATTTTACTTAAGATTATAGAAAATGGATCTGCATTTATACAAAAATTGTAAAAACTGATTTTACTTGAAAAATGAGAAGGATCAATGGAAACCTTTTTTTTTTCCGAAAATGCTCTTTAATTACAGGCATAAAAGCTTATGTGATTTCTATATATCTTATTACTCTTATTATGTTATATCTGAATTATATAGTGAGAAACTAAGATGAGTGAGACAATCTTATTTGACTTACTTGGCCAAGTGAGACAATCCATGGATGACTGCCAAGTGCCAACTATAAAGGGAAAGGAAATTCAAAGGTTTCGATGGAGAGGAATAGGTCACTAGAATAAGAAGAGAAAAAATAAAACCTTAATCCCATCCTACAACCAAACCCCTTCATCTCCGTTATCAAATGGAATTGGATGGCTCACAAAAGAAAAATCAAAAACTTGGTTGAGGTTTATTTTTTGCAAAAAGATGGGCCCATTAAGATTTTGTCAATTTCCCACATCTTTCGTGTGGTTCGAACTAATCTAAGTTGGCCCATAGACATCTCACCATTTCTCTATAACATTTTTATAATTATTAAGTAATAGCTTATATTATGTATATAAAATCTATATTAGTAATTTAGACACATACTCATATATAAGGGAGTTAAAAAAAAAAAAAGGTTTAAACTCGTAATCCATGAGACAACATGCCATCAATAGATTGCCTCGTGCAAGATCTCATTTTTTCGGACAAAGATGTTCTTAGTCGCAACATTGCCCCACCCTTGCCTAAATAAATAAATAAATAAAAAGAAATAAAGAAAATAAAGAAAGAAATGGTAAGAATCTTCATTCAATATCAATTTTCCTTTTACTTAATAGAATGTAACCAAGATCGTTGCCATAGGTTCTCTCTATTCTTTTTAGTTCTTTTTTATAGAAAGGGTAAGGGGAGTCGATTTCGAGACCACACTCTCGTAATATGGCAACTAAGTGTGCATTTTGGTCAAGAAAAACTCTAAATTCCTAAATAAAGTACTCTGCGCTGTGCTGATTCTTTTTAAAAATTTTACCTTATGAGTTACAAGTTTAAGCTTAATTCTCCGTAAAAATCCTAATATATATATATATATGGGTAATATTCTCCTGCGGAACATACCTCATGTAGTTGAGTGTAAAAGGGCCCACAGAATGTCCCCGCTCGATAACATGCGCTTTTAAGCTTCCTCCAACGTCCGAGCCAGCACCAGCTTCTACTTTTTTGTTCATGCTACTTGCATTATATATGGGCCAGCTGCTTCTTCCATTTTGAAGGATCGAAGACAAGGTAGGATATATCCGACAGTAGGTTGGCAGTTGGCCGTTGACAGTTAACACTCATCCTTATTATCTAACACCTTAGATGGAGAAAGCCAAGTAAAAGGGACCAAACCTTTTCTTATAGTTTATAATCAAAATGTAAGATTCATTCTTTAATCATTTCTATTGTTTTTCTTAAATGTAAAGATAAAGCAATGGTTCAAGCAATTAGTAACTCATTCTTTTTTACCTGACAGCCCGACTCAACTTTGAGCCAATTAACTTAATTAATTGGCTACATATATAGGTAGGCCATTCAGTTTAACTGAATAGTGAATACTCGGCCAATCCCACTCACCTTGGCTGTTTTACATTCTACTTGAGTAAAGCGGCTTTTGAGTTTTTACTTCCTAGCTATATATATATAAAACCTGAAATGTCTGATCAGTTGATTGAAAAAAGAAAAAAGAGACAAAAGAGAAAAAAAAATAGTTTATGATTCCAACACTCTATTTATTAGGCCTTGTTTGTTTGTATTAAAATATACAGAAATTAAATATATAGCGTAGTTAAAAATGAAGATCGAAGGAAAATTTTCAAAATGAATATCAAATATCATCTTCTTTTGAATCTATTTTCTTAAAAGAAAATATTATAATTCGACGACCATTTTTGGATTTTCACCTTTTTACTCTTTTTTTACCACACTATGTATTCAGTTCCTATGTATTCTAATGAAAATAATCAGTCCTCAAGTGTCATGTTAGGATAGTTATATTATAGCGAATGCCAGTATGCCACTATACAACTGCCCGGACGATACAATGCAGTATACCATGAATTACTTAGTGTTGCAGAGCACCCAGAGTTCCCCCAAACACTTCAGCAGAGTCAGTTGAGTCAAAGACTAGTGGTGAAGTGGTTAGAGGAACTCTAGGGACCCCTCAACTTGTTCTTGCCTTGCCCTCATGTTCTGTATAAGGAATTCTTGGTGAAGGGGCTAAGCCAGCCAATTTTCTATTTATAACCTACAGGCTATAGCACCTTTGATTGTAAGAACACCAGTATGGGGTTCTCTACAATTAAACTGAAATTCATTGCACCTAGACACATGCTGCTCACTCAAGTGGGTAGAGAATCAAAGCTTGTGGTCACAACCATTGATATCTTTCAGCTATTGAACTTGGTGCAAGACCAAGTCAGTAAAGTTTTTGGTTGAGGAGTAGGCAACCCCAGTTTGCATGATGAGTAAGTTTTGCTTAGAAGCTATGTTTATAATGTAATCGCAATGCATTGAATCTAGACCATTAAACTGACTCATAGCCTTCTAACTAAAGAAAGAAGATGGACGTCCTTTGGAGTTTTATACGTAGCTGTTCATTAGTCATGAAGATAGCAACTATTTTTTTTTTTTTCTCTTTTGCTAAGATACAGATAGCAACTGTTGTGACCATGGCTTCGATTCTCTTCCCACTTGAGTTACACAAGCGTCTACATTCAATGAACGTATCTACAATACCTAGGCCGGAGTTACACAAGCATCTTTTTTTTTTTTTTCTCTCTATGAGGTACTACCATGAAAGGTATAAATAGAGAACATGGGTCACACAGGCCCTTCATCAACAGAAAAGGCAAAGTTGGGGTTCACCTAGAGTTCCTCTAACCACTTCAGCATTAGTCTTTGGCTCTTATCAGCTGACTCTGGTGAAGTGTTTGGGGGAACTCCTGGTGTTGTCCAACCACATCTCCTCATAAAATAGTTAAGAAAAGAGTTTAGAAGAATCCAACCTCACCGTTCTGGGATACCATATTGCATTGTGCATGAGTTAATGCAATAGCTCTCATATTTTGAAGTAGCAAGTTTTGTCACCTTCTACATTGGTAAGTGAGGTTGTAGACTTAAATTCTTGGCTCATAGATGGGGTTGCCATAATTTATATTTGATTTAGATTATTTTATTCAACTAAAACACCGAGTCAGATTATGGATCCGGATCCAATTCCAATTCAGAGAGCGCATATCAAAGATTCCTCACAACAGGGGTGCAGATAATCGTGGCTATTTAAAATCTGATCAGTCAGATCTGCTAGTGGTGAGACAACTCCGCCTTCATAGACACAAATAGGGATCGATCCTTGGTTGCAAAACAGATGGTTATGGAATTTGAGTATTTACTACAGCAGAAAAGAAATATCAGATCCGAATTCGGTTTTTTGCAAATTACATTAAGTTCGGATTTGGAAATGCTGACTTTGCATGTAGGTTGTAAAAGTAAAAGTAAAATAAAAATCTGAGGGGATCACAAGTAAAGGGCCATAAAAAGGTTTCAAAAGTTCGATAGGGATACCTGTGAGTTTAGCACTTGCAAATCAGCGTGTGGGCCGGGGCTCGTGACAATGCATGTCATTCATGGGCTGAACTCTGAAGGCGAAACTGAAAGGCCTTTACATGCATTAAAGATGATACCATTACCATCATAATAATCGAATTTTCTTCCTTTCCTGTGGGAGGGAGAGGTTCAATTGGATTTTCCTCAAAATGCATGAAAAGTTGTCTATGGAATCGATTTTCCACAAGGCTACACCAGACGTGCCCTTAGACAGATTTGTGGAATGCCCTCGATTTTGGGTGGAGTGGAAAAGGCTCTAATTTTCTTTGCATCACTCTTCCTGAGCTGGATCTGACATTATAAAATAGAGTGAAATAAATTTTTTTCCGAGTCCATAGCTAGAAAATTATTTCCTTTAAGATGGTTAGACCACTTTTTTTCTTAATCTCACAAAAATCCATGGATATGATTGTGGAATTTAACTTACACAAGACATGCCTTTATATATTAAGGTCCCAAAGTTGTAAAATTCTCATCTGAGCGACACTCATCATGAACATTTTGCATTCACTTCCTAGGTAGAACCCCGGCCCACCTTTGAATTGTCAACAGGCCAGGAAAACTGTACCCTCCTATATATAAAAATTTGATTTGAGATCCATCTTCTTGGGCCTCTTGTGCTCTTAGCAAGGAAAGGAACACCATGCAAGACGACCCTCACCATTTTACATTTTTACACGCTCTGATGGGGTGCATGTAAAATGATTTCATGAGGAGGTATGTATAAACTTGTAGCTAAACTTTGGGTTTGGGCCTTGGGGTGGTTAAAATTAAATAGATGATTATGAAAATAAATCATAACAATTTCAGTTTTTAAAAAGTAAAAACCCATCCTTATCCTGACTGAAAAAGGAAAATTCAAAGGGTATTTTCGTAATTGCATGTGATGGTTCAAATTTCAAATTCCCAAAGCCGTTATTGGTGTTGGAGAAGAGCGTGAAATGAAATTCAAAACCAATCAATCAATAATCAATCCTCTCACAAAAGAAAAGAAGACCCCCCTGCATGCTGATGCTGCAGCTGCAGCAGCTGCCCTTCTTTTTCCGAGAAACTTCAACAAATCAACAATTCATATGAGTTTGAAAAGAGCCGTCGATTTGTAAGCTGACACTCCCACTTCACAGAAAGATGAGACGCCATGGCTGGCAATTCCCACTTCACCCATTACAGGTCTCTTCTTTTCTCCAACCTCTTTCCATAAATATTGAATAAGAATCCCCCCACAAAGAAAGAAACCAAAAATCTGAGATGGGGCTAGATTTTTTTTTTCTTCCAAAATCACGTCTTTTTGGAGCTTGATATCTGGGGTTTGTGGGAACCCATGTGCTAAATTGTGGATTTTGTTATTTCAATCGGAGATTTCACTGGAATTCTCTGGTAAGATCATGGTTTTAGAAAAGGAACTTTTTTCTTAATGTAATGAAGTTATGATCTTTTCTTCTGAATCTGAGATGGGATTAGGCTTCGATGACGATGATGATGATGATGGTAACAATCTGATTTCAAATATTTCTTCTAAATTACTGGCATGTCTATTGAAATAATTGCTTTCTTTGAAATACCCTTCTTCCAAAATCATGTCTTTCGGAGGAGCTTGAGACGTCGGATCTGTGGGAACCCATGTACTAAATTATGGACTCTGCCTTTTCAATCTGGGATTTTGCAGGGACCATTTATAAAATCATGTTTTTTTAGGAGTACTTTTTTTGTATGTAATGAAACTGTTTCTGAATATTTGATTCCATCAGCATCTCAAGATATTCATTTTCTCAAAAGTTCTCGGTTAATACTATTTTATTGGATTTAATTCAATCACTGATTGGGCCCTCCTCACAATTCTGATCTTCTTTTAGTCCTATGATTATGTGGTTTCTTGAAGCAAACATTTATCGTAATCTGAACAGTGCAATTTTGACTTCTAAATCTATGGTCCCTTGAAAAACTCTCTGCCTGAGTAGATGCATTTTAGACATTCATTCATTTATTTATTAATTCAGAACTTGTGTGCTGGATGAACTCATGCATTTGCACATTTGAGTGGTCAGTTTATGAAAAGTGATTTCTGAAACCATGCATTTCAGCTGTCATTAATCATTATGCTCTTCAATTTCTTGGAAAGTCCATTTACTGAAATTGTTTGGACGTAAAAAATTCAGTTACTTTTAGACTCATTTGTTGTGAAACTGTGCTTGGAATGGGTCTTGAAATGTAAGCCACATCACAACTCATCTTCTAAGAACATGGCATTGTTGGTTGCAGATTGTGGGGATGGCCGTATACAGTTTTCTTATCGTTGCCTTTTATGCCTTCTTGGGACCTTTCCTTGGTAACCGAGTAGTTGAGAACACAGTACTAGCGCTCTTTTCCTTCACGGTATGTTGGATAATACTACATTGACTAGTCCATTTTCTATGTTCTTGTTCTGGGAAACTGGTTTTATCTGACTTCTCCATCTTTCAGGCATTTTCGGTGATGCTTCTATATATAAGGTGTACAGCTATTGATCCATCTGATAGAACTAGCAAAAAGAAGAAACGAGGCACTAAAGCTAAAGGGTTCATAAAGCTAAACTATGGGTTTATTTTAAGCCAGATGATCTTGAGGTTCTTCCGGAGATTAGAGAAAAAGATCCTCAGGCATTATATAAGGAGGAGGTACTTGGATCCATGGAAAACCAGCATACATATGGAGCCCTTGTTACCATTCCCTCTTGTTATGAAGGATGACGCGATTATGCCAGATCTAAAAGATGAAGACATCACGTTTTGTTCACTCTGTGATTTTGAGGTCTTTCATGAACTAAATCTGCTGTTCTTTGTTGCACTTCTTTTTGGGAATCAGATTTAGAATGTGGGTTTCTGTGCATATTCAAGTTATAAAGTCCAGGTTATCATATGATCCGGATTCCAGTGCTCAAAGCCTATTAATTATTGATAACCTATCACAAGAACTCAATAGATTTCCAGTCTAAAGAGTATGAATCTAAGTTAATTATAGATAAGGGAAGTTAAAATTTATGGACTTATTTAAGAGCAGTTTGCTAATATTACCAACTGCATTTTCCCTGCCCATATCCACTCCCATCATGAAAGGTGAAGGGGGAGAGAGTTTTACCATGTTGATGATCTAGACCAAAAATCAGCACATACCAGTCATCAGGTTACCGCTGAGCATATATTGAATGTGAACTGTTGGTCCAGCTTCTTCAACTGTCCTTTTGCTCCATGAATTGTGGCCCCATCTGATGAGCAGTTTGCCTTATTTTGGGGGCTAGATCTTGCAGGTGTCTGACCTTGGCATGTAAGACACATGGAGTTGGACCACTGTTTCCATGCATGTGGTATATTTACCAAAACTCCTCCAAAGTCAGCAAGTTAAAATTTCTGGAAAGCTATTATTCATTAGTAGAATTTTTCGCTGTCTGAACACCCTTACACTTTCTGCAGGTTCAAAAGCACAGTAAGCACTGCAGGAGTTGTAACCGGTGTGTTGATGGATTTGATCACCATTGCAGGGTGAGAATTGGTACTATTTTTTCCATTTGGATTTACTTTAGATCGAGGATTACTAAATTTGGTTGCTGCTTATGATTTTCATTCCAGTGGTTGAACAACTGTATAGGGAAGAAGAACTACACTACATTCATCCTTCTAATGTTTTTTGTCTTGTTAATGGTTAGTCGCTCCATATCTTTCTTCCGTGTCCCTAATTCAAACTTGATTCTTATTTTTGTCGACTGATATTGGATAATCTCTGACAGTAGAATGTCCCATGCAGCTTCTAGTTGAAGGAGTGACTGCTATCTCCATTTTCATTCGCTGCTTTGCAAATGGGAAGGGCATAGAGAAAGAACTGGAGCAGAAACTCAACATACCATTTCCAAGAGGAGTTCTTGCAGCCATATCAGTAATATTTGTTTGTTTGTTTGTTTTTTGTTTTTTTTTTTGGGATGAACTGTAATATTTGTTATTTGGTTTCAACTCATGAATTACAAAGGAACTGCTTTTTAGTCCCTATTTTCATGTTTTAACCATTTAAGTACTTTCACATGGAAAAACCTTACATGTCACTCCATTCTTTTCTCAATTTTTTTAGAGGCATGACCACATATATTTGGCACATGCGCGTGTGATTTGGTCCGTTCATCTGATGGGCCTCATGGAAGTGCTCAGTGTGAAAGTGACTTTGATCATTCTAACCTTCGATTGGAGAAATTTTGATGACAAATGATAGTCAGAGGAACTTTCCTTTGGTTTTCCCCAACTTTTCGACTAAGTCCACCCATGATATAGGCCGCTAGATTAAGCGATATGATATTAAGACATGTGCCATGTATTTGGGGGAGAGAGTGGCTTTTAACTACTGAGGAAAAGATTGTCTACAACTTTAAACTAGAACTTTTAGTATAAAGCTTCTGTTAACCAAAATTCACTTTGTTATGGCCTTTAATCTATAGTTTGTTGCAGGCACTCTTGACATTGATGACAGCATACAGTTTGGCAGCTTTGGGGCAGCTCTTCTTCTTTCATGTAGTTCTCATTCGGAAGGTATTATTTTGGACAAAAGAGGCCACATTAATTTCTACTTGCTCTATTTTGCTAGTTATGAACTATTGCATATGATCTAAGGTAAAGTTGAGTAGCAGAAACACAAAGAAGAAGAAAAAAAAAATCATGAATGCAAAGTTAGATGAAGATGGGGCAAGGTGAAATTTATGGCCCTTTTTCTTGTTTTTTGATAAGCGGTTACATTGGTTGACATGGATGTCTTCCAACTGGGTGAGCGAAGCTCGTGCTCTGATGCTCTCTATATGAGACGACGTCCCTACCACCCTATATGGTCGGCGTTTGATGCAGGATGGCCATTCTCTTAGGGCCTGTATGCCTAGTTTGTAATGAATTCCTAGGATTTTCTAAGAAATGGCTAAGGGGGCCAACAGTGAATGATCAAAGTTGGAGAAGGAATGGGGAGCATAACTCTTTGATAGGAAATAGTTGGCTACAGTTCACCCCTGATTCCTCTCTCCACCCTTTGGCAATTACTCCTTCCCTGCAAAATTAGTAGGAATTCATTAAGTAATGCTGTGGATCTTCTTCACTCCAATAGTGGCTCCATCTTGATCAATCTGAAAATTCATTTGTAATGGATAGTTATTCCCTATTGTTTTGCAGGGTATGCGGACATATGACTACATTTTAGCAATGAAAGAAGAGAACCAATCTATAGAGATATCCGATGATTCATCTTCTGATGAAAGCATCGACTTCAACTCACCAGAGAAATCTACTTTTGCATCCCGATTCATTGGCCAGGGATGCAAAACAGATAAGGTATTATAGAGTACAGGGATTCATTCTATAATAACAGTTGGGGGAGAATGTACAGTCTACTTGGATCTTGAGCACAATGGGTGGTGTTGTTTGGTTTCCAGACTGTTGTTCTAATGAGACAAACTGTGAGAACAACTACCCAAAACCTTGTAGACAGAAAAGTCCTAGCCCTTCAATTAATGGCCAGTAAGGCAACTAAGAAACTGCCACACGGGAATAGTCCAAATTTCAATGTAGAGAGCAAGATGTTCTTATCTGGGCCATTTTCAGGACATGTTTAGATCAAAAGTTTGGTTTTTCAAAACATGGATCCCCACATGTACAAACTTCCAATGAATATGATATTTCTCCTTAACGCAAAGTAGCTCCACTTTGATCATCCTCGGACTAATTGCAAAGTAGCTTCACTTTGATCTTCCTCAGACTAATTGATCAGTCTCCTATTACTTCTCCTATTCTAAATGCCAGAGCATGAAGAGATTGTCAATTAGAGTTGAGCGTGAATCTGCTGATCCTTCTTCCTCAAACAAGAAGCCCGACTTCCGTGCAAGCATCGACCCATGGAAGCTCATAAGGTTGAGCAAAGAGAAGGCTCTGATGGCAGCAGAGAAGGCCAGAGAAAGAATAGCAAAGCGGGCTCCAATGGCTGAATCTGAACCGTCAAAAACACTGGAACCACTGCCATCAGAAACCAAATTTGGGCCATCAATGAACCCAGGAAAGGAGAATAATCCCCAGGCATCATCACCAATTGTTGTTTCAAAAGGGTGGTTAGGGGGGACTCCTAGGCTGTTTTCAAGCCCCAGAAGGCGGTTTTCTGGGTCTCCAACTGCATTCACTGCTGTGGTGCCATCACCAAATCAGAACTACCGCAGTAATTTTGATTTGAAGCTGACAGGGGTGTCTAGAGAGCTTGACACTTACATCTCAAGACAAGTGTTGTGTTCTGTTCTGAAAAAGGGTGAGGAAGAAGTGTCACCAAGGTGACATGACATTTGCCTGTATTTGAGAGGGTGTTAGTTGCTTTGATGTTGTGTTTCTTAAATTTGTTCTTTTCTCTTTATTGAGAAAAGGGAGGGGAATTTGAAATGAAATTTCTTCATTTCACTACAATTGAATCATTTTTGTATGGGAGATTTGCCTCAACATAAAGTCTCAAGCATTATGCATTGTATATTGTTTTATTGTGCATTTGGATGTAAGCAAAATTGCAATTTGTTTTAAGCTTGCACATTGTTAGAGTGGACTTATATCTATGCTGTTTGAAAATAAGAAAATCACATTAGGAAGGGCTACTTCTTTCCAACTCTTTCAACCCAACGGAAGCATTCATTTGAGTTTTAGGGTTGGAAAAAAAAAAAAGAAGAAAATCATTATACCACCTACTGTTTCTAATTCCACTCTGCATCAAACACAACACAAAACAGATAATTACTTGCTCTCCCAAAATGCAATATGGGTTGCATTGCATCCAAACTGCCGCTTCATCTCTGATTAACAAAGAATGTTAGTGTGCTATGCATTTAAAAAAAAAAAAAACATCAACAAGCAATTTGTACCCTTTTTGTGTTTTGTCTTAAAATATTTAAGGTAGCCGAAGATCTTGTACATTCTTTGGAACCAGTCAATGCAAAATTCTATAGGTGCAGAAATATGTCAATTTCATATGGAATTGTTTATTGTGTCCCAGAAATCATGATGTTCATCACCCCTTCCAACAGATAAATGATCTTTAAATGGGCTATCAATTATCATACCATGGAATATAGATCGCTGGTAGATATTTAGTCTATATCTGGAAAAGAGAACCTACAATGGTTTATTTCAATAATGAAAACTTTGAAACTGGATCTTGTATTTGCATCTCTTTTGGCTTATTTTTTATGCTTATTGTAAATTCATAGAGTCATAATTTGCCATGGAGTTAGCACACTGATGCAGTTACAAGAATTAACAGTGAGTTTCAGATGGGCTGCTTTTAGAGAAGTAACTATGAGAACTGAAAACCCACTGGCTCATCTAGCCCGGTGCCCACACAAATAACTTTAGTATCTGCTGATTCAGGCTCCTGTCTCATCGAGTCCTTATCCCATCTAGCTGGGATCAGCAAATGAGTTTGCCGATTTTAGTCTCTGGCTGCCTTCGTTCTATCTATCAAATGGTTGTCATGGGAAGTGACTCAGCATGTATTTTTATGTCTGGACACCAAATCTTTAATGATTGTTTGTCAACAGTTCTCAATGTTTCGAGCTGATTGTTGAAGTTTTCAAGAATCGTAAAGTTTTCATCAAAGCTTTGACCATCAGTAGAGACCACCTCGTAACAGAGAACTTCATGATTTTTCGGATTGAGACCAAAAACAAAAGGAACTGTCCTACTGTAGCTCGAGTTTGTTTTGTATTGTCAAATAAAGCCTCTCAGAAGATGATGATTAAGCTTTTATTTCCATTCTTAAAACAGATAATCTCATCAGAATCACTCTAGATTTGGTGAAAGATCATCCGATTTCAGCCAGCAATTAGATGAATAAATACAAAGCTATGCTTCTTGGAACTATCAAATGATTTTAAGCCAAAGCCAGTATGGCTCGCTTCTATTCAACTATCTGAAGGTGAGAAATGAGAAAGAGTAACTCTCAGAACATCCAACTGAAAAAGAATCTCTTATTGAAAGAATATTTACCCACTCTAAATGAACACGAAAATAATATATGTTCTCATTATATTCTTCAATTCTGAACAACTGTTGTAATACACCACTTACAAGGAAAAAGGAGGAAAAGAAAAAAAAGGAACTTAGAATCTTCTCACAAACGCTAACAATAACTCCATGTCAGGGCAGCATTTTCTGATGCGAAGAGAACGGTAAGCAATGAAGATGTCATTGACTATGCATTATCTTATCAGTAGAGTGTTAATTTTACCATAATAACACAGGTTACATCGGCATAGACTTCACAGCATTAACCATATGGTTTTGTTCCAACAGTTCAGACTTGAAAAGGTTTGATGGGTAACAAACCGAAGAATCCTTGGGGATTCTTTCTCTGAGAGGCTCACAAGACTCTGGAGAAACTAAGATAGAATATCCTTGAATGTATGAACAGTTCCATGGAGGATCTGATATGACAGTGAAGGTGACATTGGATAAGCAAATGTTAAGGAAATTATCTCCTTCTATGCCCTGTAGAAGGCCAGCTAGCCTGATATTTTTTCCTATCATATCTTTGAAGGTAATCCTGTTTATGATAGGAAGTGCATTTGGATCGTAATTCTCATCCGGATGCTCACCATACTGACTAAAGAACGCGATGGCTACCTCAACTTCAGTCATGATCACGTCTGAAATATAAACATTTTCTATGTAACCGCCCCGCCCTGGTGATGTTTGTATACTGACACCTATTTTTGAATTGAAAAGATGGAGGCCCTCCACGTGAACTTCTGATATACCACCTGACATCTCACTTCCAAATGTGATAGCGGAGCTGGATTGAGTTCCTCCAGTAATACGACGGATGAATATATTCGAGCTTGGACGAGCATAGGAAATACCATATTCATCCCACCCACTTTTGATGGAGATAAGATCAGTTCCGGTGCTGATGTAACAGTCTTCAATGCAGACATCAGTGGATGAGTCTGATAACATCATTCAGACAAGAAGTCATATCAAATGGCTTTAATTGAACCAAACTTTAATATAGAGAAACATAGCATACATAGACATGATCTAGGAAAGGAGATAGCAATGTTAATCTCAATTTTTTCACTTAATCATTTTTGGAATGCTATTGCTCAACCTAGTACTTTCAACTGTTGTGGTGCTGATTAGAACTGTCGGGGGAAGTTGCAGGGGGACATTTTTCTGAACCCTATTTACATGATTGAAAAAATTATTATTATGAGAGAGAATAAAAAAACCTTGTATTCTCTTGAGAGTGAAATGCGAATTTTGTACTTTTTGACAAGACCCCTCTCTCCTTTTCTTGTCTCTTAAAGCGACCCTTTAATTCACTTTCCAAGTGAACTACCCAAACTTTGATTTTCTAGTAAGGGAGAAGCTCCTTGGTTGTCTTGTGGACTTAGGCAATCTTGACAAACCATGTGAATCGCTTGACTCCTCTTTTATTCGAGTGGTTTTATTTACTGGTTTTCCACATGAAAAACTGATTTTGTGCATGGTTATTTCCAAAATGCATTGCTGGAAATGTGTAGAAACGGAGTGAAAAACCTTAAATAAAATAGATCAAAGAAAATAATAGAAGCATTTTCGCACTGTTAAAGATATATGGGGCCAGATTAATTTGAGTCATGTATTTAGATTATGTTGTAAGTTACATGATTTGGGCGGTGCTGACATGTTTGACTGGATACCTTTTTTTCTTTTCTTTTTCTTTTTTCCTTTTTTTTAATGGTACAATGGAGGCATGTTGGTTGGATACTGTTTTTACACCTTTTCTACCCTAGTCATTGTCAGTGCAGATCAATTTGTTTTGGGATGGAAGTTGGATAAACAATGATTGATCATATGAAATTCCCTATTTCCTCTCCACCCCATATGCACGTACATCACAAAATATAACATCCATGATGACATGATTATATCACTGAGCACAATTTGAGGCACATCCATATGCAACCTAATTTAGATAGTAGATGCAAATCTTCCAATCTTAACCTTTTTTTTTTTTTCATTATTTCCCATTTTATGTATAGAAAGGGTTTTCTTCAAAATAAAAAATAATAATAATAAATGAATTAGAAACTATAGTTTCCAAAACATGTCTCCTCACCTGGATCAATCCCATCTGTGTTTGGTGAACCATGTGGGGCAAGGATTGTCACATTATGAACATGGACTTGGCTGTTCATCCATCAAAAACAGTCTCAACTTTCCCTCTACACAAAACTTCATTCTGTACATTAATAATGGAATCTGAAAGTTAATGAACAAGGAAGACGAACAAACCTGCAATATACAGGATGGATGGCCCAAAATGGTGAGTTCAGGAAAGTTAGGTTTGCAATAACTACCCCAGTTGAGTGCATCAACTCGACAAGATGTGGTCGAGTGTAGTTCAGATTGTGGGTTGTAAACCAATCCCACCAAACACTACCTTGACCGTCTATGGTTCCATTATCACCTGGAAAAGAAGAGGATCAAAATTAGAAATTATCGTTAAACAAAACACTCTTATCAACCTAAGCATCCACAAGAACTCCTTTATATGGACCAAGTAATCAACATACTGGAAGAGTAACGGGAAAAAAACAGCATGCAGCTTCGAGGTGATTCATGCTACAGCAGTACTTACCTGTTATTATGACATCTGTTAGATTGTACCCATAAATGAGGCTCTGATGCCTTCCGCCGGGAAGCTCCCTACCTCGGCCATATGAGGGCAAAGGATCAACAATTGGCCAATCGGCAGAGTCCTGATAACAACCGTTTGTTAAGTAACTGAATTCTGGACTGTTCAAGTCTATCTATCAATATTTTCCACCAGAAGATTCACATATCCTCAGATTCACTTAAAGTGTTATGCTATTCCTTCTTCATTTTCCATTTTTCTATAGTAAAACAATTTGCATCTAGACTCAAATTTCTGTTAGCACCATGAAATTACCAGCTTTCCCATTTTCCATGAAAATCTCGCAAATGTTAAAACATGTAAGTCCGATAAACTATGTTAAAAACTCATTTCCCTAGGTAAAATAACCACCTATGCTACAAAAAAGAAAAAAAAGGGGGCATTGCAGACATACCATTGATCCAAGAATTACTGCTCCTTTATCCAGAAATAATGTAAGATGGCTTATGAGAGCGAAGCTTCCTGTCAACCACCTCCCAACTGGCACAAAAAGCTGAGCACCACCCTTATCGGTAAATGAATTAAGATAAAAGATTGCATTCTGGAAGGCTTTCGTATTGAGAGTAACCCCATCTCCAACAGCGCCAAATTCAGTTATTCTGACGCTGTGAGGGCGGGAGGCCCCCGATATTGATTGTTGGCAAACTGAGCTGCCATCAATAGCCCATGTAACCTCACCAATCAATGCAAGTCCAAGAAGCACTACCAGCAGCTGAGGAAAATTTTGAACTTGAATCAGTACAAAGAACTGGGTTTCTACATACTTATTCATCATTAAACTAAATAACACTTATTTCTCTGATCCCACCATGCAACAATCAATTTTAATAGTTCATCTTCCTGAATAGTTGAATTAATGAAATTCAGGGTATTGGGAAGGTCTCATCAAGTAGGTATCTGCTGACACCAATTAATAGACAAGACTGCAAGATACACCTTCCAGAAGTTTATGTACTGCATAAATCTCCATTTTAATACCCATAAAAACATGAGAAATGTGCAGTTACGGTCTCTCAAATATGTTGTCATTACTTTGTTCATGACAGATTTGCAAGTATAAGGTACTTTTGGACACTTGATGGATTTTGTAAGCATGAGACCATTCTGGGACCTTAGTTGGTCAAGCTAACTGCTAACCAAGGAACAAAAGAAAATAAGAAACAAGCAAGAATAACCAAAACCAGATGATTGGCATTCCATCCTAAAAGAAATGGTTCTCATGCCAATACCCAAAAGTTATCAGAATTCAGAAAGCGGGGTCTCCAGAGATTTTCAACCCAAATTATTCAAGGATCAAGTGAAAAAGGACTGGTCAATTGAGCCACATTACAAAAGTAATGTAGAATAACATATAACAAAAAATTGGAAAAAAAAAAAAAAGGACTAAGAAAGGAAAGAGAAAAAAGAACATTTTTTTTCTGTCAGATGACTCAGATCTTACCATTTTTGTTTTCTTTTTCTTTTTTTTTCTTTTTTATTCCCTTCCTCAACTTGGATTGTGATGACATTAGGAGGGGGGAAAAAGAAAGAAAGGAAAACATTTTCCATTCCATTGAGTCCCTGAATTCAGAATCCTATAGCTAGAACAACTATCCCAACTCAAGAAGAGCACATAAGAAAAGGAAAGAAAGATACCGAACTACTCACAGGTATAGATTTCTTCATATGACTAAGATCTGTTCTTCCCCTGCAGTCCAAGAACACCCAGGCTTCCACCTTGCACTATCACCTACTCAACCCTTTCCTCTCTCTGATCAAAAGAAAAACCCAATAAAACTTATTGAGAAGCTTTGGGTGGAGTAGATCAAAGTCATGACCAAAACACGGGTGATCAAATAGGTCTTAGAGAGCCACCACCCACAGAAAATCATGACAGTGACCGTCCCTGGTAGCCAAAAAAACGAGAGAGAGAGAGAGAGAGAGAGAGAGAGAGAGAGAGAGAGAGAGAGAGAGAATTAAAAAAGCAGTCCTGACCCAAATAAGGACCTGCTATTTTCATCAACTTCTACTAAAAGTCCTGCCAAAATAGAGAAGACCCAGATGAATACGATGGGTTTGGAGCTCAAAACCCCATGAAAAATCAGAGAATAAGAAGAACAGGAGAGTTGCAGAGGAGTTGGGGTGGCCTTGGATGCTCTCTGTATTTCTGAAGTTCTTGCAGCTTTGAAGAGATTTTCAGATGTTGGGTTTCTCTGTCACCAATAGGAGATTGAGGTGCATGTCATCAGAGTAACTTGGAAAATCCGTCAACTGAAAATATCCTTCTTCCCAAACAGAAATGCATGGAATGAGTTAGAAAAAAAAATTAAACCAAAAAACATATACTAATATGAAAATTTAAGAATAATGGATACTTTTAAATGACAAGAACACCCCTAATTTAACCCCTTATTAGTCATTAAGCAACAGACAAGAATGGGTACAATTAGATTGGATATTTTAGATATGAAGAGCACATCCCCATTTAAAGCAAACTCCTCTTTTTTTTTCTTTTTTCTTTTTCCTGTTGTTGTTTGTCACCCTTCCCTTCATTATTGGCACTTCTCTTTTTGATAAAAATAAATAAGAAAACATTAATACGACAAAAAAATTATAATTCAAAAGGATGATCATTGCTTTGCTTCACTAACACCAATTGAATGGTACCAATTTAAGACTCTAACGTGACTGTTTTTTTTTTTTTTTATCACCATTAGGACAAGTTTTGCTCTAGCAGTTATGAGAGAATTTTATAAATTATCCTAATGTTGTTTTCCAATTGTTTTTCAAAATGCTCAAGCATAATGAAGTATTTAGAAAACTGAGATTTTGAGAAAATTTCTAAGGCCAGAAGTCAAATGAGATTGCTTTTCGAAGTTTTAATATTCAAACAAATAATTTCAAACGCTTGTAAATTCTGCCAGACATGACAGGTATTACTGCCATAAATTTTCAGAACTTGCAAATTCTCAAATAAATAAAGACTTTCAATTAAGTAAATTCATTTTAATAAAATTATTGTAAATGTGGTGAGAGGAAATCCTCTCGATTTATACATGCCAATAACTTGATTACTCAAATTCAAATTCAAACCTTAAATCTCTAACAAATCACTATTTTATTTCTAATAACCAAAACTAACCTAATCATATCTTATCTTTTAAGATAATATCCCTAACAATAAATACTTCCAAGCAAAGGTAAAGTATGAATTATAAAATGATGAGCTTTGAAACTCTAAAATCAAGTTTAAGATGCTAATTAGAGTTATATTTAGGTAACAAGTCAACCATCTTATTGTTTCTAACTCTATAACTGCATAATTCGTTAGGCTCCATGTAATTGAAAAGAAAACCCAAGGTGGGTTTTTTTTTTCTTATAAACCCTAAACCTAAGGTTTTTTTTTTTTTTTTTTAACCTTACATTTCAATACTCCTTTT
The DNA here is from genome assembly GCA_012931725.1 of Litsea cubeba. Classification (NCBI taxonomy): domain Eukaryota; kingdom Viridiplantae; phylum Streptophyta; class Magnoliopsida; order Laurales; family Lauraceae; genus Litsea; species Litsea cubeba. The sequence goes on along the minus strand of CM022953.1, from coordinate 1,202,478 downwards.
CCTTTCATATACCCAACTGGACAAAGAAAAAGAAAACATTGATGCGAACAACAATTTAGAATGGGAATTTTTAACCATAACAGAGTAATTAACAATTATGGTTAGGATTCTTATGGAAAGTTGGGCTGTCCATGCCTTAATCTTTATCCAATTATTACTATGACTACCCAAGATCCCTTTCCGCCCTTCCTTTTCTTTTTCATACCACTCCGTGACCTATGCTTGAACTCATGATCTGAGATGTTTTTCGGGGAGATCATCTTAAGCTGAGGCCAGTAATTGGTAGGCTGAAATGTAATTAGACAAAGGATTTACTTCGCATTTAAAAAAGACCAAAATATATTTTAATTATATATAAATTTTCCCCTACACACCTTCGTAATTAAAAGACTCTTCATAGGTCATCCCTCATGTGAAATCGTGGGGGCAAATATTACTTTGAAAATACTGCTAATAAATTTTGAAAGAAAGTATATAGTGGCAATAAGAAGGTAATTTTTCGTACTTTCTGATTAAATATTATATGAAGAGGAATGATGTCATTGGATTTGATTATGTTTAGTTAAGTAAATAAAGTGGTAGACAGTGTCAGAGAAAGGACAACCGAAGATTGTACGGTCCTTGTCGTGGCGTAAATAAAGAGAAAGGCTTCGGTTTGGGATCCAATGTACTCTGGTATCCCTATTGAAATTACTGTTACAGAGACAGGGTACTGTATCTGGATCCTGTTATAGTCTTTTGTTTTAGGTACTCTGGATCCTGTTATAGTCTTTTGTTTTAGGTAGAAGATCCTCTTAGAGTCTTATTTCAAAACAAAACCTTCTTTTGAAAGAGGAAAAAAAAGTGAAACATCAAGTTCAGTAATGATGAATGATCATATATATAGTTAGAGCCAATAAAGAAATGCTGAGTGATGCATCTCTCTCTCTATAGTCTATCCTAGTATTATATTCAAATGAACTATTAGCAAAGTTTTTATTTTTTACTATCTTAATTTTTTTCCTTTTTGTTTTTTTCCCTCTTCCCTTTTGTATGGAGTATAATTAGGTGTAAGGTGAGAGGCAGGGGTAGAACTAGGGCGATAACTCTTTGTTCCTTTGTTTTTGCTGTGTTTTGATTTCATGCTTAGTGAATTCTCTTTTATAAATAAATAAATAAATATAAAAGTGCCCTCGTAAATTTTGATAAACTCCCAACCATAGTGGCCTCGCCTCACAAGGGAAATTTACGAGTTCCCCACAAATGAGGGGTGGATGATATAAAACTCGACTTTCTTAGAATTTGGTTTTCTATGGTCATGGCTAAGTATTTATCTTCATCTCCCCTTATTTATTTTTCATTTTAGCCACTTTTAGAAATATATTTTTAAAAACTCTATAGAATTTCTCAATTCATATAAGCTAACAGGCCTTAATTGTAAGTTTATGTACAATTTTGATTGTTTAAATGTAATAAGTGCAACCAAACCACTGATAACTCAGTGGTAAAGCACTTTAATTTTCTAGTAATCGAGATTAATCCCTGATCCTCATATTGAAAGTAGCTCAAGTTTGACGTTCACATGTAAGGGCCCCCAAGCATGTGGCATCTCCCACCATACTAAGAAAGTGTCATTAGCCAACCCAATTAGTCCATAACAGTTTCTAGGTTTCTAGGTTGATGTACCTATAAAACATTGTTCTTTCCTGAAATAATTACTTTTACAGTTTTTACACGGAGTAAATGTTTGGTGTAACTCACAAGTAGGAAGGCTTCACAAAAGTGACAATAGATGTACTACAGTAAAATACAAGAGAGTATTTATGATTTTCATGATCCCAGCTTGTCTGTGGGGTATGAAGAACAAAAATGAAAAGAGAAAGATCTGTATAAGGGCTTCTTTCTTATTATGTGACTCACTACATAAATACTCCATCACAAGTACCCACCTAATTAACAAAACCACTGTAACCAACTTTCTCATGATGCAGTATTTTACCCATCATTTTATTTTATTTTTCTTTGAGAAAGGAACCATTTTGCGGTATATTTCATGAGGGTCCATCACTCATGCACTTATACTCTCCTCTTCAAGAATGATGAAAATTTGGGAATTTTCTTTATTGGATCCCACTTTTAAAATCTTATATATATTGGCTCTTGCCAAATCTTACACATTACAATTAAGCAAAAAAAAAAAAAAATCTTACATAGTTAAACTTGGTCTACTGTGAGATTGATCACGGCAATGGGAGATAGATAGTAGGCCACTAGTGTTTAGGGTCCATGTCGTTTTATTTCTCCATATGTGTGCAGATGCATGTGTTGCTCTTGCTCCCACCTCATTGGAGAAGGCATTGATGGCAACCAAGTATCAATCATGACTTACCAAACTCTTAAAGTAAATATTAATTCACCTAAAAGAATCATACCATTTTCAGATGAATTGGCTTCTTCTATCAACACCCATTGAACGTGGACTATAGAGCCATAAGTGGGAGGGATGCCAAGGAGATCACTTAATTGGTGGGTTAAGTTCACCTCTCTCAAACTTGTAGATAAAAATTGGAGCAGTTCTTCATATATATGTTTGAACGTTTACAGAGAGTAAGAATGTATCAGATCCAGTTGCAAGCTTTTAACATTTGAAACCCTGCAGAAGAAATAAGACTTTGATGATCATAGTTATAAGTTCAGCATTGGCTGCAAGAAGGCCAAGGTAAAAGCTAATACAAATTTCTCAGTTTTACCCCAAGTATCAGCTGTACCATGTGATTTTATTTTTAGCATAAAAATGAATTACATATATATATAAGATTTTATTTTTAGCTCAAAGATGATTTCTATGAGCTATATTTGATTGTGTTGGCCTGTGGCAAATCATATTGACATACCATTGTGAATTGAATCGCACTAATATTCTATGCTAGTTTTTTTTTTCTTTTTTTTGAAAATTCATTTTTAAGACTTCATAAAGACAAACAAAGAACTCCTTAACTGATTGTGACAATAAAAGCCAGATGGTCTAAGGAACACATCCGTTTGCTTTATGCAGGCACTTTAGCCTGTTGGAACCTCATAAAACAAATGAAAATAGCTATTTTTAAATATATATAAATATATATCGGATGTGCTCCCTTGCGGATAGTCTGTACTAGCAAAACCCTGTGCTATGCACGGACCACGAAACCACCAAGCAAGACTGATATGAATTATTTTAATAAAATTTATTAATTAGTAAACTTGTGAGTCCTTTTTTTTTTTTTTGCTAGTTGATCTTTATATTTTTTTCATAAATGTTTTATTCTTTAGGTGAGGCATAATGATAAGAAAGATCAAATGATCATAGACCTAATAAATTAACCTAATATATTTAAATGGGATCCAAGATGAATGGGGTCTATCATCTCTATCTAACCGTCTATAAAATCAAATGAAGCTGGCCGGACGGACCCATGAATTGATTGATAAAGATTAAATGATCATAGACCTTCTCAAATTGACCAAACCTAACTATTTAAGTGAAATCCCTCCAAATGAATAGGGTCCACCATCTCTATTCTAGCCCTCTATAAAATCATATTATGCAGGATGAGACCTCTTGAATTGATTAAAAAAGATCAAGATCAAATAATCGTAGACCTAACAAATTGACCAAATATTTTTAAGTAGGACCCAGATGAATGTGGTCCACCATCTTTATTCTAACCGTCCATCAAATCAAATGAAGCAGGCCGGGACCCATGAATTGATTGATAAAGATCAAATGATCATAGACCTCTCAAATTGACCAAACCTAACATATTTAAGTGGGACCCCCAAGATGAATGTGGTCCACCATCTATATTCTAACCGTCCATAAAACCATATGATGCGGGCTGAGACCCATGAATTGCTTGATAAAGATCAAATGATCATAGACCTCACAAATTGACCAAACCTAACCTATTTAAGTGGAACCCCCAGATGAATGGGGTCCACCATCTCTATTCTAACCATCCATAAAACCATATTATGCGGGATGGGACCCATGAATTGATTAAGAAAGATCAAAGGATCAAATGATCGCAGACCTAACAAATTGACCAAATATTTTTAAATGAGACCCAGATGAATAGGGTCCACCATCTCTATTCTAACCGTCCATAAAATCATATGATGCGGGCCGGGACCCATGAATTGATTGATAAAGATCAAATGATCATAGACCTCATAAATTGTCCAAACCTAATTTATTTAAGTGGGACCCCAAAGATGAATGGAGTCCACCATATATATTCTAACCGTTCATAAAACCATATGATGCGGGCTGGGACCCATGAATTGCTTGATAAAGGTCAAATGATCAAATGATCATAGACCTCACAAATTGACCAAACCTGACCTATTTAAGTGGCACCCCCAGATGAATGGGGTCCACCATCTCTATTCTAACCGTCCATAAAATCATATTATGTGGGATGGGGCCCATGAATTGATTAAGAAATATCAAATGATCAAATGATCATAGACCTAACAAATTGACCAAATATTTTTAAGTGGGACCCAGATGAATGGGGTCCGCATCTTTATTTTAACCGTCCATAAAATCAAATGATGCGGGCTGGGACCCATGAATTGATTGATATAAATGTAGCACGTCTGGTGTGTTGGCTTATTTAGGGATCTCATGGGGAGATTTTAGGCTTTTGAGTGGAAGATGATTTCATGGAGAGATTTTAGGTCTTTTGAGTGTGTAATAGATATAGAGATTTTAGGGATAAGGGCAAATCTGAAAATGACATTGCAAAAGGTTTGAGGTTGCGCCAGGTGTCTTTATGTGAGGAAGACTACATCCCTTTAATACTATAGATGGACTGTCTATGTGGGTGGTGGTCTTTTGGAACCTACCTTATGACCACGTCAATCATGAGCAGGTAGGGGATCGAAAGATCCATATGTGACTTACTATGTCTAAAGTTTTAAGTACTTAAAGATTATTTTAACCTCTTGATCTATAGCCCTTAAGAGCAAGAGATTTAGAAGGCATAATTCTTTTAGAATTTTAGTTAAAACGTGAGTCACATTCAGATGGGTGTTAGGTTGGCATTCCGGGTTAAGAATAAGGGGGTTGGATTGATCATTAAAATATCTCACATGCCTAAAAACTGGACGTGATACTGTCTGCATTTTTGTTACAAAATTAACATGTTGGTAGGTGCATATCTTCCAAAAAAAAAAAAAAAACAATAATCTTCCAAAAAAAGGGTTATTTATCTTCGAAAAAAAAAAAATTGTCTGTAGGTGCATTTCCATTTTATATATACACCCGAAGACTTCTGGGAGCAACATTCGCTTAATTCAAACTTTAAAATTCAGATGCAATTAGCAGAAGACTACTCTAGGATTTCATGAAGATTCACCTTTCACTTTCATATATTTCCTTCAGATCCCCAATAAATCCAGACGACCCAATTTTTCAGCCTCGAGGTGACCACATTTATTATAATCCTTAAGGCCGTGCATGTTACGCAGCAAAGCCACGTATCTTGTTGTGACAACATTTCCAAATTAAATTAATGAATAGTTAATCAAGGTTTACATTGGTTAAATCACCTCAAGTAATTTTTTTTTTTTATTTATTTGGTTGAGTGCTTTTCAAATACCTGGTGCTAATCAAGTTGAAGCAAGTGTACCAAGAAAGTAATCTTGTGTGGCTGGTTATTCATGGTCTTCTTTTTGGTTTTGATCTTTATATTTAGGTTTAGTTTATTTCATTGCTAAACAATGCTTCCAATCAACACAAGTTGTTGATCATTTTATGGGTCTTTTGTTACAATCACTGTTTGGGCACATGAGACACACATTGGGATGCACAAAAGGAGTGAACTTTGTGATTCAATGGATGAGGCAAATATATTTCTTGTATGAAATAAAGAAGAGATCTTTTTCAATCAACAATGGTAGACTATTCCATACCTAGTACAGTCTCATAGGCTTAAATGCAACTGCCAACCACTGAGCTTTTTTACATGGTAAAAGTTAAGGATTCAACAGGTTAGAGCACACCATATATTGTGCTTGTGCGGTTCAGCTCGTGGGGTCCATTTGGAAGGTGGATAAAGTTTTTTAAGGGGTCCAAAACAGGTAAGAGCAACCCTTTGTCCCTCCCTGGTTCTGTCAATGAATACCCCTCTGATCATCTTAGTTCATGATTTAACGGTATTTAAAGTTTAATGGTGTTTTAATAATAGGGTTTTTTTAGATATTCAATCCAATGGGAAGTAAGGGTTCGACGGCGAGCAAAAAACTTCAACATGGTGCCAGATCATCGAGGGATAAAAGCACCAAAGGACCTGCGCTGATCATAAGTAGGCCAAGTAGACATCATAGAACTGGACTGTACATGCGGTCCGCTCATAGGATGGAACTCTAATTAATGTCTTCACTTAAAAAATAAAGTTCTTAAGTCGGGGGAATGTTCATATGCATCATTCCCTCACCATAGAGTGAGGGACACTCCCTTTTTTGCACATGAAAAGTGTATTTTGTACCTCACCCTATGTACTTGAAAATTTCTAAAAAGGGAAGTTTCCTTCACCATATAGTGAGGGAAAGATGCATATGAATGTTCCACTTTAAGTAGATACACCTTATAGTTTATAGTAAATACAAATAACCTGGGTGTTTTTGGCATTTACAGAAATGTACACCTATTAGTCAAACATCTCATAAAGATCCTTGACCAACAGTCAAATGGCACCAATGTTGGCACACTTGACCAATTCACATAATATTTAAGTGAAAAGTAGACATAAATTACCATAAACAATAATAAAGATATATGGTTTAAAACCACTTTAACTTGGCTCAAACTATGCTTATTTTTTCATGGTTTTGAATTGATTCAGTGGTAAGGAGGATGGGTCCACTGAGTGGTGATAGAGATTATCCATTGTATGGATGGGTTGGATGTGTTAGAATCAATAAACATTATCCAGCCTATAACCATGGCAACCCAAAATAATGGAAGAAAAAAAAAAGGGAGAAAAAATTACTGATTCATCTATGAAGTGTGATGGGCCAGTCCGGGAAGATGATATGCCATGATACATTGGTCGGGTAACAGAACAGCAGCAGCAGCAATAATATTAATGACTGCTGCTGTGAATTTGAAGTGTGGTGGGATGGGCTTAAACTAGATTTTCAACTGAACAAGGCAGCTCAGTGATTATCAGGACACCTTAGCCTATATTTTTATTAACATATAAAATCATCATTATCTGAGCCTTACTCCTCGATCTGGGCAGCTTGAAGAGTTCTGCTCTTAAACTAAAAAATAATCCATTCCACCCACATCACTGGGTAATCAAGACCATTCAGGCGGTGACTCCTTCCCACCTTCAACATGTCGCGGATCAAACCATCTGGTTGGCGACAAACGTTTGTCAACAAAGTATAGCCACTGGTCTGCATTCATTGGGAAGAAATCCAAGTCCACCAGTGAGATGGCGAGTACAAGGTGCAGGACCCATCCGACTAAGCCCAAGTGACCAGCTAATGTTCACTCAACAAGCAGCCCCCTCTGCTAATGCCCAGTCCAAAAATAGGCTAGTAGAGTCCTATGAAGCACAAGTGGGAATGACCCATTATCCAGTTTTACTTTGGCCTGTGCTTCCCATCACCACGCAAGTACGCTTTGCCTGTATAACAACTGATAAAGTGTGTGGTTGTGTTAGGACTCACCAAGAAACCATCTAGAATGCTATGCCAGAAAAAGTGGCATATGAATAGACACCAAATATAACACAGATGACAGCTTTATGCCAATTATTCATCAAAAATTCAATATCAGAGAACATTGTCTATTGTTGAGAAAAGGTAGAAACTGTGATTAAAAAGAAAAATGAAAAATGAAGGCATTCAAGAGTGTAAGAGAGTCTATCCTGCAATTGGCACACAAATCATTAGGCTGGTTCAGGGGGCACCAGTTTGAGGCTACGCATCCACTCGCAGAAGCTAAAATCATCAAAGTTGATAAAACTGCTCTTTAGCCTGGCCCTTTGTTCTACTGTTAAAGTCCGCAGCTGAGGAAACCTTGCTTCCTGAGAAGGGTGAAACCACAGATCCATGTTACTCCTTATTTTTCAAAAATCATTTCTGGTTTTTGGTGCATTGGACAAGCTTATTATTGTAGAGTTATGCAATCTCTCAATTGAACAATATTTTAACAGTGCCCGTGCCATTTGGTGGTTGTCTCAGATGCAGTTCAGAGGTAAAGTTTTGGATTGAAACATTTAGTGGAATGAGGAACCCCTGCATAATATTACTTCTGCCGATGACCAGGAGGTTAGAGACTGCAGGCTTTCCACATTCCACCAAATCTTGCAATAGTAAAGTTCAGCTCTTAAGCCGCAAGAAAGGTACTTCAATTAAGCAGGCAGAAATCAATGCCAAATCTCACAAAATTCTGCCTCAGGATCTGAAGTGCGAACCACTACAAATATGATAATGCTGCATTTTGAGAAATTACCACGTTGTTAACTACATGGGAGTTTTCAAGCTTGTGCTCAACTGATCAATGTTGGGCCATTTTCTTTGATCCAAGTCATTCATATAAACTACACCCCACCACCACACATAAAATGAAAAGGAATTCATCCAAGTTCCAAGATTAACAACCAAGTTGTTCCCATACACTTTGATAATCCAACGGTGTATATCACTCAAACTGGAGAAATCTGGAGTGGCACTTATTAATGGCAGAGCATGTGATATGGGCCGGTTGGAATTCAGATAAGTGGGCCCACAATAATTATATCAACCATCAGGCAATCCAACAGCGGAGGATCATTTCTCATACATATTATAAAGATGCCTTCATGCTGCTATATCACCATTAGGAACACAATCATTGTCTCAACCACAGGAAAAACCATTCAGCCATGATTAGAGATTGCTGAGATATTTAGAATCCTCCAAATATATTAAAGGGGGAAAATCCATACCTGCTCATAAGGAGGATCTTTATGTGCAGGTATTAACCGCGAAACAAAGAATCGAGCTTGAGAGCTTCCCTCCTGCAGAAGTAGAAAAATTAAAAAAGAAAAAGAAAAATGTTAAAAGTCATACCACTAAAATAACATCTGTATAAGAGCTTACAGACACAGCTCAAAACAAAACATGAAGGAGTGCATGGTGATTTTCACTGTTGGGTGCATGTTGGTAAAGCATGCAAAAGAAAAGAAACTGTGTGATCAATGTAAGAGATCACACTTGGGCAATTGTTGCTCCTGTGGTCAATATGGCTAGAGCATAATACATGGGGATTTCAACAAAGTAACATCCACGGAAGACATTGCATTCAAGGCTTGGTCTCTCATCATTCGTGGGCAATAGCAACAAGTCAGTTTGTAGGAGATTCAGCTACTATTCTCTGGAGATGCAACTGGGACGATAACACCTTTCCTTCTAAATATGTTATTTGTTTTTGGCTCTTAAGCATTGCTGCTGTTGTATCAATTTATGTTTTTAATCAATCAATTAACATTTTAAAGAAACCAATACATTAGAGATGCAACCGGCATCACATGAACAGTGTGTTGATTAAGGCATTTTCCCAGTAAGAAACAGGTCCAGGGAATTAGTTTGTGGGAGACTTTCCCGCCTTGGTCTTGGTCTTGCCTCGGCCCAATATGCAATGACCAAAAAATAGAAGGAGCAACCTATGTTTACAAGGTGCAACATGGGTACGACATGGGCTGCAAAAGACCACATGGAATAGTTCAACTCCTATAAAGTATGGATTCTTTGTCAAATGAGACTATCCAGACTCCGCACCGCATGAACTAAAAAGTTCTAGTAATAATTACTTGGTAATGTGGTTAACAACAAACTCCTATTCCATGCAAACTTTTATGGCTTACACTTATGATCCATAGTGTGGTCGACAAGAGCCCATGGCACAGTGGAAGGAGCTCACTATTGCAATTTTGAGGTTGCAGGTTCAAGTCATATTACCAATCAAATCAAGAAAATGAAACATAATGTGCTTGACAGAAGTGCAGAAGTATCAACACGCAACAAACAAAAGTCTCAAAAGATAACTGTTACCGGCTGAGTGAATAATGCCTAATCAGTGCTGAATATTATGGGTGTGTTTGAAATGTGACTTCACCAAAATTACAACTAGTTCAATGTTTTTTTGTTGCACCGAACACTGGGAAACTGGGAAACGAATATCCATTCTTCCACAACATTCAAACATACATAAGTTTTTTTATTTTTTATTCACTTTATTTTTAATAGTAAACATATGAAAGTTCTGAACACCAGGTGTGAGAAATATGTAGGAGAAGGTTGAGTTCCAAGTTGGAGTTGGATAGAACCAAGGGTCCCCAAAGCCCAATTTATTTCCCTTGGTTACTAACAATTTGATGGCAGATATCCAAGATGTTCTTTATGTATGTTACTTGAAGATAATGTGGTAATCCTTGGTTAGACAAAAAAAAAATGTAAATCATATGCTAAAACTTTTCCAAAGGGTTTTTTTTTGAAAATTTTTATAAATGGTTTTTTTCAAGTCAAATGGGTTGAAATTAGCAGATCAATGAAGTTTAGTAAATTAAAGAGTGGAAAAGTGATGCAGGCCAGATCCTTGGTCTGGCAGCCCATTGGCCCCAAGCCCATAAAAAGATCTTCAAATCGTGCAAGAGTTTTATTTTTAGTATTAGCTGGATTTTAGGAATAATTGGGTGATTAATTAGGAAGTTTCTCTTATTTGATATAGTGCTTATTTTAATTAGAGTTGTTTCCAAGAATAGGTTAGAGTATGAGTCTATATAAAGGATTGTAATCCCTCTTTAGGGACAATGCATTGATTAATAAAATTTCTTCCCTTGTGGATTTTCTCTTGGTTGTGTTTGTGGTGTGAGACCAAGACAGATTTGATTATCCCTAAGCCTTTTGGCTTGGAGTTTAGCCCGTTGGCTATCCTCCTCCTTCCCCGCTATCAAAACGTGATAATCAAAAAGTGAGTTGGTTAAAATTATGATGCATCTTTAATGGGCACAAGATATGGTCCAAAATCTTCTGGTTCAATTTATAACTTTTGCATTTCCCAAGCAAGGCACAAAATTTTCTTTTTGATAGATCCTGTCTTGGATAAGGACTCTTGGTCTTGGTTTTCTTTTCCAGAGTGGCAAGGATTTGGACTTCTATTTTTACCAATGGCTTATGTTAATGAGTTTAACCCTTATGCATAAAAAGGTTCTGAAGACCATGCACTCTTCGTTCATGATCCACCAACCCATTTTGGTTTCAATTGATTTAGTCCTCCTTTGAGTAGAAAGAAACTAAATCTTATCTGAGACTACTGGATTGCTCAGGTTTGAGTAAAACCCATATGGATTGCGGAGTCTTATATGAGATCTTGGTCATGAAGCGTTGTCTTAGATGTGAAACCATCTATCTGTTCTCTTGGTGTGGGCCCTTGGCACAAGTGCAGGGAGATCTACAGCCTATTGCAAGCATATCAGATTGGCTTCTCTAGTTTGACGACAGTACAGGTTTTGCTTCATTTTCTTAAATGGTTGGTGAGGTTGACTACTATTTCTTAGGCTCTTTGATCCATGGGAAGATACAGGACCTACCAGGCTACCACAGTTCTCTTTGGTGTAAAGTGTGAACAATCACTACAAGCAGATGATCTATTCTGGGTTAGGACTTCATCACCTCTCAGAACAGACAATATATAGAAGTGTGCTTCGCAACCTCAGCAAATAATGGTTCAGTTGAGCAAATGAATTCTATCGAGGACCTCCCTGTGGATGCATCTTCATGAATTGGGCCAATATCTGTTAGATGGTTGGAATAACATGCCAATAATAAAGAATGAATATACGCATACCTTGGGATGGAAGGAATGGGATTTAGAGCCTTTTTTTAATTATTATTGCCAGAATTCTCCACCATAATTCTGGAATTCAGTTACGATTGACAAACTTGATTGTTTTGGTTTGGAACGTGCATGGTGAACTAATATGGCACCCGGAATTATTTGTGCCGGAGTTTAATATGAGGCTGCTTTTACGAAGGTGTTACAAGTTCAAGAAAGGGGGAGACCAATTGGACCTTGAATGCAGAAGTGAGGAAAGACATTATATATTATGCAATTAGTCAATTACGGAGATCATGGTTCTATATAGTGTTGAGTGGAAAAGTAAAACTTGCAGAGCCAACCCAGGATAGATAAAGTAAGACTTCAATGATGGTGGTGGTAATTGTTATTCTGGATACATCCATTCCAAAGAAAACCAAGCTAAATGTTAAGTCTACACAAAAATAAGAACAGCCAAATATTTGGCTCATTGCCGCATCACCTTGAAAAAAGCCAGTAAAGTCCTTCCAATTTTAATAAAAATAGTTGGTTTTCCGCAATTTTCAGACATAAATGAACCCCAATAGGAGGCAATCTTGCATTAAGTTTTCAGCCAACATTTCCATTTTCAAAGTTCTAGGTCTCCTTTTTTTCAAGGACAATAGCCAAAAGTTAAAGCAATTTCTGTCAAGACTTGAACCTGGGACAAACAGGTCTTGAGGAACTCAAGCACTTGAGAACTGCATTTCAGACATGACTGAAACCAATAACAGTAAATGGATGGGGAGAAAAAATGTAACCAAAAGTGGAAATAATGAACCTTGAATGCAAGGATTCGAGGAGCGGGAAACCGCTGTTCAGTAAGCTCCTCTGCTAATGTCCTACAAGCTGCTAATGTGGCTGCACTTCTCCCTTCCTGAGCTGCAAGTTCAGCACCCTAAGAAACAAAATGTGGAATATTACTTGCATATGGAGTGAAACAGTTTAGAAGGTGAAAATGATGAGCCAAAAAAAAAAAAAGGACAGCAAGTATAACAAGCAAAAATATGAACAAACAAATAAAAATAAATCATGCACATGCATCGATAATGCTTCATCCAAAATGGTCAAAACGTTCTGCTACAATAGGCAATTTGGAACAGAAGACAAAACAAAGTTCTGGTCCTCCAGTCTCTTCTGGTTTCAACTTAATAACCGGAACAGATATGTTCCTGCAGGAGCAGTTTGCTCATTGTATCCCTATAGAAAAGTGAAGGCTTAACCCTCCCAGTCAAACTTGAGGGCTTAAAAAACGTTTAAAAAAAATATAGTGAACTGGGAGAAAGAAAAGTTCTCCCCACCCTGAAGTGTGAAAAAACCACGATGTGGAAAATACATTCCTTTTGTAAAGTGAATCTTCATGGCAATGAGAACTTCCAAAATCTTGGAAGACTAAAACCCATTAGTCTATTTCAATCTTCTCATGTGTTTGAAGAAAGGTAAGAAATTCTTAACTAATTTGTTTTTTACTTGGGTACATGGTGTTGATTGATTTGAAATGTAAAAATGTAGAAAATTGTGCAACTTCTGTACAACGATGTCATTATATATTTATTTCAGTTTAGTTCATTTTTCTCTCTTGTTTTATGTTCTTTAATTGAGAATTTGTCTAAACTAAACACTGTGATGTTCCACTCCAATAGGTAAAGCAAAATGGCAACCTCTTGATTGAACAAGTAAAGCAAGTATATTTCCAAAGGGTGAGCAAATTTCTCAACATCTTGATGAATTAGTTCCATTTAGCAAGCATGGCATTGAAATGGTTTGATTTATTTATTGCAACAAGTATATAAAAAGCTGTTTCTTTTTTCTTTTCTTATCCATAATGGTACACAAAGCACATCAAAGGAAGGCACAAACATGAAAGCAAGAGTACTAAAGATCATCAAGCACTCAACAACTGTGTCCATACTAAGTGACTGCAAAAACGTGTTTTTTTTTTTTTTTTTTTGTTATTTTTTGCTCTGGAAATACCCAACACCTCACTCACACTACCCAAGTCCTCACCAACATAACAAGGATAAATCCCTGGTTTTGTGGAAAGCGACTTCTATCAAAACTGTTCATCGGAAACAAAATCTCATGGAATTGGCCTTCTTCCACCTCAGATAAATTCCTCCTAAAGATAGGTCCCAACACCACCTAGTTAACAACCCTAATCATGCAATTGCTAGCACATCCAAAAAGCACCAGAAACTGAGTGGTCAAAGGTCTGTCCCCAAACCAAGTGTCTAGCCAAAATAAGATGCGATCACCTTTCCTAGCTTGGAATCTAACATGACTCATGAATCTCCTTGACAGACAAATAACGTCCCCACAATTAGGAGCCAGAATATACCAACTATTTCCCCGTACACCATACTTTACCGCAATAATCTTCTCCCAAAGACAATATCTATCGTCTAATCTCCATATTTCATGCACCCGCAAAAGTTCAACCCATTAGTAGGGTGAGAATCCAATTTCCAGACTCGATTTCATCTCCACAATGGCTACCAGAGTCCTAAAAAGGTATTTTATGGGTTTTTTTCAGACTCAATTTCATCTAGAGTCCTAAAAGGTCTTTTATGGTTTCACGAAGATGGAGACACTCATGAGTAGTGAACAATGCATTGAAGATCACTCTGCCCTTGGCCATTAGTGAAGGCCTTTGCATGAGAATGCGAGATGATAAGGTCAATTGATTCCAAAACACTACCCACAAAAAGAACAGTCCAATAATCCTCGAGAGTCCTAAAAGGTCTTTTATGGTCTCATGAAGACACTCATGAGTAGTGAACAATGCATTGAAGATCACTCCGCCCTTGGCCGGCCTTTGCATGAGAATGCGAGATGATAAGGTCAATTGATTCCAAAACACTACCCACAAAAAGAACAGTTCAATAATCCCTGAGGGTAGCAGTTCCTTTCTACAGTACTAGGTTATTGTAAGTGGATTTATCAAATTCCCTATATAATCTCCCAACAAATTTGGCAGAAAATAAAGGTGATTGGAAGACCCGCCAACAGTGAAAATGCATGGTCAGCTCCAGTATACCCCATAACAAAGTGATAATGGCATCTTGAGAGGAGGAAACAGGAAGAAGATCTAACAGGTGGTCACCAGTAACTGATAATGTGTGGATTCAGATCTGATTTATAAAAAAAAAAGAAACTAAATTCATGATAATAAGAGTGAAAATTTGCATCCTTGGGTAGATTTAACAACTAGCACATGTGGAGCCTAATGCCAATATCATCATGAATCTAGGTTATTTTTAGTTGTTTTTTGGGGGCTCTGAGTATGGAGGAAATGTACGAATGAGAAAGTATTAGTAAGTTTATGTTTAAAGGACTTGTGGTCACACAAAACTTTAGCTTTTTTAAGTATTTAGGGTTTAGTGTCAGTTTTTTTTTTTTTTTTTAAGAATGTAGGGTTTAAAATACTCCAAACACAAGGCTTTGATGATGATGATGATTTTGCAATATAAAATATACAAATTTTGCTGAAGCTAACTTGGAATAAGAGGGGTTTCAAATGGCATACCAACCAAATGAAGACATCCGTTCCATGGTCAAGTACAACTGCGGCATCAGTCTGCATGGCAAGGTCATATGCTGGCAGTTCCTCAAAAGTGCCCCCTTCGCGATGCATTAGGCATCGAGGTGCCACCATCCGAACTGACAAATCAAACGAAGCATGCAAGAATAAATTCCTCAAGACAGACCTTTCATCTTCATGGCCGATAATGCCTCCTAAGAGTGGTCCCCTTCTAAGATGGAATAAATTCTCTGGCAGTAATGAAAGTTCCTTGGGAAACCGATAAAGCTTCAATTTTGGCAGCTGGGACCCAAATTTCAAAGCTATATCCTTAACTCTTTCGTCTATTGTGGGTTGCATATCAACAGCATCTGAAGAAGTTTTGGCCTGTAAAACAGTCCTTTTAGCTATAAGGACTGAGGCTACTTCATCTTGAACACTTTCAAGATAGGCCGACATGCTATCCACTGTTGGCAACCTGACAGTAATCACTCTAGAGACGTCAGCTTGGAAAATGTTTGAATAACGAATAGCAAATTGGAAGAAAACATGATCACTCTTGATGTCAGCTTTGTTTTCCATGGACAAAGTAAAACTTTGAGTTTCTTCAACACTGAACATTTGAATTGCAGTAGAAATGTCATTTTTGAAAGTTTCATGAGAATCTGAAGGGGCTTCTTCACCTGGACCTATGACTCGAGTGACCAGAATATCATCAGAACAACGTATCTCAAACAACCCATGAGAACCCGCTGCCCTTGTAGATGCTCTTTGCAAGTTTACACCAAAAGCCTCCCCAAAGTCATCATGAAGAACCAGCACCCCTCCTGATGCCTTTGCAAGTGGCTGCAAAACTGGAACCCTTACAGGACATGTCCCAGCACATAGAATATCAACCACTGTGCCATGTCGATGAGCCTCACGCCCCAGATGTTCCATCCATTTTACTGCTGTTTTCTCCATATATTGATAGTTAGGATGATTAAATGAATGAGGAACTGATCCAGGGCCATATGTGTTTGGACCACCAGCACACACCAAGATTCTGCAATTACCCCCTGACCGTTTACCCACTCCACGAGACATTTCTGTCGAGGGCCCTTGAATTATGGCTAGAGCAACCTCCACTGCTGTACTGATGCATCGGTCCCTAGATGCTTCAGGTAAATTCAGTTTGTATGCCCTCATAGATGAGAATATGGTGTGGGCAATGGCGAGTGATGCATGAATAGGCGACAAGTAAACACCAGTTCCATAAATCAACGCTTTCAATGACTCTTGAGTCGGCGATTTATTACCTGGTAACACATCTGCTGATGCCATTGATCCCTCAGAAAAATCAAACACGGACACAGTTCGACCATATGTTAAAACTCCGATTCTCGTAGTTGGGGGAAGAGAATCTACGAAAGCATGTAAAGAGCTCTGTAGATGCTGAAGGTGCGCTTCATCCAAGCACTCATCTATGACAAGAAAAATGGGGGCAGACATTCTTGACTCAGATACCGGAATGAACCCAGGGCGTTTACTCCCCGTTTGCACATAATCAACCATTGGGGATGAGATTTCAGGCCATACTTGAAGGTCTTCCCTGGTCGCCGCAATATAATCACCGTCACTTTCATTTAGTTTTTTGCAAATTACACATTGCCACTTCCCTGAACTAAGAATGATGCTACAGTATAAATTAGCATACGCTCCACAATTTTGACAACGATGTGGATCACGTTGCACTATCTGAGAACTTGGTGCAATCTCCCTACCAGGAGAAACCAACACACCAAATCCCAAACTAGAGACATTTGCCAGCTTTTTTTGTTTCAATACCTGCAAAATGAAATGGACAAAAATGGGGGATGAATAGGCAATTAAGATTTATAAACTGCAAACGTTGTTATAACAGCATATTTTTTTAAAATCTAGATGGAACAAACTCCAAAGTGGCCATTATCATCTGATTCTTTGATCTTGGCAGTAAATCATATGAATCCCTGCCTCTTCTAGACTATTGATTTGTTGTCTCATTCATATTACTAAATTAGCATGTCCGTTCAACTACTTGCAACCATTTTATCGGTCAATCATTGATCCGCATCCATTCGATGTTTTTTTAAACTCAAGTTTCTCTTCTCGAGCCTATTATATATATATATATATTAATGGAAAATTATGCACAACAAAAATAGAATTATGGAAGCATAAATCTGGTACCTTGTGAGCAGAAAATAGCACACATTGTGATGTGGCAGTAAGCGCTGACTCATCTGAAGCAGCATAAGCTTGTGGCTGCAACTCATCCAATCCATTTGAATATCGAGGAAGGGACGATGTGGGCAAAGATGAATGGGAAGAAAATGCAACTGGCTGAGGAGATGCACGAGAAGCAGGAAAAGGAACAGCTGCCGGTCTGAGCGGTGAAGAAAAGACAGGGGGACCGAGGGGAGCATTGAATTGGGGAACAGGAGGAGTTCCATATTGAGGAACTGGACTACCAGTTTGAATTCCATTAGGTGACGAAGGAAGTGAGTCCTTTTCAGGCCTTTGTGGGGAAAATCTGGTTTCTACTGGGGAAGAAAAGGCAGGGGGAGTCGGCCTCCTCTCCGGACGAGGTGTTGGAATATTAGGTGAAGAAACAGTAGTAACTGGGAAACCAGGAGGAGGTTGTGGGGGTGGTTGAGCAGCCATCAATTCCCAAAATCACAAGTAATAAATCAACTCAAATAATCTCAAATCCAAAAATTATCATAAAAACATAACATTTCTTCGATCAGACTCAGTTTTGGATGTTTAAAGTCTACCTTTTACATCCAAATAGCTTAAAGGAAAATAATTTAATACCCACGATACAAAAAATGAAAAAATCCGCCGATCGCCTCTTCCACAAACATGGGTTTAAGGGTTCCTAGTCTTTTAATCTGCAGATAAATTGAACAAGAATAATTAGTCATTGATCACCAGGAAAATCCCAAGACCCTACAACACATTAACTTGAATAAAAAAAAAAAAAACACCTACAGAATCAAAAGAAATGTCAATTGAGATCGGAAATTCAGCTAAAACCCTTGAGATATAGATGAAAAGTAATGAAGAAGAAAAAAACCCAAAACTTTATTTCAAAATCCACCTTCCGAGACTGTCTTTCCAATCATTATAATTTTTCTTTAAAAAAAAATCGGATTTTGATAGGATTCAAGTCCCCGTAAACGCAGTTCCGACAATTTCCTTTGGATTTCAACAAAATCATGACAGGTTTATCAATATCTACTCCAACGGTTTCGTTAGAAATCCGAGGCAGAAATAGATTTCGACCGAAACCCATTTCAAAAAATACGATTTTGAGTCTTGGGTCGAAACTCATATGAAGAAAGAATCATCAATAGAGCTTGAAATCGCATACCTGGTATGACAACAAACAAGGAAAAAAGGTAAAGCTTGGATCTTTAGGTCTCTTTTCAGTCCCCCTTCTGGTGGTCTGGTTGGCCCCTCTGAGGAACTCGTCGCTGATGCCTGATGGAGAGAAGAGATCTATTTCGAACGAGAGCAGACTGCAGAGTAAATCTCGGACGATTTATTTGCGCGTACTTGCCAAAACTGTGCTCCGAAGGATCATCCACCCACAATGCAGTATGTAATCTATATAATAAAAAAAAAAAGTCTGAAATTCCAAACCGTTGAAAACATATACATGGATATCTCTAATTTTTATTTCAATAAAAATTGATTTTATAAATATAATTTAATTGATCTCTTCTTTTTTTAATTAACACAATCTTATACATTAACTAAAAATTAATTTTTCAGAATAAAAAATGTGACTCTCATTGTAGTAAAATCTGAGGCTATCTTAAATACCACCAGGGTTAGTGTTATGAAGAACCCATAATTAACCCTCTCAATTCCC
Source organism: Litsea cubeba (assembly GCA_012931725.1). Classification (NCBI taxonomy): domain Eukaryota; kingdom Viridiplantae; phylum Streptophyta; class Magnoliopsida; order Laurales; family Lauraceae; genus Litsea; species Litsea cubeba. The sequence goes on along the minus strand of CM022953.1, from coordinate 1,183,182 downwards.
ATCATCAAACAAATAGGAGTTCCCAATCCATGTCTATTTCAAACAGAATAAAGAGTTACCAATTAGGCCCTAAATTTGTATTTCGTGTTCGAACAGAATAAGAGTTACCAATTAGGCCCTAAATTTGTATTTCGTGTTGGCCCTATTTGGCTTTGACTCAGCTCAAGCCCGGATTTTAAAACCCAAATGAAACTCAGGTTGGTATGAGTTTGAGTTCCAGTACCCTGTTTTGAGTTTTGACCGATCTATCAGACTTCGTGTACATAGTAGATCCACACTATTATAATCAAAGTATGTGGATTTTTAAGATTTGTATATTATTATTCCAAAAGGCAAACCTATCCCATAAATTCAGGCACTGTGAGTCATCACTCAACCCAAGTCAACCCAAATCTATGTAATAAGGGAGCTCAGTCTTTGAATTTCTCATATTTTAAACCATTGGATTTAGGGGTTTTGACCATACAGGATATAAAATATTCTGTATTTCTTGAAATGGTGTTCACCAAAAGTATATCTCAAATATGGATATCATACAAAGAGCCTCTTTTTTTTTCACTTTTACCCCTTTTGTGCGATATCGCACAAAAGGGGTAAAAGTGGAAAAAAAAAAGAGGCTCTCTGTACGATACCCATATTTGGAATATATTTTTGGTCAACACCATTTCAAGAAATACAGGATATTTTATACCATGTATGGTCAAAACCCCTTGGATTTATGTACATAAATCATAGGACTGGGATTAAGATGAAAGGGGTTGAGGGGTTTTAGGGGGTTTGAGAGTAGGGTTGAGTCTGGGCAATATTTACTGGGACCCAGGTTTCGCAGATTTTGATCCGCCCATCGGATTTCAAAGTTCCATATATAGATGGAAAGCTCTCGATGAGTAGATCGCGATGAGCCAACTTTCGGGACAATCAGGGGTCTTGAAGTGATAAGTGATTTTTCAAGTGGGCACTCCGAGGGTGCGGGACCTACTATTATGATTTTTAATCTGTCAGTCGGATCTCGAAATTATATATATGAACGGAAAGCACTCGACGAACAGATTGCAATGAGCCAATTCCTAAGACAATCGGAGGTTTAAGAATAATAGGTGATCTTTGACTCGAAACCTAATCAGGACATCATTAAATAAGGTAGACCGAATTACCCCTCATAGGGTACCAAAATTCAATTGTTAAGTGGTCAAAAGAAGAGTAATTAGATTTAGTTGTGCTGATAACATGGTGCGCCGTGCCTTTAGTTACGAACAATCACTAATATTACTATAGGGCATGCAAGGGAATTTTTTATAATTTTGGTCAGTCTGAGGTCATTCTTTTCAGGTTCAATTGGGTTGTATTCTGGTTTTGTTAGCCCCACTTGCAACTTGGGTTACGATTGGTTTGAGACTTTGAGTCAACACCAGGCCGACCAGCCCGAGTTTCAAATAAAATCAAGTTTCAAGGTGGAACCATGAAACTACTCTAGGAGGGTGGATAGCGCCCTAAAAAAGAGGCATTGTTGACTAATCAGACGACCCTTTTTCTTTTATTGAATTTGTATCCAAACATACCGTATTTGTTTTACTTATACGTGGTGACTCAAGACTCCAAGAGTCTCGAAATATACAAATATTAAAATGTGTTAGGGTATGCATGTAGGTCAAGGTACATGCCTCAATTGGCAGGATAGTGCTGATGACTTGTTCCTTATCTTGCATGTTCTTTGGAGCAACAGGAGACATAGGGTTGTGTTGTAATATTGTGCTTGTTATCTTTACTTGGCTAGCACAGCAGATTTAGGGACTCATGTAAGAGTGCATGAGTGACAGTTCCACTATCCCGAGCCAAATCTCAGGATAAATTTTTGTCGCAGCCCAAATATGATACGTTTATTATCTAGATTCTAGAGCGACGTTTCCACTTGTAAATAGATTCAAATGCAACCCTCTCAATCTCAAAGGTAAAGGATATTAAAAATAAGTTGCAATTGGTTCTTGACAAAAGCATCCTGGTCTCTAGTAATGCTTGAATGGGGAAAACGGCTGCATCTATAAATTGAAAATCCTTGCCCAAATCTAGCAAGTTTCAAAAGAGAATCATAATTCTCAGGAATCAGATGAGAGCTGAAGCGGGGGAATCAACACATGTAGTGACAATAATGACATTCACTTTAAAGCCAGGGTTATCATGACAACAAAGTTGCCTGCAATGGATTTTCATGAGGTAACCTTATACAATTTGAGTGCTACGGTGCACTTCTTTTGTGTTGGATTGGATGGCATGATGTCTTCTCCTCTTTGATGATCAAATGATGACCAATTCTATGAATCTACAATTTTCTTAGGGATTAAATGATTTAAACCATAAAAAAAAAAAAAAATTGAGCACTATCCATTGGAAGAGCCCAGAGACCACTAGGGTGATTAGTTTCATGAGGTTTAACAATTCCAAGAGAAAATGATATCATCCGCAACGTGATTCAAGTAGCAAGTAGCAACTGGTTATGAGCTTTGCCCTTTGATATGGCTGAGAAGAGATGGAGTCTCTCCTCATACATGGTGGAAGACTCGTGAAATAATGTGTTAAAGAGAGGGTGTTGTAGGTAACCATAGGCAAATGTTTCAATTAGAATCAGGACTACCTAAATTGATATAGTGTACTGTCAAACTTGCCATCATCAGCTCATCTGTAGTGCTTGGTATGCATTGGAATTGTGGTAATTCAGGTATGTTGCTGTATATCAATACACAAAAGATTTGTAAATAACCACAAGAGAAGTAATGAAGTTAGCATGAAGTGGCTGATCTTTCCAGCTTGCAGACCTGCGATGGTTTCCAGTATCCATTACCATTCGGAGCTATTACCTCTTCACTACAAAGCATTCGTCAGTATAGTCATTCAATCATCTTGCACCACCTAAATGTGATTGGATGACAGTCGCTATAAAAGTCTGTCTTTTCTTCGTATTGTTTCTTTTCTTTCTAACAACATTTTATCAATATATGACAATAAATTTAAACAAGAAAAATGAAAACAAAACTCTAGACAAAATTATCACGTTTTTTTTTCTCATGAGCAAATTCTTAATGCTATTGAAGATGTTGAACAGTTGAAACCTTACATAAGGGTTTAAAAAGAACTTGACAAATTCATGTATTCGAGTATGAAAAAACCTTGATCAATCATTGCACTCTTGAGTGTTTACAGGTGTGACCATGAAACAAACTGCTAAGAAGAAAAGATCCTAATTGAGTCCTCTGGAATTCACCTCTTTCCTTCATAATTACTTCCAAGCTCAAAAACACTTCGGACAAGAGTGACTTCTCTGCTGTCTCTCATGCTGCCAATAAACCCATATCATCCTCCTTCGCGTTCCCAAGGAAATCAGCTACAATTGCACCTACATCCTTCAAACCAACACCAGTACAGAGACTGCCTGTTCTAGGACCAGCAGAACCCTCCCCTTTATTATTCAGAACCCGCACGTTTGGGCCCTTTTTGCACTTCCCCATGCACTTGCACCCCACAACAGCACTTTCAGTACCAACCATCTTCTCCAATTCCTCCAACAGCTCCACAGCTCCAGATTTCTTGCAGTTACCTCCCATGCAAACCTCAATTTTCTTAGTTGATTCTCCTAGTAAGGAGTTGTATCCATTACAACTGTTATTACATCCTTGAGTGCAGGTTGTTGAGGAATTGCAGTTGTTTATCAAGTCCTGTGTCTTTTGTAGTTCTTGGCTTGAGAGTTTTGGATCAGTTAACGGGGCTTCCACCTTAGTTTGTGATTCATTGATATGAGGCTTTGCAAGAGCCCCACTTCCCAAGCGATTTGCGGTGAAAATCTCTTCACACACGCTGTCACTTGACTCAGGGGAATAGCTGATCCAGGCAGCTGGTTTTAGGGTGGCCTTCTTTTCCTTCTGCTTTCTTTTCTTCTCCTTTTCTTCTTCCATTAGCTTCCCTAGTTGTGCCAGTAGAACACTCGCTGCTTCCTGCAGGTAACAACATAACAAAAGGCAATTATCAGATGGATTTTCCACGAGATGTTCCTAAGCATGAAGAATATTATAGAAGCAGAAATAACATGTTCGAGGCCTAAACCAAATTACAGGTTCCTGATTGATTTGTACTGGTTTTGAATTGAAAGGAAAAGTATCAACAGTTGTAAAATAAGAATGAAAAACCATCGTCAAAATTCTCAATTGAATCCACCATGGCTTAAGAAAACACGACAAGTCCAAATCTGAAGTCACTCTGAAAACCAACAAAGACTATTTAGGCCAAACAAAGACTACGAATCACATACCTTCCCCTCCAAAAAAAAATATTTGGGGCTTGTTTGTTTATATTAGAATACATAGGAATTAAATACATATCATTCATACCACTTCATACCATAAGTGGTTGAAAATGACGATCAAAGGTCAATTTTCAAACTGAGCATCAAATAATTCGTTCTTTTTTTTTTTGAGAAATAGAATCCAAAAAGTTGGAAAATGAACTAAGTAGGTGTTACACCCCATCCCGAGTTAATTAAGATTAACTCTAATTAATCGAGCTTAATGTTGATTAAGTGTGATTAGTTAACTTAATGAAGTGATTTGCAAGGCATTAAGTTCATTAAGTTAAGATTAGGCTCAAAGTGTAAATAAGATGAATTAGTGGGGTTGTAGTGCAACATGATGTTGCATGAGGTGTTAAGGACACAAGAGCTGGAATGCTGTTGTTCCAGCACATGTCTTATTCCAACACAGTCAAAGAAAGCAGGAGCTGGAGTTATTGGGTTGTGCCAGAGCAACCATGAGGTGTTCAGCTCTTTCTTTTCATTTCTTTCTTTCTTCATTACTTCATGTGTGTTTTCCTCTATCAACGTTTTGAGTAAGAGACTATAACCAGTGATTTTGATAAGGGAGAAATTGAGAAACACTTCATCTTCTTCCTTGGAGTTCATTATCCTAAGGCTTAAGATTTCCATTGGGTGATTTGCATCTCAACCTCAAGATAACAAAGGGGTTTGTGCTAAGATCGAGAAAAAGGCAAGTACTTACTTGTTTATATGTTTTGTGATTGTTTATAAATCATTAGAACTCATTTGGGCCAAGAAACCAGAAGATTGGCTTCAGAAACCTGAAGCTCGTGATGAGCTTTTGGGTGGCTATCGGTCGACCGACAGGTCGACCGATGAACCGACGAGTGAACCGACAGGTTAAAACCTGTTATTTTTCAGTGAATCCAGCTCTCTGGATTTTGGACCGACGCGCCGTCGGTCCGCCGATATGATGAGGTCGGTCGACCGACAGGTTGACCGACAGAATGAAGACTTAGTTCAGTAAATTCCAGCTCTCTGGAATTTGAACCGATACATCATCGGTCAACCGACCTGAAGCTATCGGTCAACCGACAGGTGACCGACGACCTGACCGACACTGTACAGAAATGTGTTTAAATTGAAGCCTAATGTATAAAGGCTGAAGTCTGTTAATGTATAAGCCTACATAAGTGTAAACTTAGTTTTCCGAATACATAATTAACAAAAGATATTCATCCCAAATAGTACATGTATTGGAAAATGAATGTTTCACTCATTTGCTTGGCTTAGAAGTCTGATAAACATTGTTTAGTTACCACATGAAATTATGAATGCATTACATTGAATATGAATTGCATAATGAATCATTTCGGCTGCAGCAGATGTAGAGGTGTTCCGGAACCTTGTGGAAATTAGTGATCTCTGATCAAGACACTGATTTATTCCAAACATTGAATGAGAGTCCAAGTAGATATCAATTGAATGATATTACTGGATCCGTTATAATGAAAAGAGTGTCCTAGTAGATATCAATTAAATGATATTACTGGATCCGTTGTTATAAATGAAATGTTATATGAATTGTTTCAATGGATTATGTTTTATATGTATGTATTTGTTGAACCGTCGTGTTCATGGTACTATGGATGAATGTCTCAGGCCCAGATGTCCGTGTTGGTCCTGCCGAAGCCGCACCTCCAGCAGAGGATGACCGCCCGATACCTCCAGGAGGTTTAATCGAGTGGATTTGATCGTTGAGTGCGAGAAAAGAATTTTGAATGTATATAGTTTTGGAGTGTAAATAGAAGTTTCCCCGTATTGTATTAAATAGACGGTGGTTGACTTTCTTGAATATAGAACTTGTGTATTGTATTTTGTCAATGTATATTTTCCGCCATTGTATACAGTTTACAAGTATTATATTTGATATCCCTTGTAAATTTCGTTTTAGCTTTTGTTAATCCGGAATTTACGGGAGTAAGTATGCATTCGCGACTCGGGATGAGTCCGAGCTAATCAGATCTCGGGACCGGGTCGCGACAGTAGGGGTGATGGATGGGCATTCATTTCCAATCTTATTTTAATTATATTTCCCTAAAAGGAATGTTATTTGACACTCTCTTTTTCTTTTCTTTTTTACTTTTTATCTTCATTTTTAACTACCTATTATATGAAATCTATGTATTATAATGCAAATAAACAGTCCCTTTTTTAATTAGAGTTATTAAATCATCGTCATCTTAGATTTATGTGGTGCCCGCAAATTAAAGTTAATAAATATTCAGATGATCGGATCACTGTCATCGATTCGACTTCTTATTGGTATTTCAAGTTGAATTCACACTGAAGAAACATTCCACATCAGGCCAATCAATTTAAATCAATACTATAAGAAACCCACTAATCAAACTAATTCAAAGTTCCAAACCCATTTAGACCAACCTAAGAAGAAGGAAAGGAAAAATGTAAACAAAACAACAGACCTTGGCGAATAATCAATCAATCCAAAAGAAATAACAAAGTTAAAAAAAGGACAAAAAAAAATTCATATAATCCAAAACCTACAGTGTAAAAAGAACCCATGCATTGACTCAATTAAAAAATCAGCCCATTAATTTGACAATTCCTTCCCTTTCCTCATCCAATTCCAATCAACACACAATAAACAAAGCAGAGAGTGAATCATACCGAGATGATCTTCCTCCTAACTTCACCAATCAGACCCTCACCAGTTTCTCCCCCGAAATCAATCTCTGAAAATTGCAACAATTTCCTCGACAACCCTTTAATCAGTTTCTTCTTCTTTTTCATTACCACTTCTTCTGAGCTCTTCTTCTTCTTTCCATCAGACCTAGGCGATACATAGTACTGCAAGTTCCCCATATCAGAAAAAGATCTCGGTCGTACCGAAACGTTACAATGTCGAGACCGGAGAGACAGGAGCTGGCCGGAGACCAAGTTTCTGGCAAAGGAGACGCCTGAAAAAGTAGGTTCTTTCGCAGAGATCTCAGAATCTGGACGGAACCCAAATTGGTGAATGCGTGAATATGGCCGGAAAAAATCGCTGGTAGCCATTAACGCAGGAATCTGACGCCGGAAATTGCAGAGAGAGAGAGAGAGAGTTTCTTCTTCTTTTTAGAAAGAGGAAATAAAGTCGCGGGTCTCGGTCGGTCAATTTCTACCATAACAAGGAATGAAAGTGGGCCCCTTGGAACCCAAAAAAGGCCAGTGGGGCGTCCATGTGATACGTGTCTGGATGGTGTTGGTTGGAGATTTAGAAGAGTGACGTGGACAGATGATGTGGCTTTGGCGCCCGGAAGCTCGTGACGGTTTTTGGATGCCGCAGCCCGCCATCCGTCTGCTTGAATTCAACACAAGCTTTGGGAGTACGCGAGCGGTCCGATTGGTTGAGTGGAAATGGATGGTTGGGATTTGTACGATTAGATCTGACGGATCATCGTCTATGTGGAAACTCTAGTGGGTCTTGATTGATAGATACATGGGGATGGGGTTATTTTGTTACAGGGCAAGCATGTTTGACATAAAGTAAAGTGATTCCAGTGATTCAGATGAGAAGCAACAAGGGGTCGTATCAAAAATATATAATTTTAAGATTTTTTTAAAATTTTTCAAAAAAGTAAAAAATCAACTAACAAAACACCATCACAGCACCTTATATTTTATTATCTTAATTTGATGCTTCACCCCACCATATATCCAAACAGGTCCAGAGTCCTCATGGGCGGCCCAACCTAAGGTCGAACCGATCTCGACCTTCTTTGGTTCGGTTTCAGGCTTTGGATTGTAGTTTACAAGCTGGGCTTAGATCTAAAATTTTGGCCCGTTTTAACATTTGGCACAGGGTTGGATTATATGATATAAAGCTTGACCTAGCCCTAAATAAGTTGTACATGTGCTTCTAGTCTAGTTCTTAGTGCCAGGAACCTCCTCTCAACCCTCACGATCCCGCTCCAAAAATGTTCATTGGCGTTTTCAGAGTGGGTCTGTCCTCAGAGTGCGGCTCGACCAAATATGGAGCGAACCGTGCAGAATCTTTAATTTTTGTTCATTTTCTTTTTATATAAGCTTAGCGCTTAACTTTTTGAATGAAGAATTTCTTCTTACTCATTAATTATTGTCTATTTTATGTGATCAAATTGCAAAGTTAAAATCTTTTTCTCCATTTTTTATACTTAAATATATAGATAAGATGTATTTATGTCCATTAGTTAATTGTTTATAAACCCACAAGCGATATGTTATACAGGCGCTTCGGAGGCATTGCAGACATATAAAAAATTTAGTGATTCGGCCCTCCCACTCTCGCTTCGCGCTCTGGGCACTTAGATATAATTTATTAACTAATTTGCTCAAACGTAAAATGAAGGGTTAAGCTTGGCATGTTTGATGAAGCTTGGGACTTGAGCTAGGCACCTTGATGGGTGTCAAACTGCCAAGTTTTTTTCAGATGCAAGCGAGCTTCTTTTTTTTTTTTTAAAAAAAATTTACTAAAAAAAAGAAATCCGAAGACTTAGTGAAGACCAAATAGGCACTCAAATTTCAATATCGATAAAAAAAAAAAAGGACCTTGAGCAGGGATACACTACCCATTTCTTTCTCTTTCTTTTTGTGTGTGTGTGTGTGTGTGTGTTTTTTTTTTTTTTCCCTTCTATTAAGCGATGATATCACCACTCACCTTATCACGAGTTACAATATGATTGCTCATAAAAAGAAAAAAAAAGAGCGTTAATATCGTCGCTAGTCTTTTTTGTGGTGATATTGAAATTTGACAGCCTTTTTGGGCTTTACTAAATTTAGCAAGATTTTTATTTTTGTAAAATCCTCTATTCTTTTTAATGTGAGTCACACCTAGATATGTTTTAACAATCCCATGAACTGAACATCCGTATCTAGGCTATTGTACCAGCTTGGTATTTATGGTAGATCATATGGGTTCCGAGTAGGGATGTAAATGGGCCGGTTTTGGTTCGGGTCTATGGTAGAACTGAAACCGTTAGTGAGAAGATGTAACCGGAACCGGTTTGGAACCACTTTTCTGGTTTCACAACCTAACCCATTAATGAGAAGAAGAACCAAAACCGAAACTAGATTCCATATATGGTTTGGGTCCGAGGTCTAGGTAAAGAATAATTTGAGGAAAAAAATTTAACTTCTAGGAGGATTCTAAAAAATTGAGGCAATGTGTCAAGTCCTAGGACCATGGAACAGAACTAAGGTGGAAACTGAAATAGACCCGAACCCCGTTTAGGTCACAAGTAAAAGAAAATGATCTAGGCCCAGACCCGTTTACTTATCGTAACCTAAATAAGGATCAAAATCTGGTTATTAACAAGTTGCAACCTCCAGATAATCGGACAATCGGGAACCCATATACATCCCTCGTTTCGAGTAGGGCATACAAATACAAAAGTAGTTATTTGCTTTTTAAAATTTATATACAACTAATTATTTCTTTGAATGAAGAGGATTCTACCGGAAAAATCCCCTTAGACTTGTTAAAGGCAAAAAACACCATCAATGTGTTATATAGACCATAGTAGTCCTAGAGGCCCTGTTTGATTTTTTTTTCTCTGAGCAGGGATATCCCTGCTCCTTTTACCTTAAAAAGGTTTCAAACCCAAAACCCTTTTCTCCATTTTCGTTCTTTTGCCTATTTTATCTGAGCAGAGACTCATCTTCTCTGAGCAGGAATTCATTGAAGAAGAAAGAAAGCTGCAGGACTTTGCAGATCCCCTGATTGAAAAGGACAAACCGATGAGAAGAAAAGTGCTTCACCGACGCTTGTATTAGAGAGATGGTGATTATATTAAAGAGAGAGAAAGAAGTGGATAATGGAAGGGAGAATGGATAAGTTGTAACTGTGATGGTCGCATTCTCCTTTTGATTTGGCCTTTTGATGTTCTTTTTCTTTGAAAGATCCCAACTTTAAAGTAGTAGAAGGGAGAAGAAGATGGGAGAAGAACAAAATGGGAAAAAGGGTTTTGTGACCCCATTCTTCGTGTGGGCGGGGATATCCCCGCCTCCCAAATTAGTACTGTGACCGGGGATATCCCTGCTTATGTTAGTGCTTTGAGCGGTAGTACTGTGAACGGGGATATCCTTGCTTATGTTAGTGCTGTGAGCGGGGATATCCCCGCCCACACGAAGACTATGGGTGTATTCTCTCATAATAGTATATCTCATTTGAGAAATTATGACCAAATGTCCATTCCTTATTGAGCTAATGCACATGTGTATGTAACTGATAGAATCCCAAAATTATTTTCAAAGTTTAACCATTTCTATGTTAGTCAACGACCATTCCCATCCCCATATCCAACCATTTCTATGTAAACAAAAGCTAATACCCAATTCTATCATCTTTTATTGCGGCCAAACCTTCCTAATTAAAAGAGTAATACAAAGGGGCATTAGCTTTGGCCGTAATAGAAGATGATAGAATCCGGCATCAGCTTTTTTTTACATAGAAATGGTTGGATATGGGGATGAGAATGGTCATTGACTAACATAGAAATGGTTAAACTTTGAAAATAGTTTTGGGATTCTATCAGTTACATACACATGGGCATTAGCTCAATAAGGAATGGACATTTGGTCATAATTCCTCAAATGAGAGATACAATTATGAGAGACATATATCACCCGCAATACTCTAGTGGGCGGGGATATCCCCGCTCACAGCACTAACATAAGCAGGGATATCCCCATTCATAGTACTAATTTGGGCCGGGATATTCCTGACTCTCTGGGTGTTGTCTCTCAAATATTAGTTGAGACGGGGATATCCCCGCCCACACGAAGACCGGGGTTGCAAAACTCATTTTTCCCTTTTCGTTCTTCTCCCAACTTCTTCTCCCTTCCACTACATTGAAGCTGGGATCCTTCAATGAAAAAGAACACCAAAAGACGAGATCAGAAGGAGAATGCGATCGTCGCAGTTACAACTTATCCCTTCTCCCATCCATTACCCAATTCTCTCTCTAATATAATCACCATCATCTATTTCTATAGTACATATACATTGCAGAGAAGAAAGAAGGAAAATAGTGGGGGAGGTGTACAAATTGACCCCCTCTATGGAGTACAAATTACTGACTGGTGCACTTGGATGATGGATCTGGACCATCTTTTTAGTTGATAACTCTGTTTTAGTCCCGAGGTTTGCTTAGGAAGAAGGTTCGCCGCCTTTTCCAGATGAAGCTAGAGAAATTCCCGTCTCTTCTTCTTCATTAGTGTTGGTAACGGCAGAATAAGGATTAGGGTCTTGATCTTAGGGGTGGTTGATCTTGAATATTGTGAAAGAGAGAAGAAGATGAAAAAGATCGAAAATGGGGAAAAATGATTTTGGGACTTTTTAAAGTAAAAGGAGCAGGGATATTTCTGCTCAGAGGAAAAAAAAAAAAAAAAAACCAAACAGAGCTCCTGTGATCACTATGGTCATTATAAGACATTGATGGCATTTTTTGGCTTTGACAAGTCTAAGGGAATTTTTCTGGTGAAATCCTCTTGAATGAATGATGACTTATTTTAGTTTGGATTCCCTGTGGCCTGTTTTTAACTACAATTCTAGATGGGAACTCAAAATGTATCTTCAAATGTTACCCAACCAATTTATGGTGCATCGACAGATTTTGTCCAAATAAGAGTAATCATATAAGATTGTGTTAATTATAATTTTTCTATCAAAAGGTTGATCTTATGGTGGGAAGACAAACTCTTATGGAGGTAGGATTTAGGGTATATTTGTGTTCGATTACATAAAATCAATTCAATAGCATTTTCCTTTTTCCACAAAGCAAACAAATTCCCAAACTTCCTTTCATATAAAAGTAAAAACTTTTTTCATAAAATCGTGAAAAGTCTAGCTTATTCATAAACCTTTGACCTCCGAGAAAGGTTGCCTTGCAGTGCACTTTTTTTGTGGAAAGCTGCCACACAAATATGAAAGAGGATTATTATTATTTGGAGTCTAGAATCTAGATCCTCCCTGGCATTTATAGTTTAAAAAAGTTTTGAGATTTTATTGTGGGGTCTACATATAAGTGATCCGGACGGTTGAAAATGGACTTAATCCCTTTCAATGCTAAATCATTGAATTTTAGTTAAAAAATAGTGGACCCCATTATCCGATTGAACATATGATAAAAATATGATGAGTTTAATTACCACTTTCATTACTTACTTAATAAGAAGGTTGGACTCATTTCTTTTGAATTGAAATTTAAAGATATACTATAGCTCGAGGGAATCATGTTTACGTGGAATTTAAGGATATACTATAGCGTGAGGGAATCATGTTTATGTGGGTCGTATGATGGAGTTGAAGGATTTTTGTCCTGCAAATTTTACAATATTTGCCACACAGGATCGATCATTTTTTTCGGTGGGCCCAACCTTAAAAAACATTGGATTTGGGATTTTAATGTATAGGATGCTATGATTTCTCCTCCGCCTCCCCTCTTACCCTCTTAATATCTTCTTCTTCTTCTTCTTCTTCTTCTTTCGATCAATCAAGTAAAGTAAAGTAAAGTCCCCCCTGTACCTGTTGTTGGTTGTCGTGAAAAGAAGATGGACGAAGACGCTACTATCCCTTCTCCTTCTCCTTTTAAGCTTATGAACTTCGTCTCCCAGGAACAGGTTTTTTTTTTTTTTTAACCCTAACCCTAACCCTAATCCCTAATTCTAACAACATCTGTAATGTTGTTGTTGTTGTTGTTCTTCTTCTTCCACTAATGATGATTGTTTGTTTCGTATTGAAGTTGGAAGAATCGAAGAAAGCGAGGGGAGAGAGAGTCGAAGACGGCACTGCTCAAAGGGATAGGCCCCTCTACGAGGTAAAAATTCCCCCTTTCCCTTTCTTCTTCTTCTTCTTCTTCTTTCGAATTCTCAGTCTCTACTGCTCTTTCGGTTCTTCTGTTAAATTCTTTCCTTTCGCATTTCCCCATTTTCTGGGGTCCTACTAAGTGGGGGCTTTGGTATGATTAATTTATACTTGTTAGACTCGTTTGCATCTGGGAATTCCCAAATTGATGGTTGGAAATGTCAAAACTCTAATGCCATAATCAAGGGTTAGGATGATCTGGCCCCAAAATTTATCCACCACAGTGAACCCTCCACCCAAAAAAATGAAAATCACGATATCAATAATAATGATAATTAAGTAAATTCCATATGGGTGCACACTGACAAGGCTACAATTTCTACCCGTTTTCCCTCTGAATCAAGCAAATTACAATGTTGCAGTATTTTGATGTTGTGTTGTTGGTGGGTTTCCTGACAATGGCGAGATTGTATTGCAAGGGTTTGGCAGGAATGGCCTATGGTTGTTGCAATAGTGAACCTTTCAGCCTTGAGCTGACTGGAGCTTGCAGTAATTTGCACTGTAACTTTTAGTCTTTATTAGCTAAAAAAAAAAAGCTATAGAAAATGTTGGTTTCACTGATTGTTTCTTCTCGTGCAGATCTTAAAGGAGAACAAAGACAAGAAAGATGCAGAATTCAATGAGCGGTTTAAGCATAGTGAGTGTTTTTTTTTTTTTTGTTTCCCCTAGAATTAACAAACATCCATTTTGTTATAGACGTGCTTGAGAGGTTGAGGTGCTGGATTTTGAAGTTATGATATCCAAATTATGGATACTATGATTAAATGCAGGCTAGGATACGGTCTTCATTTAATACAAGAACAAACAAAAAAAGAAAAAAGGTAAATCAATTCTTGTGCCTTGGGTTGTACAGGGGATATGGTCGATACAGCTCTAGTGTCCAAACAGTGTAGCGGCCACCAGGCCCACTGCACTGCTATTTTAGACCCTTTTGATGTGTAAGCTGTTTGAGAAAATTTGATTTATGCCTTTTCAAGGCAAGAAAGTCCTACACATGATGCATTTCCTGCTTCCCTAGGATTTTCGCTTATTTGACACTTGAAAACTGTGCCATTTCATTTTAATTTAAATGACCTTTGCTGGCATTCTTTTATTTCAGGACCACCCAAAGCTCTGGATGAGGATGAGACGGAGTTTTTAGACAACTTGGAGATGGTGAGCATGGATTTTAAAGCTATTCCCTAAATGGGTATGCCAGAATCAATAGTTTTGGACTATAATTGCATATGCTGATCAAAAGTGGAATTGTTTGCAGTGCTTTACTAGAAACAGTGTATATAAGCTTAAACTTTTTTTTTTTTTTTTTTGGGTGTGTGTGTGTGTGTTTGTGCTGTTTTTATCATTAAAACTTGCATTGCCTTGCATCCTCCACAGTATTTTTATTAACTGGTGATTTCTACTTGGTTTCTTTACTCTGCCCTCGTTGAAAATGAAAATTACCTAAGTGTTGCTTGCTTGATAAATCTGATTTGCCTTCTTGGGTTTTCTACTTGCATTCATTGAATATTTACCTCTTAATCTCTCATTGACGCGTTCATTTTTCTCCCTTCTTTTTCTGGACTTTTTGGTTGTTTTATGCAGTCGAAGAGAGAGTATGAGCAGCAGATGGCGAGTGAAGAAGCCCAACAACTTCGGAGCTTCCAAGTAAAATATTTATCACTTGCTACTGAAAATCTTTGAAAGCCATTTTGCAAACTTGCCTTCTTTTCTTTAGCCGGGGAGGAAAATTGAGTGAAAGAGAGAGAACTCCCTTTTTGACAAAATAAAGATTAGGTTCTCAATATTAGGAATCATAATCTTGGTAAGTGAATCATGCAATGTGTTCACTCAGACATTGTGTTGTCTTATTTTCAGGAAGCAGTGGCAGCCCATTCTTCAATTGTATATGAACTCAAAGAAGCACCATCCGCTCCAAAAGTCGAGGTCAGTTGTTTATGAGATTGTGCTTATGCATTCCATATGCACATTGGGGCCGACCATCACTACTAAACTGTTTCATTTAAGGGTGATTCCTTCATAAGCAGTTTGTTGAGCCAAAGCATATATCTGGTGGGACATTGTGTGTGCATTTCTCTTTTAGATATCAAGGATTTCAGATATCCATCCATTTTCTGCTCATGTAGGATAAGAAGCCAGTTGCGAAGAAGAACCGGCAAGCACCACTGGGCGGTGTGATTATATCAGTTAAGCCACAAGCAAAGAAGGCCAAAATTGATTCAGCTATTTCCGAGAAACCATTGGACTCGGTGAAACCACCTAGTGCTGATGTAAAGAAATCCCAGGATGTCATTAATGGATCAGTTGGGAATCTAGTGTCATACAGTGATGAGAGTGAAGATGATGATAGTTAACCTGTATTCAGAATCTTATAACGTCTTTTAATGTTGAAATGTTTCAATTGCTCCTCCTTTTCCCTTCACAAATAGTCTCTCATTTTGGGTATATCAAATTAAGTCCTATGATACCTGGATACTTCAAAATTGGCAACATATTGTATCCGAAACTTCACTTTTTATGTATATAATCCATGTCCCTGCCATATTTGTGTCATATCTGGGCATCATAGACTTTTAAAGCAATGCATCCAAATGCATGAATTTATCTGTGGTGCACTTGTCTTTTGCTTTGTTTTTGATCTGTATGTAATGGTCCAGTGATGCTTCCAGCAACAAAATGGCTATTAATTTAGACATTTTGCTGCTGCTCTTGCCTCCCTGGTAGTGTTGATATTCTCATGAGCTATGTATCAACTCTTGAGAAGCTGCCCCCATAGACTGGGATTAGCCACCACTTCACCATGGTTCTCAATTTAAAATGACTTCCATTCAACTCTGTCAAGAGTTTGCTGCTGCCTTCATTGAGTTATTCTATGGATAGTCAGATAGACTTCTTGGGACCCCTTGCTGATCTGTAGTCCACGGGCCAGACTTGGGTCTCTTTAGACATATATGTAAGAACAAAAAGGAGGAACTTAATAAAAGATAGCATAAAAAAAAACTATAAAAATCAACTCATGGGCAAAAATGTGTTCTGGGAGAGCTCATGGACAAAGCTAAGATGCACCATCCATGTGAAGTGCCACTAAGGCGGCATAAACCCCATCCCTGATGTTCATCAAGGTCTCATGCTTTCCTTTCTCTACAATAACCCCATTTTTAACCACTGCAATTAGGTCGGCACCTTTGATTGTGGATAGCCTGTGGGCCACCACGATTGTTGTCCGATTCACCATCACCTGGTCCAATGCCTCCTGAACCACTCGCTCTGATTCAGCATCTAGTGCACTGGTTGCCTCATCCAATAACAAAATCTTTGGCTCCTTTATGATTGCACGAGCGATTGCCACCCGTTGCTTCTGCCCGCCAGACAACTGGATCCCACGCTCTCCAACTACTGTCTCATAACCCTACAATTTTTCATTTTCTTCAACAAGTTAATAAATCTTTATCATCATCATCATATTAGTCTTATCCCATCACTCTTACACTCTTACACATTCCGAACGGACAATCAATTGGCAGCCAATTCCCAGTCCGGGCCTGAGTCCAGCCCTCCTTGTGCTGAATTTGGGCCATGTTTCATAGGCCCATAGGTAGGCCTGGGCACATTTTCTAATCCAATTTCTACACATCCTATGTAATCTGAAAACTCTACATAGATGGCATAGCCTGGCATCTCCCGCCGTATTTAACATAGATGGTATAATGTAAAATATTTTGCACGAAGGCTGGATCTGTGCTAAGTTTCAGGGCCATGGGATTAGAAAAGGGCCTAGCTATTAGGCCCATAATTAAATGGGATGTGGACCTGTTTTGCCCAGTTCATCCTTAGCCATATACCACTAACCCGTTGGAGAACTCAAATCTTTTTTAAAACAATGATGATGATGAATTGATGAAGAATTAGCAAGAGGTGGGTGGGTCAAAAAATTCCAACCTGTTGCAGACCACTTATAAACTTGTGTGCATTAGCAGATTCGGCCGCTGCTAAAATCTCTGCTTCTGTTGCATTTCCTTCCTTTCCATAGGCAATGTTGGCTCGGACTGTGTCATTAAACAACATTGGTTCTTGGCTCACCAGACCCATTTGACGCCTCAACCACCTTAACTGAAACCTTTGAATTTCAATTCCATCTACCATTATTCTACCCATATCAGGATCATAAAATCTCTGCAATAATGAGATGACCGTCGATTTCCCGCTTCCGCTTTCCCCAACCAAAGCAACTGTCTGAGTCCATATTGATTGAGATTGTTAGGTTTCAAATTAAAAAAAAAAAAAGAAGACCCTTGTGGGAGTGCATAATGATCAATTTATCCTGTGACAGGATCACATTGTAAAAAGTTCACCTGGAGTTGTTTCTGAAATGCTTGTTAACATTTTTTTTTTTCCTGGAATGTTTATCTCTTCAGATTGATTTATATAGAATTACCTTGCCAGATTGGACAACCAGGCAGAGGTCTCGGAAAATCTGAACATCTGGCCTCATAGGATACTTGAAACTGACATGCTGAAACTCAATGTCACCTTTCACATCTGGTAATGTCATGCCGGTATCATCGCTTGGATCAATTTTTGACTTCCGGTCAAGAATTTTAAATATAGAAGATGTAGAAGCCTTTACTTTAGCAGCATCTGGTGCGAGGGAGCTCGACTGAGAAACTCCAATGGCTGTCATTGTGAGAGCAAAGAAAACCTGCAAAACCATTGAATTCATGAGTCTCAATGGATTATGAGAAAGCCTTAGTTGTTTCTTATCAGTTTTGATATGTAATTCATATAGTTTCTATGCATTCCATAGATTTGGCAACTAGCACAACGTTGGGCATCATATGCATCTATAAACTTACGTTTCATAATAGCACATTCTTCAATAATGTTATATGTATGGACATGTACGTGTGTCTCAGATAAATCATGCTTCTCAAGTTTGACACCAAGCAAGTTATATCAATTTTAAATGACTATTAATTGTCTTGGTGTGTTTTTTATTCTCTATTATCTGCCGTGTTATTTTATTTTCAGTGGTTCTGCTCCCAGTGCTTCTTAAATTAATTCTTAATGGAACTAGAAGCTTATTGGATTTTTATCACCGAGAAGAAAATAAATTTCTATTTACTTTACTTGAACTCAGTATTATCTTATATTAAATTTGGGCATCTCCGATTTTCAACCTTGGGTAGCTAGAACACAATCTTATAGACAAGTTTGTAAAACTTTATATTGAAGAATTACATACCCGGAAAACTTTCGTGAATGTTGTCTTCCCATCCTCAACTAGCCGGACTCCTGCATAGAAGCTGGTTGCATAGACGCAAAATAGCAAGAAAAATGACAGCCCAAAACCAATCCCACTAATCACACCCTGCTTAATTCCTGTCTTCGTAGGACCTTCACATTTCCTTTTGTACAGCTCCATCACCTTCTCTTCGGCGCAGAATGAAGCTACTGTTCTTATACTTCCAACTGCATCATTAGCAGCCTGGCTTGCTTCTTCATACATTACCTACAACCAATTTAAGTTTTCCATATTCATCAGATTCATCAGAAACAGATGACACTCTTATTGTGGAATGTTAATGATGCTACATGTACATTGCCAAACTATTGGAGTATAACAAGAATACCAGTAAGCTAGGATTTTGAGCCTCTGATTCTGAAAATTAGAGTTGGTCCTACTGATTCTCGGTTTGAACGCAGCAATATTACCAATACTCTATTGGTGCCAATTTTTTAGCTTTGATTTTGTAAAGTATCAACCAAAGAGAACCCATGTTTGGGATTGGATTGTCTGGTTTGAGTGACCAGCCACATATCCTTCGTATATGTTTTAATTACACAAAAGATGGAGATGGCCTAACCATCTAATCTCCAACAACATTGCATCAAATGTGGTTTCCCATTTCTATGCCACTGCAACTGAACAATGCAACAGATAACTAGTTATTCTGTCATAATTTTTCAACCAACTGTAGAAACTCGAGACACCCCAGTGGCAAGGGTGTCTCATCTCACACAATTGCCCAGGGATCAGGTAGGTTGTATCACAGGTTGTGTACGACTCACCCATCTAGCAAAAAAAATAAAAATCAACTGTGATCTGGTGTATATCTACATGCAGCATGAAATACAGATGATTGTTCTTTAGAAATGGTCACAGAAGCTACAGAATTATTACTTAAAAGTGTCCATAAATTATTAAGCTTGTCCTTATTCTGTTACATTCAATGCATTTTTTTCAAAAATAAATTAATATTAGGCATTCATCAAACACGAAAATTCAAGTTTGAAAAGAAACCTTAGCATCTGCACTGAAACCCTTGATGAACTTCATTTGGATCCAACCATTGATGCCTATTACGGGCACCAAAGCTAAGATTATCAGAGCCAATTGCCAGTTTGCGTCAAATGCGATTGCCAGACCAGCAATAGCAGATGCAGCACTCTGCACAAGCAGTGCAAGTGCATCTCCAATGAGACTGCGGACAGATGCCGCATCTGCTGACAGCCTCGCGCCAATTGCACCACTTGAGTTTTCAGAATTATCAAACCAACCAATCTCCATGTTCACCACCTTTTGGAATGACATCAATCGTACCCTTTTTATCAATCGGCAGCCAGCAACACCAAAAAAGTATGTTCTTGTTGGTGAGGCGACAAATGATACCAAGCCAAGGGCGATGAACATCAGTGACCAGAATTTGGAATCCTTCCGGAGCCTTGATGGTGGTTCATAGAATGTTTTAATTATACTGGCAAGAAGTACCCCAAAGATGGGCAAAATAACACCATTAACAACTGCAGCAACGACGCCTAGCAGCAGCACTGGGATCTCTTGCTTGTTAAGATATGCGAGACGGCGGAGTGGAACTTCATGTGCTTGTTTTGATGGCTTTTCCATTTTAGGTTCTGAATCTTCAGTTTCTTGGATATTGAGTCTTGTAGGTAGTCCAAATGGGAATGAGAATGAATGACGGCTGCTATTTCCTAAACCAGATGATCCATGACTTGTAGATCGTCGGAAGGAGGCTCGCAGGCTCAACTGTCTTCCATAATCTGACATAATCTCCGGCTTGTCGTGGTCAATTATAGAATGTTGTTCTGACTCTTTGTTCACTGCTTGCAAGCGTATGAGTTGAGAATACTTTCCATTTGAATCATTAAGTAGCTCTGAATGGGAACCTGACCAAGTGACACCGGTTGAAGACTTTAGCTCAGAAAAGATACAGGTAGATGACCGTTTAAAGGTAAATGATACCAAGGATCTTGTGTGATTGCATTCAATCACTTGAAATAATTCAACAAAGCATGTTATGTGTTTCCATAAGCACATGAGTTGAATTTATGACAAGGTTGTGTAGTGAGGCTCTTTACCTTTTTCAACGATTGAACCTTGATGAATCACAGCAATCATATCAGCATTCCTCACTGTACTCAGGCGATGCGCAACGATGACAGTGGTTCTGTTGACCATAATTCTGTCAAGTGCTTCCTGAACAACACGTTCAGACTCCGCATCAAGTGCGCTTGTGGCTTCATCTAGAAGAAGAATTCGTGGGTCTTTTAGAATTGCTCTGGCAATGGCAACCCTCTGCTTCTGTCCACCAGACAACTGAGTTCCATGCTCACCAACCATGGTGTTAAGTCCCTGAATGTTAGGTATGCAGCAATGGAAGAAATAAATAAGTTACATCTCCCAAAACATATTGCAATATATCGGTGCAATATGATGTTGGAATTCTCTTACAGAATTTTGTGATGAAAAAAGGAAAAGAACCCATCATTCTTTTGTGAGAGGCTAGTTCATTTGAAATGATTGAAGTACAAAGGTCTCTTTAATAAATGCATAATAAATATCTCAATAGTTTTGAAAATGAATTCTAGCACTAGTAATGCAAACAAAAACAATGCTAGTAAGAAATTCTTGAAACCTGGGGCAATTTGTCTATGAATTTGGAAGCGTTGGCAAGCTCAGATGCAGCTTTTATGTCCTCAATAGTAGCACCATCCTTACCATAGGAAATGTTGTCTTTAATGCTAGAAGCAAACAGGACAGGTTCCTGGCTAACAAGCCCAATTTTCCCTCTGATCCATCTTAGCTGAAACTCCTTGAGATTTATACCATCTATAAGAATTTCACCGCATTGTGGGTCATAAAATCTTTCTATAAGACTAATAACTGTTGACTTCCCACTTCCACTCTCACCAACCAAAGCTGCGGTGATGCCGCTGGGTATGGATAGAGAGAATCCAGTGAATATTTGCTCATTGGGTCGGGTCGGATAACTGAAGTAGACACCCTTTAACTCTATCTCTCCCCGAAGATCATCCAATTTTTGTCCATTGTCATCATATGCATCAATCTTAGGCTTCCTCTTGATTGTCTCAAACATCTTGAATGCAGCAGCTTGTCCTGCTGCGAAAGCGCTAACGCATGGAGACGCTTGACCTAATGACCTGTATCATCTAAAGGGTTAGAAAACCAATAAACATGTACAAATTTTCAACATCGGGAGCTGAACAGAGAAACATGCATGAATGCATACGTTTATGTGGACATGCAAATAGATATGTGTGTGATTAAGTTGTAACACTAAGTACACACACTGAAAATGATATGTATCGTTAGGAACTAAGGATGCAAGGGTTATAAGAAAAGAAAGCTTGCATTGTGCTATTGGTTTTCCTCCAAGGCATTGAGCAAAGCATCCTGAATGAGCATATACAGTTTTGTCCCCTCTCTAATGGGACAGGATCCCAGCTAATTAAGACTCTTAGATGAAGAATATGAGAAGAAGGATCAGCGGAATACAAGATTAAAGATAGATGGAGATTGTATTTTGAGGACGTCTTCATCATATGATGCAAGGAAAGTAGATCATGACTCAGGAACTAACTAAGATAGTAATAACAAAATACTTAATATAGAAGTGAAGACAATCTTTACAATGCTAATAAAAGAGAGGTGTAGCATGGATGGCAGACTTATAGAATATGGGCTTTGATGAGAGAGAACGCGCTTATCTGGTTAACCGGATAGTTCAACAAAATCGTAAGTACAAGAAGAATACACCAAATAATGGGAGTAATATAATCTTTTATAAAACTGAAGGAGATATTGAGCATTGTGCAGACCACCAGTTGTGAAACATATAAATCATATTATGAAACTTTGGGACAGAGCCTAAGACAAGAATCTAAAATTATTAAGTACAAGTCTGGGATTTGGGTAAGGTGGATCAAAGTAGACATTCTTTTATCAAAACGACTCATTAAAAAGTTTAGAGGGAAGAGAAAAAGGTTACTTAAGGTTTTTATGAATTATAGAAGACCTATGTTATATTGCTAAGGCATATGATTAAGAGAAAATGAATCTCGAATGGACATGTTGAGAATATCTAAGGCACATAAGAAGGGACAACAGTAGGGGCATGAACTGTATCATAGACAGCATAACCAAATTAGAAATTTTTCTACACAATTAATAATTGGCTTAACTAGGCTTCCAGAAGATCCTAACACTAGGTTCTTAAAATTGCTGTACATACAAACGGAAACAAAAAGTATGTTTGTTACAAACATCTACAAATATATGCATTTGAACTAGTTAATCTGTGTGTAACTAGTAATACCAGGTTTTTTTCAGAATTCTTTTGGAATTCACAAGTCTCAACCAATTTATAACTATGGCTTATCATGAAGATGAATAGCCTTGATGACTCGGTTTGTACTAAATAAATCTTAGTGAGTGGGAAAGCCCTCGATAAAAATTTCATCCACTTTCAAAATTGCAGAGCCAAATGCAGCGTATAAGAATTAGTAACTTACAGAGAGCCTGTCAAGATTGCAAAAATTATGTTAATCACATCGCCACCTGTATACCCTTTGTTGAGTATCATCTTTGAACCAAACCATACAGCCAGGGCATAGCTACCGAATACAATAAACATGACCGAACCAAGACCAACTCCAGCAGCCAATCCCTCTTGAACACTTGACTTGTAAGCAGTCTTCAGAGAGTTATCATACTTGGCTATAGCTTGCTTCTCCCCAGTAAATGACGCAACCTGAGGAGGAACCATTTCTTTTATTGAGCTTGTGTAAAAATTTAAGACAATAACTAATACGTTTACAATTTTTAACTACCAGTCTGTATTATGTCAGAATGCAAGTCATGTACCGTTCTAATTGAGCCAATTGTCTGTTCTACTATGACACCTGCTTCTGAGTAAGCTGTTTGTCCCCTGGTTGCCATTGTGGTTATAACCATAGACATAATCGCACCAGAGAGCGCAAGAGGCGGAATAGATGATAGCATGACAAGGGTAAGAAGCCAACCTTCAATAAATGCAACTATAAAGCCTCCCATGAATGTTGACATCAGCTGAATGAACTTACCAACCTGTACAATGGAATCAAGAAAACTGATTAAAACTACCTATCAGCAATAAAGACGGCAGGTACAAAATATCTTTATGTTTTCTAGACGGCTAAATGCAGCAATGTGTAATTTTTTTTGTAGTATGTCACTATTTCTTTATTGGGTTGTAAATGATAAAAGTTTCCTGTCATTCGACTTTCATTTTAATCAGTTACATCTCATGTAATATACTGTTCAATTATTGACTAGAAGAGTGACATGTTAGAAAACAAGATCTAGATCTATGATCCAGAAAAACTTAAACAACCAAGATCCTCCATGTCAAATCATCGAGAGATGTAAAGCGGAAAACATACCTTGATCCATTGTGGAAGTTACTCGCAGGTTGTTGATCTTCCAATCCAATATGGCTGCCCAGAGAAACCCTCTTGATTCTTTCTGATGATGGGATGTCAGAGAGAATAGGAACTTACCATACGAATTGGGGACCATAACCCTAATATATATAATAATGAGATTTTGCTAATTCTAATTTGTCCCCTCATCAAATTAGAATTAGTATTCTGGTATCTACACATTAATCCCATGACAATTATACCCTTAAGCCTTAAATCTTTAAGTCTTAATTAGATCACTTCAATTAGGCTTAACCAAAGATAGCATAACACATTTAATGGTTACATGTGTGGCCCCACATGATGGAATTTTCCAACAATCTCCCACTGGGCCATATATGTAACTTAACAAATGTGTATGACTGTATGAGCTCCAAAATTATGCTATCATAATCTGAGGGTATATCCAAACAATCTCGTCCATTGATTTTGCCGGTATAGGATCAAAGCGGTTTTCGTCATATTTAACATGACTAAACCCATCAATGGTCACGTACACCAACATAACCAAATGACATAGATCAATCATGGATGCGTAGCATGGAAAATACATGCAATGTGATCTATACATGTCTATTTCCAACTGGTCCTACTTTATTCCTTAGTGAGATCAATATTGAATACAATGTAACATAGTGAAATGTGCTGAAACTTTATTTCTGATCAGAAAAATATCCAAATACATAAATGCATAAGTATGTCTAAAATTAAACATAAAGCAATAAAATATAAAATGATACAAACTCCCACTATAGTGTGATATCCTCACACAAAATAACACCCATATGAGCAGTGTGCTCATGAAAGACCTTGGGTGGTAATCCCTTTGTAAGCGGATCCGCTATCATGGAGTTTGTCCCAATGTGCTTTATGGATATCTGTCCATCCTGTATTCTTTCCTTCACAACGAGGAACTTAATTGCAATATGTTTTGACTTAAATGAGCTCCTGTTGTTGTTGGAATATAGCACTGCTGACTTATTGTCACAATATAGTGTGAGTGGTCTTTCAATACCCTCTAGAACTCGCAGCCCAGTGACAAAATTCCGCAGCCATATACCATGGTTGGATGCCTCATAGCATGCTACAAACTCTGCTGCCATGGTGGAATCAGTAACGAGTGTCTGTTTGGCACTCCTCCAAGAAATAGCTCCACCAGCTAACAGGTAGAGGTAGCCTGATGTGGATTTCATACTGTCTTTGCATCCAGCAAAATCGGAATCAGAATACCCGATGATCTCCAACTGATCCGATTTTCTATATGTGAGCATGTAATCTTTTGTTCTCTGTAAATATCTCATAACCCGCTTGGCTGCTTTCCAATGATCCATTCCAGGATTACTTAAATATCTGCCTAACATGCCAACAATGTACGCAATATCCGGACGCGTACATACCTGAGCATACATTAGACTACCTACAACTGATGCATAGGGAATCTTTTGCATTTCCTTAATTTCAAGGTTAGTTTTAGGGCACTGATTGAGACTGAACTTATCTCCCTTAGCGACAGGGGTGTCACCTGGTTTGCAGTCCTGCATGCCAAATCTTTTGAGTACTGTATCGATATAACGTCTTTGTGATAATCCAAGAATACCCCGAGAACGATCACGGTGTATCAGGATTCCTAATACAAAGGATGCGTCACCAAGATCTTTCATCTCAAATTTCTTTGATAGAAATCTCTTGGTTTCATGCAACATGCCTATATCATTTGTGGCAAGCAGTATGTCATCGACATACAAAACCAGGAATATGTGCTTACTCCCACTGAATTTGTGATACACACAATTATCAACAGCGTTTGTCTCAAAACCAAACGAGATAATCACATGATGAAACTTGTGATACCACTGACGAGAAGCTTGCTTGAGTCCATAGATGGATTTTGTCAATTTACAGACCATATTCTTTGGGTCTCTCAACTCAAAGTTTTCTGGCTGCACCATATAAATTGTTTCGTCAATGTCACCATTGAGAAAAGCTGTCTTGACGTCCATTTGATGAAGCTCAAGATCAAAATGTGCAACAAGTGCCATGATTGTCCTAAAAGAGTCTTTCGAAGAAACCGGAGAGAAAGTCTCTTTAAAGTCAATCCCTTCTTTTTGGGTAAAGCCTTTAGCTACAAGACGAGCCTTATACCTCTCCACATTGCCATTCGAATCCCTTTTGGTTTTAAAAATCCATTTGCAACCAATGGGCTTCGCACCTTCTGGTAATGGAACAAGTTCCCAAACCTTATTGTCTTGCATAGACTTATACTCCTCATTCATAGCATCAATCCACTTTTGAGAGTTGGAACCTTGCATGGCCTGGTGGAAGTTGATTGGATCATTTTCCACCATTCCAATTTCTTCATCATGTTCTTGGAGAAATACGAAAAAATCGTCCGGAATAGCATTTCTCCTTTCTCTAGTGGATCGTCTTAATGGCACTGGTTCTTGAGGTTGTGGAGTTTGTTCCTCAGGAACGATCACCTCATCTTGAATAGGAGTTTGAACAACATTGTCTAGTTGAGGATCCGGATTCGCTTCTTGATCAATGACAGGCATAGAAACCGGCACATTGTCAATAGCAATAGTGGGAATCGAAACCGATTCTTCCTCAAAGACAATGTCTCTAACCTTATTTCTCCCCCCAAACTCAACATCCTCAAAAAATGTTGCAGTTCCCGTCTCAAAAATTGACTTAAGTGTGGGATCATAAAACTTATAGCCCCTAGATCGCTCAGAGTAGCCAATGAAGTAGCTGCTCACAGTTTTGGAGTCCAATTTCTTTTCATGTGGCCTATAAGGCCTTGCCTCAGCAGGACATCCCCAAATGTGAAAATGTTTGAGACTAGGCTTACGGCCTGTCCAAAGCTCATAAGGTGTTTTTGTAGCTGCTTTAGTTGGCACTCTATTCAGAATATAAGCTGCTGTTTTGATTGCTTCTCCCCAGAGTGACTCTGGTAAAGAAGAATGACTAATCATACTCCTTACCATATCCTTAAGAGTCCGGTTTCGCCTTTCAGCAACACCATTCATGCTAGGTGACCCTGGCATGGTGTACTGGGGAACGATTCCACATTCCTCTAGGAATTTAGCAAACGGTCCTGGACGTTGTTCACCTGATCCGTCATATCTACCGTAGTATTCACCACCACGGTCAGACCGGACACACTTTATTCTTTTGTTGAGTTGGTTCTCAACTTCAGCTTTAAATGTTTTGAACACGTCCAAAGACTGTGATTTTTCATGAATGAGAAATAGGTACCCATAGCGAGAGTAATCGTCTATGAATGATATAAAATACTGTTGGCCATTCCAAGAAGCCGTAGGGAATGGGCCACAGATATCTGTGTGTATCAATTCTAAGACATCTGTAGTTCTATTGGCACCTAATTTCTTCGTTTTGGTCTGTTTTCCCTTGATGCAAGCAATACAAACATCAAAGTCTGTAAAGTCAAGGGAATCTAGAATTCCATCAGACACAAGTCGCTCAACTCTAGGCTTAGAGATGTGACCTAAGCGTTTGTGCCATAATGTGGCTGAATTTTCTTTACTCAATTTGCGTTTAGTACCTCGTGATTCCACATGCAAGGATTCATTATAAGAAACAATTATATCAAGCAAATATAAGTTGTCATATACACATAGAGAACCAGTTCCAACAATATTTGAATTTATAGATAAGCTGACTTGATTGTTTCCAAATGAACAAAAATAACCAAACTTGTCCAATAAAGAAACTGAAACCAAATTCCGTCTAAAAGACGGTACAATAAAAGTATCTACTAAATCCAAATAATAACCAGTTTTCAATAACAACCTAAAATGCCCTATTGCCTCTACTTCTACCGAGTTGCCATCGCCCACAAAGATGTGTCTTTCAGCATCACTTGGCTTTCGGCAGCTCAGGCAACCCTGCATAGAAACACTGATGTGAGTAGTAGCACCAGAATCTAACCACCACGTGTTTCTAGGTACTGAAGCTAAATTGACCTCAGAACAGACCAAAGTAAGAAATGTACCTTTCTTTGCACGCCAAGCGTGATATTTGGTACAGTCCTTCTTCACATGTCCAGGCTTGTTGCAAAAGAAACAACCCTCATTTGCTTGCTGTGGTTTCTTTTGAACCTCATTTGTTTGTTGTTGTTTCTTTTGGGCTGGACCCTTAGCAGCATCATTAATTTTTCTCTTTTTGCCCTTATCTTTAGAGGTGTGAGCCAAATGAGCACTTTCTGTCCTGTCTTGCTTCAATCTCTCTTCCTCTTGCACACAATAAGAAATGAGCTCATTAAGAGTCCATTTCTCTCTTTGACAGTTGTAACTGACTTTAAATTGACTATATTGTGCAGGAAGTGATATTAATACCAAATGCACGAGCAAGTCGTCAGACAGCTCGAGCTTCAGTGCCTTAAGCTTAGAAGCAAGATGAGACATATCCATAATGTACTCCCGTATATTCCCCTTGCCATTATACTTCATAGAAATCAAGCTTTGCAAAAGCGTGCTTGATTCTGCCTTATCGTTTTTCACAAAACGCTTTTCAATCTCGGCGAGGAATTCTTTGGCTGTGGTTAACTTGTCAGATACCGCACCCCTAAAAGCCTCCGGAATGCCGCGCTTAATGATCATAAGACTCATGCGATTTGAGCGATCCCACTTCTCAAAGTTCTTCTTTTCATCAGGAGAACTTTCAGCCGTAAGAGAAGCGGGTTGCTCAGTCCGTAGTGCAAGGTCTAGATCCATGCAGCCGAGAACAATTTCTATGTTCTCTTTCCAATCCTTAAAATTAGTCCCATTAAGCACAGGTATTGAGTTGATATTAGCAGATATAGTAGAAACACTTGCTGTAAAGAGAACAAAAAATAAACAGACAAACAAGCTCATATTATTAACCAAATACGATAATCAACATATTCAAATAATGGTAAGTCTCATCTCAAGATACCTAACACAACATTAATATCAAGTCTTTGGACAGTAATATTAATTGTAAATGGTACTCTTGTGGTAGTGATCGAACATTGACAATAATTTATGTCAAATAATAAATCTATCTTTGGATCGATGTATTATTTACATGGGAAACCTGATAATCGTCACATGTTTATCACCACGAGTGTGTATGCAATTCGGCCAAGTATTAATCTTCCTTTGGGCCGACTAAGACCCGCATGAATTTACATATACACAAACATCCAATATTCCTTATGAACAATCTACACAAGAGAGGTCACTTAGGTGACATCTTGTTTCAATTAGCCCATTTAGAATGATGGACAATTGATTTAACCATAAAAGATATACCATAAATTATTTGAATTTGTTTTGTAGAAAACCTTAGGTTTTGTTGTGACGCCGCCTAAAACTCATGTCACTTACAAAAAACAAACATAAAATTAATAAAATAAAATAATAAATAAAACGACGAATGGCGGCACAAAATCCATCGATCCAAAAAATCAGATCTTATACATATGTCAAAAAAAAAAAAAAAAAAAAACTTATAAACCCAAAACACAGATCTGAATCCATATGTTAATTCTCTGTATCATGTTGCTGACGCTAGAACAGGATTGAAGAAAATATATATATACTTGCAATTCACATGTCCTGAGGTGAATAAAAGTCAACAACAGATTGTATAGTTCCATAAACTAGATATGCACTTAATCCAATAAAAAAATATTATTATTATTATTATTATTCCCTGGACCACCAAAATATGTACTCTCTTGGACTACCATACGATTCATCATATGCCTCCACCCAAAACAAAGTGAGGAGGAGACTGTGGCGTTGGCAATCTTTTAGAAAGACTGCAGGTGACATCTTTTGACAAGGACTAATGCATCCAGGAATCGTCCAATGCAAGGATTAAAAAAAAAAAAACTTATCGGAACCGCACGGATTTTTTTTTATATGTCTTGATGAAACACAACTTGATCCATAACAACATCATGAAGACGGTACAAGACAATAACCCGTCTACCAACTTCGATCATGTAAAAGAATAATAACAAAAATTACTTGCACATGTCCTTGCTATGACGACAAATCAACAGCATGATAAAAAAAAAATTAAAAAAAATAAACCACAGACTTGATTCATTACAGAAATCAATAAAATACATGATTCATCATGTGATTTAAACATCCGAATGGATTTGATCCAATGAAAAGAAGATCAACAGATTGCTATATATCTGGATTAAAAAGAAAACACTGGATTCCCAATGGCTTCACATGGAGATGCTCTGATACCACTTGTTAGAAAACAAGATCTAGATCTATGATCCAGAAAAACTTAAACAACCAAGATCCTCCATGTCAAATCATCGAGAGATGTAAAGCGGAAAACATACCTTGATCCATTGTGGAAGTTACTCGCAGGTTGTTGATCTTCCAATCCAATATGGCTGCCCAGAGAAACCCTCTTGATTCTTTCTGATGATGGGATGTCAGAGAGAATAGGAACTTACCATACGAATTGGGGACCATAACCCTAATATATATAATAATGAGATTTTGCTAATTCTAATTTGTCCCCTCATCAAATTAGAATTAGTATTCTGGTATCTACACATTAATCCCATGACAATTATACCCTTAAGCCTTAAATCTTTAAGTCTTAATTAGATCACTTCAATTAGGCTTAACCAAAGATAGCATAACACATTTAATGGTTACATGTGTGGCCCCACATGATGGAATTTTCCAACATGACAATCTTAATGAATCATTTTGAAATGGGACATTTGCAACTTTTGGCATGAAACCGACCAAAGCAACTCCTACTTGGTTCTCCAAACATTGCTTATCCTCTCAATTCATTAGTTAGGATAGTCAAAGAGTACAGTGGAAGAAAAATTCAAACTAACAAAAGATGTTTGATTTGATTTCGATGGCAGGAAAAGTTCTGATGTTTATGACTGTATGTCTTTTGATATGAGTCACATTCAATTGTCATAAGTGCATGATAAACCTGAGCAGTCAAATGTATGCGCAGGATAGTATAGGAATGTCATTATATATGGTAATCATCTGGTACATAGTATATAATTCCCAAACCGTTGAACTAAATAGAGCCTAAAATGTTTCTCTCTTTGGAGATGACAAATTGGAAATAAATAAAAGCCTAAGAAGCATTCATATATTATGTGAAAATCTTGCTTCCCATTTCTCTAAACCATATTATGATGACCCTCAGAGATGCAAGTGCATAAACAAATGATGACCCTCTGACTTCCATCGAAAATCAATCAAGATGTCCACCTCATCGTAATTGAGAAAAAAACATTGACATAGAAAAGCTAAATGGAGTGTCATCTAATGGTATCAGTACCTTCTCACCCATTGCATCTTGAATAAGAACAGTATCACCAGACATCCTCCCAACCACTTCTCCTGTGTTCGTTTCTATATCAAAGAATGAAATTTCTTGCCTCAGTATTGTCTTCAAGTATAGAGTCCTTATTCGTGCAGCCTGTCTTTCGCCTGTGACCATCCAACAAGCTACCTCTGACCAAGAACAAATGTTCAATATTCTCAGTCTCCAATATTGAAACCAACTTCTAAGTAATGTGTAAAATAGAGAGAAATGGCGTACTTACGGAGGAATGAGGCAACACCTGCCCCAACAGCCAAATAAACATATTTCAGAGACATCTGTAAACATAAGAATATAACACAATGAGTAATTTCTATTTAGTGGTGTTGAGAAAATTAAGAAAATTCCTCCTTTTATACTTAACAGGCTGCTGAGGAAAAAGAAGGGAACTATAATAAGATCCAAAGAGAAAACTGTAGCTAGTTGGCCAATGGGAACTTGGGAAGGTTCATCATATTTGAATTATGCTACAATCACAAATAAATAAAATAAATGAGTAAATAAATGAAAGAGAAGAATGATATGGAACCCATATCTCCAATTGAAAACAAAACTAATAAAAGGGCAGCCCAGTGAACGAAGGCTTCCGCCACTGCGGGGTCTGGGGAGGGTCCAAAGTACGCAGCCTTACCCCCACAAGCGGAGAGGCTGTTTCCGTGTTTTGAACCCGTGACGCCCAAGTCGCAATGGAGGAACCTTGCTGTTGGGCCAAGACCCACCCTCAAAAACAAAACTAATTAATGCAGCTATATAATCTAATTTTAATAGCTTTATAATCCTTAGGAAGGTAATCATCACATAGAAGTAAATTAAATTGTGAAGATTCTTCTGCTGATCATGATCCCATACTAAATTTTTTAGGGAACTTGAAATAGTTCAGCTGAAACTGGTAGAATAAAATGAGATGTGAAAGCTGGAAAAGAACAACTATCAATCTTGTTCAGTGATTGCATACTTTGGAGACTTCAGCAACCATTTTGTTGATGTCTGAGGTTCCTCCAAAAGAGTTAACCAGCTGTCCAAAGAAAACAGTCATCAGGGGCATTGCGGCCCCATTTGCAAGAGCCGCAACCGTGCCCACCGTCATCAGAGCAATATCTGTTGAGTCCGCAAACGAGAACAGCTTGTAAAATGGGATGCTGTTCTTGCTCTCTTCTGCTTTGCTTTCCACTGAATCTGGATGATCATGTCTGTTAGCAGAGTTCTTATTTGTTCCTGATACAGATGCATTGGTTGCATCCTCAGCATCATCTCCATTGATGTCAGAATTCAACCCAGTGTTCTCTGCCATCCTCTCTGTGAGTTTAAGACCTCTCTGACTAAAAGCAGTGCTTTGCTCGTTTCAACAGCCAATTTCAATGTATAATAGAGAACACCTGAAAAACAAAAGGAAATGTAACAACAATCAATTATCCAAAGGAACACAAGCATTTCAGGATTACCGAGCATATAAATGGATGTAGACGAAGATTCAAATTTCATGTTCGTGTATAGGAAGCACTGCCAGATTAGAACAAAGTTGGTTTCCTCTGCATTCTTTTCAGTCAAGCCAAGGTTGTTTTCTCCCATCTCTCATAGATTAGTATAACCCATTATTTCTTCTTTCATAAAAATTTACAAAGGAAGATAGGTCGGCTCGTGGAAGTGGAAGATTTATTTCAGTTCTATGCGCTGTGTTGTAAGAAAAATCTGAACCAAGAATATTCTCATCAAATGTTTATAGTGAACGGTCGGAAATGAATTCTATCTACTATAGAGAACTACCCTGCTACTTCTTGGGCAAAGAGTGTTATCCAATTTGAACTGAAACTTGAAATTCCTATCAGCTGCACAGTGAAGTAAAAAATAACACACCATTTAATTTAAACAAAAACATGAATTTGACAGAAGAAGCAAATTCTTGGTCATATGTGCAAATGCAGTAAAACAGATTGAATATAAAAAAAAATTCAATGAAATGACTATGGCCCATATGAACTCTCTTTTTCAAATGAAAATCCCACAAAGTCTGCATTTCTAGCTGAGGAAGTGAAACTAACAAAGATTACTTCCAAATCCATAATAAGAATCATGTTGAAGCTTAGTTAAAAAAAAAAAAAAAAAAAAAACACGAGTGAAATCAAAATCAAAGTTCTGATTATCAAAATTGTATAACAGAAAAATCACCAACTGTAAACAAGACCCATAATTTTCCCCCATCTGAAAACGTGAACGCCACAAACAAACTCAGTGTTCCTTACATCTTTCCCATTCAACAACAGTACAACATAAAAAAAAAAGTTAATTAAAAGATATAAACAGAAAAGCAAAGTAGCGAATAACCATATTTGAATTGAAAGAGCAGCCATAAACAAATAAGCAGCAATGACCCATGATCTTTCAAAAGAAACGAAAACATGAATTGCAGGAAAAGAACTCGGCATTATTGGTGAAGGCAATGAAACACATACATCAATTCCCACTCAAGAAAATAATAATAGTAATATTTAACATTTATAATGAGCGTCCACCAACAGAAGGTGGCAACATTCATACACATTACGCCCCATTCAATGCAAAGAAAGCACAAAAATCACAAAAGAACAAGACCCAGTTACAGAAAATCGGAATCAAACTAGTGATGATTGAGATCATGTGAAGAACAACTTACCCAATGGTCAAAAGGGTACTTGACTTCACGACTCTTGTTTAACTTGGAGTTCTTCATGCCAAGGACATTGCATCATCATTCAACAATAACACACACATATATATATATATATTTATGTATTTATATACTTTTAAGCTCAAGACCTTCTTGAAGGAGGAGAAGAATAAACATAGTAATCAACTAACAAGATAGAAATTTCAGTCAAACGTTGAGCCCCACGCCGGCCAAACTAGTGTCCATGTCCATGCCAATGACATGAGATTGAGATTTTTAAATTCAAACAGGAGCTTAATGAAGTCTGTAAACCAAATTAGTAGTTATTTATCCCAATGAGAAAGTAAAATACAGAGATACCCTGCTTTCTTTTTTTTGAACCAACCGAAAGGAATGAGAATGAACTGTAGGGCCCCAAGAGAAAGAGAAATGATTAGTGGGAGCATTACTTTGAGGAATTTCTTGGGCCTTGAGCTTAGGGAAACTGTACATTTACTGATATTTTTTCCCCTGTACTTGTGGGTCTCATTATTTTTTAAATCATTACCATCTTGTTGATATTAAGTTCCTGGGCTACCTACACATTTCTTTACCACTGAGTCATTCTTTCTAAAATTCGAAATTGTAATTGGTTGGCTTTAAATTCTAATATTATATTAAATATTTTTAACTAATCATTAATATCAAAACCTCGACGCGTTAAACGCAGACTACTCCATACCTTGGACATGGATTGGATGATCAAGCAATTGAAAAAAGTTTGTAAACCAACCGCTGTAATATAAATTAAAAAAAAAAAATGAAAAGAGAGTTTGATATGATCTTCTTGGAGATGATAGTGCGTTTGAAAAGAAAGGAGTGGGAAGAAGACCTTGGGTCTACCGTCCACTTACTACCTAGAGACCAAGAGCTCCTAGAAGACCCATGGTGAAAAAAGAATAAGAATTATATGAAGACCCATTTGTTATACTGAAAATCAGATGGGAGCGAGAGAGAGAGAAACAAACAAAGAATTGTTAATGTTGCAAGTGTCTTGTGCATTTTTTATGTTTTTTGAGCTTAGAACCTAAGAGCGACCACACAACACAATGGAAAAGGAGAGAGACTACGTGCAAGTGGGAAGAGGAAGTCAATAAAGCGGGAAAAATAACTCATACATGTAAGAAGAGTGACATACCTAGGATCTATACTCATGTGTTGCCAACCAACTTAGCAACCCCTTGTTATCTGTCTTGATGCCGATGAAATTGGCACTATGACCCTTCATTCAATTAGGCTTCTGACCCTTGACATTTCTACTAATTTATTAGAATGTAAATTGCCATAAACACTCATGCTGTAAGCGATTAACATCAGTTTTTAAATGAATAAAATAAGAAGTAGCTATTGAAGTTGCAGAAGGCGCTGGAAGGTGAATGATCTTTCGTGTCTATCTGCTTCCCTTGAATGACACAACTATCACAAGAGAAAAGAACCAGAAATTGGTTTCTACTAATCTATTGTAGAATGTAAATGTCATCAATGCTGATGCTTGTAATCCATAAACATCGAATCTAAATGACTAAAATAATAAGTAGCTAGCAATTGGCAGAAGGTGCTTCAAAATGAAGTCTTTGGTATCTATTTGCTTCCGACTTATCCTGTCCTAGTCATATGATATGACACACACAGATATCACGAGAGATAAAAAAACCGAGTTACATGAGTTATATTTAGTCCTCATGAGTTTGGGTACCTCTTAAAGCTGGAG
The DNA here is from genome assembly GCA_012931725.1 of Litsea cubeba. Taxonomy (NCBI): domain Eukaryota; kingdom Viridiplantae; phylum Streptophyta; class Magnoliopsida; order Laurales; family Lauraceae; genus Litsea; species Litsea cubeba. The sequence continues at coordinate 1,147,433 of CM022953.1, read as the reverse complement.
AAAGAATGAGTTATATCAGATTGAATGGACTGGACGTCCTCAAATTATAATTATAGTAGTTTAGGAGTACATGAGTTGAAGTCTCCCGAAAAAAACAAAGACACATATCTAACAGTAGCAGTGGTATGAAAAACAACTAGAAACTGCTAGTCTAGGAAAAGGCATGAATCACCAAGCGCAAGTGAATAGTTTATTTTGCCTCTGTACTATTGTTATCCTCTATTGTATGTTCTCTTGGTAATGTAATAGCTTTATTTACCCCCCCTTGGGCCTTGGCTGGTATGAAAAGATTTTATCAACTGAGTGGGTGGAGTCAAATCTAAACCGTACGTCTCCACCTAACAACCGATTTAATTATGTTTAAGACTCAATGGAAGTGACAAATTAGGAGCAGGAATAATCAAAGCTCAATATGACAATGGGTATGTACAAGTGTCATCTCGCCCTTGCACACACATGCTCTATGCGATGAGGTGGGACAAGGAAGGAAAGGTCCACTCCTAGAGTATAAATTAATAAAGGTATTTGTTCACTCTCACACAGGGCAGATTCTCATTTTCTCTTTTAACTTACTTGGGACAAGAGATTTAGATTTCAATATGAGTTTTCAAACAACAAGTGGGTTTTGGAAACAAAAGGAAGAGAATCTTCCTGTGATAATATAAGCATCTTAAAATCACTTTTCCTTGAATTAAAGCCTTGCTTGAAAAATCTCCAACTGGATCAATTGTATCTACCATTGGATTTTTTTTTTTTTTTTGTTGTATCGTCACTTTGATTGAACATGCAGTCAGATCACAATAGGTCCATTTACACAATCCAACAATGGTGCCTGTTAATTAATGACTCGTAGGATTTAATAGAGCAAATTGGGATTCAACAAAGACAAGAAAAAGAATGCTTACTGATCTAATAAAACACAAAATCAAATGTTGAAGACTCAAAAATTATATTATATTTGATGGCTGAAAGCAGAGCTCCACTTAACCTCCTAACCTCATTTGATTAAGTAATGTGTGTTTTTGAACGCTTGTACCTCTTTCTTTAATTACATATTCGATTTGGCGATACCCCTGTCATTTTCTTCAATTATTTCTCTAGATTATCATTTGATCCTAATTTAAATAAACAAGACAAACTGAATATATTAGTATTAAACAATAGATTATTATTATTATTATTATTATATATATATATATGGGATTGGTTGATACAAGTTTGTCTCCATGCAATTAAATTCAGTTGCTGTCAGCTCACTTGCTACCATAGCACGCGACAATTAAGCATCTAAGACACACTAATTTTGTCTTAACGAGTGTAGTTAGTGTAAGCAAGTCATGATGACAAAAGTATGTCTGAGAAATCGAGTACGTACCACTGGACCTCAAGCTCTAGGGTTGGACCAATTCTTTCCTTGGCCACTTGGCCTGAATGAATATCCCCTACATCACCTCAAGATGTGTGCCTTGTCAGGTCGGATTAACCTGGTTGTAGAGGGATTTGGTCTCTTTTGTTTTTGCAAGGCATATTTTGTGAGAAGATATATATCCGAAATTCCTGTTTGGGAGCATCTAAATTCTCCAAAAATTATCTCCCGAGTGAATTTATAAATGCACAGGGACTCCTGAGCGTTCTTGAAAGCTAAAATTTGAAGAATTTGAAATTTTCAATGGGCCAAAAAGGCCATGTCACATAGTTGAAAATTTGGATACTTACGGAGCAAATAAAGCATTCCAAATGCTGGAAGATATATAACCAGCTTATACACATGCAGAAGTTCTTGCAATCAAATGCCCACTAAATGACACCCAGCTGGACGAAACCTAAGAAATCATCTAGGTGCATTCGAATTTAGGCTTGTACTGGAGCCCCATATCATATATGTTGGATATTTTCTAAAAAAATCCACAGTTAAAAATAAATCTCAAGAGGCATTTGAGACTTGGATGTGTCTTTTCAAATATTTTAAATTTTATGTCTTTTCAAAATTAAGTGTTTTGTATCTCTTGGGCCCATTTGGCCGGTCTCTTTTGTCTTTTCAATTTCTTACTTACACAGTCATTCACTAATTATCTATTCTAATTGTTTATTTCATTGCACATTCGTAAGTAATTTCCCCAGCATCATATCCACACAACACAACCCTACTAAAATTAGGAAACAAAGACCTTAATAAGATTTAAATATATGTTATTTTTAGTATTTTATCAAGAGAAATGATCATAACGGATTCCCTATTTGGAAACCCTGTTTGGACCAAACAGCGGTCGACACATAAGGGGGTGGCTGAGGGGGCGGATGAAAGAGAAACAGTTCTCTTTCATCCGCCCCTTCAGCCGCCCTCCCTGCGTGTCACCCCCTGTTTGGTCCAAACAGGGGATCCGGTTTTGAGTTAGTTTTCTTGCATGCAGATGCATGGGTCAGTTTGACATTGTCCACGCAGCCAATTTTCATCTCATTAAACGCGTGCAGGCTAATGATATAACACCATGCATGTAGTCTACCTGGCTATTATGTATTTATTTTAGAGGATTTCATAATAATAAAAAAAAAAAAACACTGTATGTGACTAGTGGGCCTAAAAGATCATTTTAACTAACATTGCACCATATCAGTCATTTTGCTTGAAAATATTTTTTTTAGCACTTTCAACCAGCGTCCCTAGCGACCTTGATTTTATGATTAAGAGTCCTTAGGGACCCTGCGGTGTATACAAATTAGATAAACTGACTTTAAGGGTTGAGAATCGGGGTTGAGGGAGATGGGATATGGGAGGGATGGGTGGTGGAGGAGAAGAGAGGAGGAGGAGGAGGGTGGTTGTTGGTGGATGGCTATGGCTTCTTGCAACTAGAATTGGAATCCGAGATTGAGATCAGATTCTAGGGTTTTGGCAGCCATGACTTCTTGATGCTGCTGAAAAATGGGGAAGAGATCGATTGTTCTAATTTGTGTTCACCACTAGAGATCCTTAACGTCATAAACCTAAGGTCGGTAGGGACGCTAGTTAAAAGTGCTAAAAAAATACTTTTTCAACCAAAATAACTAATCCGGTGCAAGGTCAGTTAAAATGATCTTTTAGGCTCACTGGTCACCTAAAGTTTTTTTTTTTTTTTGTAAAATCCTCTTTATTTTACAATTTTAGCTGAAGTTAAAATTTCAACCATATCTATATATTATTGACCAATACCGAACCAACACGGCTCTGAGCAACCTTTGAATCTTGTTTCTCATGATTATTTATTATATAAGTCAATGAAAGAGACAGGGATGAGAGTATATAAAATTATGCCATGGCAATGGCAACAGAGGGATGTAAAAGCTAGCCAAATTAAGTGCACGTCCGGCCTGCCACACAACATCCGGACTTCTGGACCCTCTAAATGAAGCTTAATATTTGATGTTTTTAGCGTTTGGGTCACCTTCAGCAATAGCACTGTTCCTTTCTTAATTATCCAACCATGTGGGCCGGGGGTGCATTTGCACGAGGAGAGAAATCAGCATTGGAAAGTCGATCGTTAATTTTGGTTTTCGGTGCAGCTTCTTCTATGATTGTTTGGTAGGACAATTTTTTAAGGAATAAAAAAAAAGAATTAATTTTCTTCGATACGGAGGATTCTAATTTTCTATATCAAGGGTAAGAATGCTAGCAGGATTCCTATCTTGTTGAAATGAAAACCCTTAGGAGATCAAAACCCCTCTTCCTGAACAAATACATCCTCTATATGATTTTGGATAGCTGAAAATGGTACAATACCAACTGATAATAATATAGATATTGGTGAATAGAATTGAAAATGTTCTATGTTTTGGAGCAATATCAGGAGCTCTCACTTCCCAAATTCATGAAGAATCTTTGATTGGCAGTAAAGTTCAACTCATTGTTAGCTCAATGGTGGAGCAACTCTCCGTTGAAACAATAAGGGTTTAATTTTTGGTCATAGCGCTTATGGTTATGGACTTCAGTATGTGAGCAGGTGTGTGAATTGTACAGTAGGGAGAGAGAGAGAGAGAGAGGAGCCGGCTGTTTCTGTTTAGATTTTGATTTTACATGATTGTGGGGATGCTAGTATGGAGACGGATTTCGTTGTTAACTCCAGTCATCAGTTGCATTTTTGTTTTGTCTTATAGATAAAGTATCTACTAGTTAGGAGACTCAAACAAAATGCCCAAGCTAGAGTGAGTACATGCATGCAGGCCACATTAGACAGGAAAGTATTAAAAAAGAAATACCAATAAATTCTAAATAGAAAAGCACAAAGTGCCAACGACGAGGATAGCAGTGATGATGATATATCAAGTATGCCTATTTTGACTCTACTTTGACTCCACCATCCGATCAAATTCCTCATTGAAATAATTTAATCTAGATTCAGTTTCTAATTAATTATTTTAAAACAAGAGCAATGACGACGACAACAACAATAATATATGCGAAGAAAAGGGTAATGGTGTGGTTATGATGATACGTGGTAGTTAGTATTTTTTTTTTCTTTTGTTAAAAAAGGACTTTAATTCACACATTAGAGTCCATGTCTGGATTTTCCTAACCAACTGAGTTACAGTTGAGGATGAATTGTTTGTAAAATTTTAATATAATATTTTTTTTCTTTTCCATATTCAACTATATATATATATATATGAATGGATTGAACACATTAACATCCCAGTTATCTAATACTTACTTTTATTTGTGTGCACTTAATCCTTACCGAGATAGGTGGGGTAGCTACTAGCTAGCGCTAGCCCTTATCCCTCATGATTGCAGAGAACCTAGCTAGCTAATTCTTTAAGACCTTATTTACTAGGTTTCCATTTAATTTGTGCTTTATCTATTGAACGGGAGGGAGTATAGGGTGATTACTGTGGAATGGAAATTTCTTTTGCAAGAACATTTGCATGTGGACATTCTGATCCATCTCTCAAAGAAGAGGGATCAATCGTAAAAACTAATAAGACAAGTAGACAACCCTAAATTAAAGACGCCTGCCATGCCATGCGGAAAGTGCTTTGGTGAAAATTCTCCTTGTGACAAGTGAAAGGGGAGTGTTATCGGCACCGCAAATTTTTCTCTCCCACCGTACTAGAAGACAAAAAAGATATTTTTTCCTAAACTACCCCTCCCCTCCTCCTCCTTCCTCCCTCCTGTTCCCTTCCTCTCCCACCCTCCACCCTCTTCCCTCATCTCCCCCCCCCCCCCCCGTTTCCGGCGGCCTCTTTCTTCCTCCCTCCCCTTCCATTTTCTTTCCCTCTTCTCCCTCTCTCCCTCCCTGGTTTCCGCCCACCTGCTGCAGCCCGATCTCCCTCCCCGCCGGCCACTGGGAGGGGGGGAGGGGGGGAGTAGGGGAGGGAAGGAGAGGGAAGGAGAGAGGGAGAAGAGGGAAAGAAAATGGAAGGGGAGGGTGGCCGGTCTCCCTCTCCTCCGGAGACTGGGGGATGAGGGAAGAGGGGGGAGGGTAGTTTAGGAAAACCTATTTTTTTAATTTTTTTTACGGTGGGAAGAGAGATTTTCGTGGTGCCAATAGCCGCCCCCCCCCCCCCCCCCCCCGGATACTGGGGGGATGAGGGAAGAGGGGGGAGGGTAGTTTAGGAAAACCTATTTTTTTATTTTTTTTTACGATGAGAAGAGAGATTTTCGTGGTGCCAATAGGCCCCCCCCCCCCCCCCCCCCCAAAAAAAAAAAAAAAAAAAAAAAAGTGAAAACCTCATGTAGGAGTTACTTTGGCACAACATAATCAGACCATACTTGACATTTTCAGCATCTTCGAAACATTTTGAAGTCAAGTAATTTCCTAATTAATTTTACAAAGTCCCATTGCATTTAAAACCAAGAATATCAGCTTCGTAATCCTACAGATTTGTCGCTCTTTGGTTTCGAAGATGATTTTTTCCCCTTTATTGAGATCTGTGACCATTATCTAGGACCATTTAATACTTGGGTTGGGGCTTGAGGGTTAAGTGATAGAAAGCCCAAAGCTTGATTCGGCCCAAACTGAATAAAAAGTGCTCGTAATTTAGTGATTATTTATCCAAACTATTGTTAGAAAGCCCAAACATCATGTGATAGAAGGACAAACAGCATGTGATAGAAGGACACTGCAGACTAAATGGGCGGGCTCAGGCCTGACGCTTATGGGCCATGAGGCTGGATACAGGCCTATGTTTGTAACGTTGGGCTAACGCTGAATGTGCATCATCCCTGCTTTTAGTTGTACTGTTGGGCTAACGCTGAATGTGCTTCATCCCTGCTTTTAGTTGTACTGTGTCCGCCGTAGGTACACGAGAAAGCTTTAATAACTGCCATTTGCCCAATCCCCCCCCCCCCCCCCCCCCCCCCCCCCCCCCTCTCTCATTCTCTTTCTATATCTATAATAGGTCCCCGTAGGACCTCATATCACTCTTGAGGTACCAGTTATGTGGCTCTTTTATTATTATTATTTTTTATCATTTAGTGATATGGTCGATATCGACCATTCTGTCAGTCAGATTTTCTTATTTGCTAAACACAACAAAATAGTCGATATCGACCATATCGCGAGATAACAAAAAACAAGACGAATCTGCAGGTCCACCTGCAGATAGAGTTGTAAACGGGTCGGTTCTGGTCCGGGTCCAGGGTGGAACCGGACCGGAACCGTTTTCTAAGAAAGGGAACCAGAACCGATAATATTAATGGAACCAGAACCGTTTGTGAGGCGGGTCTGGTTCCGATTCCGGGTCTAGACTAATACTTGTATTTTTCTTTTTAAAAAAAATTATGCTTTTTCCACATTTCAATTGGATCACGTACCTACAAACACTAATGTGACCTTTTGTCTATCAATAACAGAAACTTTTAACCAAAAACTCAAAAATCACATCCAAACTGGCAATGAAATGCATAAAAGTAGAAAACCCTAATGTAGAAAAGTAAAAAGGGTTCTGTTCTTACATACTAAAGTTACCTTATGTTAGTGTATATTGAGTCGGGTCCCGTATCCACGGGTCTGAGCCACTGTGGATCCAGAACCGGACCCGTTTAGGTATCGGTTCCAAAAAAATGATCCGAAATCGGAACCGGAACCAGAACCATTTTCTTATCGGGACCAAAATAAGGACCCAGACCTGGATCCTAACGGGCCGGAACCTTCGGGTAATCGGAGAATCGGGGACCCATTTACAACCCTACCTACAGATTCTTCGCCCTTGCCTCCTTTCACTTCCCTTGGGTCTACAGGTCCTTGGCCCCCATCCCCTCCCTCCCCCGCTACCTCATCTCCTCCTACAACCTCGCCTCCGTCTCCCCTCACCTCTTCTCTCGGCCTCTATTCCTTCGTATCCTCCCTCTCCCTGCCTCCCCTGGCCCCATCCACCCCTCTAGAGCAGCACCAGCAACCAAGAGAGAAAACCCTAATTTCTATTTGGGTTCTGCAAATCGAGAGCAATCATCGCAGAATGGTCGATATTGACCATATCGGTAAATGACAAAAAAAAAAAAAAAAACTCAAAGGGTCACATGAGGATCCCTCCCGTATCCAACATGATACTGGCAGCTCAAAAGTGGTATTGGGTCCTACGGGGACCTGCACCCTAAATTCCTCTATATAATAATAATGGGGAACATTCATATGCATTTTCCCACACTATAGGGTGAGGGACACTTCCCTATTTGGAAATTTCCAAATACATAGGGTGAGGTATAAAATGTACTTTTCATGTGTAAAAAGGGGAGTGCATGGTGAGGGAAAGATGTATATGAACATTCTCCAAAAATAATAATAAAAGGATTGTACCAGAAAAAATACTTTATCCGGTCATGTTACGCAATCAAACATTTTAGCGAGTGCAGCACCAATTAGCGCAATTGGGAGCGAATTTCATTTTTTTTTACCAGAAGAGCACATCGTTATCGCCGACCTTACTTACACTTGAATAAGGTCGGCGATGTCCTTATGTATACTTGAATTTTTTTTTACATAAAGAGCACATCGTCGGCGCCGACCTTATTTACACTTGAATAAGGTCGGCGATGACGCTGTTCGCGATCCTTTTTTAGGGCTAGAATCTCTGTTTCGCTCACTATTATCTTCTCCCTTCCACCTTTGCGTCGAGACTGACTTAGGACGAGGGCGAAGAGCAGTTGCTTCCATCTATCCACAACCACCAGCGTTGTAACTGAATTTCTCAACATCTGCTCATAATCTCAATGTTTTTTCAATCAACTGTAATTGAAACCGACGCTCCAGAGGTTTGGAATCCTTGAATCCTTGTCAAATTTTTTGTATTTTCACTTCCTTTTATTTTTCCGCCTTCCCGCATATGATATCTAACTGCATGGTTTGTTATCTTCAACGTTGTATTCGATTTGTACATTTGTTGTCTGCATTGATTAGGGTTTGTATATTTCAAATTTTGGGTTTTTTCGGTTGAGAAGGAGGATGGATGAATGGGTTAATGAAAATCAACTTCTCTTCACAAGATGGAACCCTAGATGTCAATCTCCTCTTTCTATTGAGAACTTATAATGCATATACTATCATTTAATGTATGGAGACATATACTATCAATTAATGTATGGATACATGTTCTCTTTCACTGTATGCTATTTATTGTCTGTTTCATTGAATATGGTATATTTTGCACAGGAGCCCTATTTACTGTTTTGCACTCTTTCATGTAATACATAATATTACATTGACTTAAATGTCAACAACAAAAGTACTTTAAACATAATTCATTTCTAATAAGGAGGATAATGTCAAAGTAATTTATGTTTTTTATGATGTTCTAATAGCATGTCAGACGTTGAGCACCAAATAATCCTTCACTATGACGGTGAGTTTGAATTTGAGCTCAATCGTCCTCAATACAAGGAGGGAAGACAGAAGTTGAGATATCTTTCGAGCAATGTCACGTTGAAGGAGCTTCTGAAAATTGCTTTGGAAGCGTCAAGTTGGGCAACAACGTCTGATGAGATAACTCTAAAGTATCTTATACACAATGGGAGTTTTTTTTCGTTGATAGATATCGACAATGACAATGATATCAATGGTTTGTTAAAATCATCAAGAGGCGAAACAAAAGGGATATTATTATTCGTTTCAAGGAGGCAATGCGATGGAAGCAGTTTTCAACAAATTCGTGGCAATAGGTATGTTTAGAAGTTAAAACTATATTGCAATATTTTCAGCCTGGATCGAAAGTAAATTTTTTTCTCATAACTCTATATTGCAGGTCTATACAGGATGAAAAAAACGAGATCATTCGAGACGCTCCCAGCACTACACTGTCTGATAAAAAATTAAAGGGTGTGCTGCCACCGTCACCACCACCTTTTAAAGAAACTCACATGGTCGATATAGAGGAGGATCACGATATTAAATTCCCAACAACATTATCTTATTTTGCAGACGATGATGACTCCATGTTCGTAGAAATCAATGTAGATGTGCTTCATGTGAATGGAAGCGAAAGTGTGCACAGTTTTATAGGTGCTCCTGCAACGAATGTGGATGCGAATGGAAGTCCAGCAACTGATGAAGTAATTGGTCCATGCTTAAGGTCATTCCAAACCTCTCTAAGGCCATTGATAGCAGTGGATGGATCACACCTTCGTGGCAAATATCCAGGAGTGCTAATGGTGGCGGTAACACATGATGCAAATCATCAACTGTTCCCCATTGCATTTGCCTTTGCTGAAGCGGAGCGGCGTGATAGTTGGGAGTGGTTTCTTGCACACTTGTCCTTATCGTTGGGTGAACTAAAAAATCTGACAATTGTATCAGACCGTCAGAAAGGTCTGATTCTGGCAGTACAAGCCATGATGCCCAGTGCAAAGCATTGTTTTTGTTGCCATCATATAGCGGAAAACATAAAGGCGACTTTCAACGACCACGGCATTATAAGAACATTCTGGAGCGCCGCGAGGGCATACCGACCTTGTGAGTACGATGCTTACATGGACCACATAAAAAGTTTAGATGAACGTGCATATAATTACATCCATGCGATCGGCTCTCAGTTCTGGGCAACGACATTTGCTCATGGACGCATGTATGACATGCTTACCAGCAATGCTGCAGAGTGCACAAATAGTCTCCTAAAAGACACGCGAGTGCTCCCGATTACGAAGCAAGTGGAAGAGATACGTGCAAAACTTATGGAATTCTTTTAGAAACGGTCAAGTCAAGTACAGAGCATCACTTCACTACTAACTCCGTACGCAGAGAAGTACCTAGCGACAGAGATGGAAGAATCACGAAGGCTTATGGTACGGATAGCGGCATTGAATGAATATCAAGTGCAATCTTCAGAGTATGTTGATGTAGTTAATCTAGATAGCAGGTCATGCTCGTGCCGAAAATGGGACGTCATTGGGCTCCCATGTTGCCGCCATGAAAGCGCGGAATATGAATCCATATGAGTTTTGCGAGCACTGGTACCTTACAAGCACGTATCAGAAGACGTACAGAGATGTCATTCACGCCACCCGTGATAGAAAGCAATGGGAACAGGTTTTAACCACCAGGAGAGTCCTTCCACCATTGGCCAGCAAACAACCGGGTCGACCAAAGAAGAACAGGATCCGAGTTGAAGATAGAAATCGCAAGCGACGAGTGGTAACTTGTTCGTCATGTAGAGAGAGGGGTCACAACCGTGGGAGCTGCAAAAATCCACCAGTTACACAATGATGTTGATGGATTTGATGTTTTGGGGCTGCTCATGTAATTTTTTTAAGTTTTCTGTTTTTTTTAGAGAGTTTTTATTTTTTGAATGTTTATGGGAACTTTATTAAAATGGCTGTGATGGTTTTTGCTGCATTTTTAGAAGTTTATAAAGTACCATTATATTTTTGAAAAGATGCGATCTATGTGTATAAATTATTATTTTTTCGAAAGAGATGTTGTGGAACCCAATATTTTATCGTTGATGATAATGGAATGCATGTACGCAACGTAAAGGCTATGCATGGAATTTTAGCCATGCAGCTCGTGGAACTCATTACAGGGTCGGTGATGACCTATGCCCAGTACATTAAGGTCATCACCGACGCAGATGTCATTTATTATAAGCAAAAGTTGTAACTTTTTTCAAGCGAATTTTGAATTCTGCGTCGATGATGACCTTATCTTTATAAAATAAGGTCATCATCGACGCAGAAGAAACTTATTTTCAACAATAGTTGTAATTTATTTAAGGGAAATCGGATACAGCGTCGGTCATGACCTTATATTTGTTAACTAAAGTCATCACCGACGTAGAGGTCAAATTGACGTCGGTAATGACCTTAGCTTTGTGAAATAAGGTCATCACCGACGCAGAAACACTTTATTAATATCAAAAGTTGTAAATTTTTTAAGGCTGTTTGTTGGTAAAATTTCTAAGTGACGTCGGTAATGACCTTAGCTTTGTAAAATAAGGTCATCACCGACGCAGAGGTGACCAAAAAGTTGTAACTTTTTTGAAGCGATATTCAGATACAGTGTCGGTCATGACCATAGCTTTGTAAAATAAGGTCATCACCGACGCAGAAACAATTTATTAATATCAAAAGTTATAACTTTTTTAAGGCTGTTTGTTGGTAAAATCTCAAAGTGACGTCGGTGATGACCTTAGCTTCGTATAATAAGGACATCACCGACGCAGAGTTGACGAAAAATTGTAACTTTTTCAAGCGAAATTTGGATACAGTGTCGGTGATGACCATAGCTTTGTAAAATAAGGTCATCACCGACGCAGAAATAATTTATTAATATCAAAAGTTGTAACTTTTTTAAGGATGTTTGTCGGTAAAATTTCTAAGTGACGTCAGTGATGACCTTAGCTTCGTATAATAAGGTCATCACCGACGCAGAGATGACCAAAAGTTGTAACTTTTTTCAAGCGAATTTTGGATATAGTGTCGGTGATGACCATAGCTTTGTAAAATAAGGTCATCACCGACGCAAAAACACTTTATTAATATCAAAAGTTGTAACTTTTTTAAAGTGAAATCGAATACAGCGTCGGTGATGACATTATGTTTGTTCATTATGGTCATCACCGACGCAGAGGTCTATTATTTTTAAACAAAAGTTGTAATTTTCTTTGGCGAAATCGAGTACAGCGTCGGTGATGACCTTATTTAAAGAAGAAAAGGTCATCACCGACGCAGATATAATGTTTTGTGATAAAAAGTTGTAACTTTTTAGTACTTTGTTTTTATTGCTACAGTGTCAGTGATGATCTTAAAAAAATAAAGAAGTGAAGGTATGACAAGTTGAATAAAAAATACAACTCTAGAATGCGAGATAAGAATAAAATCATGGTGGACAACATTCAATGATAAATATACACATTCAATTGACATTCACTCAACATCCCATATACAATTACATTCCATATACAGATAACAACTATTTCCATCATGTGAAACCCACAAACAAACCACGGTAATTCATTAGTTTACAACATTACAACGCATTTGGAAGAATGTTAAAAACCCGGGAAATATTTACTGCAAATCAGGGGGCAAGACAGGTAATGGAGGGAGGTTAAGCCTTGAAGCATTTCGAATCCAATTATTCTCAAAAATATCGATGACAATTCTACGTCTGAAATAAGGGATGTCTGCCTGGGAAAACTGGATGGGACGACGATATACGCAATGCTCTGCAAATGCACAGGCGAATATCCCGCAGTCATTTCCATTGTCTTGAAATGGGATATTCGTATTAGTTGTCATCGTCCACAGCATAGGGGCCGACCACCCGTGATTCATGAATCTTTATTGAAGCCACAATACCTATCCATGACATAAAGAAAATAAATGATACTTCAATTTTGAAATCCTATTTACTAACCGAACATTATCCTGACATGAAAAGAACAATTATGTACTTACAAATCTTTCACAGGTTTTATGGCCCCAAAGCTCTCCCTTCGAACTATTATAGTATCCCAGCGATGCTCATCGACATATCCTACGAGTAAGGACCAATGGTTGTGAGCATGAATTACATAGATCAGAGTCTTGCACTCAGCCGCGTCCATAACTCGTTCTCCCTTTGGCTCGAAAGCCATGTCATCTCCTGTCTTTAGACCTTTTTCCAGTAACTCTGCAAGAGAAGCATCACATACATCAAACAAGCAGGATATTTAACCTATTGAGGCCATAGTTAAAGTGATTTTTTATTGCACTTACGCATATACTAGGGTCAGCGAAGTATGCATCCTTGCACCTTTCCCGTATGACTTCAAACCAAAAATATATGATAGTCGAGTCCATCCAAGTGCCCTCTTCCAATAAATCTCTGAGGGACTTAGAATTGACGCACGAGATTATCATATCCAACTCATCTTTCCTGTCAATGCAATGAGTGTTGTGACCATTCAATTAGTAAAATATCAAACAAAGAGAGAATTACTACGGAAGTTTTTTCAACAATTGTAGTTACCTATGCGTGTAATATTTGTAAAAATCCATCAAAATTTCCTTCTCCACATCAGTCAGAATGTACTCCGAGTGGGGTAATGGATGCTGATAATCAAGAAACCTATCCGGGATCTTCCTCAGCCTCGGTATGTGCTTGCACCTCCATATCAATGAATCAATTGTAGCCCGTGCATGGGATACAACGATTGCCTGGGAAGTGATATTCGGAGGTATTTTATGTCCTTCAGGACTGGGCGAGATAGAGATTAGATCCTCGATAGGGATGTCATCATCTTCACCGAAGGCCGCGTCTAGATTGGGGGTGTAACGCCCCAATTTCGGATACCGAGAAAACCGTCAAAGTACCGAGATTGGCGCGCTATTTTCCGGAAAATCCGAGAACTTCCAAGATCGTAGGCCCACAGTGAGGTCTAATTTAAAAATTTTATAAAATAAGCGGAAGCAATACAGAGATAGCGGAAGCATAAGGTATCATCATATATATGTCAAATGTGAATGGGCTGAAGTCCGGCCTAAAATGTGAAGTGACAAAAACCAAAGTTTTAATTACATATTTGGAACATTACCCAACTCACAACAAATGTCTCTCAAAAACCCAGACAAAATAGTCACTCAAACCCCTGCCACTGGTGCCGGCTCTCCACTCCGGCTCGACCTCTTGGTCGGCCGGTCCCCATCCATAGTCACCTACTATGGGCACCTCAACGAGTGCGTACGCATCGCCCTCGAACTCGGGATCAACACCTAAGCACCAAGAGTGGATCAGGTCTAAAGATCTGGCAAGTCACAGTATGCTTATAATATAGAATGTATGCATCAAATGAGTAGAGACAGTAATAAAGTTAAGAGAATAACAATGGTACAGATCCTAGGTAGTTGAGCAAGATGAACAAATAGAATCAAGATAAACATAATATAATAAACCTACACAAAATGACACACTCACACAAGCTGGATACCGCGGGGAATTATACCACGGCCCTCCCATACTGAATACAGTCGCGGTGGGGAAAATCTTACAGTGCTGGGGATTATCTAGCCCCGCAAATAACATCATCCATCAACACACACTGAAATCGGACCCGGTATCACACTGTCCGTCTCCAACAATGCTCATCATGATAGCCATACAACACTCTTAATAGCTTCTACCAGTGATGATCAGTCCAACTGGCCGAGCTTAGATCAACTGAGTGAATGTCTATGCCGACTCAGGAAACAATAAGGGTCTGTGTCTGTCTAGGCTTTGCCTTGCGTGAACAAGGTCCTAATAAAGTCCTTAAGAGGTCCAAGCATCCATGGATCCTAATCCAGGTCCAAGTCCAGTCAACAGATCCATACCAAGGCCCACCAGATACATGGCCTGGTCTATAATAGTCCAAATGAGATACAAGTCCATGTTCAATAACATATGATCCATTTACATCCATAACGGGCCACAAGCCCATACAATCTAACATCTTCAGTCTAGGGTAATTCACATCCAAACTTAGGCCATAAAAGGGTCCGCCTAGCCACAGACACGGGTCAATGTTCACCCAATCATATTATCGGGTCACCTCTAAGTAGTCCTAGGTTCGGGTCCTACATTTTTCATTTAATTTAACAGTATAAGCAATAATAAGGAAAATAGAGTGACAGTAATAATATGAGGGAGATGATTCTCTAAGTACAAGAATCAATGGGAGATATCAACAGTCCAAACTAAGTAAATGATCCACTTTAGATTCAGGTCTATCTCAGGTAATTCGATCTTTAAGTGAAACTACAGATGCTTAGGAATACTGTGTTTGGTGCTCAGAAGTTATGTGCATCACTTAGTAACATATAAAGCTCGAATCATGTTAGATTACATAACCTGAACCTTAATTAGTGGACC
The DNA here is from genome assembly GCA_012931725.1 of Litsea cubeba. NCBI lineage: Eukaryota > Viridiplantae > Streptophyta > Magnoliopsida > Laurales > Lauraceae > Litsea > Litsea cubeba. The sequence continues at coordinate 1,132,143 of CM022953.1, read as the reverse complement.
CCACGAGTCAAGGTTGAGCCACACCATCGACTCGTGGTTGGCACAATGATGGAAGTCCATTTGGATGGTCAGTGGGTCCTACATATGATTGCAACAATAGAAACTAGAATCTGGGAAGTGTCACTGTACACAGTGTGCTCAGCCGACCTCCTGACCTGGGCGGTCAGCTCGGCACACTGGGATCAGAGAAATAAACATCCTGTAGGCAAGCCTCTTTGTCCAGAACTTCCTGTGAGTTCGGCTAACCCCCTGGCCTGGGCAGTTGGCCGTGCACACTAAGAATTCTGGCTGAAGGGAATGTCCCAGGTTCTAGTCTCCCGTGTTGGAATCCGGCCTTTTCAGAATCCATCTCGGAGTTCGGCTAAGCACTAGAGTTCAATTGAACACTCAGCTGGGTCACCCAGCTCAGCTCGGCAAAGTGCCTAGCTCAGTTCGGTCACCCAGCTGAGTTCGGGAAAGTATTGAGCTCGGCCAGGCATTGAGGTCGGTCAAGCTCTTAGCTCGGTTAAGCGCTGAGCTCGGCTAAGCACAGAGCCCGGTCTGGCACGGAACCCGGTCTGGCACTGAGCTAGGTAGAACACTGAGCTCGCCCATAACACTGAGCTCGGCCATAACACTGAACTCGGCCTAGATGACGAGCTCGGCCTAGACACTGAGCTCGAATAAAATGCGGATCTCAACCTGAGCATTGTGCTCGGCAGAACACTGAGTTCGGCTAGCGTTGAATCCAGCCATTGCGGAGTTCGGCTAGTACTGAGCTCGGCAACCGCTGGGCTCTACCAGTGCTGAGCTCGGCCATCGCTGGACTCGATCAGTACTGAGCTCGGCCATCACTGAGCTCTGTCCATGCTCCCCCATCAGTTGTGTTCTGTTACAGAACTCAGTTCCACGACAGAACACAACTTCTCTTCATTATGCACAGGGATGGTGGCCCACCTCTGATCAAAATCCAGATCAGGTCCCGTCCCCATGGTCGCCCAGGGCCCCTCAAACAGATGTAGGGTCCAGATCTACCAAAGGTGGTCCCACCTCGGTCCCGATCTCGACACAGCAAGATGGGTTTTCACAATCCCATCTCCGGAAACCTATTTCCGTGACCCAATTCTCCTGGGTTCCTCCTTAGATCATCACAGAAGCATAATCGAAGAACAAACATTCTCATATCATCCATCCATCATCAACCGGCCATTGATCATCCAAATGAGGTAATCCCATCCATCAATGGCCAAAGAAAACCAATCAGACAAGCTCAAAGATCGATCTAAACATATATATACTGCAGTTGGAATTGTAATTGCAAATCAAAGAAGGAAAACATGCAATCTAGACTATCAGCATAGGGCACTTGCCTGATCGATTGAAGGTAGAAGGAAAAGAGAGAAAACAACAGAGAACCAAGGGGTTTCGGCAGTAGGTCTCCTTTGTTGCAGATCGGTCTCGGGGTTGGCCTTCTATTGGAAATTCTGGGGAGAGAGAAAGAGGGAGAGAGATAGGAATTGGAGGGAAGACGAGGGTTCGTTGAAGAGAAGTGGGGGAGGAAGAAGAGAGAAAAGAGATGGGCATTGAGAGAGAGGAGATGAACAGTAGTTGCTTGGGCAGGGAGGAATTAGTTTAAATAGGTTGGGGTTTTTGGGCTAGGGACAAAAATGCCCTTGGGGTTAGAATGGGATTAGGGTTAGGGTAAAGGGTACTTAGGTCCTTAGGTGGGCTTCTAGAAGATTCTTTGGTGCAAACCCCCTATAGTAAATACAAATTTCTAACTAGGGCCTCTAACAAACTAACTAACTCTAAAATTAACAAAAGACACCCTATTGACTTTACTAATTACACAATTAGACTAAACCTAGAAAAATACATAACTACCCTTATCTAAACCCTATAATTAGTATAATTAAAAATACTTAGGCTATTATATAGTATTCAAATTCAAATTGAGGGCCCACCAAGGGTGGGGCCTCACAGGGGGCATGAACTTCTTCTTTTTCATCCTCATCCAAAGTGTGAGAGGTTGATGCCTGGCCTTGGGAGTACTCTATTGCTAAGGGAGACTCGAGATTAAATCGAGGCATCTTTGTGGTGCTTTTTGAGTACTTCCCCCTAATCCTTGCACGCTTAGGCGTTCTGACAGTCTGCAAAATGAAGCATAGCAAGGGTGAGGAAAGCAAGGCAATATAATTCATCAATTTGTAAAAAGTTATGCTAGATGTTATTAAAATCCTTACGAGAGTTTCATCATCTCCAGAAGATGCTGAAGTAGTACACGTCTCGACGTAGTCCTTGAACGTAGTCTCAAATCTCGACCTAAATCTCCCGACCTTTTTCTTGATCGAATTTGTGAAGGAGAGAAGGTCAACATTTGCAGAGAGGGAACGATCGCATGACCGAAGGATGTGGTCAAGGAAGAGAGAGACCTGCATTAAGACATATTGAAACAATCCCATTAGACAATATATTAACTAAATAAATGTGAAGCAAACTAAGGGATACAAAGAGTGTTAACGTCATACTCGAGTCTGTGGGATGGTAGGAGCTTGGGCATCGGGCTGTGGGGGAGGATTCGTTTGTGGCCCGTCACGTGCTCTGACACGGCCAATACGCATGATGGTATTCGTTTCATACCATCTCATGTATTCCTCTTCATCCTCCCCGCCTTTTGTTTTTCCTCTTCTCTTCATCACATTGTTTACCCGAGCCTCCCATGACTTGACCTCCTCATCATGCACCAGAGACCAATCTATCACAGATCTCCCCTTATTTTCTTTTCGCACGAAGGGCCTAAGAAAAAGTGGAGGCACCGTCTGTCTCAGCCCAAACTGCCTCATGACCCTATGGATAGGGTGACGCTCCAACACCCAATATGATATCAGGGGAGAATCTGTTCTAAAGAGTGATCGCTCAGCCTTCGAGACATGGTTTAGAAATTCCTTACCGTACTTTTTGTACGGTTGCCATTCAAACAGTGCATGAGACATTGGGTAAGTTAGAACTAATAAAGTAAGTATGAAAGTTATAGGAAAATTGAAATGCATTTTTTGTACCTCTTTGGACGTGAGGTAATTGAGTTGCTTTCGCACTTCTCTCACTGTCGTAAGATGGGTCAGACCTCAAGTCGGTTAGCCCATGTCAACATTATGGGAAACCTTATGTCGTGGTTTTGGTGCATATTTGGACTAAAACATCGACCAATCTTCATTCTGGTGTACGCCCAGATCTGTTAAAAGAAAGGGAACCATTAGAAAATTAACATATAAATAGTACAAGCAATAAGATATAAATAATCGAAGCTCACCTAAAGAAGCTGGAGGGGCCCAGAAAGAGACTTATGCTTAAGGTCAACAAAATCCCCCTCATCGGTAGGGTCGGGCGTCTCACGCTTCTTCACCCCTTCCCACTGTACACCCTTATTTAGCATTCTATACAGGTTCGCTAAACACGCGGAGGCCCATGAGTAGGGCCTAAACTCTCTAAACAACTCTAGAATATAAAAGGGGCCTCGTGCCCCTGAAGAATTACACAAAATCTGTCCAGCCACAAAAAAAAAAAAAAACAATAGGCACGAGTTCTACACTTATCATCTGCCTCTGATGTGGTAGTCTTCTTTGCCCCTCCTTTGCCCTTTTTCTTCTTTCCCTTATTCGGGATCTCCTTCTCTCTCAACTGCTCCGGTGTGGGACGAAATACTCGTTCCAGCCATGTGAACTTGAGGGAGATCCCATTGTAATCTTATTTATTTATGGGAACCTTACCAAGGAGATCCCGACAGAGATCTGCAATCTCGTAATGCACTATGTTCGGCCCGTCATGGGCGGACCATCAATAGGTAGGCTGTAGATGTACGCTACGTCCTCCAAAGTGATTGTCGCCTCGCCGGATGGAAAATGAAATGTGTTCATCTCCGGCCTCCATCGCTCAATGAGCCCCATGATCAATCCTCATCCATCTCATTTGAGCAAGATGGTATAGCCCGGCCTCCCGCACCCACTCCATCTGTCTCTCGTTCAAGTCCCACTTCCCATAATCAGGGTTCGTGGGAAAGCATCTATATGTGCCAAACTCCTGCGAAAAAAAATATACAGTTTCAATAACGTTAGCCATAGATCATTAAAGAAGTTCAATTGAAAATAGGTTTTGCGGAAGAGAGTATACCAAGCCTTGTTCAATAGCGGCGGAGATGTGATGCTCTTGGTCGCACAATAAAATGTCTGGCTGTGGGTTTAAGGTACTAGCCTCATTTGAGTTAGTAGCCTCGCTGTGGGGCACTTCGACATTGCTTGTTTTCTCTTTAGACATCTGTGTACATCCAAAATAGACATGATAGCATTGAATGTTATCAAGGCAAGCATGAATACAGTATGAAAGCCAAATATCCAAAACCTACCACACAATACTCTCCCCTATAATGGTAAATGAAAACACATATATCACTGTAGTAGCTTAAATCGTAATAAAATCAATCAATAATGTTGAATGAGTTTGAATGGTTTGGCATTCAATCGTACAGCATAACTCAACATGCTTGATATTCACATTAACTAAGCAGCCAAAAACAAACAAATAATACACCATCAGAAGTTTATGGGTTGTTTGGATGAACCATGAAATGCAACTGATTACAAGTTTTTCGCAGAAGAGATTGTTACCATCTGTTGCTGGTATGTGTCCGGAGCAACATAAAAATTGGACACCACATAAAGGAAAAACTTCTATTCTTGATTTCTTAGCAGAAACTCTGGAATGTAGTATCATCCATTCACCATCACAAATCCCAAGCTAAAGTGATAGCCATCTATTCTACCAGTGTTTTCCAACTAAATTGTAGTTTTGGCACATCTAAATGCATCATCTGAGGAATAATTCTTAGAGGCTTAGATAAGTATAAAATGACTGATTTGGTTGTCCAAATAACTAACAATGTAGTTCCTTAATGATCTCTGCCTGAAACAATCCTTAGTGGTGCAGTGTTGATTATTTAAGATTCTAGAGTAAATTTGTGCATATATGTAAGCATTTGGCTACACTTGTTTGGGAGTGTGCAGACAATATAGTCCTACACTTGTTTGGGTACACCTTGTCAGCTTTAGGGATTTAGACCTACAAGGATGATGTGCGATTTACACATGCTATGTCCACAGTACTTCCAAGTTCGTAAAATCAAATTCAAGAAACAGAATGAACAACCCATTCACATTGTCAAAATGAAGAAACACAAAAAGGAACAAATGAACCACTACTGCCATTTGACCGCATACAACATCCTCAAGTTTGGAAAACAAAAATAACTCACTCAAACCTTTCTGCCAGTGTTAAAACAAAACCCATTCATCCATCCTCCTTCTCAACCGAAAAAGCCCAAAATTTGAAATATACAAACCCTAATCAATGCAAACAACAAATGTACAAATCGAATACAACATTGAAGATAACAAACCATGCAGTTAGATATCATATGCGGGAAGGCGGGAAAACAAAAGGAAGTGAAAATACAAAAAATTTGACAAGGATTCAAGGATTCCAAACCTCTGGAGCGTCGGTTTCAATCACAGTTGATTGAAAAAACGATGAGATGATGAGAAGATGTTGAGAAATTCAGTTACAACACTGGTGGTTGTGGATAGATGGAAGCAATTGCTCTTTGCCCTCGTCCTATGTCAGTCTCGACGCAATGGTGGAAGAGAGAAGAGAATAATGAGCGAAACAGAGATTCTAACCCTAAAAAAGGATCGCGAACAGCGTCATCGCCGACCTTATTCAAGTATAAATAAGGTCGGCGCCGACGATGTGCTCTTTATGTAAAAAAAAAATTCAAGTATACATAAGGTCATCGCCGACCTTATTCAAGTGTAAATAAGGTCGGCAATGACGATGTGCTCTTCTGGTAAAAAAAAAAAATGAAATTCGCTCCCAATTGCGCTAATTGGTGCTGCACTCACTAAAATGTTTGATTGCGTAACATGACAGGATAAAGTGTTTTTTCTGGTAAAATCCTTTAATAATAATAATAATAATATATTTATTAAAAATAATGGTAATAGACTAATGGTAGTGGCTGTTGTGTTGTCTGCCAGCCTCCTGTACTCGTGCCCAAATGCCAATGAAATGTTGTGCTTGGCACTAATTTCTTCTCTTCATCTTCTCCTTTTTGATCCCTTTGAGCGGCCCGCCCAGCCCACCGTTATTTGGGATCTCGTATCGTCTTCTTCTCACCCCGAGCTCTCTCTTTCTCTTTTCGACTTTAGAATTGGGGGGATTTCTTTTCTTTTCTTTTTTTAGGGTTTCCTTCATATCATAATTGAGACTTGAGAGTGAGGGTTTCTCTTGGTTCCTCCTCCTCCTTACTATTTTTGCTTTCAGTTTTTTTTTCCCCCCGAAGATCTCTTCTCGGAAAAATATTTATGACATTGCATTTGCATTTGCATTTTGCATGGCCTTTAGTAGCATATGATGGATGGATGCCCTTGCTTCAGAACTCAGCAGTGCAGTGCAGTGCTCAGTAGTCAGTAGTACTTGTCAGAGCTTGTAGAAAGGGGTTTGATTTCAACTTTGAATGCTACATTGTAGAGCGAGAGAGAGACTGAGAGAAAAAAAAAGAAGAAGGGGGTGGCGGCGGCGGAAGCTATTTCTTTCAAACGTACGTTGTCCTTGTCTCTTTTGTTTGATGGACATTTCTTTCTCATCTAGCAACCCTTCCTTTGATACAGTTCAAGGGTTTACAAGTTGGAAGGATTTGGTGCAAGTAGTAGATTTTGGTGATTCCAGTAACATGCTCACAACTTGCTTTCATGATGAGGTAATTTCATCACCTGTTCCTCTTCATCTCCCTTCCATGATGTTTGTCTGTCTCTTGGTACTTTCTAGTTGGATTTAAAATGCAGTCCAGCCCCCTTGGCCTTTTTTCTTTCTTTCTTCATTTTTTTCCCTATTAGGAAGACAACTTGTTATTTGGCTATATTCATAACTAACTGCTATTCAGTCTGTTTTTATTTACTTAAAAGAATGACAATTTAATTGTCTTTTTTCAATTTTATATATAAAGCAAGATTATTTTGATTTGGATGATGTGGTTTGGGTCAGCCTTAATGTCATATCTGGCCATATATATATATATATATGTTTATAAGTAAATGCATTTAGTCATAATTACTTATTTCAAAGAACAACACTTCACTCATTTTCCATTTTATATTTAAAGCTATGGTAATTGGCTGATGCGGCTTGGGTTGGCCTGCTCACTCTCAAGTCTCAGCCCTAGCTTCAAAAGGGTGGGAGATAAGGAATCAAACAATTTCACCAATCTCACTCCTTACAAACCTCAACCTGGAAAATGAAAGAAACTAATCACTATTCACTAATCTACTGGCAATGCAAAATGCCCTAGAGTTGCATGAGTATGCTTTGCATGACCAAGTTGAACAACTAGAAATCAGTTCCACATAAAAGAAAACATCAATCCTCAAACTCCACTTATTGAGAATTACATAACAAGAGAAATGAACACCATTAGAATGCCCTCTTTTACTCAACTCATTGAAGTTATGTGCAGGACTAATCAATGAGATTGAGCCCTACCAGTTTATTGCCAGTCGCAAGTCCAGTGAAAAAGGAGGATGGTTGCCTTAGATTGACAACCGGCGTAAAACTTTGTCACATTTGAACCATGAATCCTGAGACACTAGTTTTATTTATTTATTTATTTTGATAATGGTAAATTTTATTCAACCACAAAAAAACCAAAGAAATACAAAGCCACAAGAGGCAGGCCAAAAGAAAAAAAAAAAATGCAAAAACACCGCCCTAGTCCTCATCGATCTAGACAAATTCAACGACAAGGCATCTCGGGATTTGATTTGGTGGATTTTAGATAAATGAGTGTCCTAAGAGGTTATTTTGACGTTATTAAATTATAGACATGTATGAAGGAGCAATGATGAGTGCAAGTACTACGCAAGTTTCCAATGACCATGAGTTTGCATTAGGGGTCTGCTTTAAGCCTCTATCTCTTTGCACTAATTATAAATGAGTTACCTGCTTATGTTCAAGAACAGACCTTGGTGTATATTGTTTGAAGATGATATAATGTTAGTGGACAAATCAAGAGATGGCGTGAATGTGAAACTTGAGAGATGATGGGACTCTTTAGAATCCAAAGGCTTAAAATAAGTCGTATAAAGACGGAATATATGAATTACAACTTCGGTAAGGATGTGCATGGTAATGTTATTCCCGTGATAATTGAAGCTCAAGAGATACCATAAAGAGAGTCCTTTCGATACCCTTGGCTTTATGATTAGTAAGGATGGGGAGATTGAGAAGGATGTTGGACATAGGGTAAATAAGAGCTGGATGGTTGAAGTTGAGACTTGCTTCTAAATTGCCTTGTGATTCGCGCATACCAACAAAGATTGAAGGGGAAATTTTACGAAACAACGATTAGACCGGTTATGACCTATGGAGAAGAATATTGGCCATTGTGGAAACGCCACATCCAAACAATGGGCGCATTAGAGATGAAAATGTTGAGATGGATGCGTGGTAAAAACTAAGAAAGATAGAAAAAGAAATGAGAGCATTCAGGAACATTTTGGGGCAGTATCAATAGATTATAAATTCAGAGAGGCTCGTTTGAGAGGACTTGGGCATCTCGAACGTAGGTTGACAATGACACTCGTGAGGTGAAGTTTTTCTATGCAAGTTTATGGCCTCTCAAGGAAAAAGGGGTAAGCTGAGGAGGACATGGATAGAAGTAGTAATGATAGATTTGAAGAAGTGCAACCTATCCGAGAAACTTGGCCGTGGATAGACTGGAATGGCGAAACATAATTCATGTAGTTGACCCCATCATTGTTGGGACAAGCCTTTTATGGTGATAATGAAAAAAACTTAAAGCTCGGAACTCCAATTATAGAGAATTACATAATAAGAAAAATGAACACCATTAGCATGCCCTCTTTTATCAAGTCATTGAGCTTCCTTGCAAGACTAATCAATGGAAAGTGGAAACCTCATGGGAACTTTCAAGATTTTAGTGCCATGCACACATTCTTCTAAAATACATTAGCTTTAGACCAATCTTTCGTAAACTCGGTGTACTACATTCAAAAAATCAATTACTCTCCCATGTTCCTCTAAACAAATCGAGTACTTTGAAGACCAAGAACTACTAACTAGACTAGCAATATTACTTACTCAACTATGAACATATATCTGTATGCAAACTGATCTATCTCATGCAACGCACGTAACTAACATGTGCCAAAATATCTTGTGGTGAGATGGACACTATCAGGCTGATAAGGATGGTTCCCACAATAAACGTGATATATTTGATGTCGAGCCTTATTTTTCTTTCAAATTGTTACATATAACAATGGGCCATGCTAATGATATGATTGTGGATTGGAGAAAATTTGACCTCGAGTTGTTATTGCTAACATATTTGTCATCTTCAATGATGGAGTCAAGTTTGATATATGGATTGGTGTTCCACATTTAAAAGATGTGAGGTAGTGACAAGAGTAGATAGCCCGCCTTGTATAAGTGTTGTCATTGATCTTTTAGAGCAAATTACACGAACCGATCTTCTTCTTCTTTAGTTTTACTTTATTTTATTATTTTCATTTAAGCATGTTATTAGGTTCCCACTTCTTCCTTCGTACTTGTCAGTTATCACAACCTTCCCTGAATGCTAACTTCTTTCGTTGCTTGCTTGTTGCTTTGTTATATTTAGCATTGCTCACTTTAGTTTGTTTGTGACCTTGATGGTGCATGTCTCAGGTATGTTTTTTTTGCCAAATCTTCTGTTTCCCTGCTAAATTTTCCCAGACCAGAATGGGCACCAAATCCAAAAAAATGCTTTAGGTTTGTTTTCTTGACTTTGTGCACCAATAATGACTTGCAAAGCATAACAATCAACCTGAATTTCTCGAAGTGTGGCACAGCATGATACTGGCACTCTAGACAGCTTATCTTTTATCAACTGGAAGCTATCATTTTCCATATGCTTCTCTTGTTCATATGAAATTTCTTTTCTTCATTTTTTTGGGTAAACTTATTTTCTTTTCTTTTCTTCATTTTGGAAGCTATGATATGCTTCTCTGGTTTATCACCCGTGTAAAGGTGCTTGCTGCATGAGAGAACCCAAATCGCATAACAAGCCATTCATGTAAGCCCTCTCTCATCCTGAATGTAGTTGTCCATTCATCCTGTATTCCTTCTTCTAAAATCCAGTTTGGAAAGTACTTTGGCCTTGGATAACATCTCTGACATGTCATCTAGCCACAGAATTGAAAACTGATCTTTAATCCTTATTTTATTTATTGCTTGACCAGCAATGCACATGCACTGTGTACCATCTCCTTTATGTGAATGTAGGTACCGCTCATGGGTTCATGTTGCCACTAAGCAGCCCCCTTTCAAACAACTCAACCACTTGTTTGTTCAATTCTTAATGTCCTTCCCCGTAAGCTGCCCCCAATATGCGATCAATACAATGTTATATACCTCCAGTGGGAGGTAAGCTGGAGGGAGTAGTGCTTTATTTTTTAAAAAAGTTTCTCTATATTGATTCGTTAACAGCTCTATTTCCTTTGGTCGTCATCATCATCAAAGCCTGGTCACAACAATGTTGAGGTCAGCTACATTAATTATGTTTCGCCATTCTAGTCTATCCTTGGCTAAATCCTTGGATAGGTTGAACTTAACTTCAAAGCTATCCTTACTACTTCCATCCGTGTCCTCTTCAGCCTACCCCTATTATCTCCATTTCCTTAAATATTGGTTTGAAATAGCAATTCTTTCTCAATAAGTGCATAAGTTATATCATTTTCATGGATCTTTGATAAACTCCATGATGGAATGAAAATTTATGTTTCTCAGCATGTTGGTTCACTATTCTTTCTCCTGCATAGGGCCAAACACCATGTATCCTTCCAGAAAGTTTCTCCTGCATAGGGCCAAACACCATGTATCCTTCCAGAAAGTTTAAGTATTTTTTTAGCTCATTGATCCCACAATCAACTCATTTTAATGTAAAAATCATGGAATACTACCCCTCAAACACTAATAATTTTCCATTTAAGTTGGTAGCAACAGGCAGATTGGCTTGAACATAAAGGCGAGCCAACTATTCCCACACATCTTTAGGATGCTTAAGCTTGGCTACTACAGTTGGATCAACAGAATTCAGAAATTTATTGTTATTTCATTGGCTTCCCCTTCTAAATTGGGATTAAGGCTTTTTTTTTTTTTTTTTTGAGAGAGGGGGGGGGGGGGGGGGGGGGGGGGGGTTGCTTGTCTTTTATGCATGGGATATGAAATTGGTATTTAGCACATGTAAAATCTGAATATGCAAAATTTACACATGTGAAACACAATTCCATGTTTGTTTAGAAGTACCGTCTTCAAACGAGCAAACATTGAAAGGTTCTGATTCCATATGTAAAATCTTCATATATCTCAAAATCTATGAATGTTTAAGACATGAAATTGAAGGTTTTGGGGTTTAATGGGTCAATAAAAAAAATTGGACGGTTCGGATTAAAACTTGATGATACTCACTAGATTTTCCAAAAAATAAAAGGTAGTGAAGGGATTTGACGTCGCAACCAATCGTAGGAGTCCTTTGTGCATTGTTGCTGTTATTTACTTATTTTGTTGTTTGTCAATTTAAGCCGTGTAACTGAGCTGTTGATTGATAATGTGAGAGAGTGGTTTGATTAATTTCATTGATCTTATAGCCTTTAGAGTGCTTCTAGAGGGTGTTGCCTAGTCTGGACTTTAGAGGGCTTGAATGGATTGACAAATTCAATGACTAGTTTTTCTGACTTCATGGCCTTCAGAGGGCTTGTTGTGATAGTCGTAGTTGTCAAATCCAGGCTTCACAGGGCTTACATGGACTGACTGGTGCAGTTGACTGGTTTTTCCCATTTTACGGCCTTTAAAGGGCTTGTTGTGAGGATTCGATCATCAATTTATCTAATCTTTTTCCCGCCTTAGTGACGTAGGAGTTTTGTGCACAATGATCATTGCCCATTGGATTATTGCCTTTCGTTGAAGGCTTGTCTAAGTTGATTATGTTTGTTGAACCTTTTAACAATGTGCTGAGGATGGTGCTCAGCCTTTTAGCCTCATGCTTAGAAGAATATTCTGTATGGTCAACATTGACAAAATCATTCTACTTTGTTTCAAATTAAGGTAGTTCTCTTGAAGATTGTCTCTCTTCCTTGGGTTATTTTACCTTTTTTTTTTAGTGGGAATTCAGTTGCACAGAAGACATAGTAAGTTGTAGCATGTTCAAGTGCAGAAGCTGAGTATGCCCATAATTGATACTACAGTTAAGTTATTGTGGTTGAAATTATTAATAAAATCCTCAGGTTCCCTATCCAGATGCCTATCCATGTACTGTGATAATGAAGTTGCTATCTATATAGCATAATCCTGTCTTGTATGATTGTATGAAGCAGATTGAGTAGACTGTCATTTCATTCATGAGAAGCCTGCTGTGATCATTTGCATTTCTCTATTTAAGAGTCAGTTGCCTAATATGCTTACTAAAGCTCTCCTGCATAACAATCAAGCTGCAGGATATTGTAGCCCAGCTGGGCATGATTGACACCTATGCTTGAGCTCTAGGTAGAGTGCTGAAAATAAGTTATAGAGAGTACTTTCATTACATGCTCATTAAGACCAACACCATTATATCTACTTGGTATTCTTCCATTTATACCCCTTTTGTTTATATTTAGGTAAAGGGGCATTTTTTTAATTTGTGTTTGTGATATTTTTAGTCAAACTTAACCTCATTTCATGATGTAGTGGTCTTTTCGCCCTATTTGACTTCCTACAGCCTACACAAGCCAGACACATTGAGGCTGACTGTCATGTAAAGTGAGCATTTTTTTTTTTGTCAAGGCGCTTACTGCCATTCTCATTTTTAGCTGGCTGACCATTTTGCAACAGTCATTTCTTGCTCATGTTGGGAAGTCCCACATCCCACATCGCCTAAGTAATAGGCTTGGCATGTCTTAATATACCTGTATGTTAAGAAACACGGACACGGACACGGCACACGGACACGACACGACACGACACGGACACGCCGACACGGCATTTCTCAAAAAAGTAGGACACGGACACGTTCGGGACACGTTAATAATTAATAATAATAATAATATACTAATCATATACTAAAAGATACTATCATTTTAACTTTGTAATCAATTTAGCAATCAAATAAGTTATGACCTTTTACAAACAGCCCCCTTTTCTTTTCATTTTTTACTCTAATTTTATTATTTTAACTTTGTAATCAATTTAGCAATCAAATAAGTTACAACCTTTTACAAACAGCCCCCTTTTCTTTTCATTTTTTACTCTAATTTTATTATTTTAACTTTGTAATCAATTTAGCAAACAAATAAGTTATGACCTTTTACAAACAACCCCCTTTTCTTTTTATTTTTTACTCTAATTTTATTATTTTAACTTTGTAATCAATTTAGCAATCATATAAGTTATGACCTTTTGCAATCAGCCCTCTTTTCTTTTCATTTTTTACTCTAATTTTATTATTTTAACTTTGTAATCAATTTAGCAAACAAATAAGTTATGACCTTTTACAAACAGCCCCCTTTTCTTTTCATTTTTTACTCTAATTTTTTTTTTTCCAATTAAAAGGGGCCAGCGTGTCCCCAGCGTGTCCCAGCGTGTCCGAAATATTAAAAAAAAAAAAAAATCAAGACACTCTTTTGGGCTTGTCCGACACGTGTCGGAGCGTGTCCGTGTCCGACATGTGTCGGACACCGACACTCTGGCCCCGGAGAAGTGTCCGTGCTTCCTAACCTGTATGGGCCTTCCACCTATCAGCTTAAGCTTTTGGGTTGGTACATGGTTTATTACATGGTATCAGAGTGGGTTCCGACCCCATTATTCTTGTGTAACCCACGCGACAAGCCCGTCCATGAAATCTGTTGGGCTTGCACGTGAGGGGGAGTGTTGGGAAGTCCCACATCCCACATCGCCTAAGTAATAGGCTTGACATGTCTTAATATACCTGTATGGGCCTTCCACCTATCAGCTTAAGCTTTTGGGTTGGTACATGGTTTATTACAGCTCATGTCATGACTCTTTTAGGTGGAAAATTGATGTTATGAAATCCTCCACACCAAAATGGTGTGTGAAAGCATGCAAGGAGTACCATATATGAAGGATGGCTCTTTTCATTCTCTTGTTGATTATTACTTGTGTGGTTACATTGCACTACGTGCATTCATCTTTCTTTTTTATTTCTATTCCTTTTCTTCTACAGTTACGTGCTCGTTATAGAAATACTAGAAGGGCTTTTGTGTAAGTTGTCTATAAGGTTAACCTCTATCCTGAATCATGTTCTATCATCATCAGGTTCACCCATCTCTTCTAGTTATATATTCAAGCTAGGAAGCACGGACACTTCTCCGGGGCCAGAGTGTCGGTGTCCGACACGTGTCGGACACGGACACGCTCCGGACACGCTCCGACACGTGTCGGACACGCCCAAAAGAGTGTCCTGATTATTTTTTTTATTTTTAATATTTCGGACACGCTGGGGACACGCTGGGACACGCAGGGGACACGCTGGGGACACGCTGGCCTCTTTTAATTGGAAAAAAAATAATAAAAATAGAGTAAAAAATGAAAAGAAAAGGGGGCTTTTTGTAAAAGGTCATAACTTATTTGTTTGCTAAATTGATTACAAAGTGAAAATAATAAAATTAGAGTAAAAAATGAAAAGAAAAGGGGGCTGATTGCAAAAGGTCATAACTTATTTGATTGCTACATTGATTACAAAGTTAAAATAATAAAATTAGAGTAAAAAATGAAAAGAAAAGGGGGCTGTTTGTAAAAGGTCATAACTTATTTGTTTTCTAAATTGATTACAAAGTTAAAATAATAAAAATGAAAAGAAAATGGGGCTGTTTGTAAAAGGTTATAACTTATATGATTGCTAAATTGATTACAAAGTTAAAATAATAAAATTAGAGTAAAAAATGAAACGAAAAGGGGGCTGTTTGTAAAAGGTCATAACTTATTTGATTGCTAAATTGATTGCAAAGTTAAAATGATAGTATCTTTTAGTATATGATTAGATATATTATTATTATTATTATTAATTATTAACGTGTCCCTAACGTGTCCGTGTCCTACTTTTTTGAAAAATGCCGTGTCGGCGTGTCCGTGTCGTGTCGTGTCCGTGTCC
Source organism: Litsea cubeba (assembly GCA_012931725.1). Lineage (NCBI taxonomy): Eukaryota > Viridiplantae > Streptophyta > Magnoliopsida > Laurales > Lauraceae > Litsea > Litsea cubeba. The sequence goes on along the minus strand of CM022953.1, from coordinate 1,116,914 downwards.
CGTGTCCGTGTCCGTGCTTCTTAGTATTCAAGATTTAAGGAGGGAGGGAGGGATTTACACAACTACAAAAGCTAATTGATGTAAAGCCAATGGTGGCTAGGGTGGAATTGGAATAAGTAGGCACATTTCCCATAGGTACCAAGAAACAACAATCCCCTAGTGATTTGGTGATATTCTTTGCCAAAACCATTGAGAAAAGGAATCAAGGGATGTATTGTGGGTTCGCATATATTGTTATTAAATAGAAAGCCTCACAAAAAAACTGATCTTCTTAATATTATGTCTTGAGCTTTTTCATTGTGACATAGTAAGTAGTAGCATGTTCAAGTGCAGAAGCTGAGTATGCCCACAATTGATACTACAGTTAAGTTATTGTGGTTGAAATTATTAATAAAATACTCAGGTTCCCTATCCAGATGCCTATCCATGTACTGCGATAATGAAGTTGCTATCTATATAGCATAATCCTGTCTTGTATGATTGTATGAAGCAGATTGAGTAGACCCGTCATTTCATTCGTGAGAAGCCTGCCGTGATCATTTGCATTTCTCTATTTAAGAGTCAGTTGCCTAATATGCTTACTAAAGCTCTCCTGCATAACAATCAAGCTGCAGGATATTGTGGCCCAGCTGGGCATGATTGACACCTATGCTTGAGCTCTAGGTAGAGTGCTGAACATAAGTTATAGAGAGTACTTTCATTACATGCTCATTAAGACCAACACCATTATATCTACTTGGTATTCTTCCATTTATACCCCTTTTGTTTATATTTAGGTAAAGGCGCATTCTTGTAATTTGTGTTTGTGATATTTTTAGTCAAACATAACCTCATTTCATGATGTAGTGGTCTTTTCGCCCTATTTGACTTCCTGCAGCCTACACAAGCCAGACACATGTAGGCTGACTGTCATGTAAAGAGAGCATTTTTTTTTTTTTGTCAAGGCTCTTACTGCCATTCTCATTTTTAATTGGCTGACCTTTTTGCAATAGTCATTTGTTGCTCATGTCATGACTCTTTTAGGTGGAAAATTGATGTTATGAAATCCTCCACACTAAAATGGTTTGTGAAAGCATGCAAGGAGTACCATATATGAAGGATGACTCTTTTCATTCTCTTGTTGATTATTACTTGTGTGGTTACGTTGCACTACGTGCATTCATCTTTCCTTTTATTTCTATTCCTTTTCTTCTACAGTTACATGCTCGTTATAGAAATACTAGAAGGGCTTTTGTGTAAGTTGTCTATAAGGTTAACCTCTATCCTGAATCATGTTCTATCATCATCAGGTTCACCCATCTCTTCTAGTTATATATTCAAGATTTAAGGAGGGTGGGAGGGATTTACACAACTACAAATGCTAATTGATGTAAAGCCAATGGGCCGAGGGATTTACACAACTACAAAGCTACTTGATGTAAAGCCAATGGGCTGTGGTAACTAGAGACGCGGCCCACATGTGAGACCCAAAGAAATCTAGGATCTCTTTAAAAGCAAAAGAAATGGCCAATCATTAAGTTCGCAAGCTCTCTTTTAAGTGGATTGGCCAATCATCTTGGTCACCTCATACAAACATATTAGTCAAATCAATTCAAGATACGGTAGCAGGTTTCATATCTAATACAGAGCCGAGGAAGGACGAACACAAATGTATATAAGAAAACTCTATTTGTATATATTTTTTTGAATCAATTAAGTTGTATTTAAGAAAACTCTATTTGTATTTTTTTATTAAAATCTATTATTTTAGGAAAATTCTTGCATGTTAAGCTGAATTTAAGGGAAAAAAAAGAGGACATGGCTTGTATGTTTCTTCTTTTCTAAAATGTAGAAGAACTTTTGGACTTTTCTAGAGGATGGTGTTTCATTTTACTGTGCTTTTGCTCCTCCCTATGATGCACAAATACGGCATGGATACGACAAGGACATGCCATAGGCACGGCAGAGACGAATTTTACATATAAAAAGTGAAGTATCAGATATGATACGACACGATACGTTGCCCATTTAGAAGTATCTGTGCATCATAGGCTCCTCGTACTTGTCTTGTCACAATCTGACAGTTGTGACTCATTTTTAATTGTTTGATCACATTGAAAGAGAACCCATGAACAAGTTGATGGTATTGAAATTCCCTTGAAATGCCATTTAAGGAAGGTACTGTTATTTGTTTATTAGTTTTAGTGCTTCTGTAGTGGGAAGTTGGGAAGCAACTTCTTTGAATCCACTGGCAATAATAACCAGTCAGATTATTCCTGCTCCCAGATGCTCATTAAAGATCATGTCTGCCGATTGCACTTTTCCTGACTGAAGTTACATTCATAAACAAGTAGCTGGGAAACAGCCCCTGTGTGCTAAAAAGCTCGAGAAAGTTGTATTTTGCAAGTGATCTGGAATCAAAAGCTAGAGAGTTGCAAGAAATGGGTTCCAAATTAGAGAGCTTCAACTTTGATTTATGAAAACACCATGCTTTGGAAAGAGTTTTAAATTGGAGAAGATTTCGACTTTGATCAATGAAAACACCAGGCTTTGGATGGTGAACAATACCTAGAAACATTTATTTGCAGCAAATGGTTGAAACTCCGTTACTTATATTCCTTGTTCTCTCTAAAGAGTACAGCTTTATCTTGTTTTGTAAGTGGAAGAATTATTCTCATGATTTACAGATTCTCATGGACAGTACGCCTAAAGCTGATGGAAATATTGGGCCTATAACGATCAGTGAGACAACTGACAAGTAAGAATATCCGCGCAAATGTTAGAGGGTCCAATTTGGTGATCATCTGCGCATGTTTTTAGTAGCAATCTCATGTTTGGGATTCTTACCTGCTGCCTTTTCAACTTTGTACCCTGTTTGGCCTAGATATGCTTGTTTGTAGCCGATATCTGATGCTTAGATGGCTCGACATTATGCTTTACTTGTATATCAAGGGTCTTATTCTGCATAGAAGGGAAGTACATGTAAATGAAGCAAGTCTATCTAGTTTTTATTTAGTGTTTAATTGATGTTGACATTTGAGACCTGAGTTGTAATTTTATCCTGTTTTTCCTATGGAAGTTCATATCAAAATTTTCTTCCTTCCAATCCTGCAGCTGATTCTTCTCATGTAGTTTTGGTAATTGCATGTTTGTTGATTTGGAGCCTCAGTTAAGCATCTATTTGGCTGTCCAAACTCATTATTTTCGATGAAAAAATTCTGTAGGCCTCAAAATCACAAGAGATGTTTGGTTAGCAGTAAACTGAGTTTCATCTACCTTCCCTATCCCTAGACAATGGAGGATATGCATATCAAAGTGGAAGGGCTGTTTGATTCTTTGTTTTCCCCCCTTTTGTTGGAATCTCTTTTCAATTAGGTTTAATCATACAGATGCAGTGGAACTGTGGAAGTGCCAACATTAGCATTTTTGCATATCGGGTATTATAGAATGTGTTCTCAAAGGTGGTAATATCAGAAGTGGTGAACTGGAAGTTCATTAATCTCTATTTCCGTGCTCCCTGCCTCAAGTTCCAAGGTTTCTATTAGTTACCGGATACCAAAAGATAAAAATGGATGTATGGAGCTGCTTGAGTGTAGTTTGTCAAGTTTGTCGACAGATTTGAGTGTGTTAACTGCAAGGCTGAGATTCTTGTTGATAATCTTCCTAGGAATTTGTGTTTGTTTCCTTTCAAATTGCATTCCTTGACATGCACAAAGTGACTGCAGCTGGTTTGTTCTTAATTCCTCTAACATCTATCATGTAAACTAAAGTTCTCTTCATATAACGGTGACAATATATGTTACTGGAGGGTATGGGATTGAGCATGGCTAGGACTGGGTACGTATTATTGGTGCAGCTATGACTGGCTACTGCTGTTTCATCATCAGCAGATATTTTCCCAATGACTTTTGCAGCTGTGTTGTAGCCTGATTGGTATTTATTTCCACGCATTGAATCCCAATTTGTGTAGGATAATTAATTATTGTTGTTATTTATAAATGAATTTAAAATGTATCATATAAATGATTCCTCTTGTATTTTATTAGATTTCTGTTGACATTTTGGGTGATTAGGATCCCAGAAGCTTTCATGTTGGAGAGACATTATAGTGCCTAACACATTCTGGTATCCAAGCTACATAGGTTACATCAGCTTATAATGGTTATATTTCCCACTCCTAGTGTTTTTCCCTTGAGAGTGACTACTGAGTCCTTTATTTGAGTGTCACGGGACAATTTCAAGCATTTCACACTCATTACCCCAAATCTCCTACTGGATCTGTTTGGCACTTTTACATGACTGGATAATCTTCAGAGAACTAATGTAATCCACCCATTTCACATAGGGGTCAATTACGAGACCTGTTTCTATGGTAGACCTGTTTTTATGGGACATAAGCCACTGTGGACAGGGAACCCTGGGTCACTCATGGAGGTCATGGACTTAGCCATCTGTGCTGTTTTGGGTTTTCCAAATCGAAGAATCACACGTTATACTTGTCATCTAGCATTTGAAAGCTTGTTTTGCATTCTACTTTTTCTATGTTAAAACCTCAGTGTGTTAGATGTTATTATCATTGTTATTCCCTAAAGGTTAATAATAGCATCAGCTTTCAATTAATATTTTTAACCCAAGTGAATTGACTCTTGATGGCATAGCATGCTAAAGCCTATTTTGATGGTCCCAATTGCTTTAATCTTATCATTTTAACTCCTTATAAAATTAGAGTACTCATAAGATTAGAAGGCTTTTGGGGAGCTTCATCATAATTTGTATTATCATCAACGGCAACCTAGAGGAAAAAAGTGAATGGGGCTCATCCAATGGGTAACTGGCACATTATTTTGCAACTTCCCGTTCTCATTAAAGAAAGTTTCTGTTTTTTTGGTAAAGCTCATTATAGAAGGCTCAGGCCTGTTTGTTTCACATGGTTGAATCCCTAGGATTGTATTTCTGTAAGTTGTTAAACGACCCTACAATAGCCTCTCCCTTGATAGAAACAGAATTAAGAGATGATGAGAAATAATGGGCATCCAACCATCACCTTAATAACTCAATACATAGGAAAGTTTAGTTTCAGTCTAAATCTCGACTTTATATCTTCACCCCCCTCATCTTATATCTTCACTCCTCGCTTCTTTAATAATCTTTCGACGGAGCTCATTTGACGATAAATTCCTATATATAGGGGCAGGTTCTCCTAAGCTGCAGCTTAGGGGTATCCTAAGCTGCAGTGTGTAAACCGCACATGTGTGAACACATGTGTGATCCATTTTTACACTACTGCAGCTTAGGATACCCCTAAGCTGCAGCTTAGGAGAACCTGTCCCATATATATTCAATTCCTATGTATTTTATAATAAGAGTAAAATGATGTGTTCCAGGTGAATGACTTGCCATATTATAAAATGGTACATCTTGATATGATGTCGGTTTGATAAAGCAATCTCTTGCTTCAGTCAGTTGCAGCGTTTTCAATTCATTTTATATATATAAGAAAGTTGAAAATATGATCAATTATTTTTTAAATTTATATATACTTTTAATTCGATTGTGTATTTTTGTACCAGCTATGTTAATTCTTTTAAATGAAAGTATATAAAAATTAAAATCCTCTGGTGTAACAAAATTGCAACAGTCCAATCCAGAGAGCATTGACCCTGAATGCAAGTCTGTAAGGCGTAAGAACATCTTTCTGTGATTTTCTATCTTCAGTTTGTCAGAATTTGACAATGATAGTTTAGAAAGAGAAGTCTACCACATGGTAGTTTAGATGTCATAGGCAAATATTTCTATATAATAGGCAGGTATTTTCTATATAATTATAAATATATATATATTTATATGTTGCATTCCTGGAAGCATTGTAGAAAGTTGGTGCCGGTAAATGTTTGTTTTCTCATTAGAAATAATTCTTACAGGTGTAAGTAGAATGCCCCAAAGCATGCTACTCGGCGACTGCAACTATGGTGCTATCAAGAATGGAAGGGTTTGTATCACCATCATCATCATTAAAGTCTTGTTCCAACAATGTTAAGATCAATTATATGAATTTTGTTTCATTATGCTCTATCTGCCGAATCCTTGGGTAGGTTGTTGTGTTTACTACTCTTCAGCCTACTCCTTTTCTTGAGGGGCCATCAAATCTGTATACAAAATTTTTTTCTTGCCGAAGCTGATGGTGGACGCATTAAACTTTTCCAAACCAGCTCAAATGAATCTCTTTTAATTTATCATTTATGGAAAGGACATGACCCAGATGTGATCCGAAAGTTATAGGGGGACAAAGGCAGTGGTTTTGTTATCAAATAATGTGCTTCGCTAATCAGGTTTGTGGCCTTTGTTTGCTCCTTGTGTTCTGATTAGACAACTCCACTTTCATTTGATTTATTTAGCGAGCGCGAAATAGATCTTGACACCTGGTTTTGTTTTAATCATTCATGAGAAGACCAAATATCTCCATAAGAATCTTTTTGAGTAATAAAATAAACAATGTTATATAGGGCATAAGTTCCCCCCCCCCCAAATGAAGTCAATGATGTAATATGTGATGAAAGGTGACTCCCATTTCCCACCATACATAGAAAAAGGGAAATGTAATTATTCAAAAGGTGGGGGGACCAAGAAGCTTTTGGACTAGACAGGGCCTGATAATTGATGGTTAAAGAGCTTAAAAACATTCTTCCATTGTTGGGGTTCCTTGTTAGTAAAGTAAAATGGCCATTATAGTTTGGCCTTGCCTCCATTTTTCAACACCCAAAAGCTAGGCCCTTGATACATAAGCAATGCACTACTGGACTTACTATTCAAAAGACAAGCGCGGGTAACATTTGAAAACTTCAAGTACGTGCGTACCCAGTAGTAGTTGTAGTACTACTTAATCTATAATCACTAATTAAGTTGAGTTATGTCAAGTCTGACTTAATCTGTTGGGAAGCAGAAGACCAATCTACTTAATAGCTCATTTGAATGGGACGGGTTTTGAATTCTCAACCCACACACGCGTACCCACATGATAAGTGCCAGCCCATGCAATCCAGGAGAACAATGCCTCCTAGGGTATGAACTCAAAGACTTGGCGTGACTCTCATACCAACTCAAGTCCAACTCTACCCTTTTACGGGAAGAGATAAAAAAGGAGTCTAACTAGCTAATACATCCCAAAGCTTAACGGACTTTAAGTGGAACTGAGCTGTACAAGACCAATCTACTTAATAATGGGCATGGGGCGTGCTAACCCATTGGTTAGGGTGGTTGGGGTTAGAAAAGAGTTAATGGCATACGACTCAAGTTTTATCCAAGGGACAATGAAGATAATGAAACGAAAGATAACATTCATGTTTCTTGTACAACTCGAAACACTTTCTGGATACTATCACATGGCACCCATGTGCATGATTAGCACTTTGCTGTGTTCATTTACTTGAAAGCAAACTAAATGGGCCTACCTAAATTAGGCAGTTTAGTTGCATAATTCAATCCCCCCTCCCCCAAGCTTTGAGATGAATTACAGCCACATTGTTCTGGTACATTGGTTTTTTGGACTGTGAACTTGTACATGTGGGGTCCATGATTTTGTGATCGATGGATCCGTGATATTCCTTGCCCTTCTTTTATGTGAAGGAGAATTAACTATATTGGGCTTAAGAAGAAAAGTCAGTAAACTATTTTTTTTTTTTTTTGCATGGACCACACTTGCATAGTGAATTTGGTTGCCATTTTTGGTAGGGCCCTTTTTTTTTTTTTTGAAAGATTAAGTTTTTTTCTTTTTTTTTTAAGATTAATTTTTTTTGAAAGATTAATTTTTTTTTGAAAGATTTGGTAGGGCCCCTATTTGTTTGCATATAATTCATATGAACTGAATACTCAAAACTTCAAGGGACCTCAACATTCCGGAGATTTGAATTGTTAGAGTGATGGTAGGGTATTCATTTATCATCTTCCCCTAGTTCAATTTCATTCAAAGGGAGTCATTTGATGATCATTTTTGAATATTCACTTTTTATATTCATTTTTAATCACTTAGATATAGTGTCTTAAAAATAATATAAATTTAATTCTACAAAACAAACAGGCCCTTCAGTCGTTTTTTAATCTACTTTTGATTGGGTTTTGTGTATCTCTTATTTTCTTCTCTGGTTTTCTTCTTCTTCTTTATATTTTTGGCTGCCGGAGTGGAAGTAATTGACATGCATTTTGTTGTAGTATTTATATTGATTGAATTTCATAAATAGATTCACACCTGGGAATGAATTTTGCATCTCCTCTCAGAAAAAAAGGGTTTCTTTGCCCTTGTTTTATGGGATTTTTTTTTTTTTTGGGTCTTGATTGATCTATATATCTGTCTTTTTGCCGGGGCAATCAGAATGATGGCCTAGATGATCACTCAACCATAGATCCCACAAGCAGCCTAAGTAATAATATACTGTTCAAATCACAAAGTATGAGAAGGATGGCTGATGATAGTATTATTTTTGGGTGTCAACTCCAAGTCACCATTGTGGGGGTGTGTCATTAACGGTATTGATGAGGACTTTCAATGTAAAGAATAATCATATTTAACGACATATTTATTGCTCTATCTTGTCAATTAGTTGTCTAGCAGGGAAAGGCTTGTTATGTAGCTTAGGAAAAGATGGTTTAAGGATGGTGAAGTGATCCCATCCCCACCCCACCCCCTCACCTTTTGTTCAAAGACAGATTGATCAAAGTGCCTTGACATTTCAAATAACCATTTGATTAAGATCTTCACAAATCCTTATCCCTTGTGAATTTCTCCCACAAATATCCCATCACCTCTTTCTCCCCCTCTCAACACTTACAAAACAGTGCACCGTGGAAAGAGGCTATTTTCTTTGAATCTTGACAACATACATCATCCACATATTTATCATCCCATCCCATCCCATCTCATTTCATTAAATAAAGATAAGAAGTGCTTAGAAATATTTAAGTAGTAGTACAATTTAATAACAGAGCAATGGAGGAACTCTACCCACTCTTTGCTTGGCTAGAGAGTCTGCCTCGCTATTAGTTGATCTAATGATGTGAAAAAAAATCACCTGCAAAATGGGTTTATGTGTGTGTGTGTGTGTTTTTTTTTAACCAATATTGGGCAAAATGAGTTGCTTGTAATTAAATTTATAGTAGACATTGATATTTAAGAAGCAGGGCTGCAAGGGACTTTGCTAAATCAAGTAGGCCAAACTGCCAACTGATGAAACCCCTTATAACAATCCAACTAAGAGTAAAAATTGCAATTTGGATGAAAAGAACAAAAAATGCATTTGTTAAATACGAGGATTCTGCGGTAAATAGGCTAATGATTTTCACGTAGTCCATTATTATGTTGTTTGGCTCGATACATTTTTCTCGCAAAAAAGAAAAAAAAATAAATTAATTTTCCTCAATAGAGAGGATTATAATTTTTTAGGGTCGGAATGTGAATTCCCTTCTCCCACGGAGCTTATAATCCTCTTGTTGCATAAGCAAGTTCTAATTAGACATATATGATAGTTTGTTTGCCCATTATCTATTAAGTTCATGGGCCAACTCTCAATTGATCCAGAGTTAAAACACGGTGCATATATTTTTTGAAGTAAAAATTAAAATGAGTTTCAATGAATTTTCTTGAATTTTGATGAATGACTGTGAACGTATTGATATACTCAGCTCAAGTCCACCCAAAACTCATTGAGGACTAAGTTTTTCTTTTTTGAGCACTCCATGATTTTACGGCTGATCCGAGTTTGACCTGCCAAGTCTAAAGTCTTCACACGATAGGGAATTGATTATATGAGGATGATTTGTGATCGAGAAGGGGCCAATGGTGGAGATATATATATATATATATATATAGAGGTGATTTGTATCTTTAAGTTTAATCCAAATAAATGTTTGAAAAGAATGCCAATCCTTCTTTTAAACCATCAGATACAACCCCTTTTGGACAGTGTCAAGTATAAAAAGGGGAGTCTTATGTACTTGACACTCTCCTTTTTATACTTGGCACTTTCTAAAGGGGGGTGTACCTCACCAAAAATGGTGAGGGATGGATGCACTTGAATATTTTCCTATATATATATATATATAACTAAAAAGAAAAACCAACATTGACATCATGGATAAAGAGTCAAATGTTAAGGATCTTGGCTACAATTCTCAAAATTCGTTTACCTATTCTTCTTCTTCTTCTTCTTCTTCTTCTTTGGTTTTTAATTCTCCAAAGAATAGTCCAAATTGGTAGAAGGATTGGACATTTACATATTAAACGAGAATTTGAAATTGTGATTATCAGTATAAAATAAAACATGTACTTGCATGAATATACAATTACATCTAATTGTCTATGTATTTAAAATGCTCATATGCATTCAGATTAGTGGTGCAGATACATTCTTCAATATAAATCTACGTGTAGAAAGATCCAACGACTGTCCATCTCTTCACATAAAATAAAATAAAAATTTAATATATATAGGGGTTTTTATGAAAAAAAAAACCTTTAAATTTGAAAAAATTAACGAAGGGGCCAAAAACTTCATAATGACGGTAGAGGGCTCCACTTTAAAAAAAAAGGACATTCCAAGATATAATGGAACAACCCAACATTTTGCAGGGCAAATTTGTTAAAAAAAAAAATGTGATTGAAGGGCTCAAACTAAGAGAAGACTTTTGAGTCAAATTATCTAAAATGCCTTAAAAGCAGGGTCAAAACAGATCGAGTGCAAGTTTAATGAGATTTGATTAAAATAAATAGCAAAATATCGAATGTGTTGGGACTTGGGCGTATGATATGATATATATAAAAGTTGTGTCGAATATCCATGTCGGTGTTGTAAATTGAAAATGTTAGACAGAAAAACTGAGAAAAAGAAATCTAAAAATAATCGAGACAATGAAGAAACTCATGACTACGGCAATTGAGATAGATCAGACAGTATGGTCCAGTTGGATTTGTAAAAGATTTGACTGACCATTCCTTGCCAAAATGTTGACCAAAAGATGTCGCTGTGACTAGATCAAGTGATTGAAATAATATCACCACTAGAATATTGGATTTGATAAGAAGTAGAAGTAGAAGTAGAAGTAGAAGTAGAAGTAGAAGTAGAAGAAACAAAGTCTGATAATTAAGCTCACTGCTCACCACCTATATTGCTTGATGAGTGGCTCAGATGAGATAGATGCAGTCTTGGTGGGGCCCGCCCATCGTTCACTCGTCCCCTTGGCCTTGGGGGTGGAGACAAAGTAGTCATCGTGATGTGAAGACTAAGAAGCGTCGAGTGGAGTGGGGTACGTAGAAAACTACAATTTTTTGGATGTGATGTGAAATTTGGAATTCAAGAAAGAAATAGCCTTCCTTTGCCTTCCATTGGATTTGGATTTGGAGGAGCTCACACTCACACTCACTCTCTCTCTTCTCTCTTCTCTCTTCTCTCTTCTCTCTGTGCTCGCTTTTTGGTGAGGTGAGTGGTGGCAATGGTCCCACACGTGTCTCCGACACACACGTGTTGTGATAGTAGAGCACATGCTTACGACTATGGAGGTTCAAGTCAGTCGTCAGTGGTAGGCAGTGTGACTGACTGAGGAGGTGTGGTTTGTGGTTTGTGTGAAAGGAAGGCGAGATATATAGGTTGGGGGGTGGGAACAAGGCAAGCTGCAAGCAGTGTGCGTCGGCAGTCAAACAGTCAAATAAAATAAAATTGGTGGGAAAGGAATTAGAGGAAATATGGAGGATTCCTTATCATTCCTTTCCTTTGGCATCTCCCTCCCTGTGGGCTGTGGCTGTGGCTGTGGGCCAGTACTGCCCGGCCGCCCCACGTCTCATTTTGTAAGGAAGACTGGAAGACTGAAAGACATTACCTTGATCGCTTCATTTTTGAATTCCCAAGTTAATTGCTCAAATCCACTGCATGCCCCTTGTGTTAACTTAACTACTTTGACCCAGATTTTACTCTTTTTCTTGGATCCTGATTCTTTCATGTAATTTGAATATCTAGGATTGTATTTTTATGAGTGGTTAGAAATATGAACAACAAAGGTATTTATATCCAAGACTAATCATCATCATTAAAGAACCTCTCATTTAATAAAAATTGAATCAAGGACGAGATGGAAAATGAATACCTAGCTATCACCCCTGTAACTCAATACCTAGAAAAGACTAGGCTCTGTTTGTAAGAAACCATATACAAACCCAAAATCTTAAGCTGATAGATGGAAGGCTTACACATGGGTTGTGGGACTTCCCAACACTACCCCTCACATGCAGCCCAACAAATTTCATGAACGGGGGCCTATCACGTGGGCTACATAAGAACGACGGGATCGCAACCTGTTTTGATACTATGTAAAAAACCATATACCAACCCAAAAGCTTAAATTGATATGTGGAAGGCCCATACATGGGATGTGAGACTTCCCAACACCATTTACCTATGCACCTTATATCATTCACCCCTTAATAGTGGAGCTCATTTCACATGCAAACAAATGGGGGCCATAAATAATGATTTCTTGAGCTCGTACTTGTGGCGATAGTAAGAAATTTCCTACGAAGAGCACTGAGGTCTTCGGATTGAAGTATGTGAGGACCAATACTGGTTTCCCTCTTGTCTTGTCTAATTGATTGTGGAGTTGGAATTCTGCTCTCCTATGATTAAGCCTCTTAAACAAAAATAAAATAAAAATAAAAATAAAAATTGTTGAACTGTAACTTGGATACGTTTTGATTGGGGAGATGAGCACAAAAATCAAGGTGATAGAAGCTTAGAAAATCCCAGTTAGCCAATGATTTGGAGGATGTTTTCAAGATGCTTAATGGTATGATCTATGATGCACGAATACTTCAAAATGGGCAACATATCGTGTCGTGTCGTATCGTATCCGATACTTCACTTTTTATATATAAAATCCGTATTCCTACCGTGTCTATGGCGTGTCCTTGCCGTATCCGTGCCGTATCTGGGCATCATAGGGTATGATGGTTCAAGAAAGAAAATTCAACTGAAGACTTTCTTCCCTCTGCATTTTCTTCAACTAAAACCATTGAACTGTTTGCTTGGACCCTGCCCATGGATTGCAGACAACTTTACAACTTTAAAGTTCAACTTTTCCTACTACTATACCCAAACAGCACTAAACAGCAAGAAAATCAACCCTACATTAGATAAAGAGTATGCTTCCATTTCATCAAAGGTTTAATGGAATGACACCATGTAGAGTCTATGGTCCCAATGCAACCTATGTAAGTAGCTGTGGCAATTGATCAAGATCTTAAGGCTTGTTTGTTTGCACTTGAGCGAAGTGAAAGAGGAGTGGAACTCATTGCACTTGGTATATTAGGAAGGTCTAGGAAGCAACAACACCATGACCATGGACCATTGGCTGCCGCCTCCTCCTGGTTGGATCAAGCTCAATTTTGATGGAGCTTATAGCGGCACATCGGGCAAAGCCATTTTTGGCGGCTTAGCTCGAGATGCTTATGGAAATCTGATTATGGCCTTTACCTATGAGGTTCGTGTAGCACATCCCTTGGAAGCGGAACTTTTGGCCTTACAGAGGGGCCTTCACCATCTTAGTCATGGATCCTCTTCACCTATTCTGATTGAAGGTGATTGTCTAATCTTGATTACGAATATTAGAAATTCCGGGCATCTCAGCTGGGATATGATGCCCTTATGGCGGCGGACGATGCACATGCTGGCTTCATTTCAACACTGGAACATCCAATACTGTAAGAGATCCGCAAACATGGTTGCGGATCTTCTAGCTGGTTACACCATCCCTCAAGCTGCAGGCATGATCACCGCCCTGCCTCCTTACATCCAATCGGTCTTTCAGAAAGAGAAGCTGCGGGCTACGGCCTATATGATGGCTTTCTACTATCATCAGGACAGGGTTCCAAGGCCACTAGATCATGCAGAGGAAGGCCCACAACACAGCAGGGGTAATCTCATTAGTGGTGCCACTCCAGGTGGCCGGTTGGAAGAACCTCAGTTTGATCATGATGTGTCTGGCAACATCTAATTGCTAGTGCACCCATTAGAGGCGGTCGATGGGTATGAAGACTACATTAATTGGTTGTCACCGCTTGGTTTTGCTGTCTTGCATCCGTTTGTTTATTGTTTTTCTTTTAACTTTTCTTCTATATACTTTCATCTTTTGTATTGCCAGGCTTGATACGCTCGACATCAAACCGCTCATCTTAATATAGTGGTTCCTTTCTTTGCAAAAAAAAAAAAAGAGGAGTGGAACTGGCCCAACAGTAGGAAATTATACTTTTTATTAAGTTTGGATTGGATAACCATGAAGAGACAAGCGAAATGACATGTTAGCTAATTGGATTCCTCTTTCACTCCTCTTCCCTCTCTTCTTAGTTACTCCCACAATATATAATAAAGCACTTTACTCCATTCTCTAATTGGTGTAAAATATTTTTCATTGAGCTATCGCTTATCCCAAAATCAATTGGTGATAGAAAACGGCACAACAATAGTTTTATGTTGGTGTAAAATATTTTATTTATTTTTCTAGGATCTTACACCCCATTGAGCTACCACTTATCCCAAAATTAATTGGTGATAGAAAACGGCACAACAATAGTTTTAAGACGAGGGCGAGGGCTGAACCATAATTATGACCGTTCAGGAGTGATGGTGCACGTTGACCTCAACAATCCCTCCCTCAACGGCACACCCCCGCGACTCCTGCTGCGAACTCGCAAATTACGTGTCCCGTGACTCGAACAATAGTTTTATGACGAGGGCGAGGGCTGAACCATAATTATGACCGTTCAGGAGTGAGGGTGCACGTTGACCTCAACAATCCCTCCCTCAATGGCACACCCCCGCGACTCCTGCTGCGAACTCGCAAATTACGTGTCCCGTGACTTGAACACCCAACCTACCAGGCTCTTATACCACTTGTAGGATCTTACACCTCATTGAGCTTCCACTTATCCCAAAACCAATTGGTGATATGAAATGACACAACAATCGTTTTATGGTGAGGGCGAGGGCTCAGCCACAATTATGACTGCTGAGGGGTGAGGGTGGACTTTGACCTCAACATTTTTTTTTTTTTACTTTACACCAACCATCCAAACAAATGCAAAGTAACTTATCTACTCATTTACTTTAATCCACTTCCCATTAACTTTATCTATGATGTAATCCTTACTCCTATTTTAATCCTCCTCTCATGTAAACAAACCAGCCCGAGTGGGTCTGAAATGTAGACATGTTCGCAACCCTCACCTCATGATGATGGGGCCTCTCATTTGTGAATCTAAATTGTTCAATATATTAAAGCAACAACCTCAAGTACGCTATGACTATCTCAATCATCTCAAAGAAACAAGTGTGGCTCAATGTCGCAAATATCATTATGGCATATAATATCGATATAATTTCGACTTTTTGAAATATAAAAAATAAAAAATAATATGAGTCATTGTAAACTTATGTTATATATAAATGAATGATAAAACATATACAATGTTGAGTAAAGAAAAACTTAGAGATATTGTAGACTTTCTTTTCTTATTTATGTGATTTTTTAAAACGAATTGTGAGGGTATTTCAGAATCTGGTAAAGGAAAGTGGGAAAAGGATGGAGATGAAATGAAAAGTAATGAAAAAAAATAAAGAGAGAATAAAAAATATATTATTAAAAAATGATTGAAGAAAAAATATAAATGGAATCTGTGAATTTTTAAAAACAATTATACATTGAGTAGAAAATAGAAAAACTAACCAAAAGTTGAGAAAGACTAAAAGGCCTAATTTACAATGTAAGGACCTTTTCAATCTAGATCCTTCTTAGATAGGTGAAGGTTACTAAAAGATGATCATATCTGGCATTTTCTAGTCTTTAAGTTGAGGTTTGAAGGTTGATAAACCGGCATGTTGATCACAATTATCAGGTCTAAAATGTTTTTTTTTTATAATTATTCAGCGAAGGAGTCAGAGCCCTGAGAGACTCACAAATATAAAATGATGGAGACTCACACATGTAAAGAGACACAACTCACATATACAAGGAGGGGGAGGCCGGGTTTGAAAATTGGAACCCCCAATGAAAACTGCCCCTCCTTGCCAATGGTGTAAGGAGCCGTTGTCTATCAGGTCTGAAATGTTGATTAATTCCAACAATGGATCACGATTGGATCAGTGCAAAATTGTTATTTGCTAGGGATTGAATGATCGCAAGTAGCATCATATATGAAACTGAAAATGAGCTGAGAGTAATGGGGCCTTATATGTATGCGTCTCTGTTATTATCAGATCCATAAAAAGTTGAATAACTTGCGATTGATGGTCAGAAATCTCTTTGAGCGATGGCCCACATACCTTATGCGATTGGTTGACATACTTCAATAGAGAGAGAGAGAGAGAGAGAGAGAGAGAGAGAATCTCGTACAAGGCAGGAGTAGAAAGTTGAACTATACCTTTGCAGAATCTATAGCCATTAAAAGGCTACCGGCTACCCTAGTAGTTGAATTGAGTAAATATTTTTCATTCTCCTTCAGATTATAACTAAGATATTCATCGATTTATCACAGGCAGTACTCGTTTTACATATTGATTGTCATTCCCTTTACAGGGAATCTCAGACTTTGGTATAATCCAAAGGGAATTCACAACTAGGATTAGTCATGGGTTTATCCTGGAATCAGTGTCTACATGGGGACATTTGACTTGTTACCAGCGCCAACATGGCCAACATATGTGACAAGAAGTGTCCATCTATCCATCACAGGCCCCACGCCCTTCTTCACCAAAGTCACACACTACAGCTTTTGTGAGACCTAATGAGTTGTGATGTTTCTCACCTTAAGAGGACCTTGACATGTATATACCCTCCCTCACCTTGAGAGAATTATTGAAGCTCTCTAGTCATTGGCCCCTCATCCTTCTGTGCAGTAGGTTGGCAATGTACTTTGATACGAAGAATGACAGCCTTAGCATGATGAATGGGCCATCATCCTTTTATCTGAGACAGTGATCATGGGCCCCACCTGTAGAAAAGGCATTCCCCAGTAAGCTTCATGAGAGGTTTGAGACAATAGCCCACATCATTGACTGTCTAGTTCAGTGCTTTTTCTACGGACACAGTTTTCCTTTCTCTTCACTAGCTTATTAGGGTTCCATGGGCTTTGCCCATCCTCCCCAAAAGCTAATAAAAAGCCTTCAAAGGCAGTTAGCTTCTTTTTGGAATATGTATGTATATAGTGGCTATGGTACTAGTGGACCCAATGGACCAATGGGATACTAGTAGTCCCATGTACTTGTAGCTATGGGTTTTTGGCCCTGCAACTCTACACAAAGTCAATTAACCAGGGAGGGGCACAAACCATTAACTGCGTTAAGACCAAAACCACCGGTAATCAATCGCATATCATTGATGGAATATAACCATCCCCACATCTTTGAGGGGGCCCATGTAGTTAATACATCTTTGAGGGGCCCTATGTAGTTAATTGCATCTTGAACATCCCCAGACAAACTGATGTAAATCATCTTTTTAGAGGAAGAAAAGCTGTGATCCAGGACGGTCATGGGTCCTCCCCTTCGCGGCAAGATCAGATCGATCGCAATTGCACCTTAGGGTCTGTTGGTGGGCCACAAAATTATCTGAGGCTAGCACCACAATCAACCCCACTGGAGCCTTTGCTACCATAAATTGTGTCTACTGCTTGCTACATTTTATATCATGTCCTTGTCACAATACAAGTATAACCACATAATCCACATGAATGTGTCGACTGTAACATTCCTACAGTAGAACAAAGGTTTTTGACCTAGGTAAACGTTTATCTACTGTCGGCAAGCTATCAATCACAGGTGTTATGAGTAAAAGAACTTGTGGTTGACTTCATTGGACAAGTGCATGTGCTTCAATATGATTAGATGAGGAGTTAATGATGAGGTTTGGGGATTAGCAGCATATTTTTCTTTTGATTAGTTTCATTAATCCAAATTTGTTGATGGTGGTTACTTGCACTAGGAACATTGCTAATGTCAAGTAGGCCTCATAATACTTGAATAAGGGTGCAAAGAAATCCAAAAAGGAAGGTTTTTCAGATATCTTTTAGACTTCTTCAATGCCTTTTGATATGGGAAAAGGGAATTGAAAAAGGATGATGCCCTTCCCATGCTTTGTTGTTAGGATTCCATACACACACTTGAATGGATTATTTGCCCTTGATAACTCACACAAGTAAATATTGTTTAATAGGCAAGGAATCTTTTTTGTAGTTTATAAACCACACCTGTAATTTCCTGATACATGCATGTTGAAAAATACATCTCCCATCCTTTCTTTCAGCCAAGTATAATGGGTACCTATAACTCATCTCTGACTTCAAATAAGGGTGAATTTGTATGGGAAGAGAGGACTTCGCTATAGAGAGAAAAGGTGTTACTGATTTTCCATGCTCCTACAGTTTCTTTGTTTTGGTGTGAGAAGGGGAAAAAAAAGAGCCAATTTTATTTGGAAGAGAAGTTTTGTTTTTCAGTGGAAATGGTTAGAAATTAGGATTCTTCTGTTCCAAGTAGACAAAATCCATGGAATACAAAATCCTCCCGGTGTATAAACAACTCCTAAACAATACTTTTCCATTCATATTTATTTTCTATGTTCTTTGATGCTTCAATGTAATCTCTCATTTATGACGTCCAATTTAACTTTTCATATATTTCTACATATATCTATATGCTTTGATTTGTGAATCATTTATTTATCATCCAACATTCAGCTAAAAAATAAATTAAACAATACTTCCAAGAAAATGGGTCTAAAACAAAGATGTTAATTTCATGGTATCTCTAATAGCCTTTCAATTTGGAGTCTGGATCACCTGACGGTTGGGAATAATCGAGACTGTGGTTTTTCCAACCAAAATGCGCCGCACCAACTAATTGAAAAAAAAGAAAAAAAAAAAAGAAAGAACTTTCTATTTTTTGCAAAGCTGAAAATGCTAAAGTGGCACCCATTCAATGTGAGGAATCACCTTTTTAATTTGGTGCTGGGACCTTACAGTTTGGTGCTTAGTCTTTTTTTGGTAATTAGTTTATTTTGGTAATGATTTTGGTAATTATTTCATTAGTTAAGTTGATTGGACTAGGGTTTTAACAGTTTAACTGATGAAGAGTCATATCACCCTCTTTCTGGGATTATAAATATTTATAAACAGAACACAAAATTAAATGCCCACTCATTAAAACAAAAAGAAAAATAAAATTAAAAAAAAATCTCATTTTATATGCAAAATCCAGGAGGGTATTAAAGTCATCTTATGGGAGAACAGAAGAACCTTTTTTCCCTTCCTTTTCTGTCGGTAGAGAACGTTAGCAAATTTTCCAATCAGGTCTTGTGGGGCTCACCCTTTAATATGGATACACAGGGATTCCAGAACCAATAGGAACTTGGGACGAATATTTGTTAGGTCATCCTAGCCCTTCTATGACTGGGGCCCACCTTCATGACATCAATCACCTGCTCCTTCACGGGCTTGTATAATATGTGCATGGTTATACATATGATTAGTACGTGCAAACTCCATGCTGTTCGTATGAAGTTCGGCTCATAGGATCCATTTAGATGAATGTCTTTCAATGGGGGAAGGACAGTGGAAAAGTTCTCTCCGTGAATAAAGTCGTCTAAAAGACATCGGCGCGCGTTTGATGATCTTAGTCCTTGAGTTAATAGCCTTAATTAAAGTTTGTTGGCATTTTAATCATAAATTTTTTGAGATACAAATCCAATCCAATCCAACGGTGAGTGAATGTTCGACAAGTGTAAAAATGGACATAGTCTCAGATCATGGGATGAAAAGAGCAGTCCGCTTCCATGGAAGCTTAAATGCTTTTATGAAATGATATTTTTTTTTAGATGACTAGATCCCTTAACCCTTCTATTCCTATATATATATATATATTTATATATATATATATACCTTGTAAATGTAAGTACAGTAAGACTACAAACTCTGCTATGAATCATATTTATGTAGAAATGGTATTCTACAGCTTCCTAGTGAACAAGTCATCCTTCAGTCATAATAGACTTTTTAACAACAATGGAAAGGCATTCAATTTCTCCTCCTCAATTTCATGTGGATATTCTTTCCTGCCGACTTCATCAATAAAAGTACAATAATACTGCATTACTTTCTTCTGTTCTTTTGATTTTTGAAGCAGATTCCAGAGACTTTAGCCAATTTACAGGCGGCAACATGACCGACAGCTAATACGTCTCATCATTTTTAATGACACGTTTCATTTTAAATTACTGTTTGAATTTTGCTGCATAAAAACTTGATTGGATCAAGGCATTTCCCAACTGGGTTTACTCAATTTTCTATTGAGATAAACATATTTTTTTAGTTCTATTTTAAGATTCCTATTTGTCTTGGTTTTGGACAGTTGATTGTAAGAGAAGAGGGCCCCTCATAAGAGCTGGAGCCAGCAAAGAAAGTAAGGGTTGATGAAAGATTAAAATAAAAACAGAACAGTAGCTTCTTGAGGGGACCAGTGCAATGAAAAGTCACCCAAGATCACCGGTTTGGAACTATTATTATAATATTTGTCTGTTTTGTTCTTTTTTAGAGTCTTGCATTATTTAGAACCATATGAACTCATGCCACTGTGCACTTCTAATCATTGAGGGTAATAAAATTATTTCAACAGATACTGTGGAGATTACAAACTACTCTTCTTTAGCATGTTTTCCTTTCACTAACCATATGATTATTTAATATAATCTCTGACTCTCTATCTATCTCCAATTACCTCTTTTTGAATGTCTCTTTAAATTACTTACTTGCAATTAGAGTTTGTTAAAGGAAAGAGATGAAACTGAAAGATTAAAAAAAAATTCCCAAGTAATTACGGGTTTCATGTCAGTTCATCCATCCTCCCAAAAAATCGTCAGATTACTGTTTCGGCCGATACACATGCACTTACAGAGATTGGTAAAATTAGAGTTTTTGTTTAAAACTGCGCATAATTTGGTGGGACTATAGTCACAATCTGTCCACAATTAGAATGGAAGATCTTTGAAAATATATAAAGAATATGTATTTGCAGTAATTAACAAGCATGCTCCACAGGTTTTTGCATTCTATTCAAGTAGAAAGAAGATGGATATTCCTTTTCTTTCTTTTGTATGAAAAATTGAAAACTGGAAATGTTTGAGAGAGGGACTCAGATTTCAGTGATTTTTTCAGTAGAGAAGAAAGATGCCCATCCATTTTAGAAGTTGCCTAGAGCATTTTGTGCTTTCCAAGCAATGATGAAACTTTTCATAGTGATCATGGTTTTGAAAAATTACCAAAAAGCAAAAAGGTAGCTGTTTCTTGCAGGGTCTCTGTCACAAGTGTATCATGAGGGTATTGTCTTCCTTTAAACATGTGAATGTAAAGCTTCTGTGATTTTTTAGTGTCCCAGCTGCATATCTCTTATACCAGCGTTACTTTGTCTCTCTGTTTTAGTGCTCTTCAATTCGTTGTACTAATTTCTCCTTTTAATATATATCATTGTTACTTCTTCAAAAAACCAAAGAAAAAAAAATTAGTGTCCCAGTATACCATATATATTGGCAGAGTTCTCACGGCTTAAATTAAGCATTGGTATTCACTGTCAATAGGTGGACCTTCTCCTTTTTTTTTTTTTTTTGAACAATCTTTTGTAGCTTGTGTATTGGAATCTTGGAGTAGAGAGGGTAATTACTTGAGACCCAATAAAAGGTTTTAGGTCCCAGTGTGAAATTTTGCATGTTTTTCCTACTTGGTTGCTTGAATTTTATATTGGCCTTGTCACTGTTACTTTCACAACTTGCAAGCATGGGTTTAAATCCTGCTGTTTCTTCTCTAATAAAATATCAGAGGAATTACCCTACCATTGTTGCAGCAGACATTAATTCTCATAGCTTTGATAAGACATCTGAAAACTGTAGATTAATATAACCCGTATCAACTTCGGAAAAAACCATTAGCTCCAATCAACCTCTTGACTGTGACTTCTCTCTCTTTTGAGCTTCCCTCCCTTCTCCTTAATTCACTTCCGTTTCTTTCTCTGCCAATTCATTATACAAAGCCTCTCCACCATCTCTTTCCCACATTTCCACTTTTTTAGAACACAGCTCGCTCTGCCAAATCCATTCAAAACGTCCGTTTTTGCTGACAATTGTGCGAAATCCAGCATTTCCTTTGTTGAACATTCCTTGTGTTGGCGGGTTGCATCAAATGGGCAGGCATTCTTGCTGTTACAAGCAGAAGTTGAGGAAAGGACTCTGGTCCCCAGAGGAAGATGAGAAGCTTATGAGGCATATTACTAAATATGGTCATGGGTGTTGGAGCTCTGTGCCTAAACAAGCAGGTGCCTTGTCTGCCCATCATCCCTCAATTCAAAATTGCACAACACAGAACATAGCAATTGAGTTATGGCCACTTGGGGGATTTGTTAAATGACAGCTTCCTTCTATGGTGATATTGCAGGTCTTCAGAGGTGTGGGAAGAGCTGCAGGCTAAGGTGGATAAACTACTTGAGGCCTGATTTGAAAAGGGGAACATTTTCACCGCAAGAAGAGAACCTGATAATCGAACTCCATGCGGTCTTGGGCAACAGGTAATCTTTGTTTCCCTATCTCATGACCAGAAAAAAAAAAAAATTTACAAGTTATTTTCTGAAGATTCAGTCTCCATTGTTCCTTCAATGTATCCCTTGGCGAATGGAATGAGAAGCTGATGCTTTTGCAAAAGCATCAGTGACTAGATCAGGTGCCGTGATTGGAATTTGGAAACACAGTACAGTTGTAACATGTTCTCTACTTGTTTGAGGTTGCGGTCTTATCTTGATTGACTGTTCCTATTTTTGATGTTTTTGTTTTGATCAATGAACCTTCTATTTGCTTCTCATAAAAAAGAAAATTCTTTTTCTCATGATCTGAAAGCAGTCGACAAGATTTTGTTGTATTAGAACTTCTACAAATTGCTGAGGTTTTTTCCTTTGTTTTAACTTCCTCAGGTGGTCTCAGATTGCTACACAGCTTCCTGGAAGAACTGATAATGAAATCAAGAACCTGTGGAATTCATGCATTAAAAAGAAGCTGAGGCAGAGAGGCATTGACCCAAACACACATAAAGCGTTATCGGAGGTCGAGAACGGAGAGGATAAGCCACCTATCAAAACTGAGAACGCATCAGGATCCAAGGAACTGAAACTCCTAACCTCAACTTCCACTACAGAGGATTCCAAGCTGGGGGTCCCAGAGCAGAAGCCTTCACTGAAGGCAGTTGACCCATATCCATTTGATTGTTTCACCTCCAAGATCAACACTAGTGCGGGCAATTCAACTACGCCCACCAAGGAATTCCTCCTGGAGAGGTTCTTAACAAGCCATGAAAGCTCAACCAGCAACAGGCCTTCGGATTCCATGGGCTATTTCCCTCTTCAGCAATTGAGTTATAACTCCAATTGCAGTAATGAGATGTCCTCTGTTGGGCCGTCGGCTAATACGAATTCAGTTCTCTGGTTTAACCAGAACTGCCGGCCTTTCGAAATAAATTCTGAGTTCAATTCCAATACTATACCGTCAGCGATACCATCCCTGCCAAGCTCTGTCCTTCGAACTTCAATGGATTTCAAGCCTATCGTTAGTCTCCCACCACCTGAAAACGCATCCATTGCCTGTGTTAGTGATATCAATGGAGTCCGGTACTGGGAAGCTGGAACTTCCAGTAACAGCAGCAGCAGCAGCAGTGCAAACAGTAGTAGCATTGAATTGCAAGGTAACAGCTCTATTTTTGAGAACAGCATCTTCTCTTGGGGATTGACGGATTGCCGGGTCGAGTCATCGGACTTAACATCAGATAAAGAAGCTCCAATCAATCTAGAAGGTGAGCCAGAAGACATCAAATGGTCTGAATTCCTCCCTCACCCCTTCTCAATGACCAGTGGGATCC
This sequence comes from Litsea cubeba, assembly GCA_012931725.1. Lineage (NCBI taxonomy): Eukaryota > Viridiplantae > Streptophyta > Magnoliopsida > Laurales > Lauraceae > Litsea > Litsea cubeba. Next base: position 1,092,967 of record CM022953.1, on the reverse strand, counting down.
AAAATCAGAGTCAAAATCAGTATGGCGAGATAAAATCAGAGAGCCAGTTTGCCACCATCCACAGTACACTAAGCGCATGGAATCCAACCCAACAGCAGCAGTTGCAAGCGTCTCATATATACGGTAAGGATTTTCCAAGAACTGCGACTGCGTTTGAACATATTTAGCTCGCAAAATCGCCTCTGGTTCACAGAGAGAGACACAGCAAAGCATATCCTCACAGAAATTTTTAGTTCCAAAAAATGGGCTTGAATAAAGGCTTCTTCTAATTACAGGTGTGCCACATAGATTTTTGTCCTGTAAATAGGTCTGATACCAGATGTCTCAGTTCCTGATCTTTGAATATTTGTGCAGAAACAAGCCGACCTCACTTTGTTCTTGAGGTGGGGTGACTTGCAAAATAATGCTTGTTTCACCAGTGTCCTTTCCTTTTTCTCTTTGTTCATTGCTTTGCATTCTGAGAGTGTAATTCTATCAGTACACAATCATAATCTCTACTTTGATTTTTTGGGGTTTTTCTGTCATTTCCTTTTTTTTTTTTTACTACTCATCCTTATCGATGGGATTCACGCTCTCTTCATGAAAACAGAAGGAACCAGATCTTCAGATGATTGTCTTCTATCAAATGTTTTCTTAAAGACAAGGATATTTTTTAAAGTTTTTAGTGGCCAGTGGTAGTTCTATTGCTTTCCACAGTTGAATTACAGTTGCCTGCTAGGATACCCAGAATTTAAATTAGTGTACTGGGACGGGTATGACAGTAGGGTGCCTTTTTGTATACAGGAAGGATACCCAGAATTTAAATTAGTGTACTGGGACGGGTATGACAGTATTGCATCATCTGGGTGCCTTTTTGTATACAGGAAACAATTTGAATACTTGAACTGATTAAAAACCATCTTATTATGGAGGAATAACATGTTCTTCTCTTCCATGCACCTAGGACCCATGGTTTGATGTTCAACAGTTGATGCAATAGATTATACCAAGTGAGGATATTATAAAAAGCTCTCAGATTGGAAGATCCTAGCAATTCATTGTTTAGGCTTAATTTTTTCTTGACTACTTTCTTCTTTCCTCTTTTCTTAACCATCCAACCCTTTTAGCTGGATGGATACAACTTGTCTAAAGAAACGAAGATAAAAGGAAAGAAGAGGCCCCAATGGAGGGGGGCATTTAACCCATGATAATGGCAAGTAAGCTTCCTAAGTCTCTGGGCATCATATTCTTTAGAGGCACTATGGAGAAAGCTAGAGAGAGACTTCTCATCTAAGGGTAAGCATTGAACATGTGTTTGTGCAAAGGTGTCATTTTACAAGGTGAATTGGGAAGACCTTGAGGTTGCTGAGGTGGCACTGAAAGCTTAGTTGTCCATTTGGCGTTGCTGCATTGGAGTATCTGTGTGACAATCCTAGTATGGTGGCAATATTTAGCCACCTTTAAGGAGTGAGGGTGGGACTCTTATGGTAGTGCAGACCCTGCGATGGGTACCTCTCTGATGCTGATACTTGTTGGGAGAGAGTGAAGAAAATTCTTTGATATGGATGTTTTCTTGGGCTATATGATCAAAGGTTTGAGTAGGTAGAATAAGAAGATAAGATGGGGACTGGCCTTAAAAAATTGCTTGCTCTACCCAAGAGAAGATCATCTTACCTTTGAGGGGGCAACAAAATATGATTGTATTTGTTCGTTGTCATGGTCACAACGATAGAGATGTGCCAACATGCATATAGGTATGCCCACCCAATCAATTTCGTTATTGATCATTAGATTTAAAAAAAAAAAAAAAAACCCACAATTGAATCAGCACCATCCCATGAAGTTAGGAAAGTCAAAAGGAAATTGTAGTGGAAATTCAGCCTCCTTTTCAACCCTACTCACAGGTGAAAGCATTTTGAGGTTGGCTGGAGGGTCCTTTGACAAAATGCAGATGGCTCAGATTTTAATATTCTAGAAAAAGTATGTTTGTCTCTTCCTTACCGGTGTGCCTGTCTCACGCCATTTATGCAACCCTTGGACCTATTCTACATTAGTTTTAGGTGAATGCATGTGAACCACATTATTGGGTCATTTATTTAGTCCTATGCTTCCAAAGGGCTAATGATTCCAAAGTGTTTTGAAAAATGGAAAAAAAGAAAAACGAAAATGAAGCAGAGGTCATAAAAGACAAGGGGTTTGACAATGTAAAGGGGCATTCATTTCACCTCCATATGCCTTCCAAAAAAATCAGAAGCTAGAAAAGGTCTCAACGGTCCACATTCAGTGCTCAAAATCTTCTTTCTGGTGTGTGACCGAGCAGACGAGCATCCATTGATAAGCAGTTCACAGCTCATGTAGGTGCACCTAGGACAAGTTAGGTGTGCCTGCACCATGAGCATTCTTCTTCATCTTCTATTTATTTCCCTTTTGCCTTATATTTTAGAGGAAATATAGACCCTCTTACTAGTCATTTGAGAAAAAATACACAAGGGTAAGATACAAAAAATTTGGAAAAAATGATGCCAACATCCAAGAAATGGGAATAAGGGCATCTTTACAAACTCTTGAAGGGGAAGTAAATAATCTCAAAAGAACCAAGCAACCCTTCAGCTGTGAGATTGAAGAAGCTAAGGAAGCACGCTATGTGGCTCACAGCCACAAGGACATTAGGTGAATGTTTGCTTGCAATAAAGAAATATTAGATACTACTTTATTATACATAATATTAATTCAATGAATGAGCTTCTAACCTAAGAACATAGGTGTTTAATCCGTTAATCCAGTCATCATCGTCGTCACCATCAAAGCTTTGTCTCAGCAATGTTGGGTCAACTACATAAATTTTATTGTCATTCCTGTCTATCTTTAAGCCAAATCCCCATGTAGGTTGCACCTCTTTATATCTTTTTTGTTTTCTCCCATCTATGTTCTTTTTGACTTACCTTTGCACAGAGAAACTCTCTCGTTGATAAGGTTGTTGGCCTGCGTTGGATATGTCCAAACTATTTTAAATGAGTTGTTGCAAAAACGACATCAACAAAATTGTTTTCTACCATTCTGAATTAGACTAAATAAAAGCAGCTACTCTAAAGTAGAATGCATGTCAATTACATGGGAATCTTCTTAGTTGGCCATGTTTGCTTCCAATTTGGGAAACACGTTGCAGGTCACCTTGCTGGTGCTCCACTTATTAGGGGCTTTCAAGGTCTCATACTGTTTGTGCGCATGTTGGGAAAAACCTTAGGAGAGAGAAAGCAAAAGATATCTTGAACTTTTGCTGAGCTGAGAAGATACACTGGAAATCTGGTGTTTTTCCAAAATGCGTTAGGATTTTGGAAATATAAGTGTTTTGGATTGGAAGGTAGAGTGCTCCTCGGTTTAAAGAAATAAATTTGTCTTTTAGAAGCCTGAATGAACTCTATCCTTATGTAGATCACTACCAAAAAGTATTTCAAACGATAACCAAGACTTGGTATAAACATCAAAGAGATTCCTTTTGCAGCCTGAGTTGGGAGTCTAAAATCCTTTTTATCTTTCCTTCCTTCCCCACCAGCAGGCTTGCAGGGATTCAAGGCTTTTTGATAAGCATAAGCTTCTGTAATCATCATGTAATGTGAAGAAATTATTGAAAAAAAAATGTAGTGAAGAACATTGATGTTGATTTGAATGGAGCTACTGCTCATCCACATGCCTGGAGAATAACTGGTGTGGGGGCTCACTAGGCTTATGATCGAGATAGGAGCCACAGCCACTCCAGGTAGTGCCATGTGTCGGATCAGGTTCCAATCAGATGAGCTTTACCATCTAGAGAGTATGTCACAGATTATGCTTGAAGCAATTAGAGGGAAGAAAAACTTCAAATTAGAACAATCTTAAAAGTGGCCACTTTCTGGTGTGGGTGGGCAGAGTCTTTCGAATGCAAATGGATAGCATTATGGTAATTTCCAGATGGTTCCAAAGCTATTGCTTGACCAAGCCTACCCAAGGAAAGAAAGTTTCAGTACACTCCTAGATCAATTCAAAGAGAGAAGAAGGCTCTAAGTTGATGACACGTCCAAGTACACGTAATGACATGGACCCCTGCGGTGGCCGCACTGATTGAAGTTAAGAGGCTTCAGTCTCAAATGAATGGTACTTCCGGGTGCTTGGAAGACTCTAAAGGGGTAGAGAAAGAAACCCAGAAAAGATCAATCAAGTTTCATGAATATCAAAACTCAAAAGAAGCTTCTATGGAAAGTTGGAAATCCCACGCCAATAACTGCACCAGTAACTTAAGTCACTAGCATGGAGGAGCACAAATGAGTTCATTACATATATGCACTCCCACAAATTAGAAATAGGAGGTGGGTGACACATCATTTGCAACTTTTGGACTCTCAAGTCTGAACACAACTCCTTTTTCCTCATATCTCATCTTCCTATAGGGATGCCAACGTTACAAGGCAGCAGAGGATAATATGAATATTCCCTTTGGGGATGGAGCTATTGGCACCTTTCTCAAAAGAGGTACCGTTGTTAAAGCTCATTGTCCCCGGTATCATGACAACTAACTAACATGAGAGCACAATTCATCATCCATAAACATGTAGATGAAAAAACATGTGGTTAGCAATTTCATCATGCAATCCAGAGCTTAATCCAGTCATAAGTCAACATAGATGAATCATGAACTTAATGGGGTTTTTCTTCCTTTCTTTTTTTTTTTTTTCCATACATAGGTGTTAGTACGTATGGCAAGATAATTTGATTGACCTTCACCCATGTCATCAAATGCAAGTATGCATAAAAACTTGATCACATCACATGTACCATTTCCTCACTGAAAGATTTGACGCTAAGCTTAAAGTTGTATCTTATATATGCTTGTGAGATGCAGAGACCATCCCTAATCTGTTGTAATCCTGTTCGTTTGCATGAGCTGTTTGGAATCATCGATCTCTTCCATCTATTTGGTGTTCCATATATTGGTTATGCATAGTTACATCAAAACCTGATTATATCCTTCACGAAGTGGGTCTCTAGTAGGCATCCCATTCCCACTACTTTTGTTGTTGTTCTACCTACAATCTACACTCTGCTTGGCTTGAGGGAAACAGAGAAGAATATTTGAATCTCGTGTGCTATTTCTACCGAAGAGTTTGTACTTTGTTTGTAGGGGTCCCTTCCCTATTTCAAATTTGGGGAGAGGCAACTGTTGAGGCGCCCGAGAAAAAAGTACAGTACGACCTGGACGGTTCCAGTCAAGTAGACCATGGCTCAGTGATAATATTTCATAATTATTTATTTAAAACTAAACTTTAATTTATAGATTCTTATTCTAAAATAGCTTTCAAGATATGATTTCCCCAAAATATACTTTATTAGGGTAGTTTAAAAAACATGAAATTAACAGGGCTTATATAATTGATTCAAATTAGAAAGAGAAAAGAAAAATGCTCAATATATTTCTAATTCACATGAGAAATCAGAAATGGAATTCAGTAGAGGTGTACAAAATTAACAGTGACCCGACCCGACCCGGTAACCCGACCCGTGGGTCAATGGGTGGGTCATGGTAGCAGATTTTCTGTGCTTAATCCGACCCGACCCGTGATCGTCGGTACCGGTTAACGGGTCTCACGAGTCGGGTTACTGGGTGACCCGTGAATCCATCAATAAATTTTTTTTTTCATGTAGAAGACCAAATTGTTTATGAAAACAACTTTCAAATAATTGTTAGAGAACTAAAAGTGATTAGATGTAAAAGTCAAAAGTAGTTGCGGTTGTTTGTAAATATTAACATAACACAAAAAAAAACTCATTGAATTTGGTCCACATATCTTTGTGGGGTGATGCAAAACAGGAAAAGGCCACGGTGCAAGACAACAGAAAATTTGGATTTTGCATGGAAAATCTCTTCATCTTCAAAGAAAAGTTTCAATTTTTTTCAATTTTTTTTTAAACCAGTGGACTACTATACACTTAGACTCGAACAAAAGGGCCTTCACTTAAAACTCCAAGCAACATTTTTGTTTCCTTTTGTACGAAAATAAAATGGTCTGGATCAAGCCAACAAGCTGGAAAGTCAAGTCTGGGCGTTGGCTGCTTGAGCATTTAAGCATATGTAGGCCTAAACACCGCCTTTTTAAATAGGCCCAAACTACAACCCAGTCCCCAAGATGATACATGTTGGGCCCAGTCTGGATTTTCCACACATTGCTCCTAAATCCAGTACGCTAGATGCAGGGCCGGTCCTGACTTTTCAAAGGCCCAGTGCGAATCACTAAAATGGGCCCTTTATTCATTTTTATAATTTTTTAATATATGCACATATATATAACATGTTTTCATAAATTTAGCCCAAAAATAATAATTTCATTAAAAACCAAATAATATCATATGATAAATACATTTAATACATAAATAAACTACATTTAATACATAAATAAATGAATTTCTCATACCAGCATCTCGGTAAGAGTATCAGATCGTCGGCCAAATAATTTCTCATACCAGCATCACCATCTACAAGATAAGGTGAAAAACAATTAAAAAAGTATTATTGAAATGATTTTCTTCTTGCATTTTGAGCAGCAAAATCCTCAATTATGCTTTCAAATTCAAGATTTTCTAATCATGAAAAAATTAACTTCAATTGATTTCTACAACGACCAATTTTACACTGAAAAAAGCCACACTTTGGATTTTGGAATCTCCCCAATCTACCAAGACAACGATGATATGGCTCTTAGGAAGATTGAAGAAGATCTATAAGCTATGGGCCCATGTGCTGATGTCTACAAATATGATGCAAGTGGCTTTTTTTTAGGCTACTTTGACTGTTGTTAAGGAATTGGGCCGAACTCAAACTCAGGCGAGTTGTAGATGGGTCCACCTGACCTGTATTGACTTGTTGCCAAAGGAAATGGCTTGTCAGCGGAATGGATCACTGGATCAGGTCCAACCCGACCCGAACTCTAACTGAACTAAGAAGACTGGGCTACCTTGGTCTTTGTGTTGGAGGAAAAATAAAAGAAAGAACTGAAGTGTACAGAACAAAGAGATGTGGCGTGGCGGGTGGGTGGACGGTGGAGGCGTGGAGCAGTAGTAGCAATCAACCAGTGGTGCTGGCCTGCTAGGTGCTTCTTCTTCTTCTTCTTGTTTTATTTTTTTTATTTTTTTTTATTTTTGGGCTTGCTGTTGGTTGAGATGGGGTATTGGGGTTCAAAGGAGTTCGATTGATGAAGGGCTGATGGGTTTGACAGTTTGACTGCTGGGTAGCCTGGGTGCTTCGTCCGAAGTGGTGATGGACTGATGGTGCTTGACTGCTACTATAGCAATCAACCAGTGGTGCTGGCCTGCTGGGTGCTTCTTCTTCTTTTTTTCTTTTTTTTTGGGCTTGCTGTTTGGTTGAGATGGGGTTCAAAGGAGTTCGATTGATGAAGGGTTGAGGGGTTTGACTGCTGGGTAGCCTGGGTGCTTCGTCCGAAGTGGTGATGGACTGATGGTGCTTGACTGCTAGGCACTAGCACGAAGATGATGGGCCAGCCGGTTCTTGCGATGGCGGTGCAGTCGATTTGGGCCTAACCGGTTATGGCGGTCCAGTTTTCTGCTGCTGCTGCTTCTTCTTCTTTTTTTTTTGGCTGCTGTTTGGTTGAGATGGGGTTCAAAGGAGTTCGATTGATGAAGGTTTAAGGGGTTTGAGAAGGAGGTCGGTGGATTTGGAGGAGTGGAAACGTTTTCTTCTTGAGGAGAGGAAATGTTTTTGGGCCCCCTGAAAAATGGGGGCCCGGGGAGGCCCAGGGCGGGCGCACTTACTGCCCTGCTTCAGGGCCGGGCCTGGTTAGATGTTGTCCAGAAATTTGAATGTTAGCCTTCTTACTAAGCAGCAAAGACTTTTCAACCATGGTTTGGCCAAGTCTATTCGGGCCCATACGGCATGTGATGAATTTAGCTCTATTTTTTGCATGTGGGCTATACCTAGGCCTACAACTCAGCCCAATCATTACATAGCCCAGGCTTGCACCAATTTATTATCAAAGACCCAGTCCAGCCCTACACATTTAATAAAATCACATTTTTTTTCATAATTTTTTTACTATTTCTTTTTTACCCGAACCCGACCCGTGACCCGACCAACCCGTGACCCAAATGGGTCAGGTTTGGGTGGGTTTTCACCCACATAAAATGTGGTCGGGTCGGGTTTCGACCCGTGAACACCCCTAGAATTTAGATAGTTACTTGATCCAACACAGTTATAACAAGGTTTAGATGCTGTTGATGACTATACCAAGACTACAAAGTCCAAATTCCCTCAAAATCACCAAACAGTACTCATGAAAAGATAAATTCCTAGGCATAATTGGTATGGTAATGCACAGAGTCCAGATCCCTTCAATTCACAAGAGACCATTCTTTTTTTGTTACAAACCATGAGAAACTTTTTATTCCACCAACCACTCAAAATAAAATGCCCTCTCCTTAGCCTGGCTCAAACCTTAAGAAGTTGGAATTGAGTCCGATTGACATAAAACTTTCTTCTTTTTTTTTTTGGTAAATGATTGACATAAAACTTAGCTATGTCAGTGTTAACTAGCCTAAAGATTAAATATGCTTAGATCAATTTAAATTGGTTACTATTAATTCATCCCTGATCTATATGAATTGGAGCATCTACTGGGGAACAAAAAGCAACTATATTAATTAGATTAATCCCCCTCAGAGAGAGTGAGAGAGGGGATTTTTTTTGTCCATGTGCTATATATGTGCTGCTCCAATCAAATATTTAAAAAAAAATCTGTATCTTTGTATCTTTGTGTGGAAGATCACATGGTGTATCTCCATCCAGCCACCTAAAGCACAAATATAAAAAAAGAAAGAAAATTATTTAAAAAAATAAAAATAAAAACCTCTTACTTCGCTAAGTAAAACAGGGGAAATATAGGAAAGAAGAAATGAGCGGGACATCCTGTTCAGTGCCTTTTTTTTTGTCAGTATTGAGATTTGAGGGTCTTTTTTATCTTCACTGAATCTAATATATTTTTCATTAAATCTTTAAAAATAAATAAATAAAATAAAATAAAATGAGTTTTTTGCCCTAGAGGACTCTGTGGAACCTGATTCTTGAGTGGTCTGCAAAATGCAAATGGGGTCCACTACATAGCCGAGAGCCGACCCTCCCCTTCCTAATAGGAAACGGATCCCAAGTTTCATCCAGATAGGGGAGCCCTATTTGGACGAATTAGCCCTATTTGGACGAATTAGGAGTCGCCATGTGTGAGGGCAGAGGAGTGGCGGAGAAAAGAGAACCTACTTCTCTCTTTCCTTCACTCCCACGCATGTCGTCCCCTGATTCATCCAAACAGGGCTCCCCCTGTCTGGACGAAACAGGGATCCGGATCCTCCCTAATAATAAACGCAATATATATATGGGAAACATTCATATGCATCTTTCCCTCACCATAGGGTGAATGACACTTCCCTTTTTGAAAATTTTCAAGTACATAGGGTGAGGTACAAAATGCACTTTTCATGTGCAAAAATGGGAGTGTCCCTCACTCTATGGTGAGGAAAAGATGCATATGAACATTCTCATATATATATATGGTGAGGAAAAGATGCATACGAACATTCCCATATATATATACAGAGAAACAACAACCACGGGCACAGTCCTCACCAGCCTCTCAAATTGTAGTTGTACTCCTTGGAATCATTTGGAAACATTTATTACTGCTTCTACAATCAAAGGATTGGGCCTCAAATCCCAATATGGTGCTGACTGCACCAATGGTTACGCCCACACCAGGCTCACCTGCGAAATGCAGGTTTGGGAATTGGGACTGCACCAATAATGGCCTGATTGCTTTGAGAGTGGGCTCCACCAGTCCAACCCGACTTCCTTTTTTTTTTCGAATTTATTTATTTTGGATCCATCAATCCGGCCGTCTCAATCTGATGTTATCATAAAACATGCATCTTATATTGTGACTTACGCTGTGTTTGGGAAGGGAAGAGGGGAGGGGAGGGAAATTTTCCCTCCTCTTGTTTAATTTTCCCTCCTCCTCGTGTTTGTTTAGTTTGAGGGGGAGGGGAAGGGAGGAAAAATCCCATTTTTGCCTCCCTCTTTCCCCCCATTTTTGAAGGAAAAATTTGGGGGTAAAATCTTCAAACTTTGACCCCCAAATTCCCCTCCCCCACTTTCCCTCCCCCCTTCCCAAACACCCTCTATTTTCACTTTCCCTCCATTTTCCCCTCTAATTTTTCCTTTCCCTCATTTTACCTGCTTCCCAAACATAGTGTTAGGGCGCAGCTACAATGCAGCGTCGTTGCACCATACGACAAGCTCCATCCAGTAGTTGTAATCCACGTCATCAAGGCTTTAAAGCAGGAATTTAACACTATGTTTGGAAAGGAGGTAAAATGAGGGGAAGGAAAAAAAAAGAGGGAAAAATGGAGGGAAAGTTAAAATAGATGGTGTTTGGGAAGAGGGGAGGGAAAGTGGGAGAGGGGAATTTGGGGGTAACATTTTGAAAATTTTACCCCCAAATTTTTCCTTCAAAAATGGGGGGAAAGAGGAGAGAAAGCGGCTTGCAAAGAGGGGATTTTCTCCCCTCCCCCCCCCCCCCCCCCCCATTTTTTACTATAAACAAACAAGAGGAGGGAAAATTAAATTTTCCCTCCCCTGCCCTCCTCCCTTCCCAAACACAGTGTAAGACACATTGCAGGTTTCAAAATGCATTTATGACCATGGTAGATTTAACTGATTTCCAATAATAACCCTATAAATTTAGTCTTTAGCTCTTTTGTTATAAGTGATCAACATGGCCCCACCTTTATAGAAACTGAAATATGGGCATGCATTTTATGATTGTAAAAATGAGGCCCGCCCTAAGTATTATGACATGGGTCTACCTTCTTGAATTGTTGTACATAAAGCCTGGCTTTAAAAGTTACAACATGAGATGTACATTTATAAAATTAGAAAATGGGGCCTATATCTATAAGAATTACAATAACGAAACCACCATAAGAAATGGCAATACTGGGACCAACTTTATAGAAATTATAATGTGGGCCCACCTTATTTTGAATTACTAAGTAGGCCCGTCTTTTGTGATTGTGAGCCCATCCTGAGCCATCCTCCTTTTGAAATTATGGTAAGTGGGGCTCACCCTTTAAATAATTTAAATATATAAGTATATAACCCACAATTTGTATTATTTTTATAAATTTTATGAGATCATTTTTATTAATTTTTTTTTATAAATTCTGCTTTATCCACACCCATCCACTTTAGCTAAAAAAAAAAAAAAAAAACTCTACTAAAAAAGGAAGCTCTCCTCAACACATATTTTTGGAAACCAAAACTCGAATATGGATATAACCCTTAAAATATAAAATACAATTAAGAATCTGCCAAATTGTCTATTACGTAGATAAGCTCTAAATTATAAACTAACGGCTTATTTTTAGAGTTTCCAAATAGCCCAAGTGTTTATTACAATTTAGGTGCCCAATAATATGGCTCCACCTTGTAAATTCTAGAAGGGTGAGTCTATATTTAGAATCACAAAAGGTGGAGCCTATACTGTAATTTGTAAATATGTATCACATGCACAACAATCCCTACATGGGCCCTTGTTGTAGTTCTTTTAGTGGGCCCATGTAATTCCTATAGGTAGGCCCATGTTTTAATTCCTATAAAGGCAGGCTCCATGTTATAGTTCATAAATGTGAGTCATCATGTAATTCTTTTAAAGGTGGGCTCCATGTACATCAAGCCATGAAGGTGGGCCCATGTTATAATTCTTAATTGGTGGACCTTACTTTCGCAATTACATAAGGCGGGCCCATAAAAAAGTAGGGCCATGGGTTCGCAACTATATTGAATTGGTAAGGGCATTCTTGGAAATAAGCTAAATATAGGTTGGGTCTAAATGCATCTTGAAACATGAGAAAGTGATTTTAAAGCCTTGATGATGTGGAATACAACTACTGGATGTAGCTTGTCGCTGCACCATAAGACATTGAGCCCTGTGATTTATTTTAAACGATATAAGTAAGGCTGTCAATCCGGCCCTTTGACGAGGGGGCCCGGCCCGGCTCGGCCCGCCTTGTCCTAAAGCTCGAGGGTAGGGTAGGGCCCAATTTTGAAAAGCCCGCAACCTTGAGGGCTGAGCTAGGGCTTGACTTAGCCAGCCCGAGGGGGCCCAGCCCGGCCCTTTGTCTATTAATATATAAAATAAATAATATGTATAATTTAGGATATATATGTATATAGAGAGAGATTTTTACAAAGGATATAAAGAAATCTTTTAATTAGCAATTAATGATAGAGACTTAATATTTTATCAAACAATAATAACCAAGGCTTAGAAAGAATTTTAATGGATATCCCCATAGATCCCAATATTGCCACCTATATTTAATTCTTTGTTATCATTTGAATGATATATTTGATTCTATGTTTACCCAACACGGACATATTCTTCAATGAAAAGGGAATTCAAGTTGTCATTCATCATATTGATTTTCACCAATGTAAACTATTGAAGGTTGGGAGTTTAGATAGATGATCATTAACATTATCATTAAGTGAGGTTGAGTTTCAACCACTAGCTATTGATCGATGCCAATTTCTTTATATACCCTTAATTACTTTTATGATTGTTGTTGTTTCATTCATGTGGACCCCACATCCGGAGTTAAAAGTTTGTAAGTCATGAATCAAATCATCTTTGTCATTCATCTTCGGCATTGAAAGTTTAATTGTTTTGTTATAAAATCCAATGGTGATTTTTCAAAGAATTACAAGTTAGGGTTAATGCTAACTCAAGAGTGGTCTAATATTTACTTGAACCACATATACAAATAATTTATTTGGAATAAGTCTAATGCCTATTTGAAATAAATCTAATTGAATCAGACACGACTTGCCAACATGTTCTCATGGTTCACGTTATTGCTTTATAAAAATATATAGAACATGAACTAGTAAAAAATGCAACAACTAGTAAAACTTCAGTTGCAACAATCTTAATAATAGCCTAAAAACAAAAACAAAAAACAAAAAAAAACTGAGCATATTATTTAAACTATGTAACTACTGTTAGTGTATTAAGGTATTTAAAAGTGTATTTTCCAGTTTCATGTCACAATGTTATCACATTACCTTATTTCATTTAATCCTAACTAATACCTTTATAAAATGATGAAGTAACTTGTTTTGTGCATTCTTTTAGAAGTATTACAAAAAGATTGACCTTTACATTGCCCATCGAATAAAGGTGGGTTAGCATTATGGTATAGAAGAATTATTATATATGATAATATTAAAAAAATAACTATTTCTTTCGGCCCTGGCCTGACCCTAGCCCGGCCCTAACCCTTGAGGGTAGGATAAGGGCTTCGATATTGTAGGCCCGCCGTGGGCTCCGAGGGCTTTGACTTGACCTAAGCCCGGCCCGCATATATGAGGGTAGGGTAAGGACTTACCCCGGCCCGGCCCAGGCTCGGCCCTTTGACAGCCCTAGATATAAGTGGTACGTGGACCATAAGCTGACCAGATGGGGGTTTGATTATGGTTCTAGGATAGGGATAGGGATAGAGGGATAGGGATGTGGATGTGCATCGCTCTCGTGACTCTGGAAAATGGATATATAGGAGGTGCATATGGGTCCATTAGACTTGTCTAATTAATTTCATTGGTCTCACAATAACTACATGATATTTAGCTTATTGGCTTGCTTTGTACAATTACATTAAAGTATTTTTAGCCTTTTTATTTAAGTCAATTCTTGATTTTTAAGATTTATTTAATAGAAGATAAATAAATTATTCTTATAAGTGTCCAGATATATAGTGGCCCGGGGAATTTGTGGCATTCTTGTAAATAAGGTTAACTGATCCCTTCTAAATGGAGTTGCCTAGAATGAGATTATACAAGCCAAAAATATGAATAGAGGTATGTCTCCTCTTCTTTTTCATATTTATTGACCCCAAATAGCCAAAGTAACTCTACCTTAAGGCCATGGATAAACTAATATGCATGTCTCATCAAGCATGGTCTTTAATTCACAAATGAGCTTAGATTAAGAATTTTTATCATCATCATCATCATCATCATCAAAATTTTATTTCAATTATATTGGAATCGGCTATATGAATTTTGTTTATTCTTCCCAAACTATCATGAGCCAAATCCTCATATGAGTTGCACTTGTTTTTACAACCTTCTTCATCTACATCCTCTTCGACCTAATCTTTTTCCTTGACGGACCATTAACTTATGTAGCCAAACTTTTTCTTACTAGCATTATTGCCGGCCCATAATGGACTTGTCCAAATCATCTCAAATTGATTTTTCTAATTTTATCTTCTATTGATGATACCCCTAAATGCTCTTGAAAGCGTTCATTTCTGATTTTGTCATTCCTAATTTTACCACACATCCACCTTAATATTTTTATCTTTGCTACATCAATTTTGTGCATATGTTGTTTTTTATTTGGGCAATATTTTGCTCCATAGATCATACATGGTCTAATCATTGTCTTGTAAAATATTGACTCAAATTTTATTGTCGTTAATTAGTCAGTCACAAAGCATTTTACAAGTGAATTTCCACTTCAACAATCTTACTTTAATCTTATGTTCATTAATAATTATCGATCCAATATAACGAAATGAATCTCTTTCTGGTATCTCATGGGCTTCGATTCTCATCGTAATTCTATCTTTTTGTATATGCCCACTGAAGTTGCTATCCATATATTATATCTTTGTAGACTTATTTTAAAGTTTTCAGATGTTAACGTCTCTCGCCATCACTTAAGTTTTACATTAACATCACCTCTTAATTCATCTACTAACACTATATCATCTTCACTCAAAATAGAAAGGTATATCATCTTGAATATGAATCTCTAACGCCTCTTGCCAATCTATACCTTGGCACAATGGTTTAAACTAATTTTTTGAACCAAAGGTCGGGGGTTCGAGATATGGCACTAGCCAAGAGAGTTAATTCATGCATTAGATATATTAAAGCAATATGGAGCTCTATTTTGGAGGATGCCACGTTAGTGCTCTCAAACATCAAAGCTCTTACAATATCCGTGAACTATCTCTCTTCATACTTTTATCTTGCATATCTTGCTCGCCTTCTCACACATCTTCTCATGTTTTTTCTCATCTCCCCCCAACTTCTCCTCACGGTGGACAACATCAAGTAGCTCCAAAACCACCAACGTCTTAATGATCTCCAATATTGCTTTGGCAGCGTGCAATCGTTGTTGAATTAAGCATCAGGAAGGCTACCATCTTCTATGCAAAGAGATGATATCTTAATACGTTAAATCCTTGTAATGTAGACCTTCATGCATCATCTTCAATGAAGGTTATCATCTCATGTTCTTCAAGTGTTACCTTGTATATGTGGTTATCATTTATCAATTATTAATTTCATATCTCATGCTTATTGTTGATTTTTTTTTTCTTTTTCAAAATGGCTTTGAATGTCAAGAAGGTTTTAAATGGTGAATGAGAGTTGCAGAATGATCATGCATAATATGCGTATTTCATTATCTTCCTGTCTTTTTTATTATTCTCAACTTTTAATGGCATCTTTTCAGAGAAAGCATGCGTGTAGAATGAGTTAATAAGAATATTGATGTTTCAATAAGAAGCCACACAAAACTTATAACCACATCCATTCACTCTCATATGATTTTATATATATGTGAGAAATATTCATATGCATCTATCCCTCACTATGTTATGGTGAGGGATAACATAGTAGGGTTGACTTCATAATATATCCGAACCATCCACACACATGGAACCCCCTTAAGTACACTAGACCCATTGAATTTTCACCTATCCAAATGGATTGGACCGTTGGATCAAGGTCAAATTTTTTCATTTAATATAAAGTACGTCATTAAATTTGTGGGCCACAGATGAAGGAGTTAGAGGAATGGGATTGACACCAAATTTGATATATGGTCTTATCCAAGGTGTCTCTTCCCATCCCCCACAAGTCTCATGATCAATGGGTCCCTAGGTGGGCCCCATTAAGTTTGTGGGGGAAGGATGCACAGGAATATACCCCTATATATAGATGCCTAAGGGCCTGTTTGGATAAATGAGGAGTGGAGTGAAATGAAGTGGATTTCACATGTAGAGTTGAGTGAAGATAAGTAGGTTGAAGTTAAAGAAGAGTACTTCACTTTACTCCATTTGGATGCTTATTTTGAAGTTAAGGTTTGGAGTAGAATCCACTTTTATTCAAGGAAATGGAAGTATTTATAGTTGAAGTGAAATGAAGTACATGTGGCTTATAACATTACTTCATCTATCAGGTCAGACTCATCCAAACGGGGTAGAGTTGAAATTTTAGACTGTTAGGGCCCATTTAACTTCACTCTATTCTATTTTTTGCCTATCTAAACAGGCCCTAATGAATTCAACATGTTGGATTTCTAGATTGGTTTCTTAGGGTAGGCTACACCTTTTGAACCTAGGGCTCTCAACCTCTCATTTAAGTTTGTACAAGAGAAAGAAACCTTTTAGTGATTTCTTATTAATTATGCGGTTACTTAACAATTGAGTATCAAGAGATCTTAATGGTTTCATGTGTTTGGTAAGTCAGTGAATCTCTTTTATTTTTTACTTGTTTATTTACTTTTAGTTCAAGACAATTTTATATGTGTTCATTTCTATATTTACAATAATTTCATCTTTTTTTAATAAATTTTAATATATAGAGTTTTTAAGAGTGACATACTATATTTATTTTCTTTTCTACAAAGTTTCAAATAAAATATAAGAGAATTTTACCTAAAAAAGGCCCCAAGATGGCCTACAACCAAAAAATGGGCCACTAGTAATAATGGCACGGAATGGGACCACTTCCGTTTTTTTTAATAATGATTGAAACTTGTGACGACGTCGTCGCTCTTGAAACATCATTTTTCTCATTTTCCCCATCTTCCTCCCATCGTTTTCCCCCATTCCCTCTTTTATACCACTCCCCTTTCCCCCTCTCCACAACACAGCAGCCCCCATCCCTCTCATTCTCTTTCTTCCTCTCATCACTCCCTCTCTCGTTCTCCACTCCCTCTCCTCGCTGCCTCGCCGCCGTCGGACTACGCCGCTGCCATCACCATGACTGAGCTCCTCTCTTCTACCATCTCTCATTTATCTCACTTATCTCTCCCTCACCCAGCCATGCTCCCCGGAGCTCCATGTCGCCGTCCGCGACCACCACCAGCACCATCACCGCCGGTCACCATCATCTCCGACGAAACCCCCCAACCCATCTCTTTGTTTTTCCCCATTTTCCCTTCACTGTTTCTTTCTTTCTTTCTCTGTTTTATTTCTTTCTTTCCTCTCTTCCTCACTCACCTCCCTGCCAACGTGATGTACCCCCCCCCCTTCCTCACTCACCTCCCAGCCAACGTGATGTACCCCCCCTTCCCACCCTTCGCATTCTCTATTTCTCTTTCTTTCTTTGCTTCTCTCTCTTGCTTTCTTATTCTCTCTCACTTTATCCACCGCCAACATGGACTAATCCCCCCCTCACATTTCATTTTCTCTCTTTCTCTCCACTCACTGTCAACGTGAGTTGACTTCCACCCATCCCCATCCCATGTTTCACTAATTTCACCAAAGAACAAGCAGTAAGTGCACTGATTACACTGAACCGATCAGCTTCGATACCACGCTCCATCATTTCTTGGAAGCATAAAAATGACTTCCACCCATCCCTATCTAAAGCATACCCACCAATCATCGAATTCCAAGAAACAGAATCCCTCATCAGCATTTCATCAAACACTTTCTCTGCAAAGTCAATACACCCAGTCTTGGCATACATAGAGATGAGCGAATTGCCAACATAAACATTCAAGTCAAATCCAACCTTAATCAACCTACAATGAATCTTTCATCCTTCCACAAACGAACACAAGTCCGCACAAGATGAGGGATTATTAGAATGTTATGGATTATTGAATGTACAAAAATCCATAACATTATTGGGAGAGACCGTTCGCTTGTTATGGATTATTGAATGTTGCTTTATGGTGGATTATTGAATATTTTAATATGAATTTTTGAATGCCAATTCATGTGCTTTTTTATTGCAAGAAGCGAAGCTTGTATATCCATGCCTTGTATTGCGCTCGCACATAAAAACAATACACACTTCATTTTTTTCGATTGCAATGGTCAGTGACGATGTTGTTGCCACATAGAAGATAAAATTTGGAAGGAAGTGTGCTCTAATATCTGACGACGTCGTTGCTTCACAGAAGCTAGTGGAAGAAAGTGTGCTTTAATATCTGACGACTGTAGACACCTCATTTGGCCCCTATGATAGCCTTAAACACCTGTCATATATAGCGATGCCCCCATTTCACTCATAGTTGAATGATTAATGGCATAATTCAGATTAATTAATGACAATGAAGATGCTTTTTGATAGTTTCAGACTTAGTTCAACGACTTCTAGAAATTCGTGAGAAGAAAGCCGAATCACATTGAGATCTAGAGTCCAACTCACCTTTCACACGAGGACAGACTACTACACTAACTCTACATATTCCAAACCACTTAAGAAATGCTTAGGCCAGTTCTTACAAAGATTACACCAAGTTTACCCAAATGCCATCCGATTACCCTAAGTTAGGAAGCCGGATCCATTGATCCAGAGGTCCCCATCTTTTCTCAGCCCATAATCATCAGGACAGTTAGACCATTGGATTCTTCACTTCAAGAGCTTTCCAACGGTATGTAGAACGTCCAAATCCGATAAGCGGATCAAAAGTTATGAGTTTTCGAAGTTTGCCTTAGAAAGAGTAACAGAAATTCATCTAGGCACCACCCAAGGGGTGCCCACCCTACTCAAATTCACCTAGGCGCCCCATGTGTGGCGCCCTCACTAGTCATGGTCACCTAGGCGCCACACGCCCACCCTCCAAAATCACTAGTTTGACCTAAAACGGACCGGAACCACTCAACGTAGGGACCAAACTCCGTAAATGAATTGACTCCACCTAGGCACCCCATGTGTGGCGCCCACCCCACTCTTTATTCCATCTAGGCGCCCCATGTGTGGCGCCCATACTCTTCAGCCCACCTAGGCACCACATGTGTGGCGCCCACCCTATTATTCCACAAACTTAACTTAGGGCAGCCCGTAACCACTCCAAGCAAAGACCCAAACAACTTTCCATCTAGGCACCACCCTTGTGGCGCCCACACTCTCCGGTCCACATAGGCACCCTGTGGTGGGCGCCCACCCTGTCCAGTCCACCTGGGCACCACCCTTGTGGCGCCCAGTCAATTAAGTGCTAGTGTAGGTCCCCTCAATTGAACATCTATCCATTCTATTCCGACTTCAGATGGGACCAAACTTTGAGAATGATCCGAACCACGTAGGCTCCACCCCATGGGCGCCTACCATGAACCAGTCCACATAGGCGCCAGCCCTGTGGCGCCCACCCTATGAAGTCACCTGGGCACCACCCCATGGGCGCCCAGCCTCTTTTCCAAACCCTAATTTATCCCAAAACACTTAAGCCGCCTTGGGATGCGTGAAACCTTCTAGAAACACGAACTAATGAAGCCCTAGCCCTCCTAAACTCATCCCAAACCTCTATTTAAGGATCTCTTAACCTCATTTACAAGGGAGCTACCCTAAAAAGAGAGAAAAGTATAGAGAATAAGCAAAAAGGAGAAAGGTAGCCACCATTAGAGAGAAAGCTTCAGATCTAGAGGAGAAGAAGGGGAAATAGAGGAGAAGACTTCCATATCTTCAACTAGAGCCATGGTCCTTCGCGTAAGCCTCGTTCTAGGAACTTGAAAAGTGTGATTCAAACCGGTATTCCTAGATCTTTCTATTCTTCTGCTACATTTTATCATCATCTTTGTTTAGAAATATGCTTAGGATCATTCATGCATCATAAATCTATATTAGTTCTTGATAAAAATGGTATCAGCATCTCATCATATTAATAACATGTTTAGATTCATACTAGTGGTGTAGATCTGCATTGATTTCGTAGTTCTAAGTGCTTAACTAGGTTAGATCTCGCATTTATAGCATCATCATCATCATTTAGATCGAGGAGGTCGTGAAAAGCCTATCTCAGAAGGCTGGGCGCCACCCATTGGGCGCCTACCATCTCTGGTTGGTTGCATCATTAGTAGTTCGCATTAGGACATCCGCATCAGTTACTAAATATCGAAAATTGTGTTGAAAATCTTAAGACTATTGTGCATTCATTGCGAATCTTTGAAAACCCTGACTGAGTAGGGTAGGCACCACAGGTGTGGCGCCTAGGTGAACTGTTCCACCTTTGTGCACAAGTTTCGATCTCTCACATTTAGTTCATTTAGAAATCGCATAACAATGATATGTTTGCTTGTTTGATATGTTCTGAACTTCAAATTATTGTTTTTATCACACACCACCATATCATCTGAAACATAAAGTCATAAAAAACCCAAAAAAATCATAAAACATAAAACTATTTCTTCTCTTCCCTTACTCTCTAGTAAATTAGAGGAGAAACCAAAAACAAATTAAAAAATACAAAGAAAACCCAAAAATAGTAGGTAGATAGCCTAGATTATCAAATCTCGTGCCTAAGTAGGATAAACCCTAAAATATCATGGTTAATTAACTTAAGAATTGCCAAATCATTAAGAACCCTAGAACAAACAATCTAATTGATTTGGACTGAAATTGGACTAAGGAATCACTAAGATTGTTTAGGGAACCGCTTCTCCCCTCTTGAGCTTAACTTGCTTATTCACTAAAGGTCCCTAATTAAGGATTAAACATAATTAGTTAAGGCTCTAATCTCACATCAATTAATACAATAAATACCTTTAATCCAAAAGATCGTGAGACCTTAATTAATTCGGATTAAAAATAACCAAGAACTTAATTAAAACCCTAAAACAGATCCATCTGGGCGCCACCTCCTGGGTGCCCTGTTGCCAGATCCATCTGGGCGCCACTCCCTGGGTGCCCTGCTGACAAGATCCACCTGGGCACCACTCCCTGGGCGCCCAGCCTATTCATTCCCTAAGAGGCTCTATTTAAAATTTAATCTAATTAATTAAGACTTTAACCAACCCTAATTAACACACTAAAATACTTTTAACTTGAAAGACCTGAAATCTTAACCGACTTAAACTCGAATCTACCTAAAAGATACAAAACTAACAAACCCTAAAAAATTCATCTAGGCACCACTCCCCTGGCGCCCTGCCTTCCAATTCATCTAGGCACCACTCCCCTGGCGCCCTGCCTTCCAATCCACCTGGGCACCACTCCCCTGGCGCCCAGCCTTCCAATCCATCTGGGCACCACTCCCCTGGCGCCCATCCTATCCCTTTACTAAGAAATTTCTAATTGAAACTTCTAATTAAACCAACCCGAATTAGCACATTAAAACACTTTAGGACTTAAGAAACCTAAGACTCTAATCAATTCACCCTCGGATTAACTTAAAATCCATCGAACCAAATCAAACCACAAGGCAGTCACCTGGGCACCACCCCCTGGGCGCCTAGCCTATCAATCCACCTGGGCACCACCCTCTGGGCGCCCAGCCTGTGAGCTCCACCTACACTACTCGTTTCTTGGAAACCAATCAATTAAAAACTAAACCTAATTAACTTAAATCTAATTCTTTCTCAACTGAATACTAAAAGATACTTTTCATCCAAACGCGTTAAACCACAAAACCCAACTTCGAATCAACCTAGAACGTCAAAACCAAGCCGAACCTCAAGACAGCCACCTGGGCACCACTCCTTGGGCGCCCAGCCTGTCAATCCACTTAGGCACCACCCCCTTGGCGCCTAATCTGTCAATCCACCTGGGCACCACCCTCTGGGCGCCTAGCCTGTGAATTCCACCTACCCCGTCCATTCCTTAGGAAACCATTAAACCCAATTAATTGGAACCCGATTCATCCCCAACTGAACACGAATAAACACTTTCCATCAAATCCTAGACCCTTAAATCAATTCAAACCTGAGATTGACCAAAGAATCACAAAACCCAACCGAACCATAAAACACATCCATCTGGGCACCACACCCTGGGCGCCCAGCCTACTCTTTTCATAAAAACCCAAACTCACAACTTAACTTAATTAATTAAAACCTCAAACCAATCCCAATCAACATAACATAATACCTTTAACCTTAAAACACTTGGAACCTTAATCGATTCGGACTTAATACCCAAAACCCTTTGGAACCAACCAAACCATAAAGATTCCACCTAGGCACCAATCCCTTGGCGCCTATCCTATCAATCCATCTGGGCGCCACCCCCTGGGTGCCCATTCTGCCAGTTTCACCTAGGCACCACCCTCTGGGCGCCTAGCCTACATTTCAACCCTACCCAACCAATTCAACTAAAAATTAATAATTAAACACCTTACAACTTAAACTAACTAAGACCAGAACCTTAATTAATTTCCGGACCCACAGACCAATAATTAAATCCTATCCGGCACAACACAAAATCACAGGCAAACCACCTGGGCACCACTCCCTGGGCGCCCATCCTGCCAATTCACCTGGGCGCCACCCCTTTGGTGCGTATCCCTCCACTTGCACTAAAACACGAATCCTCGTTTTGTTTCAAAATCCGGACCCGCATCACTTTGACATTAGAACAGCGGAGACATTAAAACATTCCTCAGAGTAAAACATAGCCCTTAAAACCCCCCAGAATTCTGAAAAGAGATCGAAAAGTCTGAAAAGCATAAACTGTTAGGATAGGCTCCACCCCCTGGGCGCCTACCCTGTTTTTAATCTTGAATTGTGATTTTCGACTACTTTTTAGAATTCTGATTTAAATTAAAAATAACATAAGTTTAAAATATAGAAGAACACATTAACCAGATCCTTAAAACATCTCTAAACCACTCTCAATCAAAACCACAACTCACAACAAATCGAATCAATTAAGATCTTACTCAACAAACTGCTTAGGCGCAGGAACTATCAAACTTAGGCTATTTACACCCTAGGATCAAATTGGATTACCTTGTTAGGTAGTTTAGAGCATTAGGCTTCACCCCATCACTCTTCCTGTTCCGTTAGGGAATTGGGAAAGCTGATGTGGGCGGCCTAGGACCTTAGGTTAAGGTTAATCCGATGATCAGTAATAAAGCATTAATTACGTAAATCCAAGTAAATCCCCTAGTTAGGCCCTTCTAGCCCCATATCAAAAATCCATAAAAACTATAAAACCAACAAAATAAACCCAAAAAGATTTTCCTTTATTTCTTCCTCCACCTCAGGTGCCAAATATTTAATTGAACTTAATGATAAAAGGAAATGAAGAACTGACTTCTAAAATTGAATAAATGAGAATGACGAGATGAGATGAGTGATTTCACACACACTTTTTACTTCGGCCCATCGGCCACCCTTAAACAATCACGGCCCATCGGCCACCCTAAAACAAACACTGGCCCATCGGCCACCTCCAATCAATTACGGCCCATCGGCCTTTCATTTTTATCACTCGTGTATCGCACACGAAAAACACAGAAATCACAAGTCAAAATCTCATTTGCATCATTATTTTGATTTGAAAAGTCAGCCTTTAAACCTTATTTTGCCAAGGGATTTGAAGGGGGTACCCGGGAACGGGGCCAATCCTCTTCTTAAATATTTGGCACCTCCCCCCATTTATTTTCTTTATTTTACTTACTTTATTTTACTTGGATTTATTATGATTATGCTGTGTGAGGATTAACCTTTATTTGGACTTTAACTCATAACCCTAATTTGACCCTATATTAAAAAGACCCAAAGAGACCCAAATTAATGTGACAGGACAACCGTCGTGTGTTGCCGGCAGCACATTAGACGAGAGGAAGAACCCACCCACTTATTTTCTCCCCACATTTCTTCGGCTTTAGTTGAAGAACGGTGTTACGGCCGTATCCGTAGCTGGCGATCGTGATCCATTGATTTTGAGGATAGTCGGAATCCTCATTTTCGATGTAAAATTTAAAATAGCATATATAGATGAATAGAGATTTCCCCACGCAAAATGCAAAATTCCCCTTTATTTCCTTTTTTGGGGGGGTCGAAATTCACATCCGACAGCCTGGCGATCGTGATGGGACCTCTTTTGTTTTCCTGTCACTTATTTGGGTTTTTTCCGGGATTTTATTCTAGGACACGAACATCCAATCAATAATTAGAATTTGTCCGTGTCCCATTCAGTTTTGGGTTGTTATGAGTCTAGTCCAAAATTAAAATTAAGGTTCGAATGCACCGTCCACTAAGCTTTCCCCCATTACATCATAAGAAACAAACTTGCACCAACACTCACTACAAAACAACATAAAACGTGCTCCTCTCATCCCCTCTTTCTCTCTATTCTCATCTAAGTACTTCTTCACAAATGGAGGGTTACACGTTCGGGATGCCCGACTTTCAACCCCTCTCACCCCCACTGTTGCTCCGCACCACTAGCGGGTCACACCAAGCCCCCCAGAGTATAGAATCCTCTAGAGTATTAGATGGATCCTCAGCAACGTCAAGCCATGACCCACAACAGATGAGGCGGTCCCTCTTCGAAGGTGGCCCCCTGCCAGTCAATACCATCACAATGGGAAGGAATCTGTCTAACACATCCACCCCATCTCATTCATCAGGGGAGAATCAGCTTTCCTCACATTCAGGGGTAACTTACACAGACTTAGTCAATCCTACCGGCCAGGTTATAAGGTATAGAGTTCACAATAATGATTTGTCGAGAGATTACTCTCTCCGCGCGAATGATCCTGTTGTCTCACAAGTTACACCTTATTCCTCCCTGATCAGTCAGACCGAGCCGATTACGTCTTCTGTCCCACAGTACGGGATGCCTATGGATACACCTATCACCACACCAGTTAGAATTGTCACACCATCCCGGACTCTCGCGACAAACGAGAATTCGTATCATCAGACAAGTCATGTTCCAGTAAACACGGGTCAGTTGGCGATGCCCAACACCTCATACCATAATCCCTTGACTCACATGGGAACGCCAGATGTCTACCGACAATATGAGGTAACCCGACCCCAATTCCAGGTGATGACTCCTTCGTCAATCAATCAAGCGGGTTATAATCCTTTGACGGCTAGCACTGATATGTTATACCCCCAGCCGATTCAATATGAGAAGACCCCTCCCATCTATCAAAATCAGACGGTCCCAATCTACCAAATGCCTAACTCAGACCAGAGCCCTCCAGTCCAGAACGCGCAGGTTATCAATCCCGCAGGAGTTAGAAACCCTTATCAAACATATCAAGCGAATGAACCGCGCTATCAGCAGGCGTATCAGCCACCCGCTTTAAGTCCCATGGTTGACCCATATAGAGGACAGTCGGTCTCTCATGGAGGAACTCAGTTGAGCCAAGGCTATCAACCTATCTCGCAATCATATTTCCAAGACCAGTTCCAAGAGCCAGCTTACGCCCCTGTTCCACTAGAACCACAAGGAGGTTACCGGCCACAGATGATTCAATACCTAGATCCTCTAGCGTTCAAAGAACTGCAGAAAAATGTAGAAGAGCTTAAAAATGAAATCAAGAAAAAGTCCCCGAGCTCGATTGGAAAAAAGCTAGGGTTCTACGATTTTACTAAGAAGGAAGAAAAAGAGAGGTCACCTTTCCCTATTAGAGCTCCTAAGTTCGTACCTTATGATGGTACAACTGACCCTCAACACCACCTAGTCTCATTCTGCAACAAGTGTCGCGCCATCGCTGACAATGACTCCATGCTCATAAATTATTTTCAGGAATCATTAACGGGGGATGCTTTAACTTGGTATACATCTGTATCTTCCCACGAGATTAATACCTTTGAGGATGTAGTAGAGAAATTTCTAGCACGGTATCAACACCTAACTAAAAACAAACCCCTGTGGCATGACTTAGCGAACCTCAAACAAAAGAATAATGAGGACTATGAGGAATTCGCGGTGAGGTGGCAAAATCAATTTGCGCGATCAGACTGCAACATGCAAGAAGAGGAACAAGTGAGGATGGCCATATCAAATATGAAAGACCCGATGAGAGCCTTAATGACGATCGGAGAAGTCGTTAGTTGGAGTGGCCTGTACCGTAGATTGTCCAGAATGAAACAAAATTTAGACGAGGGAGTATTGAACACCATCATTGACCATAAGAAAAACACGCGTAGAGTGGGCACAACTACCCAACCGGAAAGCCGCACAACCCCTGAAGTGAGCTCGAATCAAGAAGAGGTCTACCGACCATACCAAGAACGCAACAGTGTTAGCTTTAACCAACACCAGAACCAGGGACAAAATGTCAATCCCAATTTCCAAAGTGGTAATCCGAATTATCAGAGGAACAACCAGAATTATCAGCAGAACAATCAGAATTACCGGAACCCCCCAAGAAATAACCAAGGTTATGAACAACCGCCAAGGAATCAAGGGCCCCCGGTGAATCAAAACCAGAATCCTAATCCTATACAACCGGTTCCGAATTCGATGGTTTTGCCACAAAATCAGAACACAAATCCTCAACCTAGCTATGGTACCGTCCCCTTCAATTACAATAGAGGCAATAATGGCAACCAAAACAACATGAACAATGGGAATAGAAGAAGATTCGGGGCAAAAAGGGCGAACTACCCATCCCTTCCACAACCTTGGACCGCTGTCTTCTGGTCCCTCTTAAACCAGAATGCCCTCCAACTCCCTCCGGAACGACCACAAGCCTGGTCGGAACACCTGGATAAAAACAAATTTTGTGCCTACCATAGGATGCCGGGGCATGACCTCACCCAATGCTACACGGTTAGAGACCTGATCTATGATCTCAATGACGAAGGCAGAATCGATTGGAGCAATATTAGGTCCGATGGGCGCGAACGACTCACGGAACGCCCCTCCTAATCAAAATGCAACCCCCAATCCAGTGCAAAATGTCCCTAACATGCAGATCTATACCAACCCGCTGCCTCAACATGGACCATCAACCTCTGGACAAAGCCCACAGACTCAATTGATAAACATCGCCATGATAGAGCACCAATGTGTTGATGCCCTGGCCCAAGGGAACATAAACCATAGCCAACTATGCCACGATGAATTCTTTGAGGAAGAGGACCATCGAAAATACGTCACACCATGGGATGGGAAAACCAAATTCAAAATCTTCAATTCTGGAATGGGCGCGATCATTGATTCTCCTGACCTTTACAAGGTGAACTTTGATGAGCTAGACAACCAAGAACCACCGATCCTTGCAAATTCCCAACTAGACCCTCACCCGGATACAAACGCGCCTCAGGCTCACCTCCGATCTGGACGGATCCGTCCTCCCCGGCTACCTCCTCACCCTATTGCTCAAAACTTAGATTCTCAGAATCCCAACACTCAGGTCGAGGAAACAGTTGATGAAAGAGCTTATACTTCGATAGAAACAGGGATAGAGTACGACCTCTTGGGACACCTCACAAAGATCCCAGCTAAGGTATCCGTCCTCGATTTGATTAAAACGTCACCCAAACATCAACAACAATTACTTGAGGCTATCACACGCTTACAAGTCCCTGTAGGCACAACCCCCGAAGAGTTGGGAACTACCATTGCAGCCTTAGCCCCTGGAGCTCCCTTCCCTGCCGTCACTTTTACTGAACAAGAACTAAAAGAAATACCACCTGAAGCGAGGACGTCTCCCCTACATCTAACGATTAAGATAGCGGGAAAGGAAATGTCAGGAGCCTTGGTCGACACCGGCGCGTCACTGAACATATGCCCTTTGAAAACCTACAAAGCATTAGGGCTCGCTATAAAGGACCTAACTCCAGCCCCTATGGTTGTAACCGGTTATGACGGGAATAAGAAAACAGTATGTGGAAAAATTATGCTGTTGGTGCAAGCGGGCCCGATCTCGATGCCAGAAGAATTTTATATCATGGATATCCCCGCCACTTTCAACTTAATTCTGGGACGCCGATGGTTGAACCATATGAACGCCGTCATGTCGAGCAGACACCAATGTGTCAAATTCCCTTACTTAGGCAAGATCATGAAGATGATGGGGGACCCGCCTGTCATTGAACCAGAGGAACTTCAGATACTCCCGACCCTACAACCCGCTCTTATGACCCCCGAGGTCAAAATCCATGGATACACGGTTGATCCTCTCATCTCCTTAATGGACATGAACCCCATGCGAAATACGTTCTCTGAATTATCTTCTTTGCAAAGTCCAGCAACAAACAACGAAAGCCAAGCTCGAGGATGGATTCTAATGAAGAAGATGGGATATCAACCTGGATTTGGGCTAGGAAAGAACGGAGAAGGTATTCTCGATCCTTATATTCCAGATCCTAGAGCAAGAGCGGAAGGATTGGGTTACGATACGCATGATAATATGAGGCATAAACGAGAGGACTGGGCCTTAGATGAACACTTTGTAAGACACGATAAAATCTTAGATCCCAACACACCACCAACTAAGGAGGGATGCTACAATTTGGATCCAAATGACAAAGGCAAGGCCATTTTAGTAGAAAATTGGGAAGACTCTGTGTCATCCGAAAGCGAAACTTATGAGGAAATTTTTGGCACTTGGAGAGAGCTCCATTCACCAAAAGAAGCGGACAATGCAGACCACACCATTGATCCAGGGTTCCATATCCTATCATGTAACATGCTAACTGTGAGCAAGCCGACTCATTTACCCAAAAAAAAACGTCGATTACCGAACTCCGAGAGAGTCGCGAAACATGGGAAATTGAAGACCCTACCAGCGAAGAAGTGGTATATTGGCCCATTGCCTGGCGCCATTGGCGAGGAGACCCCTCCCAAGAAGACCGTGAAATATGGGAAACCAGTGACCTCGATGATCATGAAGTGGTATACCGCCCCACTGCCTGGCC
This sequence comes from Litsea cubeba, assembly GCA_012931725.1. NCBI lineage: Eukaryota > Viridiplantae > Streptophyta > Magnoliopsida > Laurales > Lauraceae > Litsea > Litsea cubeba. Next base: position 1,064,044 of record CM022953.1, on the reverse strand, counting down.
ACGCCAGCGGGGAGGATCCTCCTCGGTAGATAGCCCATCTCCAACCCCACCTGTACCATATCATTCCAAAAATCCCAAAAAATCAGAAAACCCCAAAAACCCAAAAAAATTAGAAAATAGAAAACCCAAAAACGTAGGAACCGTAGTGGTAGAAGATTTTGGTCATCATCAACACATGAGCAATCTAAGGCGGCGATGGAAATTACCCCCGGTAGAGCAGTTCCGATTAGAGGAAATTATGGCCAACATTGATAAATTAGGCTGCGAATCTTTGCCTGTCAGTTCTAGAACCCGAATCCTCCGCGAACATGCGAACATCAACGATGGCATGGGTGTTTACGAATTAGTAGACGCTGAAGAAGGGGATGACAAAGTTTCTGAGGAATTTAGGAGAGTAGTCAAGAAGTTTGATGAAGAAACACAAGCAGCTGCTGAGAAGACAAAAGAGATAAACCTGGGAACAGAGGAGAGGCCCAAGCAAGTTCAAATCAGTGCATGCCTAGAACCTAATGAAGAAAGTGAAATCCTTGAGGTCTTAAGGGAATATCAAGACGTATTCGCATCAGATTATAACGACATGCCCGGACTTGCACCCGACCTAGTAGAGCATCGAATCCCACTAGAAGATGAGGCTAGACCTGTCAAGCAAAAGTTGAGAAGAATGCTCCCCGACGTTGCCCTGAAAGTAAAGGAGGAGGTTGACAAGCTCCACCAAGCTCAATTCATCAGGGTCGTGTTGTTTCCCCAATGGGTTGCCAACATAGTCCCGGTAAAGAAGAAAGACGGACGCGTCCGAGTCTGTATCGATTTTCGAAACTTGAACAAGGCATCTCCCAAAGACGATTTCCCTTTACCTCACATCGACGTACTTGTTGATAATACTGCAGGGCACGCCATGCTCTCATTCATGGATGGTTACTCAGATACAACCAAATCAGGCTGTCACCAGAAGATCAGGAGAAGACCTCATTCACCACGCCCTGGGGAACTTACTGTTACGTTGTTATGCCCTTTGGCCTAAAGAATGCCGGTGCCACTTATCAAAGAGCCATGATGGCGATATTCCACGATATGATACACGACTGTGTGGAAGTTTACGTAGATGACATTCTGATCAAATCCAAAACCCGTGAGGACCATTTCATAGCTCTCAGGAGAGTCCTTCAGCGATCTAGGGACACCCAACTAAGGATGAATCCGAAGAAATGCGTTTTTGGAGTATCCTCTGGCAAACTCTTGGGCTTTATGGTGAGCAATCGGGGAATTGAAGTTGATCCTTCTAAGGTAAAGGCCATCCTTGAAATGCCACCCCCGAAAAACCTCAAAGAATTGAGAGGCCTCATAGGGCGGTTACAATTCATTAGAAGATTCATCTCACAGCATTCACAAAGATGCGAGCCGTTCTACAAACTGCTAAAAGGAGGTGTGGAATACCACTGGGACGACAACTGCCAAAAGGCATTCGAAGATCTAAAAAAATATCTGTTGAGTCCTCCTATTCTGAAGCCCCCTACCAGAAACAGGCCCCTCATTTTGTATGTATCAGCGACAGAATCTGCAATAGGCGTGGTCCTAGGTCAACATGATGAAACTGGCCGAAAGGAGAACGCAGTCTATTACTTGAGCAAATCTCTCTTACCCTATGAAAGGAAATACTCCCCAATGGAGAGAACATGTTTAGCCGTAGTTTGGGCCGCTCAGAAATTGAGACACTACTTTCTAGCTCATCAGGTCAAACTTTTAGCCAGGATGGACCCTTTGAAATATATTTTTGAGAAACCTGTCACTTCGGGAAGGATCGCGCGATGGCAAATGCTCCTGGCCGAATTTGACATAACCTATGTTACCCAGAAGTCCGTAAAAGGACAAGCGATCGCTGATCATCTAGCGCACCTTCCTCTGCCCCAGTACGAGCAAGTCAGAACTGATTTCCCCGACGAAAGCATTGTGTTTGCAGGCATTGAAGAGGCCAAAGATGACGATTTATGGACCATGTACTTTGATGGAGCTTTAAACCAAAATGGAAAAGGAGTCGGGGTAGTGCTATTATCCCCGGAAGGAGTTGTCATCCCGAAGGCCTACAAGATCGGATTCCCAGCGACCAATAATACAATGGAATATGAAGCTTTACTAGCGGGACTGAGGGAAGCCCAAGCCCTAGGAGTTGAGAAACTGAGAGTCTTCGGCGACTCCAAAGTTGTCATTTCTCAAGTAGCTGGGGAATGGAAAGTTAATGCCCCTAAACTTGCACATTACCATGAGAAAGTGAGAGAACTAATGTCTAACTTCAAGAAGATTTCCTTTCTCTACATCCCTCGAGCTTTGAATCGGCTAGCTGACTCATTAGCAATTTTAGCTTCGATCATAGAGATGCCCGACGACAAAGGTTATGAAAGGTTCCTTATTAGAAGGCTAGACTCTCCATCCGTCAAACCAATAGACCTGACCAGAGGGGACCCTGCCGAAGTTCTGCCAAAAGTTCCAAGAGAAAAGAGTAAGAAAGTCGAGGCCAAAGAGTCTGATCATGAGAAAGATTCTAAACCCGAAGAAGGAATCTTAGCTCGCATACAGCATGATGATGACCTGGTGGATGATCACCCGTGGTACTATGATATCTGGAATTACCTACGTGATGGCTACATCCCTGAGTATGCCACCCGATCGGATAAGAGAGCATTGAAAGAAATGGTTCAGAGATATGTCATAGTCGCAGGACTATTGTACCGTAGATCATTCAGTGGGATTCTCTTACGATGCGTAACCACAGAAGAAGGGCAAGAGATAGTTGAAGAAGCGCATTCGGGAGAGTGTGGAGGACACGTCAATGGCCAGATGCTAGCTAAGAAAATCATCCGTTTAGGTTACTATTGGCCATCCCTAGAGTCAGATTCAGTCCATTATGTTAGAAGATGCAAAGAATGTCAACTGCATGCTGACCTAATCCACGCCCCCGCATCATCCCTTCACCCTACCATAGCTCCATGGCCTTTTTCGACTTGGGCCTTTGATATCATAGGACCCCTGGCTCCTACCTTAGAGAACACACAAAATAAGGCATTCATATTGACAGCCACAGAATATTACACTAAATGGGCAGAAGCAGAGGCATATGTTAATATTAAGGCTACCTCTGTAGTCAAATTCATCAAAAAGAATATAATAGCCCGGTTTGGCATCCCTAAAGCATTCATAACAGACAATGGCCCACAGTTTATATCCCAACAAATGAACGAGTTATGCACAAAATATGATATAGAACTGCATCATTCAACCCCATATTATCCCCAAGCAAATGGTCAAGCCGAAGCAACCAACAAGACCTTACTGAAGATCATCAAGAAGACTGTGCAAACCGCCAAAGGTAGTGATTGGCCAGACCGTTTGGTCGAAGCGTTGTGGGCGTACCGGACTTCCATAAGAACTCCTACAGGAGAAACCCCATACTCTTTGACTTATGGAATGGAAGCAGTCCTTCCTCTCGAAGTTCTTCATCCATCACTGCGCATCCAGCTAAATGAAGATATAACAGAAGACCAGAGGAGAGAAGCATTGCTACTTCAGCTAGACCTACTCGATGAGAAAAGAATGAAAGCAGCAGAGCATGCACAAGTATACCGGAAGCGAGTTGCCAGAGCCTACGACAAACATGTCAAACAAAGAAAATTCAAGATTGGCGACTTTGTGCTAAAGCGCATCACTCCATCCCAGCTGCCACATCCTAGAGGTAAGTTACGACCCAATTGGGAAGGCCCTTATGTAATTAAGGAAGTATATCCCGGAAATGCATATAGACTAGTGAATGCAGAAGGGGAAGAGCTCCCTGATCCATGGAACGCTATGTACCTGAAAAGGTACACGGTATGACCCCTCCCTATTTCTTGCGGAGTATGACCCTCCTTGCTCTTTGGCATAGTTGTAGAAATCCCGTAGGTGGACCGAAGAGATGCACTCTGATCAAGCTTGGAACTCGAACACACACCAGCACTTAAAATTACACAAAATGGCGAGTCTGCCCCAAACAAATTCCCGCACGGTTAAGCCCATCCAATGTGAAGGTTGTAGGTAAGTTTGCCCATGTCATGAAAGGCTTGTTAATCGTATGTCAAAAAAAAAAAAAAAAAAAAAAAAAAAAAAAAAAAAAGGGTGTTCAGTTAGAAGTATAGTCTTGAAAAGATAAAAGCTTCATGACTAGTCTGGGTTCGTAGCCTTTTTAACCCGAGCCAATAAGCCCGTAGGGGTATTTACATGCCTAGTGCCCTAAAGCCATCTGGTTTGGGAGTCATTGGCCTAATGCTCGTTACATGGGTTAATTAGAAAGCTTAAGGGGCCTAGACATTGCACAGTCTGATGCAAAAAAAAAAAAAAAAAAAAAAAGGGTGTTTAGTTAGGAGTCCTGAAAAGAAATAAAGTTTTGTGACTAGTTTGGGTTCATAGCCTTTTTACCCGAGCTAGTAAGCTCGTAGGGGTATTTACATACCTAGTGCCCTAAAGCCGTCTGGTTTGGGAGTCATTGGCCTAATGCTCGTTACATGGGTTAATTTGAAAGCTTAAAGGACCCAGGCATTGCACAGTCACATGCCCAAAATATATATATATATTAGAATTAGGCTCGCTAGAGTGACATGGGTACTTATCAGGCGAACTAAGCAGAAGGTGGTCTAAAACCACAACACTAAGGAAACACGGTGACTCACCACCCCCACACACGAACACTACTCACAAATGAGCCCCGAAGGCGGTCAAGTACTCTCTAAAGTTCAGTTGAAAAGACTAAGCAGCTACAAGAGGGGGCCTGTGAGGGCTCGACCTCCAAAGGATAGTTAGGGAAGATTACTTTGCCACCAAGGTGACAATCATGGATCGAGAGGCTAGTCCACTTTCACGCCCTCGCCCACGGCCAGAATAAACACTAGTCTTATGCTGGGGCATTTTTTTATATATATATACATACAAATATATGTTTATCTCACACGGCTTCCCAATCTGGGTCCTCATCGCATACACGATAGCCACGAGCACTCACTAGCCTTCACACACTCACCTCATGCATGCTTTATTACTAATGACTTTCGGTTGGATGCAGAAAAAAAAAACAGATTCCCTAAGGTACCAATTCTATCTTGTTATTCCCTAAGCTTGAGTGCCAAAACGGCCCCCTGACATTTTTACCGAGAAAGAAAAATGCTACCTTAGCCAAACGATGCAGGGGGCCCAAAAATATTAAACTAACAAGTTCGTTTTGAGACCTTGCAGGGAACCCAACCCCAGTCACATCCAAAACATCCCACAAGCTGGGGCATTTTTTTTACGGGTATTGTTTTGTGCACAACTCCTCATGACTTGAAAAAAATTAAAGTGATGGTAACCAAATTTGGGATATATAAATTATGTCTGTCATGATATTCTACAATGAATTTGATTATAGATGTATGCTATGCATCTTATGATATCATATATTGTGCGATTCAAAAATGCAATTTGAAAATGCATTTATCTTGAACCTCTGCCTTTATACTTATTGCTGACAATGTGAATGCCTTAAAACATAGAATTGCTTAGGCCACAAGCATCACACACCCAGGCACTCCCCATTGTTTGAAAACCCTGAATATCTATATTGCTTCTCCAAGTCAAAGTTGATATGATATTTTATTCGCTTGGTCTATTATATGGATTTCATTTTGTCTGTCTTAGGTCCTAATGTTCTTTTTTCATAAGAACTAGTGCTAGAGCACGAATTTTGAGGAATTTTAGAAAAATTTCGACAGCACTTCCCCTTGTTTTTGGACCCCGGAAAATCTCCGGATACAAAAAACCTGTTACCTGTGAAAGAAGTACACTTCATATATTCCTGACACCTCACAAAACTCCTCATCAATCAACCACACATGCCTAGTACACACTATCTCAATTACACATACATAATACACATGTGCACAACATATACATCAGATCAAGTACACACCGTGAGCTAAGACAAGACGGAATGACATAGATACATGACCACACATATATGGAAAACATGGAACAAGCATGCACAAAGACGGATCCTGGAGAGATCAATCAAACAATGATAACCCTATGGAGCAGCTCCCTCATGACGAGCCGATGAAGCAAAGGAAGATGGACCAGGAGCACGCTGAGAAGGGGCGCGGGTCGAGCTCGAAAATGCATAACCTCTCTCCTCCGCCCTCTGGCGATACCGATCAAGGCGCCTCCGCAAGTCGGCAACCACCTCATCATGACTTAGTTGCATGCGGTCCATGCGCTGAGCGTATTGATCATGAATGAGAGCCCTCTCCTCGCTCAAGCTAAGGGGTGGAGGAGCGGAAACAACAATAGCACCGCTCTGCAAGACGACATACAAGGAAGCGTTACATTCAAAAACTCGAAAGCAGGAAACATGGAATTTAAAAGGAAGGATGCTCACCTGCGCAGAGGTCTCAAAACTCCTGAGCTTGGCACGTAAGTCCTCAATCTGCACTCAACAAGATTACGAAGCATGTCAATGTTAGAAGAATCAAATCAAATCATTACAAGAGTAAGGTTTATACCTGCGCTGCTGAAGCAACTCTTTCCGCAAATGCCTTGTCACGCTCACTATGAAGCTCTGCCTGAAGGTCACAAATAAAGATGGTTAAGAATTACTCATTATACGCCTTGAATACAAGGGCAACAAACTGAGACCCAAACTTCGCTAACCTGCAGTCGATCCACCTCAGCCCGCAGAGTAAGATCCCTCTCCACTTGGATCCTCATAGCCTCAGGCATGTCTCGCTCCCTGTTACCCTGCATAGTGGCAAAGGTCATGAACAGCAATTCAAAATGAACAACTAACCCCATGACCTCGTACCTCATGAGAATCTGCCAATGCGTCGATAATTGCTTCATTTTCCTGGCGGCGCTCCTGTTATCAAAGCATTGTGAGTAAAGAAGGTATAAAAGAGATAGCATGTGGCCAATTAAGGTTGACAATTCTCGTACCCTCTCGGCTGACAATGAGGCCCTCAGTCTCATGACCTCTGCATCCTATAAAGTACCAACCATGCCAATACACCAAGAATGATCAAGATTATTATAGAGATGAACACTGTTTGACTCAAACACTAAACTAAGTAGTCATACCCTTTTCTCTACTAGTTGGGACAATCGAAGTACCTCCCCTCTGAGGATGGACTCCGCATCGGGTACTACTCCCCCAGATGTCCCCTGTCACACATGAGAGTTACGATTAGAGAAATAGAAGAGGCATATATCTTTGAGATTACAAAGTTTATAACCAAGATTGGAAGTCCCATGAACCCTCACCTCACATTGTCTTTCAGATGACGGATGTGCCTGCCGATGCCCTGCTCCAGCCGGTATCTCCCCCTGAAAGGTAAAGGAAGAAACAATATGATTCACAATGGAAAGAATACAACATTAAAGCAAATAAACTTCAAAGGGTTACCCGAAGGGATGACGAAGCCTCAGCCGCTTCCGCGCAATTACTAACGGAATATGAAGCCCCGCAAGAGTACGACTCCGGGAGTATATACCGATGCAAAGCTGTCTTCCAATATGCCTCATAATCACTCCAGGCACTAGCATCCACGCCAAAAATGGCCTTCCTCCCCTTTGATCTCCAATTTTTTATTTCTCTCCGGCAAGGATGGCGGCGCTTGAATATTTTCAGACCCCACCCTGGGTATGACCGACGCATGACAGACTTTTCCGAGGGAACAACTTGATGGTGTCCCAATTGGCGTGCGACTCGGCTGACGACCAATCTAACTGCTACCTGAGGGGCGTGGAGCCATATGTCCCTCTCAAATAAGGCACGCCCCTCCTGGACTACAGCCATCTCATCATCCGGTCCACCCTGATACGGCTGCCAAATCACCTGAAAAACCGAGGTATATGCAGCGAATGAGAGCTAAGAGCAGTAAGTGTCTAATGTAGCAAGTGGATAAGGGACAATACATACCTCATGATTTTTCAGTTCATTCAAGATGAACCGGTAACCTTGCTCACCTGGCCTCATCTTGAGGGCTTTAATACGCTCGGCCATTTCCGGAGGCAAGATGTCAGCAAAGCCTCGTAAGCTTGCATTAGGGTACCACTGCGAAGCCCGGGGAACACAACTCAGCCTCGCAGGGCAAGCGCTCGGGCCGACACTGGACGATGTGCTCCCAGAGCCATACCTACTCAAAGTTAAAGCTTGATTATTACAAAAGATGAAGCATGAGACATGATAAGAAAAGAAGATTATTTGAGGTCACAACACATGCGAATAAAGATTTAACCTGCAAGATCGGCACAAACCCTCGAAGGCTCTTGCATCCAGGCTGAACGCGGCACCTCGAATCTAGACTGTGGACAAGAAAGGCAAGGGTGGCCGCACCCCAAGCGTAATCGCCAACCTTATCCAAGTCTTGCACAAATCGATGAGGGTACCAGACGCTCTATTGCCAGTTGCATTGGCGAAGAGACATCTCCCCAAAAAGAATAATAGAAAAGCCCTGAGATGCTCATCGTCACCCAACCGTGCTGAAATCAGCCTAGGTCTCCTTAAGCGGACCTCAGACTGCCTCCCCTGTTTTTGCTCTGCACAATGCCAAATGGACATAAGGAATTAATTCACTTAGTGATGGAAATAAGGAGCAAAATAGTTACCAAACATTTCAGTACTCACTCGCGACTTGGAACACCTCACATGGTATCCCTACCCTTTTTCGACGGGTATATCCATCGACTGCTACCTCCCGCCAGACATACCCTGAAACCAAAAGAGAAAGTATATGAAGAACAAGGTTGAAAAATACAAGGCATCCGAGATCGGTTGAAGAAAGCCAGATCGAGCATTTACCCCTGGAAGGCCCGGCATCATCCCCCCTGTCACCTTCACCAACACCTTCATCACCTCCCTCATCAATATCGATAGCGGCGACCCGGCGAGGCCTCACCCCCTCATCCTCACTATCCCCGTCATCAATCTCGTCATCTCCATCGTCAGACGCGACAACCTCGCCCTCTGACTCGTGGAAGTCAGCATCATCATCACTCCCGCCCATCTCCTCATCACTATCAATGGCCTCCACCACTGCTACATCATCATCAGTGGGGCCGCCTGCATATCGGGATCCGCCTGAAGAAGGGCCCTCACCTGTCAGGGAAGTTATGGGTATTGTCAACAAATGGGAAATATAAAATGTGCTAGTCTTGTGGGAGTTTCCAACTCAAGATCCAATTCAAAAGGATTAAGGAACTGGATTTTACCAACGTCGACCCTAACCTCGGCCGCTGCGGGAACTGGACCTCCCTCATGATCTCCGACCGGCGGACCTCCCAAAGCCGGTATCCTCGCCCTTAACTTGGCAAAGAAGTCCGCCTGGTTCTCGAGCCCACTCTGAAATGAAGCAAGGAGAAGTGATTAGCAAAAGTAATGGAAGACAAAGGATACAATGCTACAAGGACGATAATAGAATACTTACTATTTAGAATCCTCCTCCTCTCTGGGCTATATGCCTCTCTCAGCCACTCGGCATCAATTTGACCCACACCAGATTGGGGGCGTGCCCCGAACATCCTATGCAGACGTGACCGAATGATCGAGGCCTTGGCATCACTCGCCTTTGAGAAAACGGGGAGGCCCGTCACCCTCAAACCCCAGCACCGCGCGATGTCCTCCAAGGTGATCGTCATCTCCCCCGGCGGGAAATGGAATGTGTGTGTCTCATCTCTCCATCTCTCGGAGAGAGCACAAATGAGAGCACGATCGGTGCGGAAGGCGACGATAGACATGAAGTCTCCAAAGCCCATCGCTCGCACCCGATCCTTCAGGCGATCGGGGAGCTCGATCCACCAATCCCTCATCTTAATCCAACTCACCCTAGCCCGAGCAAAAGGGACAGGCTGCATTGCAAACAATAGAGGAAAGAATATCAATGATAATAAAAACCAACCAAGTATAACATTTATAAAGGCAGCTAAAAATTACCCGGCCAGCTCTTATCTCATCTGCGAGATGGGGCTTCTTTTCCAACTTATCCTCACCCCTTTGTTTCTTTCTTGGGGGAGCAATGACCGGTTCCGCCTCAACCTCTTCAGAGTATCCATCGGCGTAGGGCCACGCTTAATAGCCTTCTTAGTCCTAGCCATCTGACAAACCCATGCCCAAAAATTAGAATGAGAAGTTGAGCATGAGAACATATCAGTCCACATAAGCATAAGAAACAAACTGGTCCCAGGGTGGTAATTGTGTTTCTGATTTAGAGGTGATGAACCCCATTGGTTAAAAGATAAATAAAGAGGAAGCCAAAGACCATGACCCTTGATCCAACCTGAAGACTAAAACAGATCCCACTTGCCAAACTAACCTCATTAAGACACATGTTTCAGACTTACAATAAAATAAAAACACAGTCAATCCAGCTCAATTCTCCCTCTCATTCTTAACTACACACCCCAAAATCCATGGTCACGTCACGAATCAAATAATTCCCCCATATCAATCTGAATAAAAAAAAAAAAAATCAAAAGATTCATCATGGCCATTCTCATTATCCTGTCAATCCCCAATTAGTCACAGTGGCTGCCTATTTTCCACCTAGACTGATTGGAGCCCGAAACTCCCACTGTGAGACATTCCAAAACTTGAATCAAGGGAGTGGGTTTACAAGCCTCATAGCTAAGCTGACCCCACATCTTCCTCCCTCACCAAAACCCACAAATTCCATAGGCATCCATGGCCAAAGTCAGGCCCAAAACCCCCATTCTGCAGTCGTAGTTCAAAAACGAAAAAGGGGTAGGTAGAAAGAAGAGAGGTCGTGGAGCCCACATATTGGCTGCTCTCTTCCCCCTTCTTCTCATCACCTTGCTCGTCTCCACCTGAAATGGTAGCAGCATGGTTCAAAACGAAAAAAAAAAAGAGAAAGAGAAAAAGAAGAAAAAGAAAGGGAAGGACCCACACACCTGGACCAAGCTCATCCCTCCACTCTCTCTGCTTGCTCGTCCCTTACCTGAAACCATGGCAGCAATGGGATTCAAAAAAAATGAAAGAAAAGAAAAGAGAAGAACAATGGAAGAAGGAGAATGGGAATGAAACCCACAACCAGGCCCTTTCCTCCCTTCCCTTCATCTTCTTCACTTTGCCAACGTCCGATCTGCACTATCCCCTTGCCTCACCTGATACAGCAGCAAGAACGAAAGAAAAGAGAGGGGAAAGAAAGAATGAAAAAAAAGAGGGGGAAAAA